>OY728160.1:124230362-125430362 GCA_963277665.1 Viscum album
ATGGTGAGTGATGATTCCTTGAGGGTGAGGCATTTAGAGTATGGTGTATGGATCTCCATTTGGGTGAAGGTGAACGTATTTAGGTTGGCATCATTCTCAAAGGTTGTGAATCATGTGCTCATATCTGAGGGAAATTTGAAGGATCAGTCTTAATCGATCTAGGTAATTGCGTTAGGTGATTAGAATGGTGACTCTTAAAATGGAAGGAAGCAAGGATGAGAGGATTTCTAGAAGGTCATTTATGCCAAGTACTTGAGTAGACCACCTCAAGAAGTATCATCTATGGTGTGCTTCCAGTATGGGAAACCCTAAAATAGATGGACTCAGTGCAAGCATCCTCTAAAGGATTTTCTTCCATGTGGATAGGTCAAGCATCTCAAGAGGTTCTACAACAATCCATCTCAGATAGCCTAATGATAGGAACCATGGAAAACATAGGGTTATGAGGTCAGATTAGAAGCAAAACTAGGTAATGGTAACCGAGTTTCAGCTACACACATGGGTCGTGGAAGAGATAGTGGGAGTCATCAGTGGGGTTTGCAGTAGGTTGATGGTCCATCACCATAGGGAGGTTAGGCTTCAGGTTTTTGGGCTTCAGGCCAGGTGAATGTTATGGTGATACCAAGTTCAAAGTAGGCTGGTGAGTCGATGACAGTCAGAGGTACGCTGTGGGGATTACAGGAGTACCTTTTTGTTTTTTTTCATCATGGAATTTTTGAGGCATGTCTTTTTTGGTTTCAAGAGGTGAAAAATATGTATGAAAAAAATAACCAGACATTGGTTAGTAGGTTGAAATATTTTCATATGCATTATATATATACATATGAGGTATATAGAACCATGAATATATGTAAACATAATGGATGCATGATTATTGAGGAGCGTTGGCATTAGGGAAATGAAGAGATGCATGTTACATGAGGTGAATTGGTATCTAAGCATCAGTACGATGTGGTAATTGATTGAGGTGAAAGGCACCATGAGTCTTGAGAATCTTTTGATATGTAAGACCACGTAGGTTCCATGTGCGACATGGGAAGAGGCAGACACTGATGGGGTGTAGGATTCTGATGGGTGTCGGGTATGAAACAGGAGCACCTGATGAGGAGTAAGAGTTTTGATGCATCATAATAGGGCCATGAGTCTGAGGATGGTCAATGGACCAACATTATGATATGATCTTTGGTTTGGTATGTGACAGTTTTAGGTAACCACTAAGGTTGGGAGCCCCTTGAGGTAGTTGACCAATCCCCTTTATTACTGAGGTAGTATGAGTTAATTATAAGGATATGGGTATGTTCATCACCATATTTAGTGTTTTCTTAATAGCTCAGTGATGAGCTATGTTATGATAGTGAGATTTTATTGTATTGGGTATTTAGAATAGGTTGAATTCCTCACTCATTTTGAATTTTAGAGTTTTTTGGGTAGAATAACTTCTTTATTGATCTACAGAACTAAAATTTGAGTTTTTATTAAAACCAAAACTTGTTTTTATATGGGTTTAGAGGTTTGAAATATTTATTTTCCATTTAGATGGGTTTCAGGTACATAAGAGGACCAAAGGTTGAGTTTTGGTAAAATGAAAGTTGACGTGTGCAATTAGATTTAACAGTGTCACCTTCTAATGAAAACCATGTGGCCCCTTTTTGAACTGAGAACAATTTGGTAAACCATGCATTTGGGGGTGCAAAGTTGTGTGTGAATCTCTATTGTTTTTGAAAAGGGAATTTTCATGGCCTGATCATGGTTAGAGAAAACCATGCGCAAGACACATTATTAGTGCCATTTGGGAAGTACCTATGAACTGCAGCACGCATGGTTTGTGAACTGTTAGGACTAACCATATAGGATAACCATGCGGGGCTTCGCTCCCAAGAATAAGAAGCCACATAGTTTGGAAAACCATTTCTAGATGACCATGAAACTCACTAATGGTGTGAACTGACCATTTTCCTCCTCTCTCATATTTCTTTATTTCCTCCTTTTCTCCTATGTGGGCCATACATGACAATGAGGAACTGTACTCCTCCTCCTCCTCCACTAGGGATTAGTCCCACTCCTTCAATCAGACTTTGTTATTCTAGACCTTTGTGATGGTGGATTTTTATTGGTAATGCTTTCCATCCTCTCCATTCTATTTTCCTTTTTCTTCACCTCATGAAACGCTAAATTTGTGTGAGCAATTTTTCCATATTTTCAAGGAATTCATCTAAAATGTTGATTTCTACACAAATGTTCCGATTTTGAGGCTAATATCAGATGTTCTTATGTCTAATAATATGAGGTAGGTTGTGTATACTTTTCTTTGTTATTTAATGAGTACTTTGTTGGAGAGACTTTTAGCGTGCTATTGTGTGGATCGAGTGAGACCATATAATTTAGATGATTTATCTAAATTAATAAAATTGAACCTTATGAAATTCTAATGGGAATGTTTGTATGGAACTATAAGTGTTATGGGCCATGTGAGAGGCTCGGTACCTTATACAGTTAGACTGGGTGTGCTCCTTATATTTAATTAGGTTTTACTTATTAAATTGATTTTTTTGGAAATTTCAGTTAGTAAATTAAATTAAATTGTATTATATATATATATATATATATGAAATACTTGTGATGTTCTACTAAGATTCATGGGATAGAGACACGATTCAGTTGAGGATTTAGGAAGCGATGGATATCTGTTTTGAGGTGATGTGATCATAAAACAAGGTGTTTCACATTATATATATATTTTTGGTGATATTGATCATAGGCTGGGTGACTTGGCCATCAGTTGAGGCAGAAAGGCCGTCAGGTTTTTGGCATGGCCTAGGATATCTGAAATGGTATGACCATCAGTTTGAGTGATGTGGTTATAGGGGCATGAGGTGCAAAAATTTGGGTGGATTGGGTTCTAATTGGTGATTTTCACTCACCTATGTTGGACTAAAACTAATAGAAAATAAACCTATACCAACGTTTGGAACCATTGGTACAGGTCTCCAAACCATTTTTATAGCCTACACCACTATTTTGGTGGGGGTGGCCGTTATTATATGGTTGGTATAGACCAATACCAATGATTTTGGGAGAATCGTTGGTATATAACTATACCAACAGTTTTGTAAAACCTTTGGTATAGGTCATACGAAAAAACTATTCCAACAGTTTTACAAAACTGTTAGAATAGGCAATGTAAAAATAAAACCCAGCTTGGTTTTGATCCCAAAACCTCCCATTTATAATCCAATGACCAAACCAATAACCTAAGATGACTTTTGTAAACATAATAATATATATATATATATATATATATACATGTATTTTAAATTTTTATGTATTTAATGTTATTTGAAAAAAAAGAATCCATAAAAAAATATGGGTACCCATACCAATGGTTCTAAAAACCATTTATATAGACCTATACCAACAATTTTGAGAACTATTGGTATAAGCACCTAGATTATTTGATCTATACTTATAGTTTTTACAAAACCGTGGTTATAGGGGGGACCTATACAAATATTTTTGGCCAAAACCATTGGTATAGGTCCATATAAGTGACCTAAACTAATAGTTTTAGCAAAAAACTTGGGTATATTTCCATATAAGTTTCATATACCAATGGTTTTGAATAAATCATTGGTATAAGGTCTCTACAAGGGACCTAAACCAACTATTTTAATTAAAACAATTGGTATAGGATCTATCAATGGAAGCTATACCAACTGTTTTTCCAAAATTGTTGCTATAGGTTATATCTAAGTTGCCTATGCCAACTATTTTTTCCAAACCATTGGTATAGGTATATGGGAATAACTCTAATTTTAATTAGTGAAAGTGACGTTTGGAGTTGTGTGAACATTTGTTGACTCAGTGATGAGGTGGTTTTGACCACTTGTGTGTGTAGAGGCCCCCATTAGTTGTGTATTAGGTAAAAGTTTGGGGTCTCTTGCTGTAGAAAGCCACAAGGATGGTGAGGAGCAATAGAATGATAGCTTTGAGGCTATTGGATAGGGAATGAGACTCACCTTGTTTGAAGCCTTTAGGCCATGATCATTTTGGAGGATGGGCATCTTCGTTACATAGAATGTTAGTTATTGAGCCTATTATTATTACTATTTTAGGATATATATCATTGTACCACCGGGCATTGAGCATTGAGCTGATGAGTGATTTCAAGAAGGGGTCCGAGTGACCAGACTTATTGACTTGGGTGTGCCTTCAGGATGTTGGTCACTTGGTTAATTGAATGAGGTACCAAGTGACTTTTGAAGGTTGAACCTGAGGATTCACATGCGACACACACACATAGACACAAACACACACACACATAGACATATATCAGGTATTGCCTTTGGCTTACCCTAATGAACCTCTCTATTGTGACATTCTAATATTGGTCGAGGCAGGTGATAACTTCCTAGTGGTTTTTGACCACCAGGGAAGCTTTTTATTATTTGATGCATGTTGTCTTTATTTATTTTTTCTATACACCTACTTAATCCAAAATTTAATGTAGAAACATATTAGTAGTTGAATACTGAGACTCATTCTCACACCCTACATGGGCCCCTATGGATGTGTGTAGACTTTATGATTTTGCATTCAGGAAAGAGTTCTAGATTTGGAGATGGATCCTAGTGATTGAGTTGTATGGGATGAAAGTAAAGGGACCATGAGGTTCCTGCCTCAATTGGAATTTTCATTTATTTCTCTTTTCTATATGAACATGCTATTGTATATATACATACTGATGTCTAGCCATGGGTGGCCCTTATTATATTATTTTATTGTAAGAACTATATTGTATTTATGCTCTATTTTAGTATCTCCAATGGTATATTTATTTTTTTTATTTATTTCCAATGTTATGATTGATCATGCTTCCGATATTTCTTGTTATTATTGTGCTCCCACCATGGGATGGTTACCATTTCAAGTATGTAATTTTCTTCCTTTAACTTACTATATTATATATTCACTCACACCATTATTATATCATCACCTAAGGGTATAGTCTCCCCACTATTAGCCTTTACACCCTCTCTACTAGTCAATTGACTTTGGTGTATGGGGAGGCATGACTAAGGCCAATGGAACTCATCCCAAAGGAACTATTCGTTTGGCTAATCTGGTTTGGGAACTACAAAACACACTTATTAAGAAGTGATTAAAACACTTATCTATTGTTATTAGAAGTTTGAAATATATTTTTGATGTTTTTATAGTTTCATTGTTCAATTTATGAGCATCCTCTTAACACATAAATTCCTAAATAATAACACTTAAATCAGTGTTTGAATATTTCTTTTTCAATGAGGAATTAGGAAAATAAAGTAATGATTTGCGTAAGTTTATAACTATTTTATATTTCTAATAATTAGTATTGATGCAATTCTCTTTTTTTTATAAATATTAATCAAAGGGAATAAACAGTGTTTTCCAAAAATTTAAAGTGATGTTAAATATTTTTCTCAGGAACCATTTTCTTATAAAAAATAATGAATATTGGTTATTATTATAGATTATTGATGATGATGTGCTAGAGTTGTTATTGGTTGTATCATTGGAGTTTAAATGTAATATACATAAGTTGAGATGAGTAGATTGGTGGAAGTATACTATAGATAATGATATTGATTCTTGAAGAATGTTACATATGGCCTTGGAATGTGGATCTTCTCCCATGTCTTACTTTTGTATAAGTAATTAAAAAATTATATAAGGAGTGTTGATGTAATGGTTTTTTATTAATATTTATCAAAGGTCCTAAACCTTATGTTCATTAATTTTAATGATTCAACAAATATTTTTTTTTGACTTTGTTTATGGTAGGAATAATGATATCACCCGCCTCTAACATTGGTAGTATTCAAACAACACATTGGCCTTACAACAATGGTTTTGGGTGTTAAGATTCAGTTCCATATAACTACCAACAAGAATTTATATATCCACAATATGGGAGTGTTATATTTTAGCTAATTTTAGTTTATAATTATTGTATCATCTGGATGGAAGGGTTTTTGTGTTCATAAATTGAAAACTATATGTTATATAATTATGTATATTTATATTAAATGACTAAATTAAATCTTTGTATTAACATAAACTGAAGGATGATGAGTTATTAATTGAATATGATTTTATTAATATATATTTTCCCATTTTTTTTCAAGATTACAAGTTGATGGAAAAGTGGTTGGTGAAGTTTGTGATCATTGTGGTTGTGTCATGTAATATGAAATTGTTTTTTATTATATTGATTACTATAAATAGTTTCAGTTATATTTTATGCATCAAGTTTTCATATTGTTGAATTATTATATATAAGGTAACTAGGATGATTTTTTATGAAATTTATAATATTTTTATTTTATATTAGTATTTAATTATTTGTAACACCCCGAACCTAATTTCCCAGAGCCAGTTCATTATTACATAAAATTAACATGATCACAAGGGATCAAGTTCCGAAATACCGATTATTTTAGTATCCTTCAATTATTTGATACATACATAAGTTTTACAATACATTATGAAATAAAAAACAACATTATGTATCCTTTGAACTCACCCATATCCCATATCCTATCCCTGCAGGTCAATCATAATATACTTCTTCACATCTTGGAAAAAATAAAACATAAGAAAGGGGTGAGCTCAGATGCTCAGTATGGATAACAATATAACAGAAACTATCATAATTAATAATAAACATTTAAGGCAAGGTATAAGACAAAAAAAGCCTTTTAAACTTAAATTTTAGCATAATATAGAAATGATAAGTCAAATAATTCCATTTAATTACTCACATGGATATTCTATTGGTTGAATAATCACATGTAATATCAATAGCTAATTTTATAATGATATAATGCATAATTCCAGACATCATAACCACATAGTCAAGGCCTCGTGCCAGCACTAAAAATAAGATTGTGTCAAGGCCTTGTTCCAAGACACTAGTTTGTCTCATAAGACCTTCCAATGCATCGAGGATCTATAATGGGCTCCACCCGTCAGTTACTAAGTCAAATGCATTCCTCATATTAAAAGGTTGAAACATAACATAAACATTCTTATCAAAAATAGCACACGAAATGTAAATAATTTAACCATAAACCATGAATGGTAAAAAAATAACACATCCATAATCAAACTTATCACAAAACATTTAATACAATATGGAAGATTGGATCATAAAAAATCAACTTCAAAAAAGTGTAAAATCCATCAAAGGATGTTGACAAAGATGAAATCAAAACTATTTGAGAGAAATATCTCTTTCTATTTTGAAATCATTTAAAAGTTACATAATTATAAAAGAAAACATTTATTTTGGAAATATTTTTATAAGTTTTTAAGGGATGATTCAATGGTGTTATAACGGTCGAAAATACCTGCACCCTCCGTATAAGTTAAAAAAACATTCTTACCTTAACTTTTTAAAAAGGTCATTAAGTACCTTATTTGGAAATCGACGAAAGTATTTCTTTCAAAAAAAATTATATAAAGTCAAAAAAGGGTATAAATTAATTTAACCCATATTCTCAGAAATAGAACACATGTTTTGAAATACATTTTTAAGAAACATGGATGTGGATGATAAACAAGTCCCTATAGAGACTTACATATAAACAACCTCTAGATAAGTAAAGAGATTGTAAAATTAACCCTTACCTTGTACTTTTCCTTAGTAGAGGTTAATTTAACCTCCTCTATAATAATTAAGTCATTTTTATTAAATTATACAAGAACTATATACATAAATATTATATCATATATGATCTTCTAATATTTCTTTGTTAATAATATTTCAGTAGTATCATTGTTTCAGGTGTTAACTGATTCTTTTTGATTTATAGGTTTTCTTAAAAAAGTCATGTTTGATTGGGATAGGATGTATTTGATTCATATCCAGAATTATATTAAGTTATTAAACGTTTTTTTAATCATAAAATGAAATTTATTCTTCAGTGGTTATGATGGAGAAATGATTCAATCTCATTCGTGGAGATGGTAATCCGTACGTACGTATGAACAACAATATCATTATATTGATGGTAAAATAATATGTAATTGGATGGTATATAATATATAATGAATAATTAACATGTTAATATTTATTATTAACATAAATTATACTCATTATTATACCCATCAAAGTAATGAATTGTTGAATAATAAACTACACCACGACATGGAGACGATAAGAGGTACGTACGCAGGTATGGTGACTTTTTCATTCATCGGATGGATAGAATAATGAATATGGTTGTACCATATTTATAATAACATAAAATTATGGATAAGGTACTAGATTTATTATTTTTTTATGGAAACAACAAAGAAATAGGAAGTGGAAGAAGAAACGAACTTTGAAAGTGGTGATGAAATTATTACCTCTTATTCAGGTGATTCCTTTTGATTTGATTAGAATGGATCCTTAGGTTTTCTTTCTGATCTAATTAAGGCCTATAAGTTTAAGTGAGGGTAATTTAAAGGATATTTGATCAGGTTTTGGCTGAGCCAAATGGATTTGGAGGTGTGATTTTTAGAGAAGGGTTAATACCCTTTTATAAGAGATGTGATGGTCACTTTAGGAAAAACATGAAATATTAATTTATTATACAATCATATTCAGTATATAATGGCTAAAAAAGGATTTATTTATAGGATAAGGTGGGTATGGGTCGAAAAACTCTCAAAAAATTGGTTTTATATAGGTTTTAGTCACCATATTAGCCTTATCATTTAGATTTAACTCTTAGTTAAATAGTTTAACTTTTACCATATATTCCTGTATTATTATAATAAATTGTCAATAAACACACTACAAAAAGCCAAGATAACCCCAAGTGGTTAATTATTGAAATATATGACATTATAAAAATCCTTTGGATAAACCTTATATTTTTAGGGATATTATATTAATTAATAATATGTGTTTTTTTAAAACTCATTTATGTCAATTTTGACACTATTTAGTATTTGGTTTTTTTGAAAGTAAAAAAAACCTGATTTATTTGAAAAAAAATGTATTAAATCAATCATAAAATGTCATATTAACCTTTAAAATTACTTTAATGCATCAAAAGTCTCAATTAACATTTATTTGGACATTTATAATATCAATTATTTTAATCTTTCATTAAGAAGGTAATTACTACATCATCATTGTTTCTTAAATATATTTAATTATTTAATGTGTAAAAATTATAAACAAACTAATACTATGTATTAAATCATTTTATCTTTATAATTAATATTTATATTCGAATTTATCTTATGTATAATCTTATATTAAAAATGTTTTAGTTATGAAAATTTGAATTTAACACTTTTAACTCTTCTTTAAATAAAATAATAATACATGTCCTAATCTAATCCATGTGGATCAAAGAGGGTAATATTTTATTCATAAGGTTGATTTTGGTCAAAATAAACTTTTCCAACATAATTAGGAAATGTGTTAGGGTAATTATAATATC
Organism: Viscum album; assembly: GCA_963277665.1. NCBI lineage: Eukaryota > Viridiplantae > Streptophyta > Magnoliopsida > Santalales > Viscaceae > Viscum > Viscum album. The sequence continues at coordinate 124,239,845 of OY728160.1, forward strand.
TTTTTTATCTTTAATTACCCTATTTACTTTTAACCGTGGTAAAAAAAATTCAAAAGTTACTCTTCACCAAATATTATTTTCATCTTATTGAACCACATTTTACTTACTGATTTCAACCAAATCTCTCAGATTTTTTAAATTGAATTCACAGAAGTGCTAAAATTACATTTTATGCAAATTTGAAAATGTGCTTAGAAGGTGGGTAAAAGACGTTAAAAAGTTCAATAAAATTTTATACATCAAATCTTATTATAAAATGACTCTAATGAATTAAATTGAACTAATATTGGTATTATGTATCTATTTTTAATTAAAATAAATTTAAATAAAATTAATAATTATTTAAATAAAAATTCAGTTTTAAACAATAACGTAGTGTTTTTCACTATTCATCAAAAATTGAAAGTTTTCAGTAAAATACCAAAAATTCACCCTAAGATAATTTTGATATTTCGAATAAAAAAATGAAGTCTATTTTTAAAAATAAAATTTTAAAAAGTTGGTATTACTATTCATAACTGCTAGTTTATTGGTCGATGTGTTCTAGAACTCGAAGTTGTGTATAGTGAAAGCTTTTGCATTATTCAAAGAAAAAATTACTGTAAAAGCTTGGGGTGTTACATTATTCCCTCCAAATAATTTCATCCTCTAAATTTCTAGAATACTACTTCTTAAAAATATTCGGGTGGTTCTTCATCATCAGCTCCTCGGGTTCCCAGGTTTCCTCTTCCATCTTATGGTTTCTACATTGAACTTTTACAAGATGAGTCATCTGGTTTCTCATCACTTGTTCTACGGAATGAAGAATATTGACAGGATCTTCACAATAAGACATATCAGGTTCTAGTTCTATTTCTTCATACGTGAGTACATGCATTTGGCCATGCGTGTATTTTTCAATAGTGATAGGTGGAACACATCATGAACTTTAGAGAGACTTGGAGGCATTTCCAAATGGTAAGCTACAAATACAATTCGTTCTAGAATTTCAAAAATTCTGATGTACCTGGGACTTAATTTACTATTCTTTTCGAATCATATAACACTCTTCCATTGAGATACCTTCAAGAAAACATGATCTCCTACTTGAAATTCCAAATCCTTCCTTTAGTTATCAGTATATCTCTTTTTCCTACTTTGAGCTTCTTTGATGTGGGTTTAGATAATCTTCACCTTATCCATTGTTTCCTCAACAAGTTCTGGGATTACAAGCTTTCTTTCACCAACATCATCCCAAAAAGTTGGTGTGTGACATTTATTTCCATATAATGCTTCATATGGTGCAATCTGAATACTTGAATGGAAGCTATTATTATAGGAAAATTCTAATAGAGGTAAATATTGATCCCACATACCTTGAAAGTCAAGTAAGCAAGATCTCAACATATCTTCTAGGGTTTGAATAGTCCGTTCTGATTTTCCATCAATTTGAGGGTGTTAGGCAGTGCTCATAAAAAGTTTAGTGTCTTGGATTTTATAAAGACTTTTCTAGAATATTGATGTAAAATAGGGATCATGACCAGAAACAATATATTGGGGTACTTCATGAAGTCTTAAAACTTCTTTAATATATAGTATTTCTAAATGTTCAAGTGCTAAATATTTTCTTATAGTAAGAAAATGTGCTGACTTGTTAAGATGATCAATAATGACCCATATTGCATCATTCCTTCTAGGAGTCCTTGGTAGTCCCATGAAAAAGTCCATCATAATATCATCCCATTTACACTCAGGTATTTGAAGAGGTTGCATGACTCCTCTAGGATGTTGTCTTCCAGCCTTCACCTATTGACAAACCATACATCTTGATACATAATCAGAAATATCCCTCTTCATGTTGTCCCAAAAAAATATTCCTTCAAATATGTATACATCTTAGTGCTACTAGGGCGTATAGAGAAATTGGAGCTATGATAATCATCCCACAATTCAATTTTTAGATCAGGTATGTTAATAACACAAAATCTCTTCCCAAATTTCAAAAATCCATCTTCATATATATTGTCAATCAATCTCCCATCATTCACAGCTTTAATTTTCTATTAAAACTCTTCATCATCAATCTGATAACTTTTTATCCTTTCTAGTAAAGATGGTTTGGAAACCACTTGAAAAAGTATTGATAATTCACCTTCCATGGTTACTCCCATATCCATCTTTACTAGATCCATAATCATAGGATCCCTTTCAACTCTCATCTTGTACAAAAATCCATGATCCTTTCTGCTCAAAGCATCTTCCACCTTATTTGCCTTCCCTAGGTTGTTGTGTATAGTGAAATAATAATCTTTTAGTATTTCAAGCCATCGTATTTTCCACATGTTGAGTTATTTCTATGAGAAAATATACTTCAAAATCATCTGGTTGGTATATTTCTCAAAATTTTCACCATAGAGATAGTATATCCATATCTTCAAAGCAATTATTACATCTACTAACTCAAGATAATGAGTAGGATAGTTTTGTTCATGAAGTCTTAGCTTCCGTGATGTATAGGAAATAACTCTATCATTCTGTATAAGGACACAACCAAGTCCTTTCTTTGAAGAATCACTATAAATAACAAACCCATCATTCCCCGATGGTAGATTCAATATAGGAGCATTGGCCAATCTCTTCTTTAATTCTTCAAAAAATTCTTCACACTCTTTTATCCAAACAAATTTAACCCCTAAACATGTGATCTTGGATAATGGGTTAGCCAATTAGACAAAATTATATATAAAATAGTGATAATAACCTGTTAAACCAATAAAACTGTGAACCTCAGTTATACTCCTTAGTATTGGCCATTCTTGTATTTCTCCTGTCTTAGAACAATCAACAGAGAATCCATCCTTAGAGACAATATGGACAAAAAAAAAAAAGAAATCTCCTGAATCCATAATTCATAATTGCTAAACTTCCCATATAATTCATTTCTTTTAAGATTCTTTAGAATAGTGTGAAAGTGATTTTCATGATCTTAATAATGCCCCCATTTATCTACAATTATAGCTTTCAACATTGACAACCTCTTTCTTTCCCTTGGAATCACGAGTTTGGTGTCCTTTTTCAACACACTTGTAATAGACTCCCAGACCCTTTAGGGATGTACCAGGGTGTTTATTCTCACATTTACTATAGGATAGAAACTTAACTTTTCCCTTCTTCCCCTAATTTCCATTTCTAGAGTGTTCGGAAGATCACTTCTTCTCTTACTTTTCTTTAAAGTCATATAACATAGATAATTCCTTTTATGTCTTGATAGAACATGAAAAAATATATTCGAATGATGAGAAGGATTGTGAGACTAATGCTCGACCAAGAAATGGTTTTAACCCATCAAATAATCAATCAATCTTGCTCCTTGGGTTATATATATAATCTGCATCATGCCTTGCTAACCTTGTAAAGTTATCCTCATACTTTGTGACATTCTCATAATCCTTTTGCATCAGACTCAGAAATTGTATTTCCATATTTGATCAATGGTCATGAGGAAAGTATTTTTATAAGAAAATCTCTTTAAACTCTTCCATTCTATATTTGATACTTCTCGTGTTTTGAACTAATGACCACCATTGATCTGAATATCCTGTGAGGCGATAAACTACCAGGGAAAATTTTTCCCTTTCGCTACTCCCCAAATCATGAAATATTTTCTCTAAGGAACTTATCCATTGCTCAGCTAAAAATGGATTTGTAGTCCCATTTAATATTGGTGGTTGTTGACTCATTAAGTGATTTAACATTGATCCTCCACTTTTTGGATCAAGGTTCTCCATATGGGTAAGGTTATTTTTCATAACCTAAGTGAGTTTTCTTAGTATGGTTAGAAGTTTTTCAGAAGTTGTTGCATCACCATCTCAACAATAATTATCTTGAGTAGGAGGGAAATCCCTACATAGATTATGTGCACTGATATGGTTTCCACTCCTTCCACTAGGTTCCATTTATAAATAATGGATTACACTTGGTTAGTTTATGAATCATAATGTATAATTCCAAACTTGTAAAATACCTAACATAAATTGAATAGTTTATGCATATAATCCACAATCATAAAAATATTTTTTAAGGAAGTATTTACTCATAAATACTTCATAATTTCTTTTAAATAAAATGTGAATTATCCTAAGCATATCCCACGGGAGTGTTGTAACCAAGAGTGAAGCAAGGCTTGTTGTTTTGTACCAGGATACCATAGGTCAAGCTCAAAACTCTTTGTCGGAGTTTTCACTCCTAGGTACATCTGTGCTAGATCCACCTCTACGTGATCATATCTAGACTAGGACGTATTTCTTGGAAAATACATAAAATCTCTACATTACCAAAATTCTAGGAAGTTATTCTATACTAATCCTCAATGTTTGTCTTAGGGTAATGTTACTTAATCAGAGTTTTTCTAAATCTAGTTTACATGTATTGTACTAAACTTCCTCTGATACCAACTAAAACTCCCCAACCCTAGTTAACCAGAGTCGGTACATTATTACATAACATTGACATGATCACAAGGGATCAAGTCCTGAAAGAACGATTAGTTTAGTAGCCTTGGAAGTACTAGATACATACATCAGTTTTACATTACATTATGAAATAAAAAAACAACATTGTGTCTCCTTTTAACACACTCATATCCCATATCCTATCCTTGCGGGTCAATCATAATATACTTCTTCAAATCCTGGAAAAAATAATACATCAGAATGGGGTGAGCTCAGATGCTCATTAAGGATAAAAATATAGATAAAACTATATTAAATAATAATAAAAATATTATAAAATGTATAAGACTAAAAAATCATTTTTAAAAAAACTTCACCATAATATAGCAAAGATAATTCAAATAATTCCATTGACTTATTCACATGGATATTCGACTAGTGGAATAATCACATGTAATATCAATAGCTAATTTCATAATGATGGAGTGCATAATGCTGGACATCATAACCATATAGTCAGGGCCTCATACCAAGACTACAAATAAGATTTTTTCAAGGCCTTGTTCCAAGAAACTAGTTTGTCTAATGAGACCTACAGATTCATTGAGGTGATATAGCGGGCTCCACCCATCACATACTAAGTCCGATGCATTTCTCATATGAAAAGGTTGAAGCAAAACATAAAAATTCATATTAAAAATAGCATATGAAATGTTAATACTTTAACCATAAACCATGAATGTTATAAAAACAACACATCCATAGTCAAAAATATCACAAAATGTTCAATACAATATGTAATATTATATCATAATAAATCAACTTCAAACAAGTGTAGAATCCATCAAAGGATGTTGACATAGATGAAATCAAAACTATTTGAGGGAAATATATCTTTCTATTTTGAAATATTTTAAAGGTAAAGTAATTATAAAAGAATAAATTTATTTTAGAAATATTATTATAATCTTGTAAGGGAAGCTTCTAAGGCGTTATAATGGTGGAAAATAGCCGCACCCACCGTATAAGTTAAAAAACATTCTTTCCCTAATTTGTCGAAAAGTCATAAAGTACCTTGTTTGGAAGACAACAGAAAGGTTCATTTCAAAAAAAATTATATAAAGTAAAAAAATAGTATAAATGACTTTAACACATATTCTATGAAATTGTAAAAATGTTTTGAAATACAATTTTAAGAAACACGAATGTCGATGATAAAGAAGTACTAGTAGATACTTGTGTATAAACAACCTCAGATAAGTAATGAGATTGTAAAATTAACCCTTACCTTGTAATTTTCATTAGTCAAGGGTAATTTAACCTATTTTATAATAGTTAAATCATTGTTATTAAATTATACAAGAACCACATACATAAATATTATATCATATATGATCTTCTAATATTTCTTTGTTAATAATATTTCAGTAGTATCATTGTTTTGGGTGTCAACTGAGTCATTTTACATTATATATTTTGTTACGTAAGTCATGTTTGTTATGGATAGGATGTATTTAATTTATATCCATAATTATATTAAGTTCTTAAACATTATTTGTAATCATAAAATGAAAATTATTCTTGAATGGCTATGACGGGGAAATGAATCTTATCGCGTTCGTGGAGATGGTAATCCGTACGTATGCACGAGTGAAAATATCATTCTATTGATGGTAAAATCATATGTAATTGGATGGTATATCATATATAAAGAATCATTAAAATGTTATATTTATTATTAAAATAAATTTTACTCATTATTATACCCATGAAAATAATGAAGTGTTGAATAACAAACTACACCACGACGTGGAGACAGTAAACTGTATGTATACACGTATGGTGACTTTGTCATTCTTAGGATGGATAGAATAATGAATATGGTTATACCATATTTATATTAACATCACAGTATGTATAAGGTACTAGATTTATTATTTTGGTATGGAAAAAACAAATAAAGATAAAGTGGAAGAAGAAAAGAACTTTGAAATAGGTGTTGAAATTATTACCTCTTCTTTGGGTGCTTCCTTTTGATTTGATCAAAAGGTCTCCTTAAGTTTACTTTATGATCAAATTAAGGCCTCTAGATTTAAGTGAGGGTAGTTGGGAGGATATTTGAGCAGGGGTTGGCGGATAAAATCAGATTTGGGTGTGTTATTTTAAAATAAGGGGAAATACCTTTTTATAAGAGAGGTGAAGGTCACTTTAGGAAAAGCTTGAAATATTAATTTAATATACAATCATATTCAGTTTATGATGGATGCAGAATGATTTTATTCGTGGATATGTTGTTTTTGGGTCAAAAACATCTCAACCAATAGGTTTTAGACAGGTTTAGGTAACCATATTAGCCTTATCTTTTAGATTTCACTCTTAGTTAAATATTTTAACTTTTACCATGTATTCTTGTATTATTATAATAAATTGTTAATAAATATGATATAAAAATCCAAGATAACCCCAAGTGTTTAAATATTTAAATATATAATTTTATATAAGTTCTTTTTCCAATCCTTATATTTTTAAAAATATCATATCAATTAATAATATAGTATTTTTTTAAAAACTCATTTATGCCAATTTTGACACTATTTAGTATTTGGTTTTTGTGAAAGTCAACAAAACTTGATTACTTATGAAAAAATTAATGAAATCAATCCTAACACATCATATTAACCTATAAAATTAGTGGAATGAATCAAAAGTCTCGATTTACATTTATTTGGATATTTATAATATCAATTATTTTTATCTTTCATTAATAAGGTAATTACTGCATCATAATTGTGTCATAAATAAATTTAATTATTTAATGTCTAAAAATTATAAATAAAATACCATTATATATGAAATAATTTTATATTTATAATGAATATTGATAGTTGAATTTATCTTATGTATAACCCTATATTAAAAATGTTTTAGTTATGAAATTTTGAATTTAACACTTTTAACTCTTCTTTAAATAAAATAATAATAAATATCATAATCAAATACCAGGGGATCAAAGAGGGTAATATTTTATTCATAAGGTTAATTTTGGACGAATTAAACTTATCCAAGAGAATTAGGGCATGTTTTAGGATAATTATAATATCATTTTTACTTTTAATTACACTATCTACATTTAACCGTGGTAAATAAAATTCAAAAGTTACTATTCACCAAAAATTAATTTCATCTTATTGAACAAAAAATTATATACTGATGTCAACCATGTCCCTCATATTTTTTAAATGTAATTCATAGAAGTGGTAAAATTACATTTTATGCAAATTTGAAAATTCTTATAGAAGGTGGGTAAAAGACGTTAAAAAGTTCAATAAAATTTTATATATCTAATCTTATTAGAAAATGACTCCAATGAATTAAATAGAACTAATGTAAGTATTATATATCTATTTTGACTTGAAAAATAAACTTAAATAAAATGAATAATGATTTAAATATAAAGTCAGTTTTAAACAATAATGATGTGTTTTTCACTATTCATCAAAAATTGAAAGTTTTCAGAAAAATACCAAAAATTCACCCTAAGATAATTTTGATATTATAGATACAAAAATGAAATCCATTTTGAAAAATAAAATTTATAAAATTTCAAAAAGTGGTTATTACTATTCATAAATGCTAGTTTATTGGTCTGTGTGTGCTAGAACTCGAAGTTGCGTACAACCCAAGATGTTACATTATTCAAAGAGAAACGTACTTTGGAAAATTGGGGTGTTACATTATTGATGTTAATATTTTCAAAAACAATTTATTATTTTTTAAGGTTTGGATATCAAAATACAATTATATAGATATTGGATGTTTATGTGAAATGATATCTATATGTGTATCTTTTTAATAAAATGCAGTACCATGATGTAATTACAATGGAATTCACTAATGTTCTTATTTATTTAAAATAGATAAAAATAATCGATAGATTAAATTGACCATATCTTCATTTATTACTTGAAATTTTTTATTATTTATAAAACTGACAGAATACTAGTATAAAAAAAGTAAGAGTATCGATCCACAAGGAAGACAATAGAAGTTGAATGAAAAAAACAAACTAAAAATGTGGAAATGGTGTTGTGAAATAGAGATTGAGAAACAAGTGTGATGAGAGAGAAGAGGAGAAGGAGACTACAGATGATGGAATTAGGGGATCATATTGCCCTAAATTAGTTAAAAGTATTTTCTCAGTTTAAATTTAATTGAATAGAATTTTCCTAGTGAGTGAAGAAGTTATACAGAATTCCAAACTGACATTTGGTGAACTCCAAAGTACAGTGATCTATCATGAAAATGATCGGCCAAAAAAGAAACCAGGAAAAGAAAAGTTTATCGATGAATACGAGTGACGTCATACTTTTTCAATTTTCAATACTTCAGATGATTCTCAAGAGTGAATGTGTTCTCTATCATCTCGTGTTAGTACTTATAATAACACAAAAAACATTCTCACCAAGAACAAAAAGATGATCACTTTAAAAAATGTAACAACCCAATGTTTTATCAATGGAAATTCCCTTCTTATAATCATGTCAGATAAAATCATATCTGGAAACTCAATAACACATCACGCTTAAATAAACTACTAAATACTATGTGACCTTTATTTCATAGAAATTAAACATAGTTTTTCCACTTATGTGTTTTGAATTTTAAAAATATGATATACACGGTTGTGATTAGTAAGATATTTTGAGCTTGATAGGACAAACGTAATTTTTTTTTGTGAACAGTAACTCACCATTATGAATAGTAATGTTTCCCTTTTGAATATTAATATGCCCCTTATAAATATTAAACCATCCAAATTAATAGTAATCTCACCCATGAAATTATAAATAAAATTTAGGCACCTTATAACCTGGAGGGAAAGTTTTAAAATTTTATAATTAGGAGTTGGTATTTTTGTGAGTAATCAATATTTAATTACAATTTTAAATTAATAAATTTATTTAAAATAAAATTAATTTTCATAAAATGTATTCCAATATAAATATATGTTGGTCCAGTGATTTTAAAATAATTTTATGAGACCTCTGTTAATTTTTGAAAGTATTATAAAATCCGTTTTAAATTTAAAATCTGAATTTTTCATGTAAATAATGATTTTTCATTAAAATTAAATTTCACACATTTATAAAATTAATTTCAAAAAAAATAGTGTCCATTTTTTAATTCTACACATAGAAAAATGGTTTGGGTGATTTTTTCGGTTTTTTCTGAAATACTTTAATTTTTGGTGAATAGTGAAATTTGATAATTTACGAAATATGGTAAATAAATGAATCTCTAGATCATGATTGAATCAATTATAATTTGAATGGAAATTAGTTCGAAATAACATGCAATAATTACTGTATTTATTCACAATAATACTCACTATTTGTTGTATTGAGAAAAATAATAAACTAATGATTAGAATAATAAGAAAAAACCCCTCTCCTTCACTATAAATACCACCCCTCACACCTTATTCTCCTCACACATATCAAGATTTTATTATTTCCTAAATTCTTCCCAATACTCTTCCCTAGTCCCTCCCCCATGTCCAAGAGCTCTTGGTCTCATAAAAAGACCAATCCTAGGTGCCTTTAGGAGGATATCAAGAGGAGAATTCAAGAGGTAAATCCTCTCTCTTTTCTTTTAACTTCCTTTCAATTTCAATTTCCTTTCTTATTATTTCCTCACCTAAATTGATCCAAATAGAATGATAACTACATTAACTTACATATAAAACAATTATATCATGTTACTGAAAGATTGATCATTAAACTCCTCTCTCTCTCTCTTTCATCTTAAAAATGAAATCATCACCCGTGATGTGTCAATTTACTGACATTGTGGGTGATGGCCTTTTATTTTCCTTAAACATATTCAAATATGTTAATAATACCATTAAATATTTCAAAAAAGATTGTAAATTTTTTGTTATAACCCTTCTTATATCCTATAAGTAACTTATACACATAATACTAAATGATAAAACAAAACAAGTTTGTTGTGATAAAAAACCGCCAAAATTAACCTAAAACGATCATCATTAACTTTTATCTAATGAATCATCCTCATGATATATAAGAAAATTTTGCATAAGATCATTTAAAATTATATAATATTATTAAAAACACATAATAAAGATTTTGTATGTTTATCTGCATCTTACATGAACTTCCCTTTATGTATATAATTGAACTGATCATGAAAACTCAGAAAACGAACACTCCCGAACGACGAATTTAAACTCTATAACTCATCCATAGGCCTATAAAAGAAAAAAATAAGACCATAATGAATAATATTACTGTATAAAAGGTTCATGAATTGTTAATTAATGAATCTGATGTGATTATAAAAGATATTAATTTGAACAAATCTTTCAGACAAAAGGTAAGGGGATTTCTCGAACCTAACTCCCCATCTTTAGGTTTTCCCTATTTCACCTCATTTTATATATTTTTATTCTGGAAAAATTATTTCTTCATAATTATATTATCTTTTCTAGGATACAAATGATTTGTACTGGAGTTTATGGAAAACACAATGTTTTCCAAAATAACACTTCTTTCAAAATACACATTTTACTTCTAATTCAAGGTTGATGATTCTTATATCAAGTATGTAAATCCCCATATAATTTTGGAAACCAAATTTTATGAATGTATTATTATGGGATGAAACCCATTACTTTTCAATTGTTACTTATGTTCATTATTTATATATGTTCTATGTGGCATGCATGATAATGTAAATGTTTTGATGTGATGGGTGAGCCCAAAATTATTTTGCTCAATGTAAATGTTATGATGTGAAAAATAAAACCAAAATTATATAGTGCTCTAATTAATTTGTTAATGTGAATAACCTCATGAGTAAAGTGAAAAATTCATGAACATGATGCTATATTTTTTCACAACTATGTGTGGTAGTTGACTACAAAGACATGATGTTTCATTTTTATGGATTTCCACATTCTAAGTCTTATCTTAATGATTCCTCTCTTAATTATGATCCTATGACTTTGTTATGATGGTAATGATTATTCTAACCCCATGTTATATTGTTTCATTTTATTATATATCCTCTTACTGGGCTTCTATCTCAGCCCTATTTGATGTATATCCTCATGTGACAACTTATACTAAGGAGAATTTGAGGGAAAATTAAGAAGCTAGAGATGATGGAATTAAAATAATGTTTATGTTTATGTTGTAAAAGTTATATATGGTCCTAGTTTTTCCAATACTCTAAACCTTTGGATCCTCTTTTTTTAATGATTTTATTTTGTTTATCTTTAAAATGATGTAATAGTAATGTAAGAAAAAGCCAGATCTCTATAGATGGTATTGGAGGAAGATTTAATTAATTTTTGAATTAGCATTAAATAACCTTAGTGGAAACCCTTAGTATGAGAATAAGTATAATTGAGAACCCATGAAACTTTATTTTCAAAAATGACAAACTTAGGGAATCCATAAGATATTTCTTTATACTTAAATTAATAAAGGAATAATTTTTTTTCTTGACTTGATGACCAATGTTTTGTTCTAACCTTTTTTATTTCTAAAAATAGTGGTTATCATGAGAAACCAAGCTAGCAACTCATGTGAGGTACAATGAAGTAATTTACCGAATGAAACCCCCTATGATTTGGGAGGTGGAGTTCAAGATTTCAAGGTGATTCTTACCCAACTATCTCTAGTCATGAAAAATTATGTGAATAATGTGGAAGATCCTCCTTCACCTAAAAGGTATAAACTGGCTACCAACTATTTCATGTGGCAACGACCACTAAAATTTAATGGATCTTCAGATCCATTAGTTGTGGAATAGTGAGTCGAAACGATGAGGAAGATCTTTTTTGTGATTCACTGTTCTAAGACGGAGAAAGTGACTCTGACCGTTTATCATCTAGATGGATAGGTCAATCAATGGTGGGTATTGATTAAGAAAACCAAACTGAGGGAATAAATTCAAGAGATAAAGTGGGAAGACTTTAAGATAATGTTTCTTAATAAGAATTTCCCTCAAAATTTTCGTAAACAGATGGAGAGAGAATTCATAGATCCAAAGAAAATGGATGGGGAATCTATCAGGACCTACCAAGTGAATTTCAAAAGCCTTTCAAGGTAATGTTTGGATTTTTTATCAACAATGATAGAAAAATTGATAGATTCCTTAGTGGTTTAATACCACACCTTCAAAAGGTTCTTGAAATTTGAGACTTTGGGAGTTATGAAGAAGTTCTTTGATGCGATCTTAATGTGGAGATATAGTTTAGGTAATGGTCCCATTTCTATGGTGATAAGAAAAAAAGATGGAGTTTCAATCCAGAGGATCTAATGAGAAAGGTGGAAATAATACTCAACCACGCACATGTCAAAAATGTTGGAAAAGCATCATGGGAACCACCTCAAAGGGATGGGGAAATGCATCAAGTGTGGGAGAGAAGTCCACCAATGTCACAACCCAACCGTAGATGTCCTTTTTTTCACTTATTTCATGGTCCCAGTTTATTTTTTTTCAATGTTTAATTATGTTGTCAGGTTTCGCATCGGTGCGCGGTTACCGCATCGTTAGCGGTGACCGTGCGTTCGGCCCGGGTAACCGTGTGTCCGCCCGGCTTTTTAAATATTAAAATTTTATGTCGATATTTTATCATGATTACAATTTAAATTGTTGTTATTATTTTTGAAGCTTTTTTTATTATATGTATGTCTACACACATGTTTATATATGTGTATATATTTATATATGTGTGTACATATATATATATATATATGTTTATATGTGTTTATATATATAAGTGTATATGTATATATGTGTATATATATATGTATTTATATATGTTTAGATATATGTATATATGTCTATATATGTGTATGTGTGTGTGTGTTTATTATTTTAAAGGTTTTGATTATAATAATAATTATTATAATTGACTAATTATTAATAATAATATTATTATTTTTATTCTTATCATTAACATTATTATATTTATTATTATTATTATTATTATTATATGTTATTATTATTATTATTATTATTATTATTTTTATTCTTATCATTATCATTTTTATTTTTATTATTATTATTAGTATTATTATTATTATTATTATTATATGTTATTATTATTATTATTATTGTTATTATTATTATATGTTATTATTATTATTATTATTATTATTATTATTAGATTTTGTTATCTTATATATATAGGTATTTTTTTTGAACCCTAGTCTACCCCTTACCCAACCGCCGCCCCCTTTCCCTTCTCTCCTCTCTCCCCGCAGCCCCCCTCCTCTGTGCAGTAGCCAGCCTCGGCGGCTCCGTCCCCTCGCCAGCGGCCCTCCGTCTGGCGGTCTGTCCCAGCGACCCACCCCTCCTCCTGTCAGGCGCGCTTCCCCTCCGGCGCGCTCCCCCTCCGGCGCTACTCCCTCGCGCGACCACCCCCGGACCCCACTACTCCTGAACCCCCCCGGCACCTGGCCGTGCCATCTCCCCTCCGGCGCTATGGCCGCGCCGCCCGGGCCTGCTCCGGCGTCCCCTTCCCAGCCCCACCGTCAGTGATCGCCGCGCGTGGCCTCCGTCTTCTGTTCCGTCACCGCTGCCCGCTTCCAGCCTCCGCTCCGACATCCGATAGCCCACACCGCCGCGCCCCCTGTCCCGGCCTCCTTCGGGGACCCCGTTACCGCCAGCCTCACCTCTGGCGACCCCCGCTGCCGCCGGCCGCACCTCCGGCGACCCCGCTCCCGCCGACCTCACCTCCGGCGACCCCGCAGCCGCTGTCCACACCTCTAGTGACCCCGCTACCCGCTGGCCGAATTCTTCGGTGAGCCCCCGCTTAGGCCAGCGGCCTCCAGCTGCCCCTCGGGCCTCTCCCAACTTGTTCCTGGCAATTCGGCGCACCGCCCCGGCCCACGCACGACCCGCCTCCACTGTCCGGTGATGTTCCGACATCCCCTGCCCTGTTCCGGCGACCCCGCCGGCGTTTCCCATCCCTGCCGACACCTCTCATCAACTCCGGTACCGCCCTATTGGCGTCCCACGACCCTTTTCGGTGCTCTGGTCGGCTCCACCACACCTTCGTCCGACCGCATACCGACTTTCTGCAGCTCGGCTAGCCGCTGCCGCCTTGTGCCGGCCAGCGGCGCACCCGGTAATCGGTGCGCGACCCCCCCCCCCCCCCCCCCGCTGATCTCCGTGCCTGAGCGTGCCGCCCCTTCTGACTGGTGTGTGACCTCGTGGGTCGAGCGCATCTCTATGCTGAGGTAAATTCGGTGATGTGAATCTGTTTGAGTTTATTTTATACAAGTGTTTGGCTGTTTTGATTGTTTTGATAATTTTTGCAGCGCGTTGGCGGAATAATTCCGCAACGCAACAGTCTTTGGCTTGCGCGTGCGTACGCGCCTGCGCGAGGTGTGTTGCATCATCAGGTTCAGTTTGCGAATCGAGGTGAGGTTTGTTTTGTTCTTAAATTATTTTATATCAACATTTATATATATGTATATATATATATGTATATATATATATATGTATATATATATGTATATATATATGTATATATATATATATGTATATATAAATACATTGTCTTTTTGCGTTCTCATTCTTTTGAACTTTTTTTTGTGTAGCGGTGTTTACGTGTTTTAGTCATCCTACTTTTGTTGCAGCGTGTCGTGAGGTATTTTCACGCTATCGATTTTCCCACTTGCGTTTTCAAGTGCGCAAGTGTGAGGCGTGTCGTGTCATCGCAAACTAGCTACAAGTCAAGGTAGGTCTCCCACTGCACTTTCTTTTAAATTTATAAATTTATTTATTCCTTGTCATTTCTTTATTTTTCAAAAAATTTATAGTAGCACTGGATAACTATTACTAGAGTCGTGACTTGTTGAAATTGAAAAACAGTTTACTCATTGCATCGCACTGAAAATATTTTCATGGATTTAAGTGTGTGACTTTCTTGTGATGTTTCTAAATGAGTACTTAATGAAATGTGAAAGTATTATTGAATAGTGTTTTGAAATAGTTGGTGTGTGTGAAATGGAGGGTGTATCATTTACAGAAAGTGGTTATTTTCTTGAAAAAAATGGATAGAAGAAATGCCCATTTGGCCTTTAAATTGGATTTTGGAACTTTTCAGGGGTGGTTTGGTTTTCCTTAAATGAGTTTCAAAGTATGTTTTTTGGTTTTCAACGTGATGGTGTGTGTCATATCTTTTGGAAACGCTTTGGTACTAAATGGTCTAAACATAATTGATGTGGCGGGCCGTTTGGAACTTTATTGATTGTGAACTGATTACATATATATATATACATACACGTATTTAAGGGGCACCACTACAGCGGGACTTCCCTTCGAGGATTGTCATGTAGCGGTGTCCATGTAAGGGGGATGGAAAGTGCGGTGAGGTGAGTCACGCATGCGAGGGCCTCCCACTTACACAGTATTATTAAAACCATCGTGGGTTCCTGGGCGTGTTTTAGAGAATCGAGTGAAGGTTGCTGGCTAACCCCGATTATACGGGTTAGTCCCCCCTTGGTAGGTAGGCCTTGTGGGGTGTGCCACTAGTTGGCTATTAGGGCGGCCAGTTGGTTATTGACTGTGGAGTACCATGCCGGCAGGTAGTCTGAACCCGAGTATGTCCAGGGGTTTTCTAGGGATGTTTAGGATCACTCATGGTTACTTGATTTTCCCTACTTGTTTACATTCAGTTGTTCTTTACAGCTTATACTGGTTACTTTGTGAAAATGGATTTAAAATGAAAGTTCATTATTCTCTTTGTGTAAAATTTGAAAATGTAACACTTCTTTCTCTTTTAAAATGAATTTGGCACCAATGAAAGAAATTCATCTTTTGAAAAAGAATAAGGGTAATGTCTCGTGTTTTGATTTTCAAGTGAATCATTATGAAAGCTTATTTTTGTACACTGTAGTTCAATGATCTATCCTAAAAATTATTGGTTAAAAAATCAAGAAAAGATAATTTTATTGATGGATATGAGAGACAATATCATTTTTCAATTTTTGAGACTTAATATGATTTTTATGTGTGAAAGTGTTTACTATTATCACCTGTTAGTACCTAGAATAATGTAGAAAAGATTCATCTCAAGAAAAGAAATAAGATCACTATATAAAAAATCACAGACACAATAATGAAATTAAAATCAAACAGATTGAAATAAGAACTAATCCATTATAATCTGAACATTTAACCAAATTTAAGCACACATGATTATGAAAATTTAAAAGAACTATTCAATGAGGTGCATCATAAAGAGGAAATAAGAGAGAGGATAAAGAGAAAGGAAGATTCTCTTTTGAGGATGACTTCTTTTCCTATCTCTATCTCTACTAATTTTTTCTTCATATTTTATTCTAATAAAATCTTCTCCTTACACCCATATCTATCTCATTGTATTCCCACCACAATTCTATCTAGTAATATTCTTTTTTTTTCTCTATCAAAGTCACAACCACCAAAAACTCTACCTTTATTGGTGACTGACCAATGAAATAATTCCTTTCTTGTATTTTTTACAGACTCCATCACTTAAGAGTTCTCTCTATTCAATAGGTTTTAAAACTACATTGGTTTTAGTAAACTTTCAGCAAATGATCATTATTTTTATAATCATTATTATTGGTATTATTTATTTATTTTATTTTCATAAACTTGTTGTACTTATCTTTGTATTAGTCTTATCCACATTATCCAAACTCCAAAATAATTTTCCAATAAAAATTTAGTATGAAACTCCATCTTTAACAATTTTCCCCTATATAGGAAACAAAGACAACATTCAAAATATAAACTTCACCCAAACTGAATTATCACATCAAAAACCACATTGTGAAAACCGAATTTATTAAGTCAAAAAACCCTTCAATAACTCAATATTCCATCTTGGATGTTGGAATTGACTTCTATAAATTTTATTGATTCTTTCTCAAAGAAAAACCATCAATATTAAACCTATTCTTGCCTTAATCAAAGGACACCTCATTGGCATGGATCAGAAAAGTCCATGGTTTCAATGATGGTTTGACTTATTCAACACACAACAACTTAGAAAGTTGATTAAAACTCTTTTAACATTTAGTTCATCTTCTTTAATAAGAAAATCCATGTTTTTACAGAATTAAAAACTAGTTCAAAGAAAAGGGTCATCTCAAGGGAGATTCATTATCAAATAATACAAAACTCATAAACCATATTCGATTTAGCCTTCTTTAAATTGTAGTCAATGGTTGTTAATACAGAATTACTACTGTGATATTAATAAACCCTCATAGTCTTGAGTATAACTCTAAAGGTGGATTCTCTGTTAAAGGAACAACAAGATCAATAAATAAGGTTTAGTTTCTCCTTGAAAGATCAATAGTAATTGGATCCTTCCCCAACTATGAACCCTATGGTGGGAATGCCCAACTGATCAACACAAAAACACAAATGGAAGTCTTGGAAATATGGAATGAAAATTCTATAATACAAGATTCATTTTGTGCACCACAAAGTGGTATGTTTTTCTATTGAGGTTTACATTTCTTTATATACACACATAAAAGAAAGATCTAATTACAACATAATTAAAACCATCCAGAATCCTTAATCAGGTCAACCCACATTAAACCATAAATGAAGGGAAATAAGGAGGGGGTGGAAAAAATAATGGTGGAATTAATATCCATTATTGAAATTATTCAACAATCACCCCTAATTATTATTGCGTTCATTATATTCAAATGAAGTCAAATTTGTGCACAAGTCTAGAAACATGCAGCACTGAAGTGACTTCTTGAGAATGTCCATGAACTAATAATCCCATGAATCCTTATTTTCTCTTTCCACCAGGTACTCTGTAATTAATGTGGCATGTAGGTATGTGGGATTGTCTCATAATCTGTAATAAAGTGTAACTCACCATGGTTGAGCTTGCATAGTGAAAACCCAGGTGGCACTCTCGATCCGATAATGTTATCGATGGTATGAAATTGAAGTGGGGGTGTCATCCTGATCAATGTCAAGAGATTACTCCATCTTGGATAGTGGTAAATATAAATCCACTATAGCTGATAATGAGGGCATCACTGTGACCATTTATGATGTTGTAGTGTCTTTATAGTGCTCAATAGTGGGTGTGAGTGATGATCTATGGTCTTTAATAGTGTTCCTGGTTTCGTCCATCCCTAGAATACATGACCTTGTGTTCTTGATGGTGAATGAATCCTCAATATTTAACACAATTCATTCATCATGAGTTCTCCAATCCAACTGCTTCACCTCATCAAAGATGAAATCACACAGTATATGCACGCACTTGCTGGTGGGGTCATATATGTGGTGTGCCCTTGAACCCAGAATCATACTCAATAGAGATAATCAATATAATCATTTCATATAGTTTCTTCAACTGAGGATTCCCATTATTAACATCATTGATGTAGAAAAAGGTGTGTCAAATGTGCATCACTGGTCGTTATCCATGCCAGGCCCTATAAGATGTCATCCTGTCAAGGTAGTGTGTTGGAACATGGTTAAGGATGAAGATGGTAGAGGAGTCAACCTCACCCTGAAACATTCTGGGAAGGCCCTTATCCTTCATCATGCTCTGATCCATGGAAACGATGGTGTGTTTGTGTAGTTCAATGACCCCATCTTGCAATTTTGAATTGAGATCCTTGAGTGGTCATTTTACGCCACCCTCAGTACAATATTCTATGAATTCCATTGAAGTAAAATAGTCACCGTGGTCGGTGCAGAGGACATTCAGCTTGCAGCCTATCTCCAACCCTACTGTGGTTTGAAATAGTTTTATTGGATTTGGAGACTTTTCCTTGCTTGAAAGTATATTAAGACACATATAGTGTCTCATTTCAACTATATGTAGTAGGAAGTTGCAGTCCCTGCTTAGTGTCGTGGGCATGATCAGTCCATAGCAATCACCGTATACAAGGTCAAGGACTTGTTCCGCACAATTCTTCAATTGATCATTGAAATACACTCATCATTTTGTCCCAACGAGGCCACTATTGTAGACTTCATCCACCTAATAAATTTGAAGAATCCCTCACACCATATCACGTTGAGTGAGCTTACGCAGTGCCTAGAAATTTTTGTGACTATACCTTGCATCCCAGTTTCATGACACCGCTGACCTCCTTATATTAAATCATATAGGATTTGTAATATTGAGTCTTGGATTTTACATTTGATTGGGGTGAATTGCGCCCTAGCCAACATGAGCAGTTTCTTATCATGAATATCCATGATTCCACCATTGATAAGTACATGACAAACATTCTCGTTAAGCTATCAAATGATGATGATTTTGTTGGTGGGTTTGGGATTAATCACACCGCCATGAGTGTATGATTATTGTAAGTATTATAGGATAACATTATCATCCCGCACCCCTCGATACTGAATACATATCCATATCCAAATATAATTGTTCCACATATCTCAGTTTCAAGCTCAAAGAAGATATCACAAGATCCAGTCTTTTGGTTTTTGGCATTGGTGTTGAGGTAGCATGGGTCATCATCAAATGACTACCTCTAAGCCTCTTGTGCAATGATCAAATCCTCATCCAACCAGAGAGGACTGCATTGCAGAGGTGGGGAATTGAAAGTGGCTGATCATGGGTATGAGGTATCAAGCACCATGATGAATGCCTCTCCATAATGAGCACTACATTTTCATCATCTATATGTTTTAAAAGGTTCTTTTCTTGTTTCATATTGCTGTTGGAGTTTTTGGAATAGTGACCCATTTTTTTCAATAATGACATTGGTCTCTTGAGACATCATGACCCCTATCGGATCCCCTATCATCCCTTCATGGTTTTTGGTGGTGTTGGTTTCTAGTATTGAATTCATTGAAGGTTCCATCCCATATCTGTCACTCCTTTATTCGTACAACCCACTCTCCATCAGTGGGGAGAAAATTCCCTCCATAGTCGGTGATGGGTGCCGACTCAAAATTGTCACCCACATCTTTGGGTCTCCCTGTTAACCCATCTATAGAGAGGGTCGACGTATAGAGAAGCATATTAATTAAAAGATCAACTTGGGAGAACTTGGAGGGGATAACACACATGTAATTCTCAATGACTGTGTCTTAAGGCTCTATATTTCCAAGGAGTGTGAGTTGGTTGACAGACCTTGTGAGCCTCATCACAAACTCGTCCAATGATTCACCATTGTGAAAAACAATGTCTTTGTACTCATTTTGGAGCTTCTAAGAATTGGACATACATACACAATCAATGATGATGCACATAGTATTGATTATGTCCCACACTTCCTTGGGAGTTTCCTTGAAAATGAGACTGGAGGTCATCTCTGGTGTGATAGTGCAGTGGATAATCTCAATCTCCATCTGATCTTCCTAGAGTTTGGCATCACCAGTATCGACAGTATCCCAAAGACAGCATGCTTGGAGAATATCCTTAATCATAAAGGACCTGTAATTTTATTTTTTCATCATGAGGATCAGATACTTTAGTGATCCCTTGACACCCATCACCATCCGATGTAACACTAGAGGTCTGCTACCACCGTCAACGAGGGCTCTGGGATGTGTAGATGATGTCTAGGATAGTTGGGGCGATAAGGGATCAGAGTACACCATCATGGATCAATTCAACATCCATTTGATAAAACATGTTGGAAATGAATGACTGATCAACATGAAAACAAAAATGAGAGTCTTGGATAGTTGATGGAAAATTATAGAACCCAAGAGTTATTTTGCGCACCACAAAGTGGGTTTCTTTAAAAGAGATGTTTCCACTACATTATATACACAAATAAAAGAAATAATTATTTATGATGTAATTAAAACCACATGAAATCCTTAATGAGGTCAAAACATATTGACCCATAAATGAGGAGAAAATAATGAGGGGGAGGTAAAAAATTACAATGAAATCAATCTCCATTAATGAAATTAGAAAACACCCTAGTTCGTTTGTTGTCTCGACCTAGACCAACTTTTTCTCATTCCACCCAATATTTAAGGTTAGTATAGCAAGTCTTGACCATTATTCTCCACATATCTAGAATTTTTAGGTATAACAACATGTCATATTTAATCCTACGATTGCGGTTCCTTGAACCTGGGTTCATCGTTAATAGTGAAGAAGGTGCAACTAATGATTCCAGGTGTGACAATAGGTTGTGATAAACTCAAACTGTATATACTATTAAAACAATAAAGTATTAGATATATTAAAAACACTTTGTTTAAAATAATAAAATTATTAAATAATTAACTAAATAAAGAAAATGTAAAAATTTATAAAATAATTGTATTAAAAAAACAATTACAAATTATTAAATCATTATTTAAATAAAATTAATTAAAAGTTAAACAAAAATTAATTAATGAATATATTAAAACTAAAAAAAAATGTAAATATATATTAATTAAAATAAAAAAATTATACAAATATCAAAGAAATAATAAAATACTACAATTAAACAAAACTGATATGTAAAATAAACATTATAAATAATTTAAATATTAGTCAATTGAAAGATTAATCAATAAAATGATCATTTTTATTAATAATTTCATTAGAAAACTAAACCTAAAATGAAATAATCTAACATAATTAATTATGTATATTAAAGTTGAATCAAGAATTAAAAACTAAATTTGGAAACAAAATTGATGTGGCAAGAAGTATCAATTTAAGGCCACATCATTTATAATAGGCCACCAATACTTCAATTTTTTAAATAAATAGCAGGTATTGGAAACCATGAATACCTTTATTTCACACCATATTATATGACTATCAAAATTGATCATAGAGATACTATTTGTTTCAATGGAAGCCTCCATTGGTTGTCACAAAAGTGGAATTTTTGATCCCATCTATAAAAATAAGTCACCTATTTTACAAAAAAAATCCTTTCTGTCCACTTTTCAGAGCCACAAATGCTTATTTATCTTCATAAATGTTTTGGTAATCTCTTATTATAGTATCATTTTTGATTAAACCATCTATAATGACATCTAAAATCTACAAACTTCAATTTTTTTTCATAGTTTTATATTTAAATGGTTAATGATTGTGATACTACACAGTGTTGTACCAAAATAAACACACCTCAGTATTTCTATTTTACTTCATAAAAAATCATTTGTTTTATAAAATATTTCTTTGTATTTATTAAATTCATTATGATTGTCTCTTATTCCACTTAATAAGAATCAATAATTTAAAAAATTGGTTAAAATGGTTGTCATTTACATACTAATACATATAAATTTTTGAGAGAATAAAACTTATTTTTTCACTATCATATTTAAATTTCTATGATTAACTTGATTGAAATTTAGTGATTAATACATAAAAATTTGTCCTTCACAATAGAAAAAAATATAAAAATAGTAATAACTCCATAAATAATAATGTCGAGGATAAAAAAATGATGCTCTATCTATACTCGTGTATCAAATCTGGTTAGATGTTAGTGAACATTAATATTATGGTTTTGTGTTGATTGTTGTTATTTAAATTTTCTTGAAATTTTGTAATGCAATTTTTTAAATTATATGAATTTTTATATTTTATTTTCTTAACCATCTATCATAAAGTTTTATAAATACTCAAGAAATATTTTGGGTCATAAAATATTGAATAATTTTTTATAAATAAATTGATCATAATTGACTAGTGTGATAAAATGAATTGAAAAAATTACTTAGATAATAAAATTTATATATCAAAAAATTCCTAATTTATATGAAAAATAAATAATTCCTCTTGTCAAATAATAGATATAATATTGAGAAGATTTTTGGAAAAAATGATATTAATTCACAAAGAATTAAATTAATGTCGATCTTGGTCCAACAATGATAACAAGATTCCCTATATTAAAAATGTTCAATAGGTTCTCTTACCCATTAGTAAATAAATCATGGTAGATGTGTTGGATGGAATTATTTATAAAGAACATAGTGAAAGTTTTACTCTATTAATTAAAAAAGTCCCTAGAGAAGTAGTGGTGGGATCCCATAACAAATAGTATATTAAAAAAATAATAAACACCTTTAGTGACAAGGTATTTAGTTGGAAAGAAGTATAAAATGAGTAAATCATATAAATATAAAATAAAAAATGAAAATTGAAATGTGGAATATTTTGTTCAACCTAGTAATAAAATATTATACCACAAAATCATACATGTATAAAATAATATTATAAGAAAGTTATTATCTTATTTTAAATCCGTGAATTATCTTATCAAGTATTGAAAGAAACTATGAAGTAAGATAAAATACTTAACCTTAAAAGTAAAATATTTATTTCATTATATAATTTTCAATATATTTTTAAAGCTACGGTCAGAGGATAGGAATTAGAAAATCAAGGTGAGATAGAATATAGGTTTAAAGAAAGAAAATTTAATAGTAACCATTATATAATAAGTTTTTCCAAATCCATGGGTAATATACTCAGGTGATTTAATGTTAAAAAGATGACCACATCAAACAAAATTGTCTCAATAAAAGGAATTAAAAATAAAATAAACACAAATTGTATAATGATATTTTTATAAATATTATGAAATGATGTGATGGTAAATGGGTGTTGAATATTACTAGTTTTTATCAATGAATGTGTAACCTAGTAAATATAATTTTGAAACTATTTAATAGATGAATGAGATTAATAAAATAAAAATAATTAATTAAACTTGTATAGTGTTGGGAGTATGAACCATTAATCTATAAATCCATGATGATCCAAACTGAAAAAAATTTATTTTTATTTATAAATAGATGATTATTATTGAAATAATTTTTAACAAAAACATTAATTCTTTTGAACTTATTTAGAGGATATTGTTTAAGTTCACAGTTTCCTGATAACTTCTTGGAACTCTACATCAATGTTTCATCTCTATCGACCTAATTTGACCTATATGGTTATTTTTATGGTATATGAACCATGTTATTTAATTTTTTATCATTAAAAATTGACCTTAAATTTTTTTCTTTGATCATATGAACCCAAAATCTATGTTATTAATTTTTATTTATAAGGGGATTAGAAATGTGTAAAATTTTTATAGTACTATTATAGAGATTGAATAAGCTATTAAGTAGAAACAATTTTGCTATTGTTTTTATTAATATTATAATATTATTATCATTAAGAAACATAAATTGATAGAAGGGGAAAGCCACTCCCTTAATTTTTCATTCTCAAGAAAAGGGAGGGTATTTCTCTCCAAGTATTATCTTCATATATTTCTATAAATATCTACTCAGTTCTTTCCATTTATGGATGATTCTTCAATATAAGGTATCCCCCATTCATCCTCCCCCTCCCATATTTGTTAATCCCACTCTTATAATTTTACATGGAATGTTTTCCAATTACCTAGGATTCTAAAATTTTGGGTGATCTTATAGCATGATGAAACTATTAATATTAAAGGGATTTTTTCAATAACATGATTGTGTATGTAGATGTTATTTTAAAACACAAAGTTAATGGGTTCATCAAATTTTTATGACTTTTTAGAATTTTTTTTCATATATTATGAATATTCATCACATTAAAGATTCAAATTTATGAAGTTAATTTTTTTATGTTAGTAGGTGTTAGTAGTACTGACCCACATACCACACGTAAATAATTTAATTTAGCATTTTAAATTAAGTTAAATTTGGAATGTGTATTGAGTTATGTGAGATTATGAGAAGAAATTGATGATAATGGAGAAAACTCAAGGCCAGTGTAGGGTAATACTATCTTTTCAATGGGAGTTCACTAGAAGTATAGTGGTAAGAGAAAAATATATTTTCCCACCCATCATGAGTTTAGTGGTGGGAATTGAGAACCTAAAGGCTCTTCAGAACTCTGATGATGGACATCAGGGTTTTTTTTGGAGTAGATTGACCCCATTTTAATGGGGTTATTTTATAAAATATTTGATGTTAAAAGATTGTATATTTTGGATAGGAGTGTCTTGTTTGAGAAGTTGGAAATAAAGAGATTTAACCTTATTTTTTTTTTATTTTTATTGGATTGATCAACTGTTTTTGTCAATTAATGAAATATCAATTTGTTTGTGGAAACATATCCCTTAGGAGTGGTATAAGGCACCAAATCTTGTTATTGTTTGTTAATTTTATTTATTGGTGATGGATACTCATGAATAGAGTTTTATTCTTTTTTTTCTAGGGATTTTTTGATTCATTAATCAAAGAATGTTTTTCTATATTATTCATGAGGAAGCTTATAACCAATCTATATTATATGACATATACCATATTTCATCATATATTGTGCCCCTTATGTGAAGATTCTTGACTAGAATTTGGGAACCACTTGAGGGAATGAAAATGAAAAGATTTAGATAATGAGAAACTAATAAATGGATTGATATAGGTCACAAGGGCTTGGATGGCCATTCAACCAAGATATGACTAATGCATAAGTGTCTTAGTGATGTATTAATCCAAGTATCCATTAAAGTATATGTACGATGAGTGATATATTTGGTTACCAATATCTATTGATATTTGTTACATTAATAGGTTTTTGAATATTGTGCACTAATGATTGGCCATGATGTGATGAAAGTTACCATTTCTTGGTCTATGTCCAATCATGGTTGTCTATACCACATTATGGTGCTATTATAAAATTATAGGTTATATCATTCAATTAAATCTCCCAATATGATTATCATTTTTATATGGCTGTTGACACTTCATATGATGATTCATACATAATTTATTAATTATTAAAGGAGTTCAACAAGAGATTAAGAAATGGGGTGGAAGATAAATGGTTTGGATTTTTTATAACATACAAATCATTATAAATCTAATGGGTTATACTTTTGAATGAAGGAGGACTATAAAAAGGATATTCATAGATCTCATTTATAACATTGCATTTTATTATTTGTTGGTTGAAAAGTTCTAAATATCTCTTCTCTCCATTTAACTTGAAGGAAAATGTAATGGCACACCATTGTGGATAAGGGATCCAACTAAAGAAATTAATGATTCCATTGGCTAGTGGAAACCATCATAGGTAAAAAAATCATTTGTTACTGTTAAGGGAAATCGGTCAAACTCACTATCGATGAAGATCACTAGCATGGATAGAGTGGTATTTTTTTTATGGTTTTCATATATAATCATATAAATTATACTCTAAGATGATCTTGTAATATTTTATTCTCGTTATGTTTTAATAAATTTGGTCATAATTATATCCCATGAAACCCATCAGTGGTATCAAATTCACTATTTGTGATAAATTAATAGGGTGGGTATCAAAATTGAGAGTTGTTTTGGGATTTTTTGAGAACCATGGCTGTTGCTATAAAAATATGATTTTTTCTATGATATTTCACTAATAAAAAATTATTATATGGCCTGAAAATAATAGGAATGATTAGGATGGACTGTGTCTATAGATGACCTATAACCCTGGGCTGTAATTTCTTTGGGCTATAAATAACATATAACTACGATCCATCTCATCTTTGTCTATAAGGAGAAGAGTTAAGGGGGAAAATATATTAAAGGAGTGTGATAATTGAAAAAATTCTGGAGAAGCAACCTTATAGACATGGGAATATGAACCCTTGGCTATAACCCTTCTTGAAATGTCACTATAGCCAAATTCATGTATGACCATAGTTGTAGCCCTTTGCTTGGAGACCCTATAGCCACATGCGTATACACCTGTGACTATAACTCTTCACATGGGGACCCTATATCCATGGTTATATACATCCATGGATATAACCTATATCATGCGGACCGTATAGCTATAGAAATATATGTTCATGCCAATATACCTTTACATGGAGACCCTATAGGCATTGTTATATATTAAAATGGATATAACTCTTTTTAGGGGACCCTATATCCATGGTAATATACGAATATGGATATAGCCATTCATATGGGGACCCTATATCAATGGGCATATGTGTCCATATTTATATCCCTTCTCATGGGGACCCTATAGATGTTATCACATATAATCATGGATATATCCCTTCAAATGGGGTCTTATAAACATAATCATATATGACCATGGCTATATAACTTATCAGGGGGTATATAGCCATAATTATAAATAATGGCAGCTATAACCCTTCTCATGGGGACCCTATAGCAACAATCATATATGACCATAGCTA
Organism: Viscum album; assembly: GCA_963277665.1. Classification (NCBI taxonomy): domain Eukaryota; kingdom Viridiplantae; phylum Streptophyta; class Magnoliopsida; order Santalales; family Viscaceae; genus Viscum; species Viscum album. The sequence goes on from OY728160.1 coordinate 124,267,482, forward strand.
TATCCCTTCTATATGGGATCAAAATATGTTGAATATATATTTTTTATAAATAGATTATAATTAAAGTACTAAATAAATAAATATATATATATCTATGTGTGTGTGTGTATAAAATGCCTAGTAGCAGAGTGGTGGTTAGTTAGTTATATATCATGGATGTTTCTAGATAAAAACATAAAATGAAAAATTTTAATATCTACCACCACCAGAGAGTTACTCTTGAAAATATGTCCATATTGACTAGTCAACTTGTTTCCACATATACCTGCCCATTGTAATAACATCCACATCGGATGACCTATAACCATGGTCATAGTTCCCATGGAAACTAGAGGCATTGATATAAGATTTTTGTTATATGAATGGTTGTGGGTCATGGCTATATGCTATTAACATATAAATATTCTAATAGAGTCCATGAGAATTGTGCACTTGGAAATAAACTATAACCATTTTTTTGTATTTTTGTTTAAAAAAATATATGTTATATGTTCACCATGCCATAGTTTGTTAATATTTGATGTAAAATTGTGTATTGTAGGGAAACATGTATTGTTTTTCTAATTTTAAAACAAGGTATAATTTTTAAAATCATGATAATGTGGTTTATCAACCAGCATGTGTTTGTAAAATCCACCATGATAGAAAAACATGTAAATCATATATTAACAGGCCGTTATTCTTGGTGAGAATAAAGAACTAAAATAGTTTTTTTGAATTAATTTATATAATTATAAAAAATATTTAGACAAGTCCATGGTTTTTTGTTGACTAAAGAATCAAAATAGCTCATGGAATTACATTTTATCATGGTCTAGAACAAATTGGACAACTCGACCACACCATAGTGGAATGACGTTGTCTTTATAAAATTAATAATAAAAATTTCCAAAAAAATATTTATAACAATATGGGATTATAATACATGGATATTACATAATTTAGATGAAAATTATTCACATTAAAATTTAAATGCCCGAGGACCATAATATTTTAGTGTATTTGGATACTTGGAATATAATATTATATCTTGTTGAAGGATCTTAAAAGTTTCCCAAAAATATCTTCCCATATAGTACTCATACTTAAGACACTTACTCATAACTTGGGGAAATGGAACATAAGAAAGAGTAATATCAGATGCTCAGTAAGGGTAAAAAAGGGAGATAAATAAGCATAACATGAACATAAGGGTATGGGAACCTGAGATTAACGTTTGAAGATCATAGCCTATATATCAAAGATCATATATATGAGTCATGACATAATGTTTGGAAAACTATAAGAAAAAATCACAAGGGAATGAAATAACACGAGTCATGAGTGAATAAAATTGGAATAAGAAATAGACTTGTGGAATACACATTAGTTTATAACATTGTGAACATGTGAAAATAGAAATAGGTTCACTCATTAATTTATGGACATGAAATTAGACCCTCACATAAACATATGAAAAACCAACCTTGTCCACGCATAATATTTTGAACAATTAATCAGGTTCATGCATAACATTGTGAACATGTAATCAGGTTCATGTATAACATTGTGAACATGTAATGAGGTTAATACATAGAAAGATACACCTCTTAGGTGGGACACACCGCCATCCATAGTGGTGGTACTTTCCTCATAGTGGATCAGGTTACACCTTCTTCCCATAGTGGATCAATCCCATCAAGTTGTTTTATATCATTATCTAATGGGATATAAATTTTTACCCAATTCATTAGAGGGAGATATTGGTCACATCCATCACGTAATTAAATTATGCATACATGTGCCACAACTTAATAAAACATTCATCGCATCATGACCCATAAAAAGATATGGGTTGAATAAACATCATACCATAACTCATGAAATAAAATATTTATGATAAACATATAATCATATCATAAATTTTGGAAAAGAGAAATGGGTTTCATAAGAATTTTATCATGGTATATTTCAGTGAATAAAAATGTGTTTCATAAAAAAATATCATAAAAAACATAAACAATTAAAAGAAAGAAATGGTCTCCTTTGATCATATCTCTAATATATCATAAACTATATCAAATGATGTCATCTTAGGTGGAAAAATATTTTGAAATATCACTCGGAACATTTCTTAAGGAAAATAACTTATCTTTGAAAATAATTTTTTAAGACATAAAGAATTTTAAAAATTCTTTTTCTTTTAAAACCACATTTAAAACTTATTAAGTAATATTTAAAAATCATTTGAAATATTTATTGAGGAAAATATCCTTTCTTATTTGAAAAACACTTTTTAAAACATAAAAAAATTTAAAAATATTTTTCCTTGAAAATAACCTTGAAAACATATAAAGGAATATTTGAAAACCATTTTGAACAATTTTTAAAACATAAAACATTTTTAAAATACTTTTACATGAAAATTAGGTTAAAATATCATTTTAAAAAAATAATTTTTTTTATAATAAATGGTTTTGGAATAAAACAGATTTCCAACTGAAGTGAGAAATATATTCATAATTTCTTAAATAAAATTTATTAATTATATTAAGTAATTAAGAGTAAAAAAATGCTACCATATCATTAATATATCATGTTTAGCCAAAGGATAATTAAATTCATTAGTATTATTGAGAGATGGGCTATAATATTTTATCAATAGAAGCATAATCAGAAACAATCCTGATAATGAATGAGATTGTATCTATAAAATCTTGCCACCTTTTTAACTTCTCATAATTCCCATGAGAGAATAACATTTCATAAAACTTAGAATACCATGAGTATTAAAAAATACATGATATTACACTTCAAAGGGGCTGTATATACAACTCAGGAAAGAATACAAGTGCATATTATGATATATAACTCAATGAAGGAAAATTGAGACCAAAACCCTTTACCGATTTGGTTACATTTGTACTATAAATCCCATGAAATTTAGATAATAAAATGGATATGTAAATAAAAATAATTTTTAGTAGAATCATCATAAAATAAATTCAGGGGAAGTATGCACACCACATTGAAGAAATAGGTGTTGAACATGGATTCTATCTCCTGAAAAATAAAAGTTAGAAAGAAATCACTTAATAATTTAGTGACATTTGAATAATTATATCCATTAATTAATAAAATAAATTATTAATGAAGACAACATAAGTCTCACAAAAATAAAAGTGAGATTAGAAATCCCCTTACTTTAAGCTTTAAATTTATTAATATACATTAACAAATTCTGAAAAATAAATATAAGTTTATCATACATCCATTAAAGAACCACAATTTTATATATAATACCATATATTATTTTATTATGACTTTATATTACCCTTTTATTAATAATTCCACGTTAATGTTTTGATTCAGTTAATAACCGCCTTGTTTTCCAAATATATTTTGACTTGTAATTTTTGGTCCTCTTTATTTGATCATAATTTCTTTATTTAAATATTGTAAACCATGATATAAATATCATATATATTCATTTTATATTTATATATGATAATATATAAAATATAAAAATATGAAATGAAATACAGTGTTCATGGAGACTGTAGGTTGTACATACACGTGAATGTTTCTTCCATTTTCTTGACATATTTTGAAAGATATAAAAGTAAATAATATATATATAAATATATATTATCATTATAGTAAATTTATTATGTCATATATAAAAAATAATTTTATTAAACCCATCCTTAAAAAATTCCATGTAAATCATGAATGAATCACATCGCTTTGAGGAGGCGGTTGTCCACATGTCCACAAATGATATTATTGTATTTTTTTTAAAAAAAGAATGAATGTATGTGTTATATTATAATTAATTAAGAATAAATACATCATAAATATGATATATATCATATAAAATTATTAATTTCATCATTAATTACCTTGATAGGTGGTAATGGAAGAATGAAGGACATCGGTTCTTAAGACGGTAGTCCACCGTACCCTTGAATGATGATTGTGTATCCCATTTTATGGAAGTGTGTGTGGGTGTAGGTATTTCCCTTAACATAAAAAGATATAATAATATTTAAAATACTTATGTAATTATATAATCAGGATATAAAAATAAACTAAGGGGTTTAAGGAAGAAATAAAACAAAGACGTTCATTGATGAATGTTAACGCTTCTTCAGGTAACTCTTTTATGTTTTTATCAAAATACTTCCTCAGTTGGATTTATGAAAATATAGACCCTTATAAGATTAATATATGAAATTTGGGTATATGTTTTATTAGATATTGGTTGATAAAAAGTGGCTTCATAGGTGTGAAGAAATGGGAAGAGGTGGTGGCCTTTTATAAGTGAGGGAGTGGACACACTTGGCATTTTTGAAAAGAAGTTAGAGGAAACCATGTTTTTACCTAACAATAGGCCTCAATGACACAAAAAATTAGATCCTAGAGGTATAATTATATAAATATGTCTATTAAATAGGTTTTTGAAAAGTGTAGGGTCATTTTAACACCTTCTGTTTCATGTTTAACCACTGAGTAATCTTGTTTTTACCTTAATCGACGTAATTAATTTTAATTTCTTTTAAAATTCACTTTGGTAAAAAATTATATTGAAATTATGAGACAATATAAATTATGATGATTCCAAATATGGAATTTTTTTTCAAATTACAATCACGTAAGTGGAAGAAAGTAATTAATAATTAATCCCACAGATGGGATGAAACAATGTGTTTTTAAAAAGAAAATGTTCAAAAGTTGGAAATGTTTTTATATCAAATTTCAATGTGAAATTTATTAAAATTACATAAATTAGATTAATAAATTAATAAATTAACTATATATAATTTAAAACTAATTTAAAATATTATTTAAAAAAATTATATAAAAATTCAGTTTTCAATTAAAATTCAGTATTTTTTCAATATTCATCAAAAAATGAAACTTATAAGAAAATAAAAAAAAATTCACCCTAATATTATTTTAAAGTTTCTCTTTAAAAATTGAAATTTATTTTTTAAAATAAAATTTATAAAGTTTTGAAAATTTATTTTTAAAACATGTGCACCATTAAAAGGTGGTAAAACTGCCTTTTTGAAAAATATATATATATTTTTGTGCCTAAATTTGGATTTATTATTATCTCATGTCTAGAAAAAAATATGATTGTTAAATAGTTTATTTAATATATTATATATAATTTTCATTAAAATAATTCATAAAAATTGGTTTGTTTAATTTATTGAGAAAAATGTGTTTGTGCATAGAGAAATTGTTTTTTAGAAAGTTAATTTCTTTATTTTAAAAATTAACCTTAATCCTATTTATAATTAATTGGTAACCAAAGGATTAATTTTATGTAGATGTTTAAACCATATTTTTACAATTTAGTAAATATTATTCATAACTTCCATTCCAATGGCTAAGTGATAACTATAATAATATTTTAATAATAATATTAATAGTATATTGTGGTTTCGTAAAACTCAGTCTTATGTGTAAAAAATATGTCGAAGGAATTTTCTATTATGTGTAACACAATCCAAAATTAGTTTTGTGTATAATAAAATCTATGATCTATGTTTCTTATTGTAATAGATTAATTTAGTGATGCGTGTGAAGAAAACACAACTTAGTGTAGCGTGTAATGTAACCCATTAAAGAAATTTAATTTACTCAAAAAAATCTTATAAACTCAGGGTGTTACAACTTTAATATTGAATTTAGGTTACTTTATAGCATATAAAAATGGGTTTTAGTGAAGTTTATTATCTTAATTTGTTATATATCAAGTCAAATAATTGATTTTTTCATTTATTTAGGAAATTATTATTTAAATATTCATGTATATAAATTTATTATATAATGTGGATATTGTATTTTTTATTTTAAATTATTTAAAACAATTATTATAAATTATGAGAATATTTATACAAGAGTTAAATTCTTTGTATGATAACATAAGATTTATTTTTCTTCTACCTTAACACTTGTTTTTATGTGGAATATTGCTTAACTTTATAGGCTGACTATATTTATATTTTTCTGGTGTTAAAATTATGATGGGCTTATGGTCCCTTTTGAGTAAATAATTTGGTGTAAAGTGAATTTTTGTCATAGTTATCACTATCCTGGAAGCCTTTTCCTTTTATATAATAGTGGGGGTGGGCTACCAGTTTCTCCATGCTTACTGTTGTGGGGATTTCTGTTTTATATAACTTAAACCTTTATGTGAATGTGTTTTATATACCATTTATAATTGATGAATTTGGATATGCATAAATAGATTTGGATCCAATTTTGGGTTAGTAATATAAACTATGATTTGTCTAAGGAGTTACATATTAGTGTGATTTGAACATGTTATTATGGAAGAATGAAAAATGATTCTAAACACAAGTCACTCAAAGGATGCATACATATAGGGATTACATGATATGTAATTATTGAATGGAATAAAATATATTTTTTTTAATATTGATATGTTATATATGAAAATGGTGAGACTAATAAAACCCTAGAAATACTAATTGTGAGATTACTTTCAAATAAAACACATATTAAGAACTCAATCATTCAACAATTTTGGTTCATGGAAAAGTAGGGTGCCAATAGATTATATTATGGAAGGCATGATAGATTTTATTAACTATACAAGTTAGGTAACTATATATTTTTTTGGGAATTTGGGTGATAGTTATTGGGAAATCCTAAGCGTTAAGATACCTGAGAAATTTAGTTGATTTTAATTCATATGATGGATTTGGGAAAGGTTTTCTACATATACTATCAAAGAGTGATATGTGATATGATTGGAATTAAGACCTATCAAAATAGTTAAGTGGAAAGTGGAATTTTAAAACATACTCTTTACATATTGAAATATGAATCTTGACCCACAAATGGTAATTATGTATAAAGTTATAATTATAAGGGGATTATGTTCATTAAAAGTACTTGAAAGAAATATATAAAACATTATACACATTCATGGATATGTATTTTTTGTTGATTAAAATGTGCAACATGATTTTATTTTTGAGGCCTAATATAGATATGGATTATAATATAATAATATATTGGTATCTAAGTTGGAGAAGTGTTATCAAATAAATTAATTCCATGCATATGGTTGTGAATTATATAGAAATAAATTTCTCAAATCTGAGAAATGATTATTTACTGGTTATACCAAGGAAACTAATGGATATTATTTATATAATCTTATAGAGAACAATTGGTTTGAGGAATGAAATAGTATATTCATTGAGAAGGGATATAAAAATTTAGGATTTAATGGGAAGTAATGTACAAAAAATTCCAGAGTCGACCATCATGTCACCGAATGTGGCTCACTATAAGGATTCAAGTGTGCCTCCCAGTATGATAGATGTTGGATAATAATGGAGAGGGTCTAAAGAATATAACAGAGATACTATAATAATATCTAGTCAGAGTAAAATAAAATTATAAATAACTAAAATATCCCCAAGGATAAACATCCGAGTACATATAATAACTAAACTTTAACAGCACCATGTTATAAAAAATGAAATGCAACATACCTTCATACAAACTCAAAACATGTGAAAAAAAAAGAATTGCCTCCCACTGGTCCAACCAAATATAAAAAATAAATAAAATGAAAATAAATACATCAGGATCTACTTAAAACTCTAATATAAATGTCATACCAGATCTCTAAGTCTCTTTATCTACACTAGCTTGATCTTAAGACTCCACAAAAGAGACAACACATGATCTATAAACACTGTTCCTATAAACGATACACAATGAAACCTAATCTAATTATAAAACCAAACATATGGTTTAAACACACACAAACCAAGGATCACATATAAGAGGTGAGAAAATAAATCTTATTTGGCCACCCCCAAGGGAAAACCTATAATCAGTTGTCATATAAAAGTTCATAAACCCATGACATGGACAACCTATCTAAAAACTAATAACAACTGGAATAAAATAAATAAATGAATACAAATAAAGGGGGAGGGTAAAAAAATAAAACAACAAACCCTGGGTTCTATCATAACACTCAAGGTAAATATAAGACCACTTTGGAACATGCTCGAGGATTTATAGCATGAAAATCACCCTGCTACACAAAATCAAATACATTCACCAGATCTATATAGGATCTCCAATACCAGTAATAATAATTGTATTAATTCTTAACCACATTGAATAACTATAGGTGTAAAAATGAAAACATGGAACTACCAAGCTCTATGAATTTTATATAATGATCCATGATGGTGATAAAATTCTATATAAAACCCAAGAGAACCTACCATGTCCCAATTGTCCTTTAGAACATATCAGGATTTTAAAAAAGGGCCCAGTAGAGTACACTTACCTAGGGGTCTCTCCATAAATGTTCCCAATCTATCTATAGTATTGATAGAAACACTATCCCAGAGGTATCCTCCAAGTATCTTGGAGCACTCAACATCCACATAAGGTAACCTCTAGCTAGTATGTAACTCTCAACTAGAGGGGTGAATGCATCTAGATCACCCTTTAGCTCCATATTCCTATCTGACCATAGTTATCCAATGGATTAGAGAACCATATCAAAACTTAGGGCCAATTTCTATTCTAAGATATGCTAAGGGTCCTATCCTCAAACCTAGTATAAGGGAGAAACTATCTCAAAAATCCTAGATTAAGGCCACCGAAATGTTCATTGATTTAATTCTCTAACCCATCATCCAAAAATCTTAACTTGTAGTGCTGATCAACTCTTGACTCACAATACATGTGGCTTCTATGGTCCTTGGGCTCACAATAAAAAGTGACATTAAATTAGGGACTACCCTAATACACCTGACTTCTCTAGAAATTCCCATCAAATGACCCTCAAATGGAAAAAAGAATCAGAAATAGAATGAAACCCTATAAGGTGTTCCTCTATGACATCCATAAACTTAGGCCAAGCTCGACATGATAATCATCCCCAAGTGGACCTCAGCGATCTCCATATAATCCAAGATCAACAATAAACCTGAATGGGAATCCAAAAACATGAAAAAAATCTACAAGTAAGTTATAAATGGTCCTCATGACCACCTCAATAGACAAAAACCCTACATGATATCCTCAGTACAATTAAAACCTTGTGGAAAATCCCATTATAAGAAAACCTCAGTCGATATCCTTGAAAAACAACCCATCCTTTGGTATTATATTTCCCATAAGGGAATCTGAAAGGGTCCATCAAACCCATACCAACATAATAATAACACCAAGCTATAAATGCCATCTTATAATGTCAACCAAAACTGAAGGATCCAATAGATTTGATTCTCAGACACATGATCTAAACCTCAACTACTCTATCCTCAGGAAATTGGTCCCAATATAAAAAGGAAATACATGATCTCCATGGAGATATTACTTGATTTTTCCTTCTAGGATCTTTCCAAAAGAAAATTGAGAAAAAAATGAACTAAAATCCATAATCCATGACAACTAATGAGTTAAGGACTCTCAATTGGGTATCTCATCGCCTAGCCCAACCCATTAGAGTATTTTGAATCTAAAACATTAACAAATACTCCTAAAAATATTATAAAAAACCAAAAAACTATTTAGGTAGCCAATAAATTTTTAAAGGATTCCATGATCCTGATATATGTGAAAATACCCTTAGAATAGACTACGAATGGGTAAAATTTTGATTAAAGGGGTGAAAAAAATGGAAAAAACATACTAAGGAAATGTAAATGGAATGTAATTTGAGTATATGGAATGTACCCCCCAAGGTACTTCCTAATTATGTGTCAAAAATCACTTGTTGTGTACTAACCCTAAGTAAATGATGTGTATTCATAGTACACAGTGTGTACCCCACATGGGGTGCACATCCATAAACTCATACACATATCCCACACGGGGTCTAGCAAGCTGCATTACATGGATACTAGTTTTGTACCATACATGGGATTTGTTTATGTATCCTACATGACTAGGTTCCCCCAACAGGGGTTGTCTGGATGTGCCTCGAGCTATACCATGACTAATCCCTACATGGGGTGTACTGAACACTCATACCATGTAACACCCTCTTCATAAAAGTTTCTGATAATACATAATGTTTATTCTCTAAACTATACATCATGTAAATGGGTTTCCCAAATTTTAATCCCTTACATTATACCTAAAACACCCAATTAGTCCAAAATGACATCAGGTCAACCCCCAAGGGGTTCTTTACAACCCATAAAATTATTTAAAACATTAAAACAACTATTATATTAATTTTTTAGTAAAAATTAAAAATGGGCCTACCTCTGGGTGGGAATCCATAAAGATTCATACCAATCCACAACATGCACCCATTGATGCTTGATCTACCTCCAGAAGAGATTCCAAAGTGATGCCTCCTCCTACATATCCATATTCTCTCTCTCTATCTCTATCTATCTCTTGGTCATGTGACACATTCTCTATAAGGAGGAATACTCGATAATGAAAATGGAAAAATAAAAAAAATGTAGAAAAAAAAGAAAAAGGAAAGGAAGAAAAAGTTAAAAAGGAAAGGAAAGGGAGCCTTATTCCATGCTTAATCCCAATACCTACATCATATTTATTCATTGACTAGGTAAAAACCCCAATTTTGGAGTCAAATACAGATAAAAAATATTAATATGACTCCCCATTTAAAATATATCATTGAAAAACATTTAGAGATAAATTAATATTTAATTACTTAAATTTTAAATTCTCTATGAAATTTGAATGACTTAGATTTCCACCTAACACTTATACAATACTAAAAATCCTATTATAGGACCCATAGAGGAGTCATTAAAATTGTCCAAGAGTATATATTTAGATAAATTACCATTCCTCCTTAGACACTTCCAAGAACAAAAATTCAAATCCTCCAAGTTTTTTCAACTCATGATGAGGAGGGTCCTCACAAAATCCCCAACATAAATAATTATCACATCCAAAGAACTTTTTTGGTCAACCAACATCCAAGCCTTCACTCTAAGAACTAGAAAATACAATTCTATCATCACTGTACAACATTCGTTCTTTCATCATCCACAACTCTATCCCAGCTCAAGATACATTACTTTGTAATCAATCTAATGCTCCCCACCAAAAGAGCATCCTTATCATTTCCCCACTACACAGAAAACAAACCAAATTGTACATGCTATGTCCATACCTCAATAACATAGATATACATGGCCAAACCATTCACACCTGAGTGCTAGCATGAAAGCTACAACAAAAAATAGTTATCCTTGGCTTACCAGGAATTAAAACATTCACACTCAACAACCAATTAAAATTTGGTTCAATACCACTAAATTATTATATCACACTCCCCACGTTAAATATTTACTTAAAACACTCTCGAATAGACAACAAGACTCATGATCACATTAGCCCAGTCTTAACAAAGTTAGGCCAATGCTCCTAAAAAACTGAATTTTCTCATCATGCAAGTCAGTTCCAACAAACATGAGAACCCTTGACACTTCTATTAAAAATTGATACATCTCATTCATTACAAGATCTATCACCTGGAAAACATCCACTCATGTGTTGATCCAAACTCACATGCATCCAGCCACACTGTCACCACATAATAAAAAGTGAAACCAAACTAGAAATGGCCATGTGTCCACCCAAACCTACCCTATCATGTCTACCATGAGACCTAGATCTATCTCAGAGATTCACTTCTCAAACATTGGGAATCCTCATTCCTAACCACAACATGGAGATAGAATAACTCAATGAACCCACTGAGTAAGAACAACCATGCCCACAAAAGCCATAGGTGATAAGAAGCACACCTTCTCCACTGCATGAACCAACACATAACATGTGGAAAGAACATATCCCCTAAGAAACTTGAACATGAGATTTTACAGGAACCACCGCCTTTGGGAAAATAGAACACTATCCAAATAGATCTTCGGTATCCTTTCCCTCATTGAACTACCCACAAGGGACTCAAATCCAATACTGACCCATAAGGGTATCCATGAATCCCTCAATGAGAGAATTATATCTACGTCATTAGGGAATATCTCACTACAATATTCTCATGGCCTATCCCCAAAATAAAATATATTCATGTGTTCGATCTGAGTAAAATCCCACCAAGGAGCTATATGTGAAACACTAAATAGGTCCTTGTAGTCACTTTAAACAAGTGAACCTCCATATATAGTGAAATCATACATAGAAAAGAATATTTCATGTGAATACTATGTTCCTATAATGATGCATCAACACTGGAGTCCTCCCATAGGCTAAGATCTAAAACCAATAATAATCTATAAATCCCCAAACCCATGTATATCACAAGAGTTGAAATCACAAAACCGTAAAAAGGAAACCAAAAATTGAAATCCCATTCCCTAAAACTTAAACTACCTATCAGAAAAGGTGTTCATTATAAACTTGTGAAATATCCTTCAAAAGTTCCAAAAAATTCCTAGATCACCTTTCTACCAACTCCCTAAATCAAAAAACCAACCTAGGGCCTCTGATAACACTTTATAGTGAACCAGTGCTGATTCGACCTTACACATCACCTAATCTAGCCCGCCATACAGCCTCAAGAGGTACTCCTCATATTCTAGAAGGTTTTGACTAGTTTGAGGGTCTAAAAAATATAGTGGGAAGACTATACCCTCTGTTCATAGTAAAATAAAAACAAAAAGACCTAAAAAATCCACAAGGATAAATATCAGATTATGCATAATATATAAATTGAAATAATAACATGTTATAAAAATGAAATGTAGTATACAATCATATAGACTCAATGCACGTGAAAAGAAATAGACGGTCATATATAGAGTTGAACATATAAAAGAAATAAACCAACTGGAAATATATACATCAGTCTCTACTACTAACTCTGATCCAAACCACATACTCGATATCTACAACACTTGAGTTGTACTAGCCTGATTTTAGGACTCCCCACAAGTGACCCTACATGATTAAGAATCCCTAGGCATTCTCCAAACCCATTGCACAAACTGTATATTTTGCAGGCCAGACTGGTCCCAATATAAATACTAGTAGGCCATCCCTAATGGTGAACCTATAACCAGGTATCATATCAAAGTGCTTGCACACGTGATATGATCTGCCTAGAAAAAAAAACAACTGGAATAAAATAAAAATTGCATAAAAATAAAGTATACTAAATAAAAATGAATAAAATAACCAACCCAGGGTTTTACCCACACACTAAAGTTAAATCTATAACCATTATATCCCACTCTAGTGGATTTATTGTAGATGGGTCACCATTCCACATGACATGAGGTGCATCTTCTGGACCTAAAAACATATAATAAAAAATTCATTAATTATGGAACCTAGGGAATACACATAGGTACCCATATACAAAATTCAACTAGTGGGCCCTTGGATTCCAATTACATGAATTTAATTTGTTGAATGACTCTATAATTCCCAATAAATCCTGTCATTGTCCAAAAGTTCTGCCGAAAAAACCGGGTTCTAAAAGATGTCTTGACAATTTACAACATCCTTGGGGTCTCTTTATCCATGGTCTCAATATATATACTATCCCAAGGGTCCAATAAATTAATTTTCTGGATAGAAACCCTATCCTAGGGGCCCCATCTAATTATCCAAGAGCACTCAATATCCAAAGAAGGTAACCTCTAATTAGTGTGTAATTCGAAAAAGTAGGGATACAATCATCCAAAGGTCCCATTAACACCAAAAACTATTCTAAAAACATCCAAACAATATAGGAGATAACCAAATCAAAACTTAGGGCTGAAACATGACATGAGATATCATAGGGTTTACTCCTCAATCCAAGTCATATGTGGAAACTTGTTAAGAAATATTGGCTAATGGATACAAAAACATGGGTTAATCTAACTCTTGATCCCAACTTCCAAAAAGATTAACTATTAGCACTGATCAACTCTAATTTGATATATCCTTGTTCTCCCATAGTTTCTATGGTCACAACATAAAGCGATGTCCTTCCAGGGACTCCCCTACTGCCCCTAATCTATTATGACATGCCCATCAAACAATCATGAAGTTGAAAAAATGACATAAAAATAGTAATATAGCTTAATAAGGTTTCCTATAACTCATTAAAAAACTAAATCCAATATGAACTTGAGAAACATCTTCAAGAGGCCATCAGTGGACTCCAACTGATCCTTGATCAATAAAATTCCCACAAGGGCATAAAAAAACATGAGTATTCCTATAATGGAATTGTCAATGGTCCATGTGACCACATAAAAATAATAAAACCATACAAGTAATCATCCTCACAAGTGAAATATAAAGGATAATCCAAATTAAATAAAACCTCAAATAGCCTCCTTAGAAAATAACCCCTCCTCAGGTACTACTTTTCCTATAAGGGAATCTAAACATGTCCCTCTTACCCATGTCAACATCACAAAGGCAATCATACTTAACTGCTATATGAAGGCTTTTACTTATCCTAAATGCTCTAATAACTATGATCCTATAATATATAATCTAAACATAAACTTCTCTAACCTCAATAAACTAATCCCAACATCTATGGACAATTCAAGATCTCCATAGAGATATTACTTGATCCGACCTACCAAGATCCATCAGAAAGAAACTTGAGAAAAACCAACGTGTAATCCACAATAAAAAAACAAATAATGATATAAAAATTCTCACTTGGGTTTACATCACACAACCCAACCTGCTATAGTATTCTAAATCCAAACATTAGATAAATACTCTTAAAAATTATCACCCAAATAGAAAAAACCATATAGACATCATTTAAATGGAAAAAGGATTTCACCATAATGATATACATACAAAACATGAAGAATAGAATACTCATGTGTCCAATTCTGAATCCAGGGTGAGAAAATGAAAAAAACACCAAGAAAGGAAAGTACATGGTGTGTACTTTAGAAGCACAATGTGTACCCCTAAAGGTCCTCCATGGTCATGTTCCAAAAACCAGTTGGAAAGTACTTATCCTAAGTACCTGATGTGTCCACACAGTACATGGAATGTAATCTATATGAGGTACCCAACCACACACCTACCCATCTTCCCCACATGATATTTGGCCAACTATAGTTCATGACCACTGGTCGTGTACCTTACATGGTTTTTGGTTGTGTTCCCCACACAACCATGTGCACTGATACAGGTTGTCTGGCCATTTCCTTGGCCACGCCCCCTATCACCACTACATGTCATATCCCAAACAAACATATCATGTAACCCCTTATTCCTAACCTTTCTTAAAATTTAGAACACATGACATGTGTTCTATGAACTACATTTTGTTTAAAAGAGTTTCCCAATTGAAAATCCCCTGTGATCTCCCTAAAACTACCATTTAGACTCAAAGAACCATAGATCGACCCCCAAGGGGTCCCCAATAATATTTAACCAGATTTAAAACCTAATTTTTTTTGTAATCTATATTCTCAGAAAAATCTTAAGAATGGTTCTACCTTAGTGTAGAAACCACTGAAGCTTCACATCAGATCCACACTACACACTCACTGATGCCTTATCTACCTCTACACGAATTCCCTAGGTGGTTCCTCCTACTCTATATCCCTCTTTTAACGAACTTCTTCTCTCATTAACATTATATTGAATCCCCAAGGGGTAATAAATGAGAATATAAATGGAAAAGGAAAAAATAGAAAAAAAACATAAAATAAAAAATGGGGTTTGGCCCTGGCCTCGGTGCCCATGTCAGGTTAATTCCTTAAAAAGGTAAAATCCAACCATTTAGAATAAATTATGAAGATGGAATCTCAATGTAATTATATATTTAAAATAAACCACCCAATTTACATACAATAATAAATTAATATTTAATTATTAAAATTTTATATATTCTATAAAATATGATTGACTTAGATTTCTACCAAACTTATTTCTTTGGTTAAATATCCTCTTTCGAGACCAAAATAGATGTCAAAAAAATTATACAAGGTAATAACATTGTATAAATTACTATTTTAATTTTTGGAACTTTCAAGAACAAAAATTAAAATCTCTCTTGATTTTTTACAACCCGTGAAAATGTGTGTGTTTGTAGGAAAGTTGTGTTTTCCTAATAAAGAAAGAATAATATAGCACTACAATAGGGGTGAATTGTACTCATAATTGTATATAATAATTTTTATGCCTCTAAAATAAGTCATAGTGAAGTTATAGTCTTTGAAATATCAAAGTAATGATAAGTGTAAATTTAGTAGAAAAAACTCATTGATCCAAAGTTAAAATGTGAAAATGAGTTATAAAAAAATGACCGTTGGAATTAAACAAATAAAAATTTAATAAACCTATCTCATATAAAACAAATAGTTATAATTTTATTTAATAAAAATATGAACAAAATGATGAGTATCAGAAAAGATTCTAAATATTCCTATAAAGAATATTATTAGTAAAACATTTCCATTCAAGGGATGTCTTAATTGTCAAACCAAAGTAGAAAGTGGATCAGTAAAATATATCCAAAGTATCCAGGTCCTAAACAATGAACTTTATTGACTTAACCATTCAAAAGGTATAAATTCATAAAAAGGAAATTCTTTGACTAAAAATCACCAATAGGTGGATAAAACCCTATAATCCTGTAAAATCTCCTCGATCGATAGGAAGTCCACACTAGGAATTCATTGAACTAGAATTTTTCATAAGATATTAGATTCCAACTCTAAAATATCATCAATCACATTAGTTCAGAAAAAAGAAGGTCCCTAGCTAATGAACCTCATTGACTATTTTGGGTAAAAAATTAAATTATTACAATAAATAAATTTAAATCTTTTATAGAGAAACCTCACACAACTATAGTTACTTATAGGAAAAAATTAAATTAAAAAATTAATTGAAATATGTCAAAAAAATTAATGTAAAAGTCTAAAAAATATTGATAACTATATTAGTAATGTTGAATCCTTTATTTACTCAAATTGATAGAAATTATTTATTTAAAATGTTGTAAAAAATCCAATAGTCTCATTTCACATTAATTGTGTTTTGTTGTAATTTTATTGGAAGTAGTACTCCATTTTACACTAGATGTAGTGAAATTACATAAAATCTCTATATCAAACTTCCACAATTTTCTGAAATTTAGATGGGGTATTCAATTCTTCAAAATTTAGTTAACCAACATTTTAAAATTTCACAATATAGAAAATTTAAAAAAACCTCAAGCTAAGTGAACTTCATAGTATAAATTACAATAATTTTAAAGAAAAGGTTATGAAATAGTCCTTTGAACAAATGATAAACCTTATTTGGAAAATAAAAAACATTTGATGAAAACAAAAAATTGATAAGATAATCTTATAAAAAACTTAAAACAAAACTCCCAATAACAATTGATTAAGTCATACTCAGATTATGACATCTGATGAATTAAATAATCTCCATTTGGGAAACAACCTAAACATACATTATTATTAAAACAAATATCTCCCACTTAAAAAAACATACCATTTCTTAAATATCTCCAATTTTTCCAATTTCTCTCCTATTTTTATTTTCAAAAAGAATCTATATGGGGAAAAATAAAGAGTTGGATAATAAGAACAAAGAGTAGTAATTTAAATAGATAAATGTAATATAATAATCTATGTTATTTCCATATAAATAAATCACCACTTTAAAAAATTAATGAAAGGTTGCCGCTTTTAGGTATAAAAACATTATTTGAAAGATAAAATTGGAATTTTTATTACTCTCCTCATTGAATATTTAGCTTTTAACCCAAGGAATATTGGGTTGATGTTATAAAATAATATTATTCATATTTTAATGAAGATACTTCAATTGTAAAAGTCACTTGACTATCAGAATGCATTAAATTAAATGATATTTAATAAAAACAAAACAAATGACTACTAAAATATTTATAATAAAACTTCAAAAATAACTATAATAGTTTATACATTCAATATCATCAGTCAAGAGTTAAAGATCAATAAATTCAAGAATAATTATAATTCTATAGACAAGAAAAATAAATTTTGAATTTATTTCTTTCTTTAATATTTTAATTTTAGTTCAATGAGCATCTTCATTGTTTTTTATGGATCAACAATCCCAAGTTTATACTTTCTTACTTATCTTTTTTAGTCCTTAAATTTCTTTTTTTTTGATATTCCAATAATCAATTTCAATCTTCTGATAATATATTGAATTCTTTTAGTTCATTTGATAAGATGACATTTTTATCTTTATGATCTCATATATACATGTTAAGAATCTTCATATACTTTAGTGTCTTCTTGAAATTGGAGAAGTGGAAATCATAATCTTCTTTAAAGTAAGGAACATATTTCTTACATAATAATATTTTATTAAATATAATATTTCAAATTAATTTAATTTATTTAATAGACTTTGTTACCTATAATACACAATTTATCTTGTGTCAAACACAACACCATGATTATCTTATGTCTCTCCCAAAATTGATTCTCTTTGATAACATATGTTACACACATGACTAAGTTTTATAAGACAACAATATAAAATTAATATTTAATATAATAGTTATCATAAAACCATTGGAATGGAGGGAATGAATAATATTAACTAAATTATTAAAATATATATGAAACTTGTCTATATAATGAATTTATTGGTTACTAATTTAATATAAATTAAAATAAAAACCAAATGAATATAAAGGATGTGTTTTTATGAGAAACAATTTTTATTCCCACAAGGGAATTTTATCTTAATAAATTAAATTAATTTAAATTAGTGAAATATGTTAATGAAATTTTCAGGATATATAATTAATCAATTTTTTTTGAAATTAATATATTATGTCTTATATGCTTAAAATAAGAATAAATAGAATTTTAAGCATAAAAAGCAGTATTTTTCAAAAAGGTTGTTTTTTCACCTTTTAATGCTAGAATTGGTTTAAAAATAAATTTGGATTTTTTTATATTTTTTTATACAAAAAATAACTAATTTTTTAAAGTGTAATATCAAAATTTACCTTTGGTTTATTTTGGATATTTTCCTGAGAAGTTTCATTTTTTGATGAATATTAAAAACCACTGAATTTTAATTGAAAATGCATTTAATTATAATTTTTTATATAGTTGAATAAAAATTTAAATTTTATTTAAAGTATAATTATTTAAATTGAAAATAAATAAATAAAATATGGTTCATTGGAAGAAATTTGACATTGAAATTGGATATAATAACACTTCAATTTTTTGAGTGTTTTATATTAAAAACTCGTTGTTTCGTCCATTCTGCGGGATTAATTTTAAATTAAATTCTATAAACTATGTGATTGGAATTTAAAAAATGGATTCCATTTTTGGTGTCAAAATAATTTATAATTTACAATGATTTAAATTTATTTTTTGACCAAAAATATTAGTGAAAACAATTAAAATTAATTACTGGAGTTTACTTAGTAGTTTAACGTTAATCTTAAGAAAAAAATGAATTATAAACTTGTAAAAATCGATTTATGTAAATATTTAGACTATATAACATATTTTTTCTAATATTTTTCATTATTACAGTGACATGATGTAAGGAATACCTCCCAAAAATGTTCAACTTTTTTTTTTACAAGAGTGCCACTCCTCGTCCACTATAAAAGGACACTCACCCCCTCAATTATTCACACTTATCAAGCCTTTTATATCTTTAAAAACTATATAAATAAACTCCCAAAATAACTCATATGATATTATAAGCCTATATTTTGGCATAAATCAAACCGAGGAAGTCCTTTGTTTCAAACCAAAAGGAGTTACCCAAATAAAGGGTAACATTCTACAATGAACAATTTTGTTTAATTTATTTATCCACCCCTCCAATTTTTTTAATATAATGATTATATAATAACATAGTTATCTTAAATATATTTATATTTTTTTTAATGGTATAACCTACAACTTCACACACTTTGATTAAACGAGATACACAATCGTTATTCATGTGTACGACAAACTACCACCTCGTGAACCAATGTCATTTATTCTTCGATTACCACCTTAAAAGGTTGGGAGAAATGATATAAACACCATTTTTATATGTTATATATGATATATATGATTTATTTATGATTATTTAATTATTATATAATATATAACTTCATTCTTTCCATTTTGTGGGAATATGATAACATTGTTTGTGGATGTGTGGACAACCACCTCCTCAGAGCGATGTGATTCATTCACGCTTTACGTAGAATGTATTAAAGACGAGTTCAATAAACATATGTGATATAAATTAAAAATATATAATATTAATTACATAATTATATTTCTATAAATATAATATATCACTTTCTCTATTACCTTGCCACACACTGATATGGTGATAACATTGTTTGTGGATGTATGGACTACCACCTCCTCAAAGTGATGTGATTCCTCTTTTTTCACCACCGAATCACAAGAATATAATATTAAAGTTTTAATAATTAAATAAAATGGGATTTTTGATATAATTTTCATTCTATAAATATAAATTTTACTTACCTTATTTCAATTTTGATCGTTGAAAAATGGTAACATTACTCATGAAAACGTACGACCTACCGTTTCCATGATTGTAACATTTGTTATTTATTGAAAACTATAATAAATTATTGGTTTAAAAATAATAATTTAGGTATAAATATAATTATTATGTAATTATTATTATTCTTAATCTTCTTAAATAATTTCATCATTTACCTTATCTGACCAATTGAATTCAGTTTTGACATGTAAGCTGAATATGGTCAAAACATTTGACTTAAAATTATTCAATTAAGTAAATGTATATAACTTTTTTATAAGTGAAATAAAATACATAATAAACTTTTCATATGTTATAAAGAAATTAAATAATTAATATATGTTTATTATTTATAAATAAATAAAAATCATGATGAATCAGACTCAAGGTATGAGGATTAATAGTCTCACTATTATTTCTACAAGACTTATGCCATATCCAACGCTCATTTATTTTTTGTTGTGTATATAATGACCTATGAAATGTTATATAATTTATTTTATTTATTTAATGTTATTAAATGTTTATATTTATTTTATTCTTTCATGGATCTCATAATTCAAAAGTTACTCAAGTAGTATGGGATTTTCTCGTCTCACATTTCTTTATATGTGAGACATGACATATTATCCACTTAATTTTTTTATGTGGTGTATATACATCCCATTAATGTATTTTGAGATTAATATAATTAAATTTATGTGGATTTACATTTCCATTTTATTATATCTTTTTCATGGTGTTTAATGATTCAAATTTACCAAGCAGAACGAATTGTTTGTCATAATTTTCCTTCTTTGAGACATTTGTTATGTACTTATCTTATTCTATGTGGTGTATATTTTTACCACTTGAAATTTTATATTATTAATGTACTTATTTTTATGATATTATAAGTTTCATTCATGATATTATTTCATGGGTATTATGATTCAATGTTACCAAAGTGGTAAGAGTCTTTTGTTACAATCTCATCATTTATCGGTATTGTGTATGATTAAACCTCGAAAGTTGAAATCTTATAATTCTCATGAATTATATTCTACATTGTTTATTCATTATATTTTTAATTAATTATACCAAATTATCAATATTTTTTATTTAAAATGTTTGAGAATGCGTTTTTAATAAATTTGGAATTTTTTTCTCTCTTGTGTCGAAAATATCTATTCTTTCAAAGAATTGTTTTTAAAATGTTTTCAAAATGATTTTAAATGATATTTTAAAGTTAATTTTCTAGGAAAAGGATTTTAAAAAATGTTTTATATTTTAAAAATTGTTTTAAATTATTTTCAAGTATTCTTTTATATGTTTCTAAGGTTTTCTTCTAGGAAAACTGTTTTCAAAATATTTTATGTTTTAAAATGTGTTTTTCAAAATAAAAGGGATATTTTACTCAAGAAATGATTTACATGGTTATAAAAATTACCTAATATTCATAAAATGTTTTTTTAAAGAAAATTATTTATAAAAATTTTATGTATAAAAAGTATTTTTTAAAATTAAATTGATATTTTTATCAAGAACGTTTTTAATCATCTTTTAATGGTATTTACATTTATTAATGTAAACAAACCTTATTGTTACATACCCTCCACTGGGGATATTCTATGTTTACACCATCCTCATTCATTATTTGGATGAATTACGATTGTTTAAAAGAGATAGTTATGGAACCCATTGATTTTCCCTGGGTAAATCAAATTTCAAATAGATTGTTATCGAACCAATTTCATTTCCACTTGTAAATTATGTTTCAAAGAGATTGTTTGTGTTGAGAAGTGTATTTCAAAGGATTTTAGAATGATTTTTTTTTTATTCTTGATATGTTACTTGATAATTATACTAAATGGGTGAACTTAACACAACTTATACGAAGGGTGGATCCCCATTATAGATCACCAGTGATCCTGATATAGCTTATACAAAGGGATGAGACCCATTATAGCTCATGAAGAAAGGGTGAGCCTGATATAACTTATATAAATGGTGATCCCCATTATTTCTCTATAATTAATTGGGTAATTAAAATATTGTAATTTGATCTTATAGTTATTATAATTAAAATTGTTTTTAAAGGGTTATATGATTATGATTCTTCATGTTACCAATTTTTTTTAGTTTCTGGTTATGGGTTTATAATGTTTCTCATGATCTTGATCGACATCCAATGGATCATGATTATTTATTCTAATAAACTTTTCCTTTTACATGTTTTAATATTTTTAAGATCTTAGTATTAATGGGTATGACTTATTCTATGATTTACACATGCACTTTGATTATGTCATCATACACTCATGTTCTTCTTATGTTTATTGATTTAATTCATTTGTTAATGATTACATTTTCCATTACTGGTCATTTTTTATCAATATTATTATGTGTAATTTTCCCTAGGTTTTAAAGAATGATATTGAATTATATATGTCTATATAGTATTTATAAAGGATTAATTTGATGATATATTATGAAATTATAAAATATAAGTTAAATAGGAGAAATGTCATTTTGAGGACTTAAAAATTGTTTATATAGTAGTTTGCCTAAATTATATAAAAATATAAACTTAAAAGTTCATCCAAATTTTAAGTGATAAATGTTATCCTTTTTATGTTGAAATGTTTTATATAAAAAAATTCAGTAAAAATTATCATCATGAAAGATGGAAATATAATGTTATGTATTTTGGCATAGGATCCTGGAGTGCAGGTCCTGGGCTGTTATAGATAGTATTAAAGTATAGTTTATATAACATTTTATATTAGAATGTTTTTATTTGAGGTAATATTAAGAGTTATAGATACCTTTATATGACTATAAGATTAAGGTTGATAATAAGTTAAAAGTCTTAAGACACCCCACTTGAGGTTTTTAAGTATTAAAATATTTGAGGTTATCATTGATTTTTTTGGAGAATTTTTTTTTATTTTGAGGTATTTGTAACCCATAGGACCAACAAGAAGTTTTTTAGGGAGGGATTATTTTTCATGATTAAAGAAAAACAGGGGGAAACTAGTATGCTGGGTAAAAACCCATCACATCAGTCTAGGCGGTGGGGCTTGAACCCATAACCAAATAACGATAAGGGTTTCATGCACTACCATAGGTCTACACAATTTTGTGGTTAGCTTGAATTTTTTACTGGTAATGTTTTTTATTATTATAGAAACATATGGTATTTTATTGGAATAATAATGGTTGACTTACCATAAGAGAATATATGATCAAATCCTTCTAATCAATGGGTTTTGAACTTAGTCAGAAAGTGTTTGAATAATATTGAGGATAATTATTTATGGGATAATTTAGATTTAACTTTGAATATTACCTTTTAATTTTGAATATTTTTTATCATTTGAAGGTTTAATCATTTTTATCTTACCATATTCTAACCATTTTAGTTTTGGTTAATGTCTAAAGATAGGGGGATAACTTAAATATCCGTTTTATGGTTATATTATCTTTAAAAGTTTATTTTAGTTCTTTATAGATAAAAATTCAACTTGAATACTCATATTCTGGAGAAAAAGTTGATATTTTCATGTAAATTTTTTAATGTATGAAATTATACTCATCATGTAATTATATTTACTTTTCCCCTATTGATCTATATGGTAAGAGAAATATTTAACTGTAGGAAAAAGGGTCTTAAAGCAAAAGCATCATCCTAGTCCCTTAACTTTCCATTGACCATTCACTTTTTTGATCAATGACCTTACTCACTCTCAATAATTATTTATGTTTTCTCAAAATTCCCATTTATGTTCTCCCTATGTGAAATCCTAGTAATGCATAAATTCTATCAACCATTATGTTTCTAACATTAAATTTATAAGATGATGTTTTATTATGCCTATGTACAATGTGGTTTTCAAGAAAATAATTTTAAAAATGATAATCCTTTGACAACCAAGATGATTTTCAAGAGAGAAATTCATTTTAATAAGGCTAGGATGTAACATCTTCAGATTTTATGAAATAAATTATTTTGAATTAATTTAAGTTATTTAATACAATATATTACATAAAATACATAATTTTTCTTTATTTATATGAAACACCAAGTTTATATTGCATTGCACACAACAAAAAGTCTCTTTGATGACGTATGTTACATGCATGATGGAGTTTTATAAAACAATAATATACAATCAATTTTTAATATGATTATTATCAACTAAACATTGTAATAGAGGGAATGAATAATATTAAATAAATTGAAAAAATATGGTTTAATCATATTTACATAATAAATTCATTAGTTACCAATTAATTATAAATGAAAATCTAAACCAATTGAATATAAAGGATGTGGTTTTATGGAAAACTATTTTTTATGCCCAGAAAGGTGTTTTATCTTAATAAATTAAAATAATAACTATTAGTGAATGATAGTAATGAAATTTATATGTTATAAATTCAATAATATGTTTTTAAATTCATCCAATATGTTTTATAGTCATAAAATAAAAACAAATCCAATTTTAAGCATAAAATACAGTATATTTTTAAAAGGTTGTTTTGAAAACTTTTAAAGAAAAAATTATTTTAAAACTAAATCTTGAAAATTTTATAAAATTTAAATGAAAAAAACTTTATTTTTGAAATATTAATTCCAAGTATTACCTTGGGTGAATTTTTGGCATTTTCAGGTAAGTTTCATTTTTTGTTGAATAGTAAAAACCCTGAATTTTAATTGAAAACAACATTTCATTATATTTTATTTATATAGATAAAATATATTTTAAATTAGTTTTAAAGTATAATTGGTTCAATTATAAATAATTAAATAAAATTTATCTCATTGGAATAAATTTTACCTTTAATTTGGATATAAAAACATTTCAATCTTTTTGAATATTTTATTTTAAAAACTTGTTGTTTTGACCCGTCTGCAGGATTAATTTCGAAATTAAATTCTTCCAATTATGTCATTAGGATTTTGAAAAATGGATTAATTTTTTTGAATAATATTAAATTTTAATTTCTTGTATGATAAATTTGTTTTCTTTAACAAAATTATTTTTGAATAAAATTAAAATTAATTAGAGTGATTAAGGTAGAAATGAGTTACTTAGTGGTTAAACATTTATCTAAAAGGGCCAAATAACCTAGAAAATTTTCCAAAACCCATTTTTTAAGATATTTATATAATATAACCCATTTTATATAAAAATTATAATTATTTTAGGCACATGATGTAAGGGAGACCTCCTAAGAGCGTTTACCTTTTTTTTATTTACAAAATTCCACGCCGCCTGCTCTATAAACGGGAACTCACCCCCAGTAACTTATTCAAAACTCAAGAGTTTTGGATCATCATAAAACTACCCCAATAAAATCCTAAAATCAATTATTTCATCCTATAGTCCCCACCTTGGGTATAAATAAAACCAAGTTAGTCTTTTAGGGCTAACCAAATGGAGTTACCCGAAGAAGAGGTAGCATTCTACTACAATCACTTTTATTTTATTTATTTCCCTACAACTTAGATTATTTTTATATCATGGTTATATAATAAAATAAATATATAAAATATAATGTGACTTTTTTATGTTAACTATATTATGTAAAACATCACACACTTCCACGAAATGGATTACAAAATCATCATTTGGGTGTACGACAAACTACTACCTTGCGAACCAATGTAGTTCATTCATCTATTACCACCTCTAAAGGTTAGTAATAATGATGGAAATACTATTTTTAGATTATATATATGATATTTATGATCTATTTAAAATTATTTGACTATTATTTAACTCTTAACTTCATGCTTTCAAATTTGCGAGAATATGATAACATCGTTTGTGGATGTGTGAACTACTGCCTCCTAAAAGCGATTATGATTCATTCACACTTTATATTGAATGTATTGAGGGTGTTTTTAATAAAAAATATGTTGTATAATTTAAATATATATGATATTAATTACATAATTATCTTTTTATAAATATAATATTTCACTTTCTTTCTTAATATTCACACATAGAAAAAGTAATAACGTCATTTATGGACGTGTGGACTACTACCTTCTCAAAGCGAAGTGATTTTTATTTTTTCAACACCAAAACACAAGAACGATATATATAAGTATGTATAATTAAATAAAATTTAATTTATGATATATTTTTTATTTTTTAAAAGTTAAATGTTACTTACCTTCTTTTTATAATGGTTATATAAAAATGGGAATGTTACTCATGCATACATACGACCTACCACATCCATGATTGCAACGTCAGTTCATTTTTCTTAAAAATATTCCATGAGTAGTTTTAAAATATTAATTGAGGTATAAATATGATTATTATTTATTTATTATTATTCAATATATGTTTATATAATGATATCATTGACCTCAACAGATTTATCATTATTAGTGTTGACACATAAACCGAATATGGTTCGAACATCAGACTTACACTTAATCGATTAACTAATTTTATATAACTTATTTATAAGGTAAATAAAAGTGATAATAAAATTATAAATATTTCTCAAGAAAGTATATAATTATCATATATTTATTATTCAGGAATACAAAGAACAAGCTGGATAAATTAGACTCATGGTAAGGGGATTTCTAGTCTCACTTTTATTTCTACGAGACTTATGACATATCCACCAATCATTTCATTTTTGAGTTGTATATAAATACCTAAGAAATTTTATATCAAAAATTTTATTCATTTAATTACATTAACATTTTATATTTTTTTTATTATTTTTTGAATCTCACGATTCAAAAGTAACTCATGTAGTAAGGGTTTTTCTTGTCTCACTTTTATTTCTGCGAGATACATTCTATATTCACCTATTATTTTTCTGTGAGGTGTAAATAATTCCCATAAATTTGTTTTATGATTAATATAATTAAATTTCTATATATTTGCATATCCATTTTATGATCTCTCTTTCAGGTTGTTTACAGTTTCATATTTACTAAGCAGTATAGGATTTTTATCCCAATTTGACTTCATTGAGATGTTTGTTACGAACCTATATACTTTTATAAGGTGTATATTCTGCGCATTTGACATGTTAGATAAAAAATATAGTTATTTAATTATATTATAAGTTTCATTTAGTGATATTAGTTTATGGGAATTTTTATTCAAAGTTACCAAAGTAGTAAGAGTTTTTTGTTACAATCTCATCGTTTACCATGATTGTGTATAATTAAGTATACAATGTTTAAATATTATGATTCTATTGAATACTATTATAATATGTTTTTCATGATATTTTCAACTAATTTTACCACTTTTACTCTCTTTGGTACTTAAAATGTTTTTTAACAATTTTTTAATAAAATCTGACTTCATTTCTCTCTTTGGTCGGGAATTCATGTTCTTTCAAAATAATGTTTTCTGAAAATGATATTAAAATGTTTTGAAATGATATTTTAAAATAAATTTTTAAGGAAAAGTATTTTGAAATTTTTTTATTTTTTAAAAATAATTTTAAATTATTTCGAAATATTTCTTTATATTTTTCGAAGGTTGTTTTCTAGTAAAAGGTCATTAAAAATGTTTTATTTTTTAAAAAGTGTTTTTAAAAATAAAAAAGAAATTTTACTCAAGAAATTATTTTAAGGGTATTAAAAAATTACTTTTTATGTTTCCATGGTTGTCTTAAAATAAAAATTTTTTCAAAATGTTTTATGTTTTATAAAGTGTTTTCCAAAATCAAAATATATTTTTCACAAGAATGTTTTTAATGATATTTTATTTGTATTTCCATTAATTAACATCAACAATAATTGTTGTTACTTACCCTCCAATGAGGATATTATGTATTAATACCATTATCATTAATTTTTTTGGTGGATAATGATTGTTTTAAAGGTATTTTTATAGATCCCATTCCTTTACAAATGTTAATCACATTTCAAAGAGATTGTTTTCAGAGTTATTTCTATTCCATGGGTTAATCATGTTTCAAAGAGTTTATTTTGTTTTGAAAGAGTACATAAAATGGTTTTATGATGGATGTATTTTATTTTTGATATGGTGCATTATAATTATACAAAAATTGTGAGCCTAATATATATTATAAAAAGGGTTGATCCCCATTATAGCTCACAGGTGAGCCTGATATATCTTATATAATGGGTTGAGCCCCATTATAGCTCCCGAATAATCGGTGAGTCTGATATATCTTATTCGTAGAGTGTTCCCCATTATAGCTCTCCAATGAAATGGGTAATTATTTCATTTGAAGTTAGACATATGTTTGTTTTAATTAAAAGGGTTTTGAATGGGTTTTAATGATTATTATTCTCCAAGTTACAAAAAAGAGTTTTAATTTCTTGTTATGAGTTTACAATATTTCTCTTGATCTGGATTGATATCAACTAGCACTTGATTTTTGATTCTAATTAATATTTCCTTTTTCATATTTTCATATTTTATGATCTTGGTATTGATGGGTATGATTTATTCTTGGATTATTTCATGCACTTTGATTATGTTATCATACCTTTATGATATTCTAATATTCATTGATGATATTCAAATATTAATGATTACATTTTCTCTTTCTGAGCATTTATATCACCTTTATTATGTTTTATTTTTCCCAAGTTTTAAAGAATCATATTGAAAAAATTATTTCTATAAATTATTTCATAAAGATGATGTTGAGGACCTATTTTTAAATAAAAATTTAAGGTTAAATTTTAGAAATTGTCTTTTTATGACATGTGAATTTTTTATATAAGAGTTTTTATTAATAAATAAAAACTATAAACCTAAAAGGAACTCCAGAATGTAAGTGATCTAGGCTTTCCTTTTTATGTTATAAGGTTTGATGGAAAAAAATTGGGTCAGAATTATCTTCATAAAATCCATAAATGTAAGGTTATGTTTTTCAACGCATGATTTGGGAATGTGGGTCTTAGCACTAATGGAAAAATAACCTATACCAACGGTTTGGAACCGTTTCTATAGGTCTTCAAACCGTTGGTATATCATATACCAATATCTTGAGGAAACTGTTGGGATAGGTAAATATATAAAAAAGAGTTTCAACGGAGGTTTGAACCCACAACCTCCACGTTATATATCAATGACTTTACCACTATCCTAGAGTATCCTTTGTGAATATATTTGGATATATATATATATATGTGTGTGTAATTTATATATTGATTTATTTGATGATATTCGATAAATGTACTCATAAAAAATAAGGGCACCTATCCCAATGGTTCTCAAAACCGCTGTGAAAGGCATACCATTTCCCAACGGTTTGGCCAAACCGTTGGGAAAAGTGGCTACAAAGTGGAATTTTCCCAACGGTTTGGCCAAAACGTTGGGAAATACATACCCTTTCCCAATGGTTTTGGCAAACCATTGGGAAAAGGGACCTGTACCAATAGTTTTTACAAACTATTGGTATAGAAGTTTTAGTATAGGTTTGATTTCTAGTAGTGTAGGCTCTAATAATATGTCTTTTCCTTCACCAGTAAGTAAATAGTTTTCTTTTATCATTTAGAGACTTTTAAATTGATAAACTGACTTCATATCATGATAAATCTGGGATTTATATCTGGAATGAAATTCATCATATTAGTGAACCTTAATAGTTTATAAGAATTTAAATTCAATTTATTATCCACTATTATAGATCCAGTACTGAACACTCATTGTATTATGCCATCTATCCTATAATTAACTTATAAAACCTCTACATATTTTAGTTAATAATCTGGAAGTTATTTCTCCTTTGGAGTAAATGTAAGGACCCCAACTAAAGTATCCCAAAGAAATTAGTAACTTTATTACAATGAAAAAAGATGTAATCAATCACATACCAAAAGGCTAAATAGTTTAGTAGTGTTGGAAAAATAGATACATACATTATCTAATATTTAATTTGAGAAGTTAAAATACAACCTAGTAGTTTCTTTGATAACAAAACAATCCACTTTAGCATATCCCTAGATATTAATGATAATATATTTACTATCATCTTGGGAAAAGGAAACATAAGAAAGGGGTGGGATCAGATGCTCATTGAGGGTATGCATACATTGGAATATATCATGAATAAATATGTAATAATCAATATGGATAGGTAATTTACTAGAAATAATTTCATTTAATCAATAACTTTATCATGAATAATAATATGGAACGAATAAATGATGATCAAATATTTCCATATAAATAATCACATGAGCTTGAAACATATCCATGGATATCATAAATAATAAAATAATCACATGGAAATCAATAATTAATCTCATAATGAGGTAATTTATAAGGTTTTACATCATAAACATGTCATCAAGGCCTCATGGGAAGACATCTTATATAAATGGGTAAGACATCTGGAAAATACTCAAACTAGTTTGTCTCACGAGACATACTGATGTATCTAGGGGCTATAACGATCCCCACTTGTAACTTACTAAGTCAAAGTCATTACACATATTAAATGAGAAACAATTAATAAACAAAAACCTTCATATTGAAAATATACAATACAAAAAGTCAATAATTTTTAATCCATAAAAATAATCTTAAACTATCAACAGTAATATGCCAAATAACATCAAAAAAGTAAATCCCCAATAATAATGATCATAAACCATATGGATAAATAATAAGGATGGTATCATTACAAAATTAAATCAATGGAACATAAGTAAAATAAGGTTTTTTTCATTTATTAATAAAAATAACAAAAAATACCATTAAAACATTTATGATTAAAATACCCTTTTCACATTGGAAATAATTTTTTTTTAAAATAATAATTTGGAGAATATTTTGAAAAAATTTTCTTTCAAAATAATCATATAAATTTTTAAAATAATATTCAAATAAATGGGTGTTCATAACAACTGGACTATTCTATACATGCTGAGTATGTAAAAACAAATATTTCATTCACTTTTTCTGTAAATATTCTAAAATTTCCCTTTTAGAATAATGAAAGAATATTAAATTGAATCCATTTTGTAAAATTCAATCACAAGTAAAAATTTATTTAATAAATAATTGGATAGTATTAAAAATATTCTTTAAAATATTTTAAGGAAAATAGGGATATGGAATAAAAAACATTTTTGATCAAAAACAGAAATAACGTTGGTTTTTCTTAAAACAAATTCTAAATAATTTTAAGTACCAAAGAGTGGTAAATGTTAAAATTGGTTGAAAATTTCATGAATACATAAAGGATAATAAATTTAAACGTTTTTATTAGATAATGATAAAATAATTTTCATTAATTTAAATTGAAGTACAAACAATCTCGAATAATGACGATACTATAAAATAAATCCTTAACACTTTGTAACTTTGGAATCATAACCCCCATGATAGAAATAAATTAAAAAAAATTAATAACATTAAGTTAAATAGATTCATCATATAACCTATAAAATGGCCACTATATACACCACCCAGAAGAAACAAGGGGAGAATATGTCATATATGTCATAGATGTAAAAGTGAGATGAGAAACCCTTACCTCACATCCAACTTCCTTAGTACATATTAGAAACTACTATATAATAAATATAGATTTATTATAAAGATTTTATAAAACAATAATATTATATATGATACCTTATGTAATTTAATTTTAATCTTTTATCACCTGTTTATCAACATTTTTTTGTTAAAATCACCGTTTTTTGTAATAACTACTTCATTTTCCCTATATGTTTTGGTTTTGTAATTTTCGTAGTTATAATTTTATAAGGGTTAAATAATATAAGGAATTTTATAATGATATAAATAATATATATATATATATTCATTATATACATTTTTATAATAGTCCATAAAAGTTAGAGATAGAGGAATGAGTTACACCATTCATGGTGATGGTAGTGAACATGTACACATGAGAAGTGTTATCATTTTACAATGGATTATAATGTGAGAAGGTAGATATGATATTATAATTTAAATATTAAAATGATTTCAAAAATATAAAATATAAAAAATCAAATCCATCATCATATCCAACTATGAGAGGTGGTGATTGAAAATGAATTACCTCAGTTCATGAGGAGGTAGTACCCCATACACAAGATATGTGGTTTCATTTCCTATTTGATAGAGGAAGAGATGGATAAAAGTAAATACATAAACAAAGTATATTTTAGTATATGGTAGATAATTTTGTTTTTATATTTTAATTATTAATACATGAGTGATGTAGGTAAGAGAGGGATAAAAAAATAAAGATCTTAGTGAAGAGAATTACCTTTGCTTAGAAAAAAATCACTCAAATATATTATTAAATACCCTAGGGTTGGTATTTTGGGAAGACCAAAAGATAAATAATATGGGTAAGGATTTAGGAGAGAATTTTTTTTAATGTTTTGTCGTGATAAATGGCTTATGATTTCTAAAAAAGTGAGGGGAGGGGTTTCAATTTTATAAATTAGAAGTGGAATTTTTTTAAATACACAAAACTATTTAATAATGGGAAGTCACTCTCAATCCAAGTGAATAAAAACATGGTAAATAATAGATTTTAGGGATTTTAATTGTTATCCTCACCTAAACCACCTTAAAATAAACATTTTAATCATGTTATTCACTTATCCTCTTTGATTACTTATTTTTACCGTTTTAGTTTTCACCATTGTAAGTAGTTTTTTTATTTACCTCGATAATTTATCCTATAAACCTAAAATTAAATGAGAATTTTTAGATAATTTTTACCCAATAATTCTAAATATTAAATTCAATTTATCAACTAAAATTTATATGTGTGTGGAAAATTAATATTAACATAGGCGCATGTAACGCACAAAAACCTATTTTAACCTTAACCGCGACAATTATTTTATACTGTATTTAATATAAATTATGTCCAAAAATTAAGTTCAAGTTATTAAATAATGTTAATTATTATAATTATAAATATTTAATCCATTTTATCAAATTCAATTCCCATAATTAGTATAGTTTAATTTAAAATAAAACCCATAAGCGTGATAAAAAAGTGATATTCCAATGAAAAAGCTTCCATAAGTATAAAATTTTTTATATCAAAATTAAACATATAGTTGATGAAAATAGACTAAATTTGAATAATAATGATAGAATTTAACTAATTTTACTTTTAAAAACATTTGAAAAATATGTAACTTGGAAAATGGATTTTAGGAAAAGAAAATTTTTAATTCACATAAGTATTTTCACTTTTCATTGAAAACTTTAACTTTTTGAAAAAAAATGTCAATAATTTAATCTAAGATAATTTGTATATACTGATTTTAAAAATTTAGTTTCTATTCAAATAAATTTTCTCAAATTGGTAAAATTTATTTTTAACATTAGTGTATAAAACATGATGAATCCACTTTTTAGAAAAATATAGTTTTTCAGAAAAAAAATCCCTTTTCTTTAAAATAATTCTTTTTTTATTTATAATAAATTTATAACCATTGAATTTATTTATACATGTGTTAAAACAAATAATTTTTTAATATTTAGTTTTTCCTATTTATACCTACCAATTTAACAACTTGGTTATAACAATATACTATTTTTGTCATTCTATTAGACTCGAAGTTGTATGTATCAAATGCTATATATGAAATTTAATTTTAATTTAAATTTATTATAGTATCTAAGTGTTACATTATTACATCCTTAAAAAACTTTCATCCTCTAAAGTTATAGAATTTGACATTGGGGTAATATTTGGGTAGCTCTTCATCATAAATTCTTAAAGTTCCCATATCACCTCTTTGATCTTATGATTTCCCCAATTTACCTTTACTATTAGAGTCATTTGATTCTCACAACCAATTCTATAGTATCATGAATTAATATAGGATCTTCACAGTAAGATGGATCAGTATCTAAGTCTATTTCCTTTGAGTTGAGTAGATGTTTTGGGTCTCAAATGTATTCTATTTTCAATGATATGTGGAACACATCATGTGCTTTAGAGAGACTTGGTATCATTTTCAGAAGGTAAGACAAACATCCAATTATTTCTTGGATTTCAAAAGGCATGATATACCAATGGATTAGTTTCAGTTTCTTACCAAACCTTATAACACCCATCCATGGAGACAATTTCAAGAAAACATGATCCCCCACTAAAAATTACAAAATCTTTTTTTTGGTTATTAGGGTAGCTCTTTTGATTATATTAATGAAATTTTATTTGGGTTTTAATAGTATTTACATTTTCCATTGTCTCCCCCACAAGTTCTGGGCCTACAAGATTCCTTTAAACTACTTCACCCAATCAAGTTGGAGTATAAAATCTCTTGTCATATAATGATTCATATGACACCATTTAAATACTTTAATGGAAGTTATTGTTATATAAAAACTCTACCAAAGTTTACTACGGATCCCACATACCATGAAATTATAGATATCACAATATCAACTTGTCTTATAATGTTTTAATAGTCTTTTGGGATGACATAAATTTGAGGGTGATAATGGATGCTCAAATGAATCATAGTATCATGATCATCCTGAAGACTTTTCTATAATTTTAATGTAAATCATAGATCATGATCAAACACAATTGAAATAGGTTCTCTATAAAGTACTAAAACATTATTAATATAGAGTTGTTTAAGGAAATCCATAGGTAAATATTCTCTTATAATAATAAAATGTTCATATTTGGTGAGGCGATCAATAATAATCAATATTTCATCATTCTTTCTAGGTGTCTTTGGTAATCCAGTGGAAAATATTATATAAGTGTAAACCCATTTTTATGTAGGAATATATAGACTTAGAATGAATCCTATAATATTATTTCTCTCAACCTTTACTTACTTAAGAACCCAATATCTTGACATATAATCAGCAATTTCTCACTTTATATTATCCCACCAAAATCATTCCTTCAAATATCTATACATATTGGTGCTACTATGGTGTATATAGAAATTCTATCTATGAGAAACATCCAATAATTAAGTTTTCATCTATGTAATATATGGAACATAATGTCACTTTATAAATTCTTGAACAACATATTCACATACAAAGTCTACCAATTTTTCATCATTCATGATTTTTTTTTTAAAATTCTCATCATCAAGTTGAGAAATTTTTATTTTTTCTAAGAAATATGGTTTGAAAATTATTTGAAAAAGGAGTGATTCCTTCCCTTACATACTAATTCCCATATCCATATTTATTATATCCATGAAAATAAGATCCTTATCAATCCTCATTTTGTTTAGGACTGCATGATCTTTCCTGATCAATCAATTTGTTACCTTTTTCCCTTCCCTAAGAAGTAGTTTATTAATAAATCACATTATTTGAGTTTCTTAAGCCATTTTATTTCCCTCATGATGATATATTTATATAAAATGATATATTTCATACTCTTATAATCCATTTAAATATCATGTCTTTTTTCCATAGAGATAAACTATCCATATATTCATGGAAAATATTATATATTATAACTCAATATCATAGGTTTTATAGTTTTTTCATGAATAATTAACTTCATTTATGTATGGGAAATAAATTTATATTTATTCATAAGTACCTAACCAAGTAACTTCTCTAATTCACCAATATATATAAAAAATATACTACTTTTTCATGGTATAGTCAAAATTAGATAATTCACCAATATCCTTTTAAAATCATCAAAATATTCTTCATATTACTTTCTCCAAATGAACTTAACCCCTTTAGGAGTAATCCTGGTTAAAGGGTAGCCAATATGTAATATTTTTGAAAAAATAACTGATAGTAACATACCAATCCAATGAACCTACATATATCAGTTATATTCATTCATGCAGACCATTCAAGGAATGTCTTTTCTGTGCATAGGAGAAAAAGAGATTCCATCCTTTGAAAAAATATGAGCAATAAAAGAATATTCTTGGCGCCATAATTCACACATTCAAAATTTTCTATATAAGTATTTTATTATAAGATTATAAGTAATGATTTTTAATTGTTTATCATGGTATATGTATATATTATAATAAAGTAACATATCATTATTAAATACAAAAAACCCTTCAAGATATTTTTTAAATACTCTATTCATTGGATACAAGAAGATATACAGTGAATTAGTTAATAAAATTTTTGTTACTATGAACTCATAATGTGCATACCTTTTCTGAAATGTTTTATTTTGGAATATATTACTTTTTTACTTGTAATTTATGGTACCCAGAATGAATTTGAATTTTTGAAAAATATTGAGCTCCATGAATTTGACCTAACAGGCCTTCTATGCAAGGTATATGGTTGTTGTTATTTATCATAAAAGCATTGATTTCCCAAAAAAATAAAATTTATTTCCCTATAATCAATAAAAATCCTCATAGATTCATCTTTTTTCTTAGTGAAAAAATAGGGGCTCCCCATAGAGAAATAATAGGGTGTTTAAATCCCTTATCATACAAATCCTTTTGTTTTTATCCAACTCCATTAATTTCATGGTGTCCATTATATAAGGAGACTTTAATATTGGTCTTTCATCATGGATTAAATTAATGGAAAATTTAACATAATTATTTAGTGTATGTATAGGTAATTCCTTAGGAAATACATCAGTGTATTCTTGTACAATAGGTATATCCTTAATTTGAAGATTAAATTTTCCATCCCTGTATAGTGTATGATCTTCTACCCCAGGAATCTTATTTCCAAGAGAAACTTGGGGTTGATCTTGAAATAATTTAGATGATGAACTATCCCCTCTAAAGATAATGAATTCCAAATATTAACCACAAATCACAATTTACTTCAATTCACCAAAAACTATTTCCCCATATTTTGAAAACTAGTCTACACCAAATATTATATCAAAATCAACCATATGTCTAATAATAAAGTCAGAAAATAAGGAATATTTATGTGTTATGATTTAAACTCACTGAAAAATCCTTATTCAAGTGAGACCTCCAATAGGAGTATTGATTGATAATTCCATTTTCAAGGTGATGGGATAATATATAATTTTGTTGGAAATCATGGAAGATATAATTAGTTAATTTTATGATATAATTAAAATACATGCCACTACATCATTAGGGACATCAACCACAGATTTTGTGACTGTAGAAGCTTGGACTTTCTCCCTTGTCATTTTCTAGAAAAAATCCCCTTGACACATGGGAAAATAATTTGTATAGTTTCCCATATCCTAAAAATTGAATTATTACACATTGGTATCTTCTTTATTTCCCATTCAGTCCCAATTATGTGGAATTTCCCTCTACACTTGTAGAAAATTTCCCTTAACAATTTTGTTCCATGAGGTTTCTTTCCACATTTATTACAATCAAGAAATTCCGCAATTACCATATTTCATTTTTCAATATTTCATTTTCCAGAGTTCTTGACAAAATTTTCTTTTCTATATTTCCTTTTAATCCAAAATACATGGAAAACTATTTCCCTATCTTTATAGAGAATGATATTGTGTCCCTGTATGATGAGAAATTTTGGTATACTAGTACCCATGGAAGGATTTAATTAATCCTATAAAAGAAACTATTAATATTTATTTATGGACTACATACGTAGTCTGAAATATGCCTTGCTATCATTGTAAAGTTGGATTAATTCTTAAAAACAATTTTGTATTCCTTTGGTGTTAGACTTTGGAATTGTCTCTCTGTATCCTCTCATTTCTCATAAGGAAATTATTCTTCCAAGAATAATACATTAAAATTATCCCACTCCATGATTGATTTTTCTTATTTTTCTATAGTTATTTAATTCAATGGAAACCATTTATCCACATCCCTTGAGAGATTATAAACTTCCATGACAACCTTCTCTATTTCATTATGTCCTAAAGAAAGAAATATATTTATAAGGAACATATCTATTAATCAGCTACAAATAGATTTTTAGTCCATTAAATTATTTTGGTTTTTGTTGCTTGAGGTGGTCTAAATTTTTTTACACCACATTTAGGATCAATAGGATGATCCATACATGAAAGTTTATTGGCCATAACCTGAGTCAGCTACCCTAATATAGTTATAATTTATTCAGCTCCAACTCTAACTCAATTATCTTTCCTAGGAGGGAAATCCCTATATGAATTTTATTAATTGGTTTAGTTTCTATACCTTTCACTAGGATCCATTTATAAATAATTTCATAGATTATATTATATCACGACATTATGAAGCATAATGTATAATTTCAGGACTTGTGGAATACTTAACATAAATTGAAAATTTTATGTGTAGTTAAACTTAGAATCATAAATATGGTTTTTTGGGAATATTTTTTTTAAATAAAAAAATTTTATAATACTTCATAATTTTTTTAAATAAAGAATGAATTAAATTAATTAAATCCCTAAGAGTTTCAAACTTGTTGTGCAATAAATCCTATTATCACGCACTAGGTTATGATCAAGTCAAATCATCACGCACACTTTTTGGAGTTTTTACCCATATGTGCAACTGTGGTAAATCCACATCCAATTTTCGTGTCTAGATTGGGAGGTATTTCTAGGATAACCACATAATATCCACCTTAATAAAACTTTATTATGTTATCCTATACTTATAATTATCATTAAATTCAATCATAATGATATATTCTATAATCTATGTTTTTATAAATCTAGTTACCACGGTTTATACTTTATTTTCTCTAATTCCAACTGTAAATACAATGGACCTAGTATCCTAGATTAAGTCATTACATTAATACATTGAATCTAGATATAATAAATCATATCTCAAAGTACTGAATAGTTCAGTAGTCTTGGAAAACTAGATATATAATTGAATATCACACTACATTTAAAAACATAAAATATAGCATAATATTTTCTCTAAGAACGCCACTATTACATTTAGAATATCCCTTCATATTAATCATAATAAATTTCATTTTTTATTGGGGAAAGGAAAATTAATAAAGGGTGGATCTCAAATGATCAATAAGGGTATCCATACAATGGAAGATATCATAAATTTATTTGGAATAATCAATATGGAAGTTAAATAAGTACATTCACATTCCATTTAATCAATATAATGAGCATGGATAATAATATGGTAGGAATAAATGAGGATCTAATAATTACATATAAATAAACACATGTGCTTGAAAATTATCTTTGGATATCACAACTAATAAAATAATCACATGGTAGTCAATAAATATTCCCATAATGAGGGAAGGAATAATTTCAAACATCATAAACACCTTTTCAAGGTGACAGGTAAAGAAGTTTACTTAAATTGGTAAGACCTTGAACAAATAATCTAAATAGTTTGTCTCATGAGACCTACTAATACATATAGGGGATATAGAAGGTCCCACCTATCAGTTACTAAGTCAAATTAAATTCTCATATAAAAGTGTATAAACCTAATAATTATAATACCGCATATTGAAAATCTTTAATATGAAATTCTAATAAATTTTCCAATCAATAAACATAATCATAAACCATCCAGAGTAATATAGGGAATGGTATCAAAATAATACATCCCCAATCAAATAGATCATAATCCATTTGAATAAATTATAAGCATGGTATCATTAAAACATATCACCAAAGTTTCATATATAAAATAATTATTGTTTTCATTGATGACTTGAAATAACAAAAAAACTCTTGAAGAAAATACCCCTTTCATTTTGAAAATCACATTTAAAAACTAAAAATTTCAAAAACATTAAGAAAAAAATTTGTTTAAAAAGTATCATGAAAATTTTAAAAATAAATGAGTGGTTATTAAAGTTGGAATATTCTAAGGGGAATATTATTTACATTCCATGTATGTTAAAATAAATATTCCTTTATCATTTTTAAAAAACTACAAAAAGTATATTATTCGAAAAATGACATGAAGATTAATTTTAAGACATTATTTAAAATTCAAATGTAGGTAAAAAGTAATTAATAAATAATTGGTGAATATTAAATACATTCATTAATTTTTTATGGAAAATATGGATATTAAATAAAAAACATTTTTGATCAGAAAAATAATTTTAGATTTTTTAAAAAATATTTTCTCAATAATTTTAAGTACAAAAGTGAATAAAATGGTACTATTAATTGAAAATTTAATGAATAAATATAGTAGAATAAAATCAATGGGTTTAATTTATAATTATCGAATAATTTCATTCAATAAAATTTCAAGCATGAACAATACTAGATAATGATGAGAATGTGGAATAACCCCTTAATCCTATGGTAATTATTGAATCATAGACTTCATGAAAGATATAACGTACAATGAAAATTTAAAAAAAATAATATATATATTCATGATATAAAATATAAAATGATATGTATATACATGACACAATATAAATAAGTGGTGAATATATATGTATCACAAAATTAATAGTGAGATGAGAAACCCCTACCTCATGTCTGACTTCTTTTATACATGATCAAACCTCACACATATTAAATATAGATTAAATATGTATATATAGATATTTATTAAATATAAATAATCATATATATCAAACCATATGTGATTTAGTTAAAATATTTTATCACCTTTTCATTAATAATTATTTGTTTAAATCACCATTTCAGGTAATTTCTGCTCTATTTTTCATGTATATTTTTGTTTGGTAATTTTATTCCTTGTGATTTGATCATGGTTACAAAATTTATATATTTTAAACTATGATATAAATATATTATATATTCATTATATAAGTATTTATAATTGTCCATAAATTTCATGAATATAAAAATGTGTTACACCATTTATTGAGACAACAAGTCATACGTATGTATGATTTTTTTTCATTTTTTGATTGATGGACTAAAATAAAGATAAATAATAATTTACCTTTATAGAATATTATTATTTAATATAAAATTGTATATTTTCTGAAACTACTTTCTTATTATAGTACATTTCAAAATAAAATGTAAAATGAATCACATTTCATCGGGGGGGGGGGGGGGGAGATAGTCCACACTTACGCTTGAGCGATGTTATCATATTCTAGTGGATTGGGTGGTAAAAAGGTCAATGTGATATTAGAATTAAAAGAGTTTAATTATGTTACAATATAACATATATACATTAAATCCCTCGTTATATCTAACCATGAGAGTTGGCGTTTGAAAATAAATTACATTGGTTTGTGAGGCGGTATTCCACCATACAAACGATTGATTATTTCATTTCGCATTTTATAGAAGATAAGATAGATATAAGTTAATTCGTAAACATAACAACATATAATTTTATTTTGTCTACTGGTTTTATTATATTGTGATTATTAAGACATGAGTGAAGGTGGTAAGAGAAGGAGTGAAAAGAAAGAGCTCAGTAAATACAATTACCTTTGATTTAAAAAACCTCCTTTGTATATCCTATTAAAGACCCCTTAGTTGGTATTTTTGAAATAAAAGTAGTTATATAAGGTTAATAAGGATGTTTGGTATATAATTTTCATGGTTTTTTTTAAGTTAAATGTATTATGATTTTTGATGAATTGAGGGGACCTGGTTCCCTCTAATAATTGAGGAGGAGGGCCATTTTTGTAAATAACCTAATCTATTTAACAATGGAAAGTATATATCAACCTATGTTCATAAAAAAATGATAAATTATTGATCGTATTTATGATAAGGTAAAGATACATCTCCACCATATAAAAATAAGAATCATTTAAACATGTTTTTCCTTATCCTCTAAGTTTCATTATTTTTACTGTTTTAGTTTTCACCATGACACATAGTTTTTTTATTTAGATAGGAAATAAATAATTTAATACTAAAAATAAATGAGAATTATTTGGTAATTTGTACCCAATTATTAAAAATATGAAATCCAATTTATCAAATAAAATTCTTTTTTATATGGAAAATTATTTTTTACACAGGAACATGTAACGCACAAAACCCCATTTTAACCTTAACTGTTCATTATGATTAAAATTACATTGAAATTATTACCTAATATTAATTATTATCATTGA
The DNA here is from genome assembly GCA_963277665.1 of Viscum album. Taxonomy (NCBI): domain Eukaryota; kingdom Viridiplantae; phylum Streptophyta; class Magnoliopsida; order Santalales; family Viscaceae; genus Viscum; species Viscum album. Next base: position 124,309,961 of record OY728160.1, read on the forward strand.
AAATATGGAATACTATTTATCTAATTCTATTTAAAAAAGTGGAATAATTAAATTTACAATTTTACCCACAAGCATAATGAAAAAGCGGTTCTTCAAAGTGAAATTTTCCGTAAGAATAAATCGTTAGTATGGAATAATTGATAATAAAATTCATTAAAATGGAAAAAATTAGATTAAAAATAATAAATTGATATAATTTTTTAAAACCATTTAAAACATTATAGAACTTTATAAATTATTTAAATGACAATAATTTTTTTAATTAAAATAAGTATTTTTCAGAATTCATCAAAAACATTAACCTTTTCAAAAAATTCACAAAATATTTATCTAAGATAATTATGACATGATTATTTCAAAAATAAATTTTATCTTTTCATATAAATTTTTTAAATGTTTTGAAAAATAATTTTGATATATGTTTATAAAAAATGATAAACCCACTTTTTAGTAAAATAAATTTTTTTAGAAAACATTTTTATTCTCTAAAATGATTCTTATTTTTTATTTATTATCAATATTTAACAAATTGTTTTTTATAAATGTGTAAACCTTATAATTTTTGTAAATTATTTTCTTCTATTCATACTCACTAATTTAATTTCTAGGTTAAAATGATATATTATTTTATGGTTATTTTAGACTCACGATTGCACATATCACAAGATATTGAAGAGACAAAATTATTTTAACGTATTATGGAGTTACATTATTATGTAATTTAAAAAATTTATCCTAAATATTTTTAAAATTTCACCTTTTGAGAAAATTTGGGTTGTTCTTCATCAAAAATTCTTCAGGTTCTTATGTCACCTCTTTTATCTTATGGTTTCTCCTAAGTACCTTTACCAGATGGGATATTAGATTCCTAAAAACTTGTTCTCTAGTGTTCAGAGTTTGGATTAGATCTTAAAAACAAGATAGGTTAGGTTCCAATTATATATCTTCAGAGTTGGGTACATGTGTTGGGTCTGAAATGTACATACTTAATAATGATATATGGATCACATCATTTTCTTTATAGAGACTTGGGTGTATTACCCAGTGGTATTCCATGAATATAATTCATTTTAGGATTTTAAAAGTTTTTATTTACCGGGTGATTAGTTTCCCATTCTTACCAAATATTATAACACCCATCCATAGATACAATTTCAAGAAAACATGATATCCCAATTGAAATTCTAAATCAATTATCTATTTGTTGGTATATATCTTTTACGTGTTTTAAAATGCATTGAAAAGTGTTTGAATAATATTTTCCATTACCATTGTCTCTCTAAAAATTTCTAGGCCTATAATAGTCCTTTTACTAACTTCATCCTAATAAGTTGGAGTATGAAATATCTTGCCATATAATGCTTCATATGTTAACATTTGAATAATTCAATGGAAGCTATTATTATAGGAAAACTCTACAAAATTTAAATACTGTTCACACATACCTTTAAAGTCAAGAGATAATGACCTGACTATGTCTTCTATTGCTTGAATAGTCATTTAAAATTGTCTGTCAGTTTGAGGGTGACACATGATGCTCAAAGGAAGCTCAATATAAAGATCTTTTTGAATAATTTTCCATAACTTTTTATCTAAATCATGAATAATAATATGAAATAATTGAATAAAGTGCACCATGAAGTCTTAAAACATCATTAATATAGATTCATGCAAGGCGATCTTGAGATAAATATTCTCCTAGAGAAAGGAAATATGAAAATTCGAAGTGGTGATCAACAATAATCCATATTGAATCATTATTTCGTGTAATATTTGTAAATTAAAAGTATATAGTAATGCCGTATCATTTCTATATAAGAATATTAATAGGTTTCATGGCTCTAGTAGGATGAAATATCTCAACCTTCACCAATAAAAAAACTAAATATCTTAACACATAATCAATATTTTCATTCTTCATATTATCCCACCAAAAGTGTTTATTCAAATATAGATACATCTTTATACTACTAGGGCGTATAAAGAAATTCAATCTATGAGAAACATACAACAATTACTTTTTCATCCCAGGTATAGATGGAATATATATCTCTTTCCAAATTTAATAATTACATATTTATATACATTGCCTTCCAATAAACCATCATTTTTTGCGTTAATTTTATTTTGAAAATTTCAATCACCTTTTTGAGATCTTTTTATTTTTTCTAATATAGTTGTTTTTGAAATTATTTAAAAAAGGAATAATTCCTATACTTACTTACTAATTCCCAAATCTATATTTAGTAGATCCATGAATATAAGATCCTTGTTGATCCTCATTTTTTGTCAGAACTCAATGATCATTTCTACTCAATGCATCCACTACCTTATTTTCTTTCTCTGGCCGGTAGTGTATTGAGAAATAATAATCCTTGAGTATCTTAATCCATAACCTTTTCCTCATGTTTATATCTTCTTATGAAGATATTTATTTCATACTCTTATACTCCATGTATATTTCATAACTTTCCCTCACATAGATAATGTCTCCATATCTTTAAAGAAAAGATTATGGATTCCAACTTAAGATCATGGTTTAAATTTTTTTTTCTTGAATCTTTAACTACTTTGATTCATAACCAATAAATTTATCATTCTGTATAAGGAATAAACCAAGTTCCTTCTTTTATGTATCATTATATATTAAAAATATAAAATTTCCCAACTGTAGAGTCAAAATCAGATCATTCACTAATATCATCTTAAATTCTTCAAATCATTCTTCACATTAATTTTCCTAAACAAACACAACCCCTTTATGAGTAATCCTAGTTAATGGGTTTGTGAATAAATTTTTTTGGAAAAATCTTCAATAGTTACCAACCAAACTAATGAAATTACATATCTCGATTATGTTAATTTTTGTAGGAAATTATAGGTTTGATTATTCTTTATAGGATCAATTGAGATTCCATCCACTACTACAATACTCTTTTTATCTAGCGCTAGGGTTTTAACAGTGATCACTAAAAGCATTGTTAAAACCCCCTTTCTCAGTTCTAGAATAAGCATTGTTAAAGGGGGCCTTTAACATTGCTAAAAAAATGTAGATAAAGACCCCCATTATCAATACTAGTAAAAGACACTAATAAAATGATCATTTTTCAGTGCTTCAAAATTAGTGCTTCTAAAGGGGGATCTTTATTGGCGCTTCTAAAAAAGTTCTGATAAACAAGTTTCCTTTATTATCACTTTTTTTAAGCATTAATAAATCCCTCCCTTTATAAACTTTTTTACAAGTGCTGATAAATGATATTTGTGAGAAAAATTATATTTCATTAACGGATGCCCGTAGAAGAAGTTATGTACAATTGGAGAACTTATGGTAATTTTATCATTTTTTAGACTAAATAGAGATGATGTATGGTAGAGGAAAAATAGACTCCCAGTACATAATTTATGGCCTTTTGAAGGGTCATCGAATTTCAAAACTACTAAAAACCCCTTAAAACCCTAAAACCCTAAAACCATAAAAGATCATGACTTTCAATACATGAGTCCATTTCAGCTCCAAAAACCATAAAATCATAGATTATGAAATTAAATAAAACCAAATCAGATTTAAATCATGTGATAATCAGAGAAATAAAATATATTATAGTTTAAAAAATTCAGAATTTGAACATAAACTTCAAACGACCACACATTTTGATCCCATTGTTCGTCTGGGATCTAACACATATAAAATTGAGGCATGTGATGAGATTTATTCTTGATAGGTTTTTTATTTAGGTCTATGAGAAATTTTGGGGTTTTATCTCCCATAAAGATCTATAAGGCCACCATAACTGAGTTTTTTTCGCCGACCCTGATTTCTTAAAATAAAAATGGCTATAACTTCTGATCCGGGGGTCTATTCAACCTATAAAACATATCATATCGAATATCATTTCATGATATTATATTTTAATGGTTGTGGAAATGAAATGTGGTCCCAGTTCAGAAGCTATAGTCATTTCATGGTTTTTAGGGGTTTTAGGGTTTTTAATGGTTTTCTGAGTTACATAATGCTTTTTTGTGTTGGAAGGGTTTTTATAGTTAATATCAATTTTAATATATATATATAAATAACTGTTTATTTACAATATATATATAAACACATATATATATAATATATAAATTTATGGACAAATAATATAACAAAAAATATAGAAATATTTAGATATATCATAAGATGTTAAAAAACTTTATAGGGGAGTTGAAAAGGTGTTGGTGTATAAGCTAGTGGTTTCAGGTTTGAAACACACTGGAGGTAGGGGCATGCATTGTGTGTGTATTATCTAAAACACTAGTAAAGGGGTGGGGGAAGTGATGATAATGGGGGTGGGGTGGGATAAGAGCTAATAAAAGGGGGGGGGGGGGTCTATGAAAAAAATAATACCCTTTATCAGTGGGGAAATTATCAGCTTTTTTACCACTATTAAAGGAGTTATTTAACAATGATAGAAAAACCATTGATATAGGCGGAATTTAACAGCACTAAAAAAGCACTAATAAAGGCCTCCTTTATCAGTGCTAACAAAATAAATGATAAAGACCCACTTTATCAGCACTTTTTTAGGGCTATTAAGGGGGCCTTTATCAGCACTTTTTACGAGCACTATTAAAGATAAAAATTTAACTTCACTTAAATTATCAGCGCTTCTATAACACTGATAAATGAATTTTACTAACACTATTAAAGGTCTAATTTGTAGTATTGATCCTTGGAGAAAATATAGCCAATACAAATAACTTCTTGGATTCATAATTAAAAATTTCTAAATTTCCCATATAAAAATTTTCTTTGAAGAGTCTCAAGAATGATTTGTAAGTGATTATTATGATCCACATATATCTTAGAAGAAAGTAATTTCATTTATAAATTCCAAAAAAATCATCAAGTTATTCTGTGAATATTATATTCCACATATCCATGAATATATAGGGTGAATTAGTTAATCAAAATAGATTTATTGTAAACTTGTAATGTCTATATCTAATTTGAAATTCTATCTTTGGAATATCTTCCTTCTTTACTCATAAATGATGATTCCTAGTTTGAAGGAAAATATTTGAAAAAAAAGTTATCTTTGTAAATTTGATTGAATAATTCATCAATGAATGGCATAGAGCACTTGTTATTGATCGTAATATCATGTATTTCTCTACAATTAATGCACAACCTCGTTGATCTATCTTTCTTATTAAGGAAAAGAACATGGGATCCCCATAAAAACACTATATTGTATAAATAAATGATCACACAACCCCTCAATTTGTTTCTTCAACTCCACTATTTCCATAATGGATATTCTTAGAGAGTCTTTGATATTGGTCTTGCATCTGTGATTAACTCAATGGAAAACTCAACATTACACTTTGGTTGTTGTCTTGGTAATTTCTCAAGAAATACATAATTGTATTCCTCTAAAATAGGTTCATATTCAATATTAATATTAAAATTTTCATATATTGATTTCATATTCTCTTCTTCTCTAAGAATCTCATTTAGAAGAGACATTGGGGGAGGATCTAGACATGACTCAGATGATGAACTCTCACCTAAAATATAAGAAATTACACATCTTCATTTTGAATCATAATCTACATCTCTTTATTTTTTTGCACTATGTTTTTAAAGATAGTAAAAACCAAGGATTATATCAAAATAAACCATATGTTGAATAATGAAGTCAGCAAATAAGGATATTTTATTTTTCATGATGGAAACTGATGGAAATATATTTGTTGTAGTGAAGCTTCCATAAGGAGTATTGATTGATAACACCCTTATTAAGGTGCTCTTAATATATCTATTTTTTACAAAAAAAATGGATTATATAAAGAATTATTATGATCTAGAATAAAATAAATCATTAGATAAATTTGAAGATATGATTATAGTACTTCCAACCATATTATTCTGGATTTTAACTTCATCTAGAGCGATAACATAATCTTGGCCTTCATCCCTTGTAATTTCCCGGTGAAAATTCCCATAAAGCTTTAGTAAATCATTTTCATAGTGTACCATTTTTTTATAATTTAATCATTTCACATTGGTAGTTTCTTTTTTCCCTTGAAATCAAGACCTTAGTTAAATTTATCTCCACAGTTTAAAAAAATCTCATTCCCAACAATCATGTTCCATAGTGTTTCGATCTACATTTATTATAAGATGTATATTCCAATATTCATTTATTTTTTCTATATTTACTTTTCCAAAGTGATCATCCACCCTTTTATTATCTTTATTTATTTTAAGTCTATAATAATTTTATAATTTATTATTTATCTTGATACCACATGATACTATTTATTTTTATGATGATAATTTTTTGGAGTCTAGTTCCCTTTAAAATATTAGATTAATCCCATCAATGAAACTATCATATTGGTATTTGGATTACATACATAGTCTGTAACCTGAATTTATAAACATTTAATGTTAATTTCATTCGTAGAAACATTTTTTTCTTTCTTTTTTCTTATACAATGCAATTGTCTCTCCATGTATTTGTATTAATCACAAGGAATGTATTTTTCCAGGAAGAGTATCTTAAAATCTTTCAACTCCATTTTTTATATTTATTCTTCATCCTTATTAATTTGAATCAAAACCACCATTGACTCGAATCCCCTGAGAGATGATAAACTACCATGAAAACCTTCTCACTTTCATTGCTTCTTAATGTGAGAAATATATTCTATAAGTAACTTATCTATTTCTCAACAAAAATGAATTTTTAGTCCCATTAAATGATGGTGGTTTTTAACCCATGAATTGTTCTAAAATTGTAACATAATCTCATCTATTATTATGATTCTCTATATAGGTAAGGTGATTAGAGATAAATTGAGTTATATTCCCTCTTATATTTATAATTTTTTCATCTCCAGCTCTATCATCATTATATTTATAGGGAGGGAAATCCTTGTTTGGATAATGTGAATTGGTACAATTTCCATTCATTCCACCCAAAGTTATTTCTATATAATAGATTACACTATATTAGATCATTATATTATGAAACATAATGTATAATTTCAAATCTATTGAAACACTTAGCAAAAATTGAAAATTTTATGTGTTACTAAAATTAGAATCATCAACTCGGTTTCTTAGGGAATATTCTAAAATCATAAAAATATTTGTAGATCCTTCATAATTTTTTGTAAATAAAATATGAATTTTCCTATGAATAAACCCTAGTATTTTCAAACTAAGTGTTTTTTAAGGCCCATTGTCATGAACCAGGTGATGATTGAGTCAAATCGTAATCTGACATCTTCAAAGTAATTACGCCAAGGTATAGCTGTACCAAATCCATGTCTACTTGTAGTATCCAGTAAAGGATGTATTTCTAGGAAAACCACATAATATTCACCTTACCAAAACTTTATGATGTTTTCTTATACTTAGACTAATCCCAAAAGTCATTCATATGGATATATTCCCAAATCTATGTTTTCTTGAATCTATTTCTCAAGGCTTATACAAAACTTGATCTGATATCATATGTTAATACCCTAAACCTAGTAGTCTAGAGTTAGTGGATACTTTCTTATATTGGAACTAGATACAAGAAATCATATCCCAAAAGAATAAATCATTTAGTAGTCTTGTAAAAATAAATTTATACCTAAATCTCACATTATATTTGAAAACATAAACCAAAACACAATATTTTCTTCAAGAACACCATAATTATCTTTCATATATCCCTATATATACATCATAATACATTTACTAGAATCCTAGGGAAAGGAAATATAAGAAAGGGGTAAGATTAGCTTCTTAGTAGGGGTAAGCATACAACATATGCTATGATGAATACATAAAGCATAAACAATATAGAAAGGTAAATAACTAGAAACACATGTCATTTAATCAATAACATGAGCATGAAGAATAATATGACTAGAATAAATGATGATAAAATAATTCCATATAAATTATCACGTGAGATCTAAACTTATCCATGGATATCATAACTAACAAGATAATAACATTAACATTGACAACTAATCACATGGGAATGCATAATTTTAGACCTCATAAACATATTTTCAAGGTCTTATGCTAAGAAATCTTATATAAATGGGTATGACCTCAATCAAATACTTAAAATAGTTTGCCTCTTGTGGCCCACTCATGCATTAAGGGGCTATAGTGGGACCCCACCATCACATTACAAGTCTAATGCATTCATCATATGAAAGGGGAGAAAAAAAATTAATATAAACATAAATATTGAAAATATAGCTTATGAAATGCCAATAAATTCCCTTATAAACATACATAATCACAAACAATCTAGATTAATATGGTGAAATGAATCCAAATAGTACATCCCAAGTTAAAATTATCACAAACCATCCAAATAAATAATAATTATTGTATAATTATAAAATATCACCAATATAAAATATGTAAAATAAGGTGTTTTTTCATTGATTAATATAAATACCATAAAAATATCATTAAAACATTCTTAATGGAAATACCCTTTTCACATTGAAAATCAATTTTAAAAACTAAAAATTTCTAGTATATTAAGAAAAAACATTCTTTAAAAAGATTCATGGAAAAATTTAATGGAATATTTAAATAAATTAGGGTCATGATGGAAATAATATTTCATATATTATGAGTATGTTAAAACAAATATTCCTTTCAAATTTTTGGTAAAAATTGAAAAATTAACTTGTTCATAGAATGATAATAAGATTCCTCTCATTTTTTTGGTAAAAGTACGACATTGGTAAAAAATTATTTAATAAATAAGTTTATAATATTAAAAAATATTTTTTAAAATATTTTAAGAAAAATATGGATCTAGGAGAAAAATAATATTGATCGTAAAGAAAAATAAAGATGGGTTTTCTTAAAAAATGTTTCAATAATTTGAAGTACCAAAAAGATGAAAATGGTACTATTACATGAAAATTTTATTAATAAATATAGGAGAATAAAATAAAAGGGTTTTATTATAAAATGATAAAATAATTTCCTTCAATGGAAATTCAAGAATAAACAATCCTGAATAATGATGAGATTGGGAAATAAACCCTTTCAACTTTGTAAATTTTTAATTATAAACACCATGAATGAAATAAGATAAAATTAAAAGTTAAATACCATGAAGATAAAGATATTAATGATATAAAATATTAAAGGGGTATTATATACACCACAATAAATAAATTAGTGGTGAATATTATGTAAGTCTCGTAGTAGTAAAAGTAAGATAAGAAACCCTTACCTCACATATGACTTCCTTCATACATGTTGAAATCTCCTGTATAATAAATATTATATATACATATATATTAAATAACCATACTAATATATATTGTAATTTATATGATTTTATTATAATCTTTTATCACCCTTTTATTAATAATTATTTGATAAAATTAATTTTTTATATATTAAATACTTCGTTTTTCATGTGTGTTTTGGTTTGGTAATTTAGGTCCTTGAACTTTGATCATGGTTATATCATATCCAGAATTATATCCAGGATATAAATATTATATAAATTCACTATATAATCATTTATAATATTCTATATATGTTAAATATAGAAAACCGAGTAAAACCATTAATGAAGACGGTCGACCATACATGTGCATGAACATTGTTTTCATTTTTTGATGGATGGAAAAAAGGAACGGTAAATAATAATTGACCATTAAAAAATAATTATTATATCATAAAGATAATATATGTTAAAAAATATATATTTATTACCATCCATGTCAAAATTAAACAAAAATCAATCACATCACTTCATAGAGGTGATAGTCCACATGTACGTACGAGAAACATTATCAATTTCCGATAGAATTGTAGGAAGAAGGTAGATGGGATATTTTAATTATAGTAGTATAATTATGTCATGAATATCTCATATTTACATTGAATCAATCATTATATCTATGTATGAAAGGTTGTGATGGGAAATAAACTACATCGGTTTGTGAGGCGGTAGTCCGCTATACACATGATTGATGGTTTGATTTCCAATATGAGGGAAGATAATATAGATATAAGTTAAGACAAAAAAAATAATAACATATCAGTATATGTTTGAGACTTTTTTTATATTATAATTATTAATAATTTTTTTAAGGAGGTAAGAGAAGGAGTAAAATAAATAGGTCAGTGGAGACAATTACCTTAGGTTAGAATAAACTCCTTTGGATCTCTTATTGAATACCCTAGGGATGTTTTTTGGGTATAAAATAATTTATTTAATGTGGATAATGATTTTTAGGAGATTTTTGGTTGGTTTTGGTAAAAATTAATTGCTTAGGAGTTGGAAATAAGAAGGGGTGCCCTTTTATAATTGTGGATAAGTTTCATTTTTTCTAAATATCTTAAACCATTCAATAATGAGAAATCAATATCCTAAAAATTGCATAAAAATTGATAAATAATATATTATATTGAAGTTAAGTTTTATCTTAACCTCTAAAAACATAAAAATAAAGAAGTTATTACCTTATCATCTAAGTTTCCTTATTTTTAAAATTTAGTTTTCACCATGGTAATTAACTTTTTTCAATTTACATAGGTACCTTATTGTTTAATAATGAATATAAATGAGCCTTATTATATAATTTTAAAAAACTATTTATAAATATGAAATATAATTTATAAAATAAAATTCTAATGTGTGTGGAAAATTAATTTTAATATAGGCTCATGTAACACACAAAACCCTATTTTAACCTTAATTGTGGTAATTAAATCTCACATTCATCCTCGGCCCCATCCTCTCCTTTGGTGCTCACTGCTATGGGCTTTCTCTGAGGATTTTCCTCTTCTGAAAAAGGTACATGTTGTGGATGCCCTCTATCACCGTACCCCACTCTGGGCTCAAGTTTCTCCGTGCCTCTCCTGGTCAGAGTTGGGGTGGTGTTTACATCGAGGCTTTGGGATTTGTGGTGCAGTGGACAGTGGGTTTCTGACGCTACTACTAGATTCGGTCATTTTGTTCACTCCCTTTCAATCCTAGACTCCCAACTAGCTCTGACCTAGGGTTCCACTGTTCCTATCCAGGTCAGAGTTAGAGCAATGGTTACATAGGGGTTTGGGGCCATACGGTTAGGTGGTCGGGATTTTATTCTTTTAGGGTTCTTCCCGGATTTCATCAGGGTTTCATCCCTGGTTTTGTTTCTTTTTTACTGTTGGTGGTATCTATTCTCATCCATAGTTTTTATTTTTGGTTTGGTCATTTTTATCATGAAGTTGAGTCAGTGGAGTCAGATGGTGCTGTTAATGGGTTTCAGTATTATGTTGGGTTGTTTTTTTGGTGACATTAGTGGTTGTTTATCTGGATCCGTTGGCGATTTTTGGTTGTGGCTTCTGTGATGGGTTTCATTATTATGGTGGTGTTCAAGATGGTGATGCTCAAGATGTAGTGTTTCATCTGCTCAACTCTGCTCTGGCTTCAATGTTCTATCATACTGTCTGAGTTGGTCTGGTGTGATGGTTCAGAATGAGGATTTGGGAGGTGTGGTTAAAGCGGCCGGTGCCATTCCAGTGGGTAGTGGTGGTGCTTTCTTCCTTGGTTCAGGGTGCGTCTTCCTCAAAGACGATGGTGGTTCTAGTTTCTAGAGATGAAGATGATGATCTGGGTGAGTTGTCAATGTGATGATGATGGGCCATCAGCAATGTCAATTCTTTTCTCGCTGGCAACCTGCTCTGATTGGAGACGTGAGAAGTGTTAATGGCTTGATGCGGTTGTGCGACGCGAGGTGGATGCATGGCATGGGTTTTGTCAAGTTTACGCTGGAAATTTGAATTCCGAAAAATTTTGAATTTTGAAATTTGAAATGTGTGTGGAATTTTGGATACCACTTTTATTTGTACGGTTACCGGTAACCCTTAAACCGGCTTTTTAGAAAATGAAAAAATTGGCTTTGGATGGATGGATGGTAATTTTCTTTATTTATCAAAAATAATAATTTTTTTCAAAAAATATTCTAAATTTTTTTAGAAGATTATTTCAAAATTTTGTTTTCAAAAATTAAATATATTTTATCAAATAAATTTTCTAGATGTGTGAAAAATAATTTTCAACATGAGTGCACAAAATGGGTTGAAACATCTTTTTTGAAAAATACAATTTTGGTAAAAATCATTCCTTTATCATTCCAATGATTCTTATTTTTATTTATAATAAAATTTCTATCCAATAAATTTATTTATACATGTGTAAACCATTTAATTTTCATAATTTAGTTTTCCATATTCATACTCAGCAATTTAACCACTAGGTTACAATGATATATTATTTTACATTTATTTTAGAATAGGGGTTGCATGTATCACAAGCTATCAAAGAGATTAAATTTAAAAGGAAAAATATTGTAAAGTATTAGGGTGTTATAGTAACATTCAGTACATCAATATGATTTTATGACTCTACTCCTTCCTCAATATTAAATTATATTAGTCTATAAAATTTTTATGTCTTTATCTTTTGATATTTATTTTTCTCAATAGATTTAGTTTAGTGAGAAGTTACTTATAATGAAAGTTATTTTAACTTATCAAGAATTATGGATATATATGAGATATTATTATATTTATATTCCAAACCATTTAATTTTTAAGATTAAATAAATTAATTATATATTTCTTTGAATGGGCTTGATTCCTATGGTTATTGATCTAGATAATGGTTCAATGTGGCTTCAACCATGGCTTGAACTACTTCTGTTGTGCCTAATCTTTATCGTATTATTTTTAATGATAAAGGAAGATAATTAAATAAATTATACATTTTAAAATTCAATACCTTCACATTTAATTTATGAGTTCCATCTCATAAGAAACTTAATTTCTTCGATACTCTTTGAAATTATCCTGTGGTATTTTTAAAAGATACTAGTGGTAGTTCAGCTTGTGACTTCTTTAGCTTTAGTGAAAACTCTCTTTTCTTATAATATATATTTTTTATTATCTCCAATTCATATTGAGCATTCAATTTGGATCTTAATAGTAAAAACAATGAGTTTAATGAATTTCTTTCATCTAATTTTTGATGAACTTTATAGCAACCCTAGCCTTTTACATATAACATTACATGATTTCAAGAATAATTATATATCAAAGTACAAGAAAAGGATCATAGAGACTAGTGTCTTGGAGTATTAGGTACGTAATCAAACATTATAAAAACAACTTTTTATTTAAAATCCATAATGAGCCCCTATATTCTATTGTGCTGATAAATATTCATAGGATAATATGGAGATAACATAAACAAAGGGATGAGCTAAAATCCCAGTAAGGGAATAACTATAAGAAAAAAGAATTAGAACATGTGATAGAAAGAAAGACAAGATGATATAAAAAAGGTATGTAACATATATAATCATAACATATAAACATGGAATCATATAAAAACAGTGTCAAAGTAATGCGGTAGAAAAATAAAACATGAATTTAGTACGAGTCAAGGCTAACCACGAATACCGTTTCCCATAGTAGCATAAGCCATGAATAACCTCCAAGACCGTTGCACATAAAAGCACAAACCAAGGCTAACGGTCGAGACTGTTCCATATAGGGACTCATGTGACTCAACTTTACCAAATCCATTGGAACTCTATCTGAGCACACCCATCTTAACTTTTCATGAATATTTTTTCCATATAGATAATCCTACATAATCAATATTACATAAACATAAGGGTTACCCATGGAAAGAATTGGGTACCAAAATCATGTCATAAAGAATAAAAATTGGTTGTATCATAAAAGTATCCATGAAATAAAGGAACTAAAATATACATGGAAATTCATAAGGGAATATAGGAATGTATCATTTTAAGTAATGTCAAGTATAAGTGACAACATGTAAGAAAATTATTTTATAAATTTTCATATTAAAACATTTTTGTGTGGTTTTAAGGAAAATACTATAGAGCCTTTAAAAAGGAAAGGTAAAAATCCTTTATATAAAACTAGATGTTAACCAAGATTTTTTTCATAAAAAAGACTGATTTACAAAGACAAAGGTTTCTTAAAATAGAATACAGAGTGCACTTGAAATCGGGTAAGAATTCAGAAATTTCGTTAATAAATGTTTTCTTATTGGAAAGTATTGAGGAGGGAACACTTAAAAAATGTATATCCCAAATATAGAACTACGTAAGGGTTTTGATAAATGATTTTTTACATGTAAAAAACATTTATAATATGCACATAAATAGATAAGATAACACCATTTTAGTAAAAATAAGGATAAGGCAACCTGAAGGAATGAAAGAGATTCAGGTAGAATTCCATATGGATTATCAGCATGGTATCAGGTGCACTTAAGAGGGCTTCATGAGAGAGAAAGGGGTTTCTAATCACTTATACATCATGAGGTCAGTATTGGGGAGGTGAGAAATTGAAAGTTCATAGTTGAAGTATTGTATCACAGATAGGGGGAGGGGTGAATTAGTGATACCATTTTTCCTTTATGTTTCTTTTCAATAGAAACAAACTTCACCTCCTGTTAATGAAATCAACTCCCGACTAAAAAAATAATCACACAACCAGATGAACCCAAAGATTTACAAGGATCACTACTTAATAATAATAACTACATCCTTGTTATGGTTTGGAAATGATCTAATACCATACAATGCACTATAAATCAATCAATGTATTACAATGAGTATGATGTACCCTTTCACTCATGTAGCACTATAAAATAATAGAACCAGTGAAAGTGAACCCTCTTAGCACAATAGGGTAATACATTTGTTTCGTAACAACTCATGTTAAATGTACTTCTTTTTAATTCACCAAATGTATTCAATTGTAAAACAATTCTTCTATTTCTTACCCCGAATAAAGGTAAGACCCTCTTGGGCTCTGTAAAACAATCCGTCTAATTACCATGAGTACGATTCTCCCAGTCCGATTCTACTCAATCAGATTTTATTTCGATTTAATACAATAGGATTGAATCGACAACATTCTAATACTTGCATAAAATAGTCAAGAAAGATAGAATCATCACCACTTCAAAACATATATGAAATAGTCAAGACTAATAGAATCGACACCAATTAAAAACATGTATGAAATAGTCATGACAAATAGAATCATCACCACTTAAGAACTTGACACTAATAAAGAGACTCGGTATGATTCTTCCTCAGCTCGAGAAGCCCAATATGTAAACACCACATATGGAGAACTCGAAACTGATTAATTCATCCTGATATAGTGCACACTTTTAAAACAAAAGTAATGTTGAATACTCTTCACCTATTCTTATCTATCTAAAACCCAGATATTTTCTCTCATATTCTATGAAAAATTCTCACTATCATAAAGTACAAAGTACCTCTTCCTTTTATAGGTGATAATTGGCAGGAATCCAAATGTTTTTTTACTCACTCAAATTTTCCAAAATTGTAATTTCCCTTGAAATTTTGGGATACATTTTGACCTCGTCAAAGTTTCTCAAAGCTTCTTGAATCTTCTAAAAAATAACCTCAATCTTTGGCTCTTTAATTTGTATTTTCATACTCATTTCTTATTCCAGAAATCTAAAACAATTTTTCTTTTAGACAATAATAAATGTGGGTACGATTATTGAGTACGATTGTTTCTGGTTATGATGGTATATAATCAGAACCATCTCTTTTATTACACTTTCACCTGTGATTCTGATGCAAAATCAATTCATTACCCTATCGGAATGACATGCCTCGTATCTTCACTCTCTTTTCATCGGCATGAATCTTTCCATCAGCACAAGTATTTCCATCTACACTATTATTTTCATCAACATGACTATTTCCATCACCACGACTTTTACATCGGCATGACTATTACTTCTCAATATGAATGGCCATTACTCTTACATTGACATAATCATTTACATCAGCATGGTTATTCCTTCGACACGACTATTCTATCAACATGAATATTACTTTTAAATCTGCATGACCATTACTCTTCCATCAGCAGGACTCTTTCTATCGCCATGAATATTTCCATCGGCATGACTATTCCATCATCACGATTTTGACTCAGATGCAAAACAAAGTGAAAACCATGTCATATTAATATACCTTTTCTTATTTCATTGGCATGAATTTTCCCATCGGTATGATTATTCCATCGTCATGACTCTAACTCTGATAGAAAACAATGTGAATACTCTATCAGCTTGACATAACATTTCTTCTCTCATCGGCATTAGTTTTTCCATTGATACGACTCTTCCTTCGGCATGACTCAGAGTATGATGCAAAACAAAGTGAATATTGTGTCATCTTGACATACCTTTTCTTCTTTCATCTTCATGAATTATTCCATCAGCATGACTATTCATATCTTTTCCATCATCATCACCATTCACATCTTTTCAGTAGTCATCACCATTCACATATTTACAATATTCATCACTATTCACACCTTTTAAATAAACCTAACAATTTACAGTTTTTCAAAATTCATCACCATTCAAAGTTTTTCAATATTAACCACCATTCACAGCTTTCCAATAGTCACCACCATTCATAGATTTTCAATAGTCATCACCATTCACAGCTTTTAAATAGTCACCCCTATCCATAGGTTTTCAATATTCATCACCATTCACAGATTTTCAAAATTCATTACCATTCAAAACTTTTCAATAGTCACCACCATTCACAGCATTTCAATGGTCACCACCATTTTTACTTTACTCTTTCTTTTATCAAGCTTGCATCATAAGTTTTACAACATACTTATTATTTATGAGAATTCCAAAATAGAAAAGCATCATCACGTTTTACATTAGAAAGAATCATAACATTCCATTCATTCTAGTTTCTTTATTCCCTTCTCATCTTGAGAAAAAACTTTCTAAAAGCATGAGTCCATTCCTTTTCAAAACAAAGCACAGAAAAATGTTTCTAGAAAACAAGGTGAAGTGATTTCCTTTCATCAAAACAAACCTTGAATAAAATACAACACTTTAATAAAAACCATGTTTTATCATCATATTGGCCCTAAAAAATATCATACCCCATAATTCAGGATTTCATATAAAATGGCATAGCATAGAGTACATTCTTGAATAAAAGTAAAATAGATGGGATCCCTTACATTAAATCTGATGGTGATCTTTTCTTGGACTTATTGACCTGAATAATCAAATTAGGTTCTTTAATTAATAATTCCATAACCTCTTATAAATTAAATATATTTATTATAACCTTTTTTAGTTCATTTATAACCATTTTTGACTGGTTATGTTGTTCAGTTCCACCATTCAGGTCCATTTTCTTGTTGGTGTTAATGATCGGTTCATGTCTAAAAAAACATATATGATGAAGGTGTTTGTCCATAATTGAAGTTATATTTTATTATTGAACATCCATATGGTTAAATTTTTGTAATTTTATTTTTGTTACTTGGATTTAGGATTAATCATTATGTAAAACTTTAGTGATAACCTTTTGGGTTAATTGGTAGTTTTTGACCATAATGAACATGTTTTGTTTTATAAACCAAAAAAATGTGTATAAAAGGATAATATAGATGATATATAATACATATATTACACTTTGGTTCAACCATGACACTAGTTTCATGACCATACTTGATGACAGTAATGGAAATTGAAAACATATCATCCTTGAATATGGTAAATTATCAAATCTCAGATGATATCTTTACTACTAAAATAAAAAATGGGTAAAGGAGATATGATAATATCTTATTCCATTATCATAAAAAAATTCAAGTAAATTTAAGGTAATGTATTTTTCTTAACATTTGAATGAGGAGGGGTAAATATAGAAAAGAAAACAAATGACCTTGAAATAAAAGGTAATGAATTGAAAAGAGGAATTTACCTCTTGAATATATCTTCCTTGAGAGCCACTTAAGGGGAGAGTGTTTGGTCTTTTAAATAAACTAAGGGTAGTAGGACGTGGTATAGGATCTTGGGGTGTGATTTGGGTATAATTTAGTCAAGGAACAATTATTTAGAGGAGTGTAGAGAAGAGGTAAGGATGGGTGGTATTTATAGTGGAGGATATGATGATTTTTCTAATATTATAATCATTAGTCTTTATTTTTCCATAAGACAATCAAAAGTGATGATTCCCTGACCAAAAATAGTAATAAGATCATGTGAGTTCATAATTTGGGTGCTTAAATTACATATGTAATTAGGAATAGTGGATTAAAAGTATAATGTACTTAAATAGTAAATTAATGTATTTTACTATTTACCAAAAATTCAAGTATTTAAAAAAATCTCAAAAATTCACCCTAAACATTTTTCAACGTGTAGAATATAACAATGGAATTAATTTTTCAAAAATAATTTTTAAACCTAATTTATATAATTTTTAATTAAAATCACAACTTACTTGAAAAACAAAAATTTTAAAAAATTTATTTTCTTATTCCCAGATATAGGTATATCATACTTCCACATTAATCTTATTTTTATACTATCATAGGTAAGGTTAATATTAATTAGGATATGTTTCTTTTCCTAAGGTTAACATTACTATTTAGAAGGGTATGTTACTATTCATAAAAAAATAATTTGGTTATATTAGGCTCCAAATAACTTACTGATCGCAACTGTGTATGTCATATTTTCGAAATTCAAATCACAGAAATGATAAAATTATGTTTAAAGGTCACATAGCACTTAGTAGTTCATTATGTTGTGATTTCATGTGATTATATGACTTAATTAAAAGATGTAATTTCCATTTAAAACATTGGGTTGTTACATTATCCCCCCTTATGAAATTTCACCCTCAAATTCTCGTTTTACATTCTAAGTCATAAATAGTTGTGGGTAATTTTCCCTCATTACCTCCTCCAGTTCCCATGTTGCATCTTTATACTTGCGGTTCCACCATAGTACTTTGGCCAGGTGAGTAGTATTTTTATGTTGGACTTTATCTCTAGGATCTAATATCTTCATTATCTTCTCCTCATAAGAAATATCATTCTCCAACTGTACCACCTCTGAAGAGAGTATATGTGAAGGATCTGGTATGTACTTTTTTAAGAGGGATACATGGAAGACATCATGTACTTTGTCCATGGTAGGTGGAAGTACCAGTCGATAGGCCACAACCATGATATGATCAAGAATCTCATAGGGGGCGATGTACCTAAGACTTAGCTTCCCTTTCATCCCATACCTCATGACCTTCTTCCATAGAGATATTTGTAGAAATACCATGTCTCCAACATTGAACTCAAGGTCTTGTCGACAGTTGTCTACATAACTCTTTTGTCGACTTTGAGTTTCCTTGATGTGATTCTGAATGGTTTTCACCTACTCCACCATTTCATAGACCATTTCAGGTCAAATCAGTTTATGCTCACCGACTTAATCTTAACATGCAAGTATTATGCACCTTTTCCCATAAATTTCTTCATATGGTTCCATTTAGATAATCAAGTGGAAAATTTTTTAGTAGGAGAATTCAACCCGTGGAAGATGTTGGTCTCATCATCCTTTTAATTCCATAGAACATGATCTCAATATTTCTTCCAGTGTATGAATGGTTCACTCTTATTTTCTATCTATTTGAGGATGATAGGCCATACTGAAGTTCAGTTCAGTGCTTAGAGAATGTTGGAGACTTTTTCAGAACATTGAGTTGAATCTTAGATCTTGATCAGAAAAAATAGATAATGGTACTCAATGTAGTATTACCACTTTTTTGATATGTATTTATGAAATTTGATCCAATGAAAAGTCCTCTTGAATGGATATAAAGTGACCTGTCTTTGTAAGACAATCCACAACAACCCATATAGCATTGTTTCTTCTGGATGGCCTTAGAAGCCTAGTGACAAAGTCCATGATAATATTCTACCACGTCCATGTTGGTATGGGAAGTGGTTGCATCATCCATAATAAAATAAATTTTTTTTTTATTTTTTTTTCATAATAAATGAAAAAAATTTCTCACATTGTGTTAAATATGTTTATTTACAAAATATTTGGGATTACTTCATTGATTTGAAAATTTGGTGAAAACTCTAGTTTTACCCTTTAAAATTCACTATAGAATTTCACATATAAATATTTTTTATATAATATTTGAACATAAAAGTTTGTAAATATATTTCTGACATAATGGGATACAACTTTCATTCAAGACATTAGAGGTAAATCGTGCATTTTGTGGGTGTAAAAGTGTTCTGAAGTCAAATATGGGATGGATCCGCTAGTTTGGATATCAGTTCTATATTTGGCGCATATATTCTTCATAAAATCATGGAATTGACCCAAATTTTAAGAGGATCTCAGTGATCTAATTCATCACATTTTATCCTTCTATAAATATGGATGAATCATGTGTTTTACATGTCAAACAAGAGGTGAAATGTGGATTAATGTTTTTGGACGAATTTTCCCATTCACACTTGAAACCACTTGTAACCTAGCCTCCCCTCCACTGTATAAATATGTATTTTTCTCATTTTGAGGGGTTGGGTTTGGCATTATATATATTAGGACAAAATATAAGTGGATCCACTCTAATTATCCAACCATTTCAACAAGGGTGGCTCTTGAAACAAGGATCCCATCGACGAATCCTTCTTCTTCTTCTTCGTGTTGTGATACAACTGTTTGCGTAATAAACTACTTAGTTCTTATTTAATTTCACCTATTTTCCTTTTTTTTCAACTATCTTACTCATTAATCTTCCTCTTTGTTCTGGAATTCAAGAGTAGAAATGAGATTGGGTTACACCCTTTCTAAATATTTGAAAATACAATATGTTTCTACAATGACTACGCTGCCCATGGAAGAGTAGTTTTCTTAGTAATCAATCTCCCTTACCTTATTAATTCATTTATTTTGAATTAATGATCCAATATAATTCACATAATATGATCTATTAATTTATTTTTTAATTTAAATTAAACTAATAAAGCAATTGAACAAATGACACAAAAACAAGCGAGGTTGACATTTTTGTAAATTATGAGAGCGCGGTCTTAATCCATAATACTATAGCACACTGGATAAATTTATAGAGTTTCATTATAATCGTTGAACCTAGTTAATCCTTATTTATATAGTAGATATGTTCTCTAAATAACCAATAATCATAAGCTAACCTAAGAACATCAATCAAAGTAGGGTGCTATGATTTCATGTTCCAAAGATAGCCTATAGTTTAAGTAATTTCATCTTTATGGTTAATTTAACTCTTAAAGGGTTTTAGGGTTAACAAATTATTCTATTATAATTAGGTGGATATTAATTAAAATTATAATTATAAATAATTTAGTGAATAAGTACAATTAGATCTATTACATCTTTTAAAATATTTTTTAAAAAATATATCTTATTGTTGTGTCTTTTTAATAGAACTTCATTTCAAAAAAAAGAAATAAAAAAAATAAAATCTTCCTCCTAAAAACTTATTCAAGTTTTATAAACAATAAACAAAACCCCTTCATTTCATGTATTGTTTTTATATTGTTTTACTTTATTTTTAAAGTACCTTTATTAAGTTGTTTTAATTACTGACTCTTTGAGAGTCGACCTTGGTCAGCCACACTACTACACCTAATTAACCCCTAACTAAATATCATTTGAGAGAACCTATGACAACTCTATTCAAATTGGTGCCATTTATGGGGAGGAAAGTAATTATTTCAACAAATTAGAGGTATTTATTTTATTTTACATTTTATTATCTTCTTCTCTTATTTCTTCCTTCTTTATCCAATATGATTTTTTTCTTCTTCTTTTGTTTTTTTCTTCTTATTTTTCCAACATCATCTCAAACATCACATTTTTATTATGGTCCACTTTCCTTGTTTTTATTTTTATATTATTTATGACATAGACTAATCCCAAGGATCCCTCAGATCTTGACCCTGATATTGAACGTAGCCTTAGGGCTTGAATAAAAAATTCTTAGTCTACAGTAAGTTTCAACATTCAACCAGTTGAAGAATTCCTCCACTCCAAGAACTTTGAAATTTTAATCAATTCAAAATCAAACATAAAAAATTAACCAATGGATGAAAACAATAATTATGAACTTAATAGAACCATTATAGAGTTGGGTGCACCAGATATTAACTGTCAACAAAATTGAATCACATACCCAAATCATGAAACAAACATTGAATTGAAATCTAGGTTAATTCCCCTTATTCCAATGTTTCATGGGTTATCTTGTGAGGACACAAACAAACACCTTTAAAAATTTAATGTGGTTTTCTTAACCCTAAAACCAAGAAATGTATCTGAAGATAAAATAAAACTAAGAGAATTCCCATTATCACTTGATGGAGATATGAAATATTGTATTTCTTATTTACAACCTGAATATGTAACATGTTGGAATGATTTTAAAAGTATTTTCTTGTAGTTATTTTTTCCAGAATCAACGACCACTTCTATTTGCAAAGATATCTCAGGAATAAATCAAGCTGGAGGGGAGTCAATGTACGAGTATTGGGATCAATTAAAGATGTTGTGTGAAAGCTTCCCAATCACCAAATTAGTGAGAAACTATTCATCCAATACTTCTATGAAGGACTCGCACTTATGGAGAGGATAACGGTGGATGACAGAGTTAGAGGGGAATTGGTCGAAAAAATACATGTAGTTTCATGTGCATTAATCGACATGATGGAACAAAATTCCCAACAATTTTGTGATTGAGGTACACTATATGTTAGTGGAGTACATCAGGTAAGTCCATATTTTATTGAAATTCATTTTATTGATATAATTTTTGAATAATTTGTTACTATGGTGAGATATATTTCTTTGGAACAACAGACATCACAACCCTGTCCTTCAAGGCCCTGAGGCATTTACACTGAGATAAGCCACCCAGCTGTCTGTTTCCCCCATCAAAATGAAACAGAAGATTGTGCATCAGTGTTTCCTAGGAATACATATCAGCATCAATAATAACCATATCCCCAAAATAAGCTTGATTCCTTTTCTTCAACATAAAATGAAGGGTGGAAGGATCAATTAGACATGAGGTATGGATCTAGAAAAAAAACAAATTTCCCCTATTTAAAAAAATTTATAGCAACCTCCACCTTACCAAAATGGTTTCCATAAACCCCAAAGAATATTTTAAGACCAAGGAATAAAAAATCCAACAATAAAGAAACCCCCCCCCCCACTAAGGTAGATTCAAGTACTATTGACCTTTTAAAACAAATTGCTCTTAATCCATAGAATAAGCTGAAGAGTCAAGGTTCATAGATGAGGGATTTGAATACTCAAATGAGCCATATTTCCACTACACTCCATGAACTTGTAAGTAGGAACCTTAAAAATATACCTTTTCAACCTACTCCAAATCCTAAGGGGAATGTTAGTTCCATCACATTGAGTAATGGGAAGAAAACAACTGATATATCTACACCTATTGTTCCATCGAGATTCACCTCAACTCAAGAGAAGGCCCATTCTATTCCAACTGATGAGAAACCCAAGGAGAAAGTTAAAGGTAAAAAAAATATTGATGATATTCCTCCAAAACACCTTCTTTTCCAAATAAAGTTGTTCAAACCAAAAAAATGGCTGAAGAGGCGTTGCAAAAAGAGGTTTTGTATACAATCAAGCGTATGGAGATCAACATACCTTTACTTGAAGCCATTAATCAAATCCCAAGGTATGAAAAATTATAAAAATATCTTTGTATCAATTTAAGAGAGATCAAGGGAAATGAGAGGATCAATATTGGATGGAATGTGTTAGTACTCATTACACTAACTCTAGAAATTCCATCAAAGTGCAAGGATCTGGGGACATTCACCATACCATTCACCAAAGGGGATTATTACTTTTATGATTCTCTTTCAGATTAATGAGATTCCATAAATTTAATGCCCCACTCTGTATTTTCTTTTTTACATGTTGGTGAGTTTAAGATGATGAGAGTAATGGTGCAGTTATAGAATAGAGCTACACCATATCCAGCGAGAGTCCTTGAGGATGTACTTGTTCGAGTGAGATACATGATCATTCCAGTAGATTTCTATGTTATTAACATGGTGGATGATCGGTTAAGTTCTCATGCTCCCATTATCTTAGGTAGGCCCTTCCTCAAAAATGAAAAAAAAAGTTTAGAAACTTCCATGAGGGTACACTTTCCATTGTGTTTGGAGATGAAGTTGTGATATTTAATATTATGGACTCCATGAAGTACTCCTCATAGGAGTATTCTACATTTGTTATCTCCCATTTTGAACCACCAAATAAAAACCCCATAAAATTTTATTGCCCTATTCTGAGATAGATTATGAGAATTGGTTCTAGTTTGATGTCAAAGAGAACTTCTACACCAGTTTATAATGCACAAAACTCTATTAGATTTTATTTTTAAATTGATTCATATTCTGATTTTGATCATGTGAACTCTAATTATGACTTGGATGTTGATTATGCTGATCGATTTGATTCTTTATTCTCTGATTTTGACGATTTATATTCTGATACTAATGTTCATTGTCAACATATTTTAGTTCCTTTATTTTATTTATCCATACATTACCCCTAAATTTTAAATCAATAAATTACCACCTTATATAAAATAATCTTTCTTGTTAAGTAGATAGAAATTACCGATTATAATTTCTATCTATATCCCTTTTGAACATGAAGAATTTTTTTGAATATTTTGAGGGAGAACCTTTGGGAAATTGGGTGGAATTTAGATGACATATTAGGTATTATACCATCCATTTTCATTCATAGGATTCTTTTGTACAATGAGACTAAACTGGTTAGGAAGACACAAATGAGTCTCAATCCAAACCTTCTAGAAGTTGTTAAAAAAGAGGTTGAAAATTTACTTGGGAAGGTGAAGTTTATGCCATTCCAGATTCCCAGGGGTTATGTCCTATTCAGTTTGTTTCTAAGAAAATTGGTGTTACTATTGTTAGAAATGAGAAAGATGATTTAATTACAATGAGGGTTCAAAATAGTTGGCGTGTGTGTATTTATTATAGGAAACTAAATCAGTCCTCTTGTAAGGACCATTTACCTCTCCGATTTATTGATCAAATGCATGAGAGACTAGTTGGGAAAACACACTGTTGTTTTTTGGATGAATTTTATGGATATTCTCTGTTTCCTATTTCTCTAGAGGATGAGGAGAAGACAAAATTCACTTATCTATTATATATGTTTGCCTACCGGAGGATGCCATTTGGACTTTACAATGCCCCAAGTACCTTCCAAAGATTCATGGTGAGTATTTTTTTCAGATTTAATTTAGATCTGCATAGAGGTATTTATAGATGATTTTACAGTGTATGGATCTTTATTTGATTATTTTATCTTTATTTTGGGAAAGGTTTGAATCGTTTTGTTGAGAATAATCTAGTCTTAAACTTTGAAATGTGTCATTTTATAGATGAGAATGGAATTGTCTAAGGGCTTGTAGTGTCAAAACATGGGATAGTGGTTGATAAATCTATCCTAGATATTCTTTCATCCATACCTTATCCTTCATGTGTGCGTGATGTTATATATTTATTAGGGCATACAGGATTTTATTGGGGCTTCATCAAATATTTTAGTAAGATTTCTCTTTCTATGTAATGATTACTTCAAAAGGATTTTGATTTTTTGTTTGATGATTCTTACAAAAATTCCTTTGATGATCTAAAATAGATTTTGACCACTCCACCTATCATATAACCTCTATAGTCAGAGCTTCCCTTTGAGATTATGTGTGATGCCTCCAAAAACACGGTTGGAGCTGTCTTATCTCAGACGGTAGAGGGATATTCACATGTGATTGCCTAAGCTTTGAGGATGTTGGATTCTTCCCAATAAAACTACACAACCACAAAAAAAGTGTTTCTTACTATCATATTTGATTTAGATAAATTTTGTTCTTATTTATTGGGATCTAAAGTAGATGTGTCTTCTAGCCACGCAGCTCTAAGGTACCTCTTAAAGAATCCAGAAGAAAATACCAGGCTAATATGATGGATGCTCCTTTTCTAGGAATTTGATATTGAGATAAAGGATAAGAAGGGTTCAAAAAACCTTGTGGTGGACCACATGAGTAAGATTACTCAAACACTAGAGGATGACACCTTGGACTAGGAACCACTTCAGGCCACTTTACCCAATGAGCATCTTTATTCCATCTCAAATACGCACCCATGATATGGTAATTTAGTTAATTACCCTGTTTCCTCTAAACTCCCTCAAAAAAATTAAGGAAACATCATGTCCAAAATTTAAATAGTTATTCAAGATTTTATGTTTGGGATGATTTATACCTTTGGAGCATGTGTAGTGACCAAGTTATTAAGAGGTGTGTTCCTAATCATGAGTTTGTGTATGTTCTTCATTTTTTACATACACTTTCTTGTTGTGGATACTTTGGATCCCAATGGACAGCTAGGAAATTCTTAGTCTTTGGATTATATTGTCCTATCTTATTCCATGATACCCATGTGTTTTGTAAGTCATGCTCTCTTTTCCAACATAATGGTAACATTTCTAGGAGACATGATATTCCCCAATAACCCATACTATGCAGTGATATTTTTGATGTATGGAGCATCAGTTTTATGGGACCTTTTCCAAGTTCATTTGGTTTTTTGTATATTTTGGTTTTTGTTTATTATGTGGTAAATGGGTCAGGTCCATGACCATTTGGACTATTTATTCTCATGTTGTAGTTTAATTTTTCAAGATATAGATTTTTGTACGTTTGGAGTACCAAAGTCCATTATCAGTGACCAAGGGACACACTTCTGTAATTGGAATTAATATTCCATCCTTTAGAAGTATGATGTGAAACACAAAACATCAAAACCATACCAACCCCAAAAAATGGCTAGGATTAGGTTTCAAATCGTGATTTGAAACAAATTTTGGAGAAAACAGTTTATCCAAATAAGAAGGATTGGAGTAAGTGATTAGATGATGCACTTTGGGCTTATAGGATATCATACAAGACCCCCATTGGTATGTACCCATTTCTAATTGTTTTTGGGAAAGCATGTAATCTCCCAGTGGAAGTTGAGCATCAAGCATATTGGGGTATACAGAAATGAAACATGAATTTTTCCCAAGATAGAATTCAATAGAAACTTCAAATTTAAGAGCTTGAGGAGATTTTATTATCTTCATATGAAAACTCAAGACATTACAAGGAAGGATCAAAAAGTTATCATGACAAACTGATCCAGAAAATAGAATTTCAAGCTGGAGAGAAATTATTTCTCTATAGTTCCCAACTAAATATGATTCCTAGTAAGTTGTGTTCTAGGTGGTTAGGCCCTTATATTGTATCTAATGTGTTTTTATGGTGCAGTGGAGATCACAAAAGAGGAAACTAGAATTATATTTAAATACAACATGAAAAGTTTATAGAAATACATTGAGGGACTTCCTACTAAGTCCATATATTTCATCACACTGCATGACCTTGTCATCACTTGATCATATCATGCTGTTCCTAACCCTTTAATTTTTTATTCTTTATCCTATTTTAAATTATACATTTCATGTGCATATATCATCTCATAGGTTCACATTGAAGAAATGAAATATTTCAAGAGTGGGGTAGGGGAAAACATTTTGGGGTAGATATTTAGGATTTTCAATTATGTTTTTTGGTTAAAATTAAAAAAAAAACAAAATAAGAAATCCATAAAAAACAAATATATCATGTAATATTTTCATGTAGAACATATATAAAATGCATGTTTTCAAAATTCATTGGTATAATTATATGAATGAGTAATATTTCATCATCAAGGGATGAGTTTTATAAAAATTGAAGTCATCGATGATATGAATGGTTGTGTCATTATTAAACATTTTATATTTTGATATCATAATTTGTGATATTTGTTCATGGTAAATTGTGTCATTGATTTCTTCACACAGTGTTTCACTCAGCCATGACTTGTGAAATTTTTCCTACTCAATTGATGGTATAGTCAAGTTAGGTAAAAATATAATTGTTTTATCTGAACTTTTGTTTCTCTTTCTATCAGTTTTGTTACTATACTGAATTTACCTATGCGTCTGTACCTGTTATCTGACTGTTGTGTACCCTAAAAAATTGCGTTGTGTCTTGGATGGGTCAAAAACCACTCTTAATCGACCTTTTATCTCATTATAATAATTACAATTAGATATGTGAGGGTGTAAAACATGGGTTGAGAGTTGAGTGTGATATTTGTTTCAAGTGCAACATAAAAGAATGAGGGGAGTGATGAAATGTATAGCATATGAGGATATCTAGGTTAAGAGCTTATGGTTTGACATTAGAGAATGCTTAAGTGACCGGGTCTTGAAATTCAATTGAAAAAGAATGTAGAACATGTTAGGTGAATTAAACTAGGTAAGAAGAATTGTTTTACTTGACATGAATATACTTAATAAAGGGTAGATTTATGATCTTGGAATGGTGGGCACACACACACATGGATAATTAGTGTCATGGTAGACCCATGACTTGTTTCACTATGATTAGTGTTTTGAATCTCCCTAGATTTTGTTTTTACACAATTTTCGAGATAATGACTCTAAAATTTATTGATATTGACTCTCGATGGTATTCTTACTTTGCCTATATTTACACTGTGGATTGAAAAATTTGAATATGCATACCTTGTTACACTTTTTTCAAATATATGATATGAGGTTTTCCCTAGGATTACAAAAGGGTAAGTATGGGGGAGTTGATAAAACACAATTTTTTTAAATATTTTATTGATAATAAATGAAAAAAATCATCACATTGGGTTAAATATTTTTATTTATAAAATATTTGGGATTAGATCAATCATTGGAAAATTTGGTGAAAATTCCAGTTTTACCATTTAAGATTTACTGTAGCATTTCAGACATAAATATATATTTTTTTATTTTTTGAACTTAAATTTTTTTAAATATATTCCTTATTTAATGGGATACAACTTTAATTCAGGACATTGGAGCTAAATCGTGCATTTTATGGGTGTAAAAGGGCCATGAAATCAAAGATGTGCTGGACTTGCTAGTTTTGAGATCAGTTCTGTATTTGGGCCATATAGTCTTCTAAAAATATTATATTTTCCCCAAATTTGGAGAGGATCTAGGGGGCCCATTTTATAATTTTTAATCATTATGTAAGGATAACTGAATCATGTGTTTTAGAGGTCAAACAGGCGGTACAATTGGGCTTAATGTATTTGGATAAATATCCCCATTCACAGTTGAAACCACTTGTAACCCAGCTTCCCCTACACTCTATAAATATGTATTTTTATCATTTGGAGAGTTGATATGTGAATTAAGAAGTTGATGGCAGAGGAGAAGCATATCCACTCTAATTATCCAACCATTTTAACTAGGGTATCTCTTTAAGCAAGGATCCCTTCGACGAAGCCTTCTTCTTCTTCGTGTTTTAATACTTTTGTTTGCGTTGTAGACTCATTAGTTATTCTTAAATTTATTCTACTATACTCTATTTTCTTCACTTTTCTTCCTTATTAATCTTCCTCTTTGGGTGGAAATTCATGAGTAGAAATGGGATTAGGTTATACCAATTCTAAATCTTCGAAAATACAATCGGTTTCTATGATGAC
This sequence comes from Viscum album, assembly GCA_963277665.1. Lineage (NCBI taxonomy): Eukaryota > Viridiplantae > Streptophyta > Magnoliopsida > Santalales > Viscaceae > Viscum > Viscum album. The sequence continues at coordinate 124,339,548 of OY728160.1, forward strand.
TATGCCGCCCAGGGAAGAGTAGTTTTATTAGCAATCAGTCTACCTCTTGCCTTATTCATTCATTTATTTTGAATAAATGAGATACTATAATTAAATTAATATGATATATTAATTTATTATTTAATTTAAATTAAACTAAGCGAGCAATTCAACAATTGACAAAAATACACAAGAGGTCGATATTTGTGTAAATTGTGAGAGTGTGATCTTAATCGGTAATACAAGAAAACATTGGATAAATTTTTAGTGTTAAAATATAATCCCTAAACTAAAATAATCCTCATTTCTAGAGTGTATATGTTCTATAATTAACCACTAACCATAAGCTAACCTTATAACACTAATCAAAGCAGGGGGCTGTGATTGCATGTTCTGAAGTTAGCCTAGGGTTTAAGTATTTTCACCTTTGTGGTTAAGTTAACTCCCATAGGGTTTAAGGGTTAAGAAATTTAGGGAATATAATTAATTGTATTTAAATTTAAATCATAATTATAAATAATTGAGAGAATATGTATAATTAGATCAATTATACCTTTTAAAATATTTTCTAAAAAAACATCTTCTTGTTGTGTCTTTTTAACAAAAATTTATTTTAAAAAAAAACAAAAAAAATGAAATCTTCTTCCAAAAAAATTCTTATAGTTTTATAAATTATATAAAACCCCGCATACTTTCATTTATTGTGATTATATGATTTTAATTTATTTTCTGAGTACCTTTATTAAGTTATATTAATTACTACCTCTTTGAGAGACAACCTAGGTCAGATACTATATTGCACCTAATAAACCCCAAACTGAATATCATTTGAGAGCACCCACAAAATCACCTTTAAATCCCCTTAGACTATTTCCTCTCATCCTTCACTTGTTTACATACCAGGCACTTTAATTTATATTCAGCAATCTCCCTTTTTATATTTTCCCACAAAAAGTTTTCTCAAAGATATCGATAAATCTTTGTGGTCCCTCAGTGTATAGACAAGGTCGAGCTATGTGTGTCATTAAAAAGCTCCTTCTTTATCTATGGATCCAATCGTACACAAAATTGTGGCCCAAATATTATAAATTATTCATCATCAATCATGAACTCTAAGGATTTACCATTTCTGATAGCTTTTACCATTCTCATAATTTCCACATCTTTTCTTTGAAGATCTTTTATTTTCTCTATGAGGGATTGTTGAGCAATCATTTGAGAAAGGATATGTGATTTTCCTACCTTAATGATTCCCATGTCTATCCTCTGTAAATCTAATAAGATCATATCCTTTTGAATTCTCATCATTCATAAAGATGCATTATCCTTTTTACTAAGAGCATCTTCCACCTTGTTTACCTTTCTGGGATGGTAGTGGATTGAGAAGTCATGTTCCTTGATGATATCTATCCATATTTTTTGGCGCATATTATGATATTTTTGTGTGAATATATATTTTATACTCTTGTGATCAGTATATATCTCACAATTCTCCCTATAGTATTAATTCCGCCATATTTTCAATGAAAAGATCACAGCTGTGAACTCCAAATCATGTGTGGGATTTTTTTTTCTCATAGATTTTAAGATTCCCTGAGCTTTAGGTTATCACTTTATCATTTTTCATCAGCACACAACCTAATCCCTTATTTGAAGCATCACTATACACCACAAATAATTCTCTACTTGTTGGGAGTGTGAGTATTGGTGTAGTGATTAGCCTCTCTTTCAACTCCTTGAAACAGTCTTCACATTCTTGAGCCCAGAAAAACTTCACTCCCTTCCATGTCATCTTGGTCATTGGTTTTGAAAATCATGAAAATTTCTTTACAAATTATCAATAATACCTAGCTAGACCTAGAAAGCCGTAGATCTCTATTACAGATGTTGTCCTATGCTACTCTTCAATTTCCTTTGTCTTGGAAGGGTCCACAGTTATCTCTTTTCTAGTGATAACATCCCCTATGAATGATACTTCCTCTATCTAGAACTCACATTTACTATACTTTTCATGCAAATTTTCCCTATGCAAAGTCTTTAACATAGTATTCAAATGCAAATAATGTTCTTCCTTTCTCTTGGAGTATTTCATAATATCATCGATAAACACTACCACAAATTTGTCTAGGAAATCCCTAAATACTCTATTAATTAAATCCTTGATAATTTCTAGAGAATTAGTGAGTCCAAATGGAATTACTATGAACTCATAGAGTTCATACCTCTTTCAAAAGGTAGTCTTGGGAATATCTTCCCTCCTCACCTTTAATTAGTGATATTCTAACCAAAGGTCCACCTTAGAGAAATAACTAGCCCCACAAAGCTGATCAAACAAGTCATCTATTTGTGGTAGGGGATAATTTTTCTTTATCATGATTTTATAGAGCTCACGATAATCAATGCAGAGCTGCATTGATCCATCCTCTGTTTTTACAAAGAGGATTGGTATACCCCATGGTAAAGAACTCGATCATATAAAAATATTATCTAGATTCTTCTATAACTTCTTATTCAGATCCTCCAGCTCTATGGTGGCCATTCTATAAGGCGTATTTGATACAGGTGAAGATCCAGGAATAAGTTAAATTGAGAACTCAACCTATCAGTTAGCAGAAAGTCCAGGAAACTCTTTAGAAGAAAAATTAGTGTAATCCCTCACAATTGGAATGTATTGATGCTTGATTCTATCCTTTGTACAAATCATTTAAGATATAAATTCTTGCTCATAAAGAATTAACATCCACACTTGAGACAATGATTCTAAAAGAGATTCATCTTCCTCCTCACACTTGTAAAAAATCAGATGATTATTCAGTATGGGAATAGTGATCTCCCTTTCCCTATAGTTTATGTTTTCTTTGTATAAAGATATCCAATCCATTCCCGAGGTAGCATCAAACTCCACTAAATGAAGTATGATGAGGTTTTTTGGGAGTTTTAGTCCATTGATAACTTATCCTTCAAATGTTGAGGTGGTGTTTGAATATTTCTACTAAAATTACAAGATATGAAAGAATGAGTAGAACCAGAATCAAATAGTACATTTTCTATTCTTGAATGAATAACTAGCGTACCTATCACCATATTGTTGTTCAGATGCACCTCAAAAGCAGTGATAACATAATCCCTTCCTTATTTCCTTGGTGGTTTTTGTTGATTTCCTCTACCAACCATTGGATTAGGGAAACTATTTTCATAATACCCATTCTCCTTACAGTTGTAACACTACACTATAGGCTGATTGTTGATCTGTACCTTCCTTTCTTCTTCCACATTAGTGGGATTCTTTATTTCCCTTCAGCAGTTCTTGTCTAGATGTCCCATTCTTCTATATTTGAATCAATTTTGGGTTCCCTTTAGATAGTTCCCAAGATTCTTCTTCCCACAACTTTTACAACTGAGATATTCAGGATTCTTTCAATGATGGGATTTGTTTATTAAACCACCCATTTTTTTTCCATTTTCTGCTTCTTGTAATTGGGCCCACAAGACCACTAAGAGTCTCCAATATCTATTTCAAACATGAGGTAACAACAGATAATCTACTCATAACTATTGAAGTCTTGAATCACTAATTATTTTCATAGACTCAGCTTTTCTATTCTAAATAAGCGATCCAACTTGCTTTTAGTGTTCATGACAAAGCTAGAGGAATACCTTGAAATCCTTGTAAAGTTTTCTTCATATGCCTCGATGGACTCATCTTGCTTCTTCATGAGACCAAAGAACGCTCTTTTCATCTTGAGATGGAGGGTTAAAGGAAAATATTTATTGAAAAATATCCTCTTGAATTCATCCCAATACATGGAATCAATTTCCTCTTAGGACTTCGTATTCTTGATTAGTGTTCACCACTGATCAGCTTCCCCATAAAAATGATAAACCTTCGGTACAACTTTCTCTTCATCTGAGCATTAGAGGATAGAGAACAACTTTTCAATGGAGTTAATCCATTGATCCACAAGGAGGGGATCATAATATCTGCTAAAGATATGATGCCATTTCTGTAAGAAGGATTCTATGAAAACTTGCTCTTTTTTTGGAGGAGGAGGGTGTTCCACATGATTCAATTTATTATTCATAACTTGAGATACACGAGAAAGTACATTCATGAAGTCTTGAGAACCCTTTCCAATCATACCGGGTATATCATTAGGTAAATATTCACATTTCCAATCACATTGGTTGTTGGAACATATTCTTATATTTCTCACCATTAACTAATAAAAGGAACGTACAATTAGTGGACTTGAATAGTTAGTCATTGAACATAAAAAAGGAAACATCTCAACATAAAAGGATAAACTTGTATAGGAGAAGTATATCCTAACTTTTGATTCCTTAGGTTCAAATCTAGCTTATCATAGATCTATTTCATAACTTATATTCTTATGGGATTTTTTCCATTAATAATGTTTTGTACTAGGCTCATGAATTTACCAAAGCATATCCCATAGGTGTGTCAAACCAACAGTGCAGTAAGACCCATTGTCATGTACCAGGATACCCCGAGTCGGACCCAAAACTTATTTCCAGAGTTTTTCACTACTAGGTACATCTGTACTAGAGCCACATCTACCTGTTTTTATATAGAAAGGGATGTATTTTATTGATAAAACACTTACTCTATAGTTACCAAAATTTAGGGATGTTTTATTTTTCTTAGTCTCATCCATATGGTTCTCACTAAGGTGCTCTATTCATAATATCTAAAAATAACTATACCAACCTATGATACCAACTATAGAGACCCTATCCTTTTACATATAACATTAAATGATTTTAATCATAATTAAACATTAGAGTACAATCCAATAATCATAAATTATAGTGTCTTAGAATACTAGGTACATAATCAAACATTTTAAAAACAGTTTTTTATTTAAACTTCATAATGAGCTCCTATCTCCTATTGTACTCATACATCTGAATAGGATAACCTAGGGAAAAAATGAATAAATGGATGATCTAAAATCCCAGTAAGGTAATAACCATAAGAACAAATTATTATCACATGGGATAGAAGTAATAAAATAATGATATAAAAAAGGCATGTAACATATAAAATCATAACATATAAACCTGTAATCATATAAACACAGAGTCATAGTAATGTGGAAAAAACATAAAACATGAATTAATATGAGTCAAGGCTAACTGCCAAGACTGTGTCCAATAGTAGCACAAGCCAAGGCTAACCGCCAAGACCGTTTCACAAAGAAGCACAAGCCAAGGCTAACCGCCCACACCGTTGCACATAGCGTCTCATGAGACTCAACTTTACCTAATTAATTGGATCTCTATTTGGGGGCATCCATCTTAAATTTTCATGAATGTGTTTTCAAAATAAATATCATATATAATCAATCTTATATAAATATAAGGATTACCCATGGAATGAATTGGGTACAACAATCATGTCATAAAGCATAAGAAATGGGAGTATCATAAAAGTGTCCATGAAATAAAGGAACTAAAATATACATAGAAATTAATAAGGTAAAATAGAAATGTATCATTATAATTGATTTCAAGCATAAGTGACAACATTTAATAAAAAAATTTAAGAAATTTTAGCATTATAAAATTTTTGTGTGGTTTTAAGGAAAATATTATAGAGACTTTAAAAAGAAAAAGGAACAATCATTTATATAAAACCATAAGTGAACCAATATGGTTTTTATAAAAAGATAATGATTTTATAAAGACAGTGGGGGATTAAAACATAATATAGAGTGCAATTAAAATGGGGTAGGAATTTGGGAAGTTCCCTCAAAATAGGTTTTTTTATTGGGAAGTATTAAGAGGGAATCACTTAAAAACATGTATATCTCAAAAAGAGAACTATGGAAGAGTCTTGATAAATGAATTTTTACATGTAAAAATAATTTTTAATATTCAAATAAATATATTAGATAACTTGATTTGGGTATAAATAAAGATAAGGCAACCTGAAAGAATAAAGGATATTTTGGCTGAATTCCTTACAGATTATAGACATGGTATCAGGTGTACTTAACAGAGATTCATGAGAGAGAAAGTTATTTATCATCACTTATAAATCATGAATTCAATATCGGGGAGGTGAGAGATCATACCCCATTATTAGTGATTACACATAAAATTGAATAGCATAGAATACATTCTTGAATAAAAGTGAAATAGAGAGGATCCCTTTCCTTAAATCCAATGGTGATCATTTCTTGGACTTAATGACCTGAATAATAAAATTATGTTCATTAATTAATAATTATTGAACCTCATATATATTTAAACGATTTATTATAAACTTTTTATGTTCATTTATAAACATTTTGATTGGTTATGAGGTTCAATTCCATCGTTCGGGTTCGTTTTCATTCTTGGTTTTAGTGATCGGTTCATGTTCGAATAAACATGTATAATGAATGTGGTTGTCCATAATTGAAGTTATATTTTATTATTGAAAATTCATAAGGATAATTTGTCGTAAATTTCCTTTGGTTAGTTTGATTTAAGATTAATCATTATGTAAAACTTTAGTCATAACCTTTTGGGTTAATTTGTATTTTTTGACCACAATGAACATGTTTTGTTTTATAAATCAAAACCATGTGTACCAAAAGGATTAAAGAACCATAAATGAGACATAATAAATATATTATGGTTTGATTCAACTATAAAACAAGTTTCATGACCAGACTTGAAGACTGTAACAAATATTAAAAATAGACCGCCCTTGAAGGCGGTAAATTAACACTGCTTAGATAGTGTCTTTAATACAAAAATAAAAAAAAGTGTAATGGAGAGATGATAATAAATTATTCCATTATCATAAAAAAATAAAGTACATGTAAGGTATTGGAGTTTTCATAAAATTTGGATGAGTAGAGTTGAGGATAGAAAAGAAAACAAATGAACATGACCGAAAAGTAAAATAATTGAAAATGAGTATTTACCTCTTGAACCAATCTTCCTTGAGAGCCTCTTAAGGGGAGAGGATTTGGTCTTTTGAAGAGACTAAGGGATTTTTGATTTGGGGGACGATCTTGCGGAGATATTGGGATAGAATTTAGTCAAGGAACAAGGCTTGAGAAGAGTGAATAGAAGAGGTAAGGATGGGTGGTATCTATAGTGGAGGAGAGGAGGGTTTTTATAATATTATAATCACTAGTTTATTATTTTTCTATAAGACAACAAATAGTGATGATTCTATGAAAAAATAGTAATAAGTTCATGTGAGTTTGAGATTTGGGTTCTTAAATCACTTATGATATCAGGAATAGTGTATTTAAATTATAATGTATTTATACGGTAAATTAATGTATTTTACTATTCACAAAAAAAATCATGTATTTTTGAAAAATCCCAAAAATTCACCCTAACTATTTTTCGATGTGTAGAATAAAAAAATGAAATTCATTTTAAAAAAATAACTTTATAAATAGGATTAATTTTTTTTAATTAAAATCACAATTTATTCGAAAAACATTTATTTTAAAACACTTATTTTTTTATTCCTAGATATAGGTATATATTACTTCTACTAGAATCTTATTTATATACTATCATAGGTAAGGTTACTATTAATTAGGTTATATTACTATGCATAAGGGTAACATTAATATTCATAAGGGTATATTACTATTCACCAAAAATTAAGTTGGTCATATTAGACTACAAATAACTTAATTATTGCTACTGTATATGTGAGATTTTTGTAATTAAAATCACATAAGTGATTAAATAAATTTTAAAGGTCACATAGAACTTAATATTTAATTATGATATGATTTCATGTGATTATATGAAATAATGATAAGGAGGAAGTTTCCATTGAAATATTTGGGTCATTACAAACTTTATCAGGATTAATTATCTAATATTATCTATATTTTGCAGATAAACTTATAACTTTCTCATTGAGAGTTTCCATTGATTCATTTTATTTGACTTGGGAGTTTTAGAAACTAAAATTTTATTAGATTAATTTATTTTTATTTTCCTTATATACTAAAATTTTATCATACTTCCTCCCATTTTTAGAGTTACTAGTAGATACTAGATTCTTAACTTCCAATCATTTCTCACTAAATTTTAGTATAAATGCATGACATACGAGCTTCATCTAGGCTATTATCTAATTTTTCAAAGGAAACTCTTTATTTATATATATATTTATAAGTTTTCAACACCTTCAAAAACTATGTATTTAACCTAAATTATATTTAATATCCTTTAATATGAAATTATCTTCAACATCACCATTTCAATGCATAGAGCTTCAATATATTCCTAGATGAACTTGAAAATATAGAAACTCCACATCCCACACCATAATTCCAACACATACACATCCTAGATTTTGATCATATATTATCTCCATTATGTGGTAAAAAGTCCTTAAAATCATTGGAAGATATCCATTGAAACTTGGTCTATGTGATTCATCTTATAAACATTTTCATTTACTAGAAAATGGTCTTATTGGACCAAAATGTATTCAACCTGTTGGAAGTTTCTGAAAATTTGTGAGATATGAACATAGTATTAATCAATAATTAGCCTAATATAATATGCTAATTTATTAAAATTAAACATAAACTTATTCCCTAGAATTATAAATCTGACTTTCTTCACACTATAAAAATCATCAAAAGAAGAAGTTCTGTAAAACAGTTGGATGGTCTAAGGATAAAATAACTCACGTTCCATTCCAGTTAATGAAATCCTTTCCCACCCTTTAAAAAAATGAATTGTTTTAATATTTTATCATACACGTTAGACCAATCTCATTATATCAAACTTTCATGTATAATTCCTATAGCTATAATTTCCTCAGACGTAGACATGATGGTCTAGAAGTTATCACACAATAAATTGAAAGTTATGTTATGAAAATTAAAAATCTTCAGATAAAATAATGACAACTATCATGGGGTCCACAAACCTTTATATAGACATCCTTAACAACATTGATCTTGTAAAATTATGTGATACATTTTTATTCTCACTAGATTAATTTTTTTAAATCCATCAATGAAATAAATTTGATTTATAATAATCCAGTTTATTTTTCTTAAATCAGCAATAATCATTATTTTGATATAATTTAAATGTTATGTTTTAAAGCCCATTTTTGTTAAAACTATTTTTCATCATTTTTTACATATTTATATTAAAATTTATTTATTAAACCAATAGAGATTTAATATTGATATATGGATACAATATTTGTAATCAATAGTATTAAATTTGGTAAATAGTTTTGTTTTTATTTTTATTCAACATGAATAGTAATCACAGTAAATTTTTGTTACCATGATTAAGGTAAAATGGGTTAATTAGGGTTTAAAATTATTTTATAGGGTCTCAAAATCAAAAAAAAAAATATCTCCTTAAATTAATTGGATGGGATAAATTTGACCCTAATCATTAAAAATTCAAATATATGGCATTTTGGTACCATTTTACTTTTATAATGACATTTAGACTATTTTATGTAATGAAAATTCCAAAATGTCCCTCCATTGACTTTAATATTTCTAAATTTTTTACATAAGGTTAAAAACAAGATAAATTATGTTATGATTATTTATTTTAAATATGAATTATTCTTTTATCATAGTATTTGTTTTTAATTTATAGTTGGTAATAATTACCTTATATGATTACTAAATGCCAACACTATATTTATTCAATTAATAGATAAATAAAATAAATGATTTTAAAAATATTAAAACTAACAAAATTTTAATTAATTATTTAGTTCCATGATTTTTCTAGATGAATGTCATACATGAAGGTTTTTTAAAATATTTTATTCTGAATCCAACTTTTTCTTGGTGTCTCTAAGCCAAATTAAATGAATTGTGTCAGAAATTACATTAATGGTATTTTATATTAAATACAAGTTTATTACATTATTTGAAAACTATAAAAATATTGAATGAGAATAATTAGAATGATATGTTTTAAACAAATATCATTTCGTTCCAATTCATGAGAAATTTATAACCTTATAAGTAAAATTATAACCCTTTAATAGTGAAAAGGTGGTTACCGAGGTTAAGTTTAAAATTGCTAAATTGGTAAAATGAAAACCTAATGTTTAAAACACCACATAAACTTGTACAAAATTTTATTGGCTTAAGATATTTGAACCAAATAATATCTTATATTTTATTATCTTTCCATTTTTAATAATTTATCAACAGAATGAGTTTATTATATTTTAATTATTTATGAAATTCCAAGAGTTTCCCTCCCCCCACTTATAAAAGGGCACCCATTCGTTCTATTATTTACACCACTTTGAGAATTATAGCTCCAAAAAACCATGCCAATATCTATTTTAAAAATACTTATCATTGAATAAATGTTTTCTTTACTCTTAAAATATACTTCCAATAGTCCTTAATAAATGATATAAAAGAGGCCAATTGAAGAAAAACAATCATCTTACCTGACCAATTTCAATTTATTTCTTCTTCCTCCAAAAAATATTCAGAATTTACTATAAAATATTTAATTAATGATCCTAAATATAATTAAAATTTATTATGTTTTATTAACCTTGAATATACACACTCCATTTTATCAAATGTGAAGTGAAATTATCTCTCGTGCGTACGTGTGGACTACCACATCCACATAGAGATACAATTCATTTTACATGACTATATTTAATGGATAGTTATTATGACAGGTTTAATGTTTTTATATGATATTTAGTAAATAAATATGATTATGGAATTATAATATAATATATACCTTTTTACATTTCAATCATTTGAAAAATGATAACATCGATCATTCGTACGTTTGGACCACCACCACCACAGAGTGATGTGATCCATTTTTCATTTATTCTATAAATGGATGGTAATAAGGATATATTTAATGAATATATAAGATATAAATAATATAAAAATGATCTAATAAAGGTGAATTAATATTTAATAATGCTTATTTCCATCTATCAAAAATTAAAAATAGCATCCGTGCGTAGGTACGACTTACCATCTCCATGAACGATTTAAATAATTTATCTATCTCAATATTTTATGGAAGACTATATATATATATATAATGAATATATATGATATTTATATCATTATTAAAATTCTATATATAATGAGACCATAATCAAAGTAAAATTATCGTAACAACCTGGCCATATTTTTTTTTACGAAAGACAAAATAGTTAACACCCATAAATGATGATTTTAATAAGGAATTATTAATAAATGGGTATTGAAATGTTATAAGATGAAAATGTATGATATTATAATTACATATAAAATCCTATTATAGAATTATTATAAATTAAAATTTATTATATAGGAGTTTAAAATACTTTGAAAGAAATTTAAACTCAAGGTAAGAGTTTATCATCTCAAATTATCTTCTGCGAGAGATATGTTATGTTAAGCACATGTCTTGTTTTATTAGGTGTATAAACACACCCTTTGACATGGTAAATAACAAATCATCTTAATTTAATTATATTTGAAGAATTTTTTTAGGTTATTATTTCTTGTGAATTATGTTTCAATATTTACTAAAGTGGTAAGGTTTTTATTTTAAAATATCATTGTTTACTGGGATAATTTTTTATTAAGTTTCAAATGATGAAATTTCATGATATCCCTCTAAAAACTCATGAATTTTATTACCCTATGATTATTTCTATAAATTAAATTTTTTTACTTTCATTTTCCTCACTTTAATCACTCAAGAGATCAAAAAACACTTATAAGTAAAACCAACTTTATTTCTCACATTAGTGAAAATCATTTTTCTGTGACATCCATGTTTTCTAAAAAATATTTTTCTGATTTTTTATAGTATTATGCTATGATTTTTTAAAGTAATTTGATGCATTATTGAATTTTTATAAAATTTTATAAAAGGAATAATCTTTATATTTTTCAAATGAGATACTTTTAAATATTTTTAATTGTATGAATTTAATATTTTCTTTTAACTTATGTGACATGATTGAAATATTCTACCCTAATGAACACTCAATGATTTAAAATTTACATTATGACTTTAAAATATTATTCTCAAATATATTTTTTAATATTTTGATAATTATTAGATTTTAAATATGTAATTTCAAAGGGAAAAGGGTTTTTTCCTTATGAAATGTTCCAAGGGACCTTTTAAAGTAAATTTTCATCTAATATGACATCATTTTGTGTTACCTAATATTTAATGGGGATATGATCTAATTATACCATACCTATTATTTATTTGGAAGGTTTATTACAATTATGATAAGATGTTTAAGAATCATATTCCTTTTCCATAGGTTATGCTTTATTCAGTTATTGAAAAGTTTATGAAACCCATTTATTTTACATGGGTTATTCTATGATGAATTGATGAAATTTTTATAAAATTAATTTATTTTCCATGAGTTATTATATGAACAAATGTTTATAAAGAACATTTTTTTCATTGTTTATGATATAATATGAATTATTCATGATATATTGGAACACATATGAATGGATATTGATTATGTGATTGGTTGGCCCAGAATTATATTGCCCTATAATGCATTTGGTGAACATTGGTAAATCTGGAGATAATACGTACTTGAATGGGGAGTGAACCCAGTTTAGAATGGGATTCTATATATTATTATAGTCTTCAGTGTTAACCTTGACTAAGGATTCAATTGTTTGGTGAGTGAACCCAATCCACCATGATAGTATTTTCAATGAATCTTGAATACTGAGGAAATGATTTTCTATTCTTATGTGTATGGAAAAAAGTTATGTCTTATTCCAATTTATGATCTCATGGATCATGTTCTTTGATTTCATTATGATTAAACTCTTATAAATTGAAAATATTTATTCCATTAATCAAGAATAATATCTATTATATGATGGGTATGGGTTTAAAATGTTTATCTCATATTATCATGCCCTTATGATCGTGTTTTATTTTAGTGATCACTTATATTTACCTTGTTTACCCATATTAAGAATTTAAGCTCACAATTTCTTATGATTCATTTCCTTAGGTTATGAAAACTGGTTTTAAGTGTGATATGTATAAGAAGGGTTCTAGATATAAATAAACTTATTGGGATATTATCTTGACCTATTATGAGAAAGTTTTTATTTATCCACATTGCTAAAGAAACTCGGAATATATGATTCTGGCATGAATTGTAATGTTATGTATTGATTATTCATCTAATAAGATTTGATATTTATATATAAAAGGATGGGTTGTTTTAATTGGTATCAGAGTAGATTTTAATAAATATTTGGAAAATAGGATGAGAAAAATGTATTGATCACCTAGGGGATAAACCAAAATCTTTGATAACATCGTAATGTTTTGGTAATATATATATTTTTTAGTTTTACTATAAACACTTATCCATCGGAATAATACAATTGGATGTGTTTTCTTGTAGTCTCTACTAGTGGTATTAGCCTTGAAAATTTTTGGTTGAGTATATCTCAACCATCATTCTGGTGCATTGTGAATGTGACCTTACTTATCACCTGGTTAGACACTCTTAGGAGATATTATTTTATAACTCTCATTTTGCTCATAAACTATTATAAAGGTTCTGAATCATTGATGACAATTAATGACATAAGTTAAAAATAATTTTTCATAAATTTAAATAATGTGTCTTTACTTAGACCTCCTATGAATTATTATTTTTTGTGATTATATTATTTTCGAATATGATTTTTATTAATCAATCTATGGTTTTTGGATTTATTCAATTGCTATGTCTAGGAAGAATTTTGTTAATAATGAATGTGGTTAATAATGGATTTATTGCACTTATGAGAAACCAAGTGAATCATGTTCTATAATTTAAAACATCGTGTTTATTCCTAACCATCTAGCTTGTTATATTACTACCAATCTCAAATTGGGTGAGTTTCTAGACAGTCCTAATAAGAGAAGAGTTTAGTTAAATAAAGACTAGAGAGGGAAGAAGATTCAGTTTTATAAACTTCATGTATATTAGAATAATCACCCATATAAATTCCTCAATGGAATGGTAATTTGTTTTGGTTTTTGAAAGGAAGGACATAGATTAAGTAATTTTTGAGGAAAAATGGAATGTTTTGATAATGAAATGGATAAGAATAATGGCTTTTATATGGTATCATAAATGGTAGATTTTTTTAGACGTGAAAAATATATGAATTATGTAAATACATTTTCTAAAGGGAAATATAATGAAAATGACCAATAAGGTTGTACAAGTAATAGTTTTACTATTGATATTGAAGAGATTGTGAATAAAATATGAAATGAAGGTGGTATTAAAAAATAAGATAATGAATCATGGTTAATTGTTTAAGAAATAATGGGAATGATTGAAGTTTTTATGTATTGTAATTTAATAATTATTTTGTATTTTTATTTCTATAAATGATATTTTTGTTATTATAATTATGAAACATTTATGGATTTTTTTTAAGTAGTTTTTCATTAAGTATTTAAATAATATTTTGTATGGTACTAATGATCGACAAAACTGGTCTAATGTTATAGTGATATTTTATAGAGAAAAAAAATTATTGAGGGAAATACATCCACTAATATGTTTCTATTATTGAAATAATAATTTTTAGTCATGATAAATAGATTATAGATAATATAAATGAGATAATGTTAATGACCTTAGAAATGATTACTGATTTGATGACAATGTGGTTTATGTTAAATTTTATGGAGTTTTTTTTTTATTTATAGAATATATTAGATAAACTGTGATTTTATTTAATGAATAAGGATATAGTTACTTTTTTTTAATAATGTATGTTTTTGTTGAGGTTTTATGATAATTCAAGTTATTACCAGGTCTGAGGAGAATATATGATCATGGTATTCAAAAATTGGTATGTGACATATATAGATAATTTATATCACTATAGTGATTAATGTTATGTTGATTTTATAAATTTTGTTACCAATATATATTTTTGGATTTTGAATTTGTTCATACCTATTTTGGAAGTATTTAAAGTTAACTAATTAGGGAATGATTTAATTTTAACTTTGTGTATTATTTTTTTAGGTTCAAGTATGATTTATCATATTAAATAACTGGTGTTGATAAATTTGGTTTTGTAAAATATCTAGAGATAGAGGGAATGAATTTTAATTATTTTATGAATCTTATGATCTGTTAAAATTTAATTTTAGTTCTTTAGTAATGAAAAATTCATCTTGAATATTCATTTCGTGGTACAAGAGATGAAGTTGAAATTGATCGAACCACAAATAAATAATGAAATTTTTATTATGATAAGGAATGAAATCATGTAAGTAAATATTTTCATGTTCTCTATCTTTATAGTGAAATAATTCCTCAAATTTTGGAAAATTATATTGAAATAAAATGTTATACATTTATAATCATTTCAGATGAATCAATAATATTTTCACCCAACAAAGATTTATGGTTTGTTGGTCATTAATTTTCACTTGAAAATGTTATCTATTACTCTCTCACAGTCCTTAGGAATTAATTTTTTTCTAAATGTCTATATTTTACCTACATACCAATGTTTTTATTATTTTGGAATCTAATTTTGTGTTATTTCCAGTAATCTGTATGTTTCCCACTTCCCCTTTTCAAAGGAAGTTTTATTCTCCCTCCGTATGATGTGGGTTTTCAACATAGGTATTTTAAAACATTGAACAATTGCTAATTAAGAAATTTTTTAGAGGGTGTAATTATCTAATGGGGAGATAATTTAACACCATAAACACTGTTTAAAATAAAAATAAGATCAATAACCTTCCTAACATGCAACACTGCGCTTTAAAGAAATTGTGATATATCATAAAAATATTATTATTACCTAATAGTAGAGTTGGTGGGGATAAATATGAGTAAAAAAATTATGAAATAAATGTATAATGGTATTAATTAATAAATAATATTTTTTATATCTTAGTAAAGTAGGAGATAGGTTTTATTGAAGTCATTTTATGCTTCAAAATGAATTTTCTTTAAAAATGATTTTTATTAAATATTTTGGGTAAATTATATTAAATTTTTAAAACATATTAAAACTTTATTTTATAAAATTAATATCATTTTTAAGTTATATTATCAAAATTAAATAAATTTTAAATTTTAGTATTTTTCTGAAATGGTTGATTTTTCAATGAATATTGAAAAATACTGATTTTTCAAATACTTCAGTTTTTTCATTAAATCAAGTAATTTAAGAGTCCCATTATATTTTTAATATTGTATTAAAGTGATATGTGATCCATTTTTTAAAATAATCAAATTTATTCCATTTTAAATAGATTTATTCATTATTTTGATATAAGTTAATTATTTTTCTTGGATGCACGTCTTTTCTGAAAATTATTTTTCATTATGTTTTACGCATTTATATTAAAATTTATTTATTCCACTTATAAAGATTGAATCTTGAGATTTTATATACTATTTTTGGAATCACATGGTTCAAATTTGGTAAATATGTCCCTTTTAATTTTGGTCAATACTAATAGTGACCATAATAAATTTTTTTTACCAAGGAAATGGTAAAATAAGTTAATTAAGGATAAAACTATTGCGATATCGCCTCAAAATCAACCTAAAACATCCCTTAATTCAATTTAATGGGACAAATTGGACCCTATTCATTAAAAATTAGAATATATTGAATCCTCGTTCTATTTTACCTTGATAATGACATTTAGATTATTTTATGTAAAGAAAATTCCAAAATGTCACTCTCTTGACTTTAATAACTATAAATTTGTTTACATGAGGTTAAAAAGAGGATAACTTTGGTTATAAGTGTTCATTAAAAATATAAAGTATTATTTTTCTCATGGATTTATTTTAAATTTTTGGTGAAAAAATAATTTTCTTATATGATTACGCAATACCGACACAATATTTAGTCAATTAATATAAAAATAAAATAAACAATTTTTAAAATATTAAACGTTATAAAATTTGGATGAATTATTGTGTTCCGTGATTTTTTTTATAACTATGACATATTAGGGTCGTGGTAAAGGATTGTATTTCAATTCTATCTTTTTTTGGTTTCTTTGATGTCAAACTAAATGTATAGTATCAAAAATGAAATTAATGATATTTTAGGTTAAATAACATTCAATTAAATTATTTAAAAATTAAAAAACTCTTGAAAGAGAACAAGTGTGATGGGAAATTTTCTAAAATATCATCACCTGGCCATTTATGATCCAATTATAACATTATAAGTAAAATTATAAACTACGAAGAGTGAAAAATTCATTACCTGAGTTAGGGTTAAAATTGGTTTACTAAGGGATTAAACAAAATGTTAAAGTTTTAACCACCACATAAACCGATACAAATTTAATTAGTTGATGGGATTTAAATCAAATCCTATCTTATATTTGAATATCTAGAAATTTGGAATAATTTTTATGGAGAATTAATTTATTATATTTTAATCTTTTATGAAATTCTAAGAGTGCCTATCCCCTCACTTATAAATGGGAACCCCTCATTTCTCAAGTTTTAGCCTCAAGGAGTTCTTCTCTACCTTTGGGTATTGCATGATTTTATGAGTAATGTATCTTATTTCCCCAAATTGATAAAAATATATATTTAGATATATATATTTATAAATTTAAACACACAAACAGATATATAATAATATATTTATATATAAAAAACAAATATACATTTTAAATTTATCTATGTTTTTAAGAATACATGGTGATTTTAGTGATATTTTTATTAGTTTTTTGAAACACAGCTCATTATATATATATAATTCTATTAATTTACATATATATAAATATAAAATTATAATTATAATCATATATATGTATATATATAAATTTATATTGACATAAAAATACATTATCATATATTTAAATATATATATATATATATAAACATAGAAACCCATATATATTTATATATTTATAAACAGACACACACACACACATACACATATATATAAATCTATATGTGTGTGTTTTTGAATACACAAACACAAACATACACACATATATATAAATACACACACACACATATATAATATAAACACACACACACACACGTATATTAATTATTTAGTATCATGGATTACAACCCGTATGAGATAAAAAACCCGATGTGGATGAGCTATCACTCAATCCTAATGGGTGCTTCAGTTTTGTAATACCCTATACTTTTATTAAATAATATATAGATACATTTATATAATATAATATAAGTATAAATATAAATATAGAATATAAAATATTTATATTTATATATAATATTTAATATTGATATGTGTATAATATAAAATAATAATAATATATAATATACAATATTAATATTAATATATTATTATTTTAATAATTATCTATATTAATATATGTATAAATATAGGATAAGATATTTTTAATAATCAAAACATCTGTAGGTGGGTTAGTCGGCTACCGTGCTTTAATGGCCCGTGTCTCATCTTGGAACCCTGCCTGGGGAGACCTCATTGTGTGTGGTTTGTTATTTGAGTTATGTGTGACATGATGATGGGTTGGAGGTAGGATTACAATGGTTCCAAGGGTGTATTGTGAGGAGTCACTTACGAGGTCATGTGGGGTCATGGTCCCTATATAAAAAAATTATGCTTTTTTGAAAAAAAACATTATATCATGAATTTCAGAAAAAATCCAAGTTTATAGAAAATGTGGATAATTATTTACTAATCCAAAAAAACTTCTAAATTTTTTTTTTGTAAAACATGTTTATGTTAATAAAAATATTTATAAACATCTTCAATTATCCACATTTATAAATTTCACTAATTAAAAATGTGTACTAACATCACTAATTAGCGACACAATATTTCCAAACATTTTTTAGAAACGTCGGTAAATTTGTTAGCGACGTTTAAAAAAATTAATAATGAAAAAAAGAATATATCTATATTAAAGTTTTTATTTTGGTTCATAAATATGAATTTGAGGTTCTGTTATTCTTAAATGACCATTCCAAGGGTTTTTAATAAAGGATCTAATCGAGACCAATCGAAGAAGAGGTAATCATTTTACCCGACCTCTTTTAATTTATTAATTATTCCACCTCCTAAAAATCTATGGTATTTATCATAAAATAATAAATTCAGTATCCTATATATACTAAAATGAAATTATGATTATTTATTTAACATCCAATATCCACCCTCTATTCCATCAAATGGGAAGTAAAATTATCACTCGTGCGTACGTGTGGACTACCACCTCCATATAGAGATACAAATCATTTTCAATAAAAAAATTTAATGGATGGTAATTATGACATGTTTAAATTTTTTATATTATATTTATGACATAACCATTATTATGGAATTATAATATCATATTTATCATCTTACCTTCCAGTCTATTAGAAAATGATAATGTCGCTTGTGTATACGTGTGGACTACCACCTCCACGAAGTGATGCAATTTTCTTAATTAAAGATTTATATGGTTGGAAATAAGTATATATATAATTAATATAATATATATATATATATATGATATATAAATTATCCAAGAAATGTGAATTTTTATTTACCTTTATTTCGTTCCTTCCTTAAAAAAAGTGAAAACATTATTCATGTGTATATATGACTTACCATCTCCATTAACAGTTTAATTCATTTTTCTCTCTTTTATTTCATGGATGACTCCATATATATATATATAATGAGTATATATTATATTTATATCATGATTGAAATTCTAGATATTATGAAACTATGATCAATGTATAAGGACTGGAACTTCCAAAAAAAATTCTCAGGAAAAATGAAATAGTTAACACCCAAAATTTTTTATGACAATACTAAATTATAAATAAATAGGTGTTAAAATGTTATAATAGGATAATATATGATATTATAAGTTTCTAATTTTTCAATTAAAAGATTATAATTAATATAAATTTATTATATTAGAGTTTAATGTGATATTGAATGATGTGAAACTTAAGGTAAGTGTTTATCATCTCAAATTGTCTTCCTTGGGACATATGTTATGTTCCACGCCTATCTTATTTTATGAGGTGTATATACACCACTATTGACATTTTTAATCCTTAATATCTTTATGTTAATGAAATTTAAAATTTTATTTTAGGTTGTTCTTTCATGGGGCTTATCATTCAAAAGTTACCAAAACTATAAGAGTTTTATGTTACAAGCTTATAATTTACTGAGATTATTTATGATTAAGTTTTCGATGGTAAAATTTAATAACCTGACCCTCAAGAAACACATTAATTTAATTATAAATTGGTTATTGATGGAAATTAAATGTTTTTATTTCATTTTACCCAATTTAATTACTCTGGAGACTAAAATAATATTTTTTAGGAAATGAAACTTTATAACTCTCTTTAGTTGAAAATCATTTTTCATCTATATACATGTTCTCTAATTTTTTCAATAATATTCCTAATATTATAACGTAATAGTTTAAATATATTTTTACCCATGATTTAATTTTTTATAAATTTATTTAAAATTAATCTTCTAATCATTTTCTGAATGAGGTACTTTTGATTTTTTTAAAAAAGTAATAAATTAATGTTTTCTTTTGACTTATATGGCCTGAACAGAAGTTCTTGCCATCATAAAAACTCACTTATTTTAATATTACTTTTAAAATTTTAAAGTGTTTTTTAAAATAAAATATTTTATGTCATATTTTGAAAATTTTCAGATTATAAATATGTGGTTTCAAAATGAAAAGTGTATTTTACTCAAGAAATTTTCCAAGTGACCTTTTAAAGGTAATTTTCATCTAAGATGAAATCCATTGATGCCACAAAATATTTACTGGGGATATGATTCAATGATACAATAATTATAATTCCTATGGATGGTTTATTATTATGATAAAATAATGTTTATAAAACCCATTCCTTTTACGGGGATTGTGATATGTTTAATTGATGAAATTTTTATATAACCCATTTATTTTCCACAAGTTACGCTTTGATGAATTGATAAAATGACTATGAAATTGGTTTATTTTTACCAGGTTATAAAATGACTAAATATTTAATAAAACAATTTATTTCTCACTAGTTATAACATATGATGAATTATTTATGATCTTGTGGAAGACCTATGAATGGATTATGATTATGTGATGGGTGGGCCTAAAATTATATAGCCCTCTATTACATTAGGTAAGGATAGATATCTCATGAGGAAATAAAGAGATAAATGGGGAGTGAAACCCATTTAGTAATGGAATATATGTATTATGATAGTCTTGAGATTGAACCTTGACTTTGGATATTATGTTTTGAGGAGTGAACCTAATCCACTATGATAGTCTTGGCAATGATCCTTTACCACTAAAAAAATTATTCCCTATGATTATGTGTATTCTATAAAGTTGTGTCTTATGAAAATATTACTATCTTATGGATCATATTATTTGATTACATTATGATTTTATTATTGTGAAATTCCAAGATTTATTCCATGATTCAATATTATGATATTTGATATGGTGGGTATGGTTTTCAAATTTTTATTTCATGTTCTGATACCCTTATTCTCATGTTGTGCTTTTGTGATCACTAATATTTCCCTTATTTACCCTTAATGAGCATCTAATATCACCCTTTTATATGTTTCGTTTCCCCATGTTTTGAATTTTGGTTTTAATTATTATATATCTAATAAGGGTTCTAGATATGAAGAAACTTAGTTGGGGACTAAGTAGACATCTCAAGAACAAGTTGTTTATGTATCCAAGTTTCTAAAGACACTAAACCTATAAGATCATGGTGTGGATCATAATGTTATATATTTAATCTTCATATCATAATATATTATATTTATGTATGAAATATATGGTTCATTATATTCACTGATTATAACATATTTTTTTTATATTAAAAATTTTTATATTTAGAAAAATGCCACCCCTATCACCTCTAAAAGGACTCCTTCACTACCCCACATCTCCTCAGACCTAAAGATTCCCAGCTCAACCAAAATCTACAAACCCCCCCCCCCCAAACCACTTTATCGCATCCTAGGTAGATTTTATCCCCAAAATACCAATCTAAGAAATATTAAGGAGTTGTAAAATGGATGATATTAGTGGAAGAGGTAATTGTTATAACCAAGTTCTTTCAAGTTTTTTCTTCTTACCCCTCTTAAAAAATTTATTATACCCATATAATATAATGAAATAAAAATAATTAATATAATTAATAGTTATTATGTTGATTTAATAACCATTATATATATTCTAATAATCCATTATACAATGAAAATGTTTCCCTTGTTATAGTCGGTTCACTACCTCTATGATCGACATAATTAATTTTTCATCACCACCTTACCTGAATGGTTCTAAAAGTGTATTTTATGAATAAATAATATATCTATGACATTATAAATATTATATAAATATAATATAGTCATTATATTAATAATATTTAAAAACATTCATCATAAATTTAACCATCCAAAATTAGCATGCAGAGATACTTTTCTTCATTTTGAATATATTTTGAAAAACCTATTAAATTATATAAATTTTTATGTTGTTTTAATGATAAAAAAATTTATCTCCAAAATTATGGGGATTATGAAACTATTTTATAATTTCTTTTACCATTATTAATGCACTAAAGAAGTTTTGGAAGAATTGACCGAGAAACCCCAAGTAGATGGTAAGAGAAAAAACTATACAATAAATTAATGATACATGATGCCAATTAGCCCTCAAGAAATTAAATACACCTGAAATGTTTTCTGAAGTAAGTATTTTAAAAACTTCACTTGGGTATTTTGAGGTTATAAAAGTGCCTCAAGTGAGTTCGGACTCGATATAAGGGTTTATTTTCTCAAATTTCTTTTTTGAGAAATTTTTACTATAATGAAACTATTTTCATTTATATGGTTTTTATACCACCAATTTCAAATATAATATCATTATTATCTTCTTATTTACTCTATTTAAAATTCCATTTCAATTTATCTCTTTCAATATTTTTTGATTAAAAAGTCACAAAGTCCATCTTGGTTTTTTTGAATTAATTTCCATTTCACTGGGTCATAAACTTTCTTCCTTGGCTATACTCTTCTATGTCTAATTTATTCTAGAATTTATCTCTCCTATATTTTATTTTATCATTATAGCTATGTAAATTACATATTTACATAAAATTTATTTCATTTCATTAATTTCACCCTCAATAAAAATATGATTTTGTTAAGAATAATTTTCCTCATTTTTAATGGCTATTTCCCTCTATATCTATATTACTTTTTACTAAAAAATTATTTTTTTTATTTTTAAATCAAAATATTTATTACATTATTTATTTATTATTTTTATCTTTATTTATTTTCCAAAATAAAATTTTCAATTCTTTCATCGTTGTGGATTTTTTAATTAAAACTGCCTAAAATTTAAAAAAGAATTTATTTTTATGATCGTATAATTTTATCTTCCATTCAACATTTTTTTACATATAAATTATTTATTTTAAAATTTAATTTATACAGGATTCTTATAAAGTTATTTCATATAAATTCTTCCTTTCACTTTCTTGAAAATGAATTTTAAAATTTGATAATAATATTAAATTTTATAACAATGATAAAAAATATTTTTGAAAACTATTTTATATGACTCCTTTTCCATTTTAATATATATATGTAAATTTAATATCACTTGTATAGATTTTTTCATGACCAAAATATATATTATTTTATAATACTTCTGGGATATTAAAGTTTGGGTATTAATTGATCAGGCATTGATGTTATGTTATGCGTTATCATTTAGGAATGATATGAAACCCATTTTCATTCCAAAGGGTTTTCATGATATGATTAATTAATTATTTCATGTGGCCCACATATATATAGTATATCATTGTGAGATAGGTGGGGTCCTATATTTTCCTCCAATTCATTTTAAAAATATTTATATCTCATTATATAATTATGGGAAATTAGTTGTGAAGATCAATCCACTATGGTAAATGAGTTGAGATACTCACTCCTCATTGGGAAACAGGTAGTGAAGAATAGTCTATTATGTCATGGGAAATATATGGTGATTCCGGATCCACTATATTATTATATTATTTGATGAAAAAATTGATATATGTTATGTATAATGCCTCATCCTTGGACCACTGATCTATGTCATATCTCGAAAGCTATTAGGTCCTTAGGCATACCTCCCCATACATATGAGGCTATCGAATAGCAATGAGGGTCTATAGTGTTACCATTGGGAGATTATAACCCCATAATATAATGCACAATAACAGATAAGTAACCATAAATTAATAATAATAATGAAAAAACCATTACAGTAAACATATTTTTAAACCATAATAATAAATAATAAATTAATGAGGAAGAAAATTATCGAATAGGATCATGGTAATGCTAACATAAAATGATCGATCACTCACATATGTGATCAAAAATAAAAATAAATTGAAACATATAGAAAATAATGGTTTTCCCCCATAAAAAAGTCATACCTCCATTCCAAACTCTAATCCCATATGAGATATCCCTTTCAACTATACCACATTGGGCCTCTAATCAACTTGAAATTGCAATCAATTGTGTTTGCACGCATACCCAAGTTCCATGGCCACTCAAGTTTGGTGTGAGTAAAACTTAGTAGGGAACAATCATCGCTATCATTATCATACCCAATAACTATTGTGTATATTCTTGTGAAATTATTATATGAATAAATAAAATAGTTTATAAGTATAAATAAATGATCATAGTCAATCCTCATGTTCTAACATTACACCCAAGATCAACTACACATGCTTTGGCCAATGCTAAAGTGTCTCTAGGGATGTCATGTAACTGTTCTAACTAGTACCCAGCATACAACCATAATGAGGTAGGTGAAATCATTGATTCCATGATGGATGGCCCAAGGAAAAACAAGATTATCAAGAATACAACTGATTCCTAGTGGATAACCCTTGGTAATATAGTGTTATTAGGACATTGTATGATTTCTAGGGGAATGTCCTAGTAAGTTTAGTGTCATACAATCAATTTGTTTTAAGGAGAAATTAAATGGTAATCATAAGGAACCATAGTCCAAATATATATGTTTCCTAGGTATTCCATGTAGACTAAATTTTTGAATACAAGGGGATTTACTAAGGATTATTGATATTATCTGTCTCAACTACTAAATCCTAGGTGACTAGACCCAGTAATTCCATTTACACCAAATGACTGAATCCTAGGTAACAACCTGAGAATTACAAATAAAGTCTCAAGTTCAGTTCATCCCTATTGTAATATCTAATATGATGTATATCATAAGGGTTGAAAATATTTTCAAACTCATCTCACATAATAGAGATCAACCTCTTAATCATTCTCCCTAGAATTATCACCAACATCACATTAGGATAATAAAGTTGATTTGTGTTCAAATGTGACTATCGAAATCGTTACTTCCTAGTATCTGTACCCACCCTCTTGATGGTTAACATATCACTGGGGAACCCTCCAAGCCTCACTAGACCTTATAAATCATAGAAAATCCATATGTTTTCCATTATAATAGTATCATGTATCATGTAAAAACACATCACATAGAGGTAATAACATACCTAGAAATCAATTAAATCATATCGTGATCGCATTTTCCTTGTAAACTATCTCATATAAAAGTCACCAAAGGAAGATGGCAACAATCCCATTACATTTTCAATTCACCCTAGGTCGGTCCTAACACACCAAATCTATCTATCAGTCAATAAAAGGAATACCCACCAAGGTAATCACATCTCAGTGGGGAAGGATTTTTTCCCCATGATTATCCCAGTTATCATAATGACTTTAAGGAATCGAACAGTTTCATCATGGCCTACTTGGGATAATAAATCCTAATGAAACACTCACTTATACAAGGATGTATCAAGGTTACCAATTATAATGGAGAATATTTTCAATTAATCCATTTACATCTCACCCATATATGTTCATGTGTCTCATGTAACATAATCATAATCAAGACCTTCACCATCAGCAATCAATGAATCAAGCCACTTCACAAGGTTCTATCATGTCTCTTGGAACATATTTATGTCAATTAGAATTAATATTTTTTGTGACAAATTATTAAATAAAATGTGGTCATCACCCTCAATGGAGATACTATATAACACATGTCACATACCAAAATATATTTACAAAAAGATGAATTCCTAGGGACCACATACCTCAATATCAAGTTATCCACTTTTAAAGAAACTCGAACATCCTCACTGAAGCCCACCCTAATCCAACCAATCATTGTATATCAATACAAGGCTCAAACTCAATCCATAATTCTTGATAATTAATTATAAGTAAATTATAATTAATTATTTAATTTAATAACAATAATTTATTATCTATTTAAAAAATAAACAATTAAGAGTATTTTATTAAATCTCACTGGTCATTCTTATCACATTAAAACAATGAACAACCACCCATGTATGGTCCATGGAGCACACCTAACACCATTCAATGTAAAATTACCATCACCTAACATTAATTGAATCACTAAATTAGTTGATTTTGTTAAATAACATCCATTAATTTCATTTAGAAACATACCTCATTCGAAATGGTGTGAGATGATGTGTGATAATTAACTTAGGGAATACTACCTCCATGATAAAATAATCCCCATAATTATTTGTTGATTCAACTATTCTCTATTGGAATCAACACCAAAACCAAAATTGAAGACTACAAAAACAATGTTAGATTGAAGAGACGAAGAAAAAAAGGGAGAATTGAGTTCAACTCCCATGAATCACTAAATTAATCACATCCAAAATCTACAACAACCCATGATAAAATGGAAGGGGAATTGGGGAGATTTAATTGGCTTGATCTCATGCGAGGAAGAATAAAAAAAACAAGGTATGAGTTTAAAAAATAGACATAAAATATGTATTTCACCCTTTTTGAATGTTCCTCCCTTATCTCCATTATAATTCCCAATATAACATGCTCCATTCCATGGTGGTGCTCAATGTTTCCTGCAAGGGAAGATCCAAAATCATGATTCCCCTCAAAACACTGAGGGTTATGGTGATATGACATGGTGGACATCTCCTGGGGGACCCAAGATCCCCCAAACATGCTCAGAAAAAATCTAGAGGGACATCTCTCCTCTTTATAGAGGATAGGGATATCCCCATAGGAACACACTAAAATCTACGATGTTGTAGATACCCCATGTATTGTCTTTCCACTGCCTAGATAAAACAATTTGTAAAAATCACAAACTAAGCATTTAAGCCATCTCATTTCCTATAATTGATTCCCCTATGGAATCACACTAATCAAAATTCCTCACTCGGGCATTTCAACCTATCCATTTCAGACTGGATCCACCCCTCAATTTCCACACCTATACTAGGAACCAAGCCCTATAAATAAGGAATTTGACCTTCCACCATGGTGAGATCTATTCCGTGGTAGTCCACATTTCCATTAAGGAAAATCCTCAGGGGCCACATTCTAAAATTACCACACCTTGACATCCACTCAAGAACCCAAAACATCTCCCATTCCATGATATATGTACCAAAACATCTCATTATGTTGTCTAAAATCATGGAAATATAGTCCCATTCCTGATTATCATTTTGAACACACATTAGGGATAAAAAGTCAAATCCCCTGATAATTTCTCAATCCATAAAAAAAATATCTTTATAGAATCCCTACCATAACACTTCACATCACCATGAAGTATCAAAGATCCTAATCCATTAATATTAACTTATCCCATCCATCCACTCTGTTGAGACCAAGAGGTTTGAGTTGTTTTGGTATTAGAGAAGAAATTGGTGAATTAGATATGGGAATGTTTATTTCATTTTCATTTGTTATAAACACATAAATAAATCATTTTATTAGAAGATATAAAATATTGTTTATGAAAATTATGGTGAGCATATAAGTTTAAAATACCATGATATTGGTTATCCTGATTCTTTCAATAAGTTTTAGATTAAGTTCAAAGGAAAAAGGTCTAAAAGGGGAGAATATCTAGTATGGTAGCTGGTTGAAGGAGTAAAAGACCAAATATGTGAAATTGAATATCCACATAAAGTTTTTTCTATATTGGTGAAAAAACATATTTGAATACACTACTTTGTATCCAAAGGTTCACAGAATTAGATCTCTTTATACATGAATTTAGATACATGATCTCTTACATAAGAGAACCTATGAACCCAAATGTTCTTCTATAAATACTAATTAGTCATAAATAAAAAATATCTAATTAATGGAATTTATTATTCATATGAATGGATCACATAGTCAAAAAGACCATATATGTATTTGATCCATGAATAAGAAATTGGTTTTTGGAGATATAAAAACATGATGTGTGTAATTGGACCTCGATGTGTAGAGTTGAACTAAAATCTATATGCCACAAAACAAGGGATTTAAAACCAAAACCCCTGCATATTAAATATAAAAACATTGATATTTGAATATTTTAAGGTACAAAACTTGTGGTTTTTTTGTGGTTCAATGTTTCTTTGTGGAATGATTTAAATGAAAGGGTGTACAATATTTCCATGTATCATTAAAATAGATAAAGGAAGGTGTTTGAGTCTTCAAGAAATGGTTTAAATAATGGAAACCAAATATAAGATAGGTTTTGATTGATTATGTGTATATAGTTTAAAATGGAGATTCTATAGGATAATTTTTTTAGGATCTTTGAATTATTAAAAAACATGGTAATTAATTTTTTTTATTGAGGTCGTATTATTGATATCAAATTGAGAGTAAAATAGGAATAAAAAAAATTCTATATGTTTATATATATATATATATATATATTATTGTTTAATATCATTAACTACATAGTGATAAAAAGGGACAGTTCTCAAAGGGAGGAAAAGAAGAAAGAATAAGGAAATAAGAAGAGGTTCTTACTCATATTTTTCCATGAAATTGAGGAAAAAGAAGAAACAACTTATAAACGTGCAAGTGTGAAGAATCAAAATAGTAAAATGATAACATGTTGAATCTTATTAGTGAAGGTCTATTATTTTGTTTAGAAATATTTAATATCATAACAATTGTGTGATAAGAACATGAACTCTCAAAGGAATATATTGTGACATAAGTTATGGATATACCATACATTCTATAAACCATGGGGGTTGTTTTCTAGTGGAATGTGTGATTTTAGATTGTTTCCAGATCACGCCAATGAATAGATAATATTATTAAGTAGTGAACCTTGTAAATTATGATGTTTATTTGGGTTTACTTGAATATCGGGTTTTAGGAGAGTCATTTATATATAACTAGTGGTGAATGTTGTTTTATTAAAAAATAAATCATAAAAATATCATACCACTCATACATTATTCACCTCTCAATGGTCACACAAATCATTACAATTGTTTAAAAATGGTATTTGAGTGAGGTTACATTAATTAATTTAGGATATTTGATGTTTTGAAAAAGAAAAATACTATCCTAGATATCCAAAACTCAGTTAATAGTAATTGGATTCATGTCTTGAATGGGAAGAATAATCAAATCTATAAGGAAAGAATGATACCCTAACTATTATCTATTAAATATGAAGTTATAGTGATTTCTACATATGGTATTATTACATGTGTGGAAGGTTAAACTTTAATAGATATATATTCAAATAATCTAGAAAATTATGGATGATCCAAAAATTATATACTTTTCTATCAATAAAATGTTAATTCATGGGGGTTAATAGAATTAGAATGACGAAAGGAATCTGGGATAATTAGAATAATATTTATAATGGGAATATGAAAATTTATAAAGCTAAGTTAAAATTTTGGGAGAATATAATATTTTGATATGATAATGGAATATTATGTATCAATTAGTGAGTAAATCATAATATTTATTGATATTGTAAGCACCATAAGAATCTTTAGGGAAAATTGGAAGACTATACAATTATAGAGATTATCTTTAGAACTACACCTAAACAAATTGATGATAAATTATCATCATTAGAATATATAGAACCATAAATTACCTCTCTAGATTATTTTCATAGTTCTCTAATTACATTCATGATAATAACATATAATACAGTCAAAATAATGGGAAATGATGATCATGGAATCTCTTTAAAGGCCACTAAGTAAGAAAATTCAATGAATGTTTTTATCTAGAATGAATATAGT
Source organism: Viscum album (assembly GCA_963277665.1). NCBI lineage: Eukaryota > Viridiplantae > Streptophyta > Magnoliopsida > Santalales > Viscaceae > Viscum > Viscum album. The sequence goes on from OY728160.1 coordinate 124,369,759, forward strand.
GATTCTAATTCATAATATTATGTGAGTAATAATTTTAATTAATTAATATATTTATTCTCTAAAAAAGTAAAAATAGGCACATAGAAGTATAAACTAAAGTTTCCATTAAAGTTCTTCAACTATGGATCAATTTGAAATTTTGAAATAAACTATCCATGGATAATAGAAAATGAATATAATGATAAATAAGATAAAAGTACAATAATATATATTAATAAGGAGGTTTAATTTTTATATAGTTTTATAATAATATTTATAAATATAAAAATTGGATTTTTTATTTATACATGAGGGAAGTTTTGACAGTGTAGAAGAAGTAGATGTTGAAAAGTCCAATAATGAAGGTGCTAAATTCTTTCCTATTACAGAGGTTAAGGATGAGAGTTTTATAGAGATGAAAGAATAAAATCTAAATATTAATGGAATTAAAATTAGTTGGAATTTATTCTGAAAAGTGTATTGGATTAATTCCCTTTGAAAAATGAAAATCATAAGAAAGAGAATACAAAATTTAATAAAGAAGCTCAATTTAAAAATAATATGGAATAAATTCTTGAAAAAAAAATTCATTTTATTAAATGAGATTGATTATATGGATAATTTTATTGATGAATATTATACTCATAACAAAACTATGGAATAATATTTTAAGTTGTATGAGAGAGAATGTAATCTTTTTCAGTAGAAACTATTTGAAGCTAAATGAGAAAAATCTAGATTTCATAATTTGCAATAAAACGATAGGGAATGATATAAGGGAGGTGAATATTAATTTTATAAAAATGAAACACCTTAAAATGATGATAACAAATCAAATAAAATTTATATGAATCAAGAGATGAAAAACCAAGTTAATGGATCCATGTTTTTACCAAAAACAATAAAATTCCAAAATTCTATATTTTCTAGGAAATAAAACTTCAATGTAAAGAATACTAAAACTTGAGACTCTAATAAGGCTCAAAATATATATAATATAAAAAATAATATATTATAAGTCAATTTTTTCCCAAATGTGAACCTTGATTTATGGTCAAAATGTTGATGGAATATTAGTTTGTTGTTCTTGACCACATGTTTTTTTCAAAGGAATATATGCTTTTTATGAATATAGTAGAATTTTAGAGGCAATATGAATAATAAAAAAGGTTCTATTTTAATAAAAAAATACTAAAATGAATCTATAAATCATTATAAATAAATGTTTTGGGGAATTAATCCCTTTCAAAGAACACAAACATAAAAAAACATGAAAACCCCAATTTGAAAACTAAAAATATATTTCAACCACAAAAAATTGAGAATTAAATGATCTGTATGATTATCATGATAAATGGTTTCATGTGATGGTACTATATCAATTAATATTTAATTTAAACTCTCAAAATCATCTATATAATAAGGAAAATAGAAAGAAAAACTATCTTGTTGATCAAACTACCCTTAAGTACTAAAGTGAATAAAGACATTAGATATTTTATAGGGTGTGTTATTTACACATGACTATAGATTTGAATCTTTGTACAATGTGAAATAATATAAAGAAGTGAATGTGTATTTTGTAAATGATGATTCTATTATAACCAAAGTCTTTGGATCTATTTTCATTGGAAAAGAAAAGATGAAATTGAATAATTCTTTATTTTTTGACAGACAGAAATATAATATATTAATTATTTCAAATATTTTGTTACAAATAGTAAAAAGTTATATTCAAATGTTGTGGAATTATTCTTAAAGGCTTTAACATGGATAAGTTATAATAAAAGGATAAAAAAACTAGTGAAACCTATTTTATATTTGAGATGAAAAAAATTCATGTTGTCTATGTATGAAGGAATAAAATAAAATATGAAATAAATGGCATGGACATATGTTCCAGTGAACTATGAACAAGTAAATCCATAAAGGAATTGTTTATGATATCTTTTATATGATATGAATTATATACTTGTATTTTTTAATATTCCATAAAGTAAAATGTTCAAATTATATAATAATAAGGTTGAGATACATAAGTCTCATCACTTAAAACTTATTCATTCTAAGATTTTTGGGCCCATGAGAAAGAAATCAGAAAATGGGGATGATTATTTTATTTCCATTATTGATTAGTTCTCTTATATTAAATGAATTATTTTTTAAAACATAAATCATTGGCTATAAATATGTTCAAATATTTTAGGATAAGTGCTGAAAAGGATTGTGGATACTCTATAAAAACGATTTAAACTAATAATGGTGCTAAATATAGAAATGTAAACTTTTAAGATTATACCTAATAAGCATAGTATTTATCAAGTTCTTTGTGCACCATACACAACAAAAAATATCATGGCTAAAAATTATAATTTAAGTTTGATTGAGAATCCTCAAACCATGTTCCTTGAACATGATACTTATTGGTTCTATTGGAGAAAATCCATTAGTTCCATAGTCCATATTCAAAATTATAACATCTAATGACTAAATTCAGAAAATTATCTATATTATATATTTTATAAAAGGAAACCATGTTTAAAGTATTTAATGGTATTTTAAATCCCCTAAATTATCAAATTCAAAGGTAAAAAATCTTGGGATATTTTATCAAAGTGGTCATAATGGTATCTTTATTTATAATCTTAATATTAGAGGATACAAATGATAAAATAAGGAAATTGAAGTAATATTTGATTTATCTAATTTTAGAATGATGTCAAATTCAAAAGGGGTAATTTTATGAGAAATTTTATATTTAAAGGTAAGATAAGTTAAATCTATTCATATTAAGTATCAGGATAGAATCTTTGGAAGAGATGAAAGTTATGATGTTGTAAAATGAGGATAGATAGAACCAAATGTTTCAGGTGATAAATAACAACCAAATTTGTCACATCCAAGGTTGAAAAAATAGTTAAATATTAATAAAATCATTGGGGATCAGGAAAATTATATTCAACCTAAAAGATCATTACGGACAGTTTCACATATGTCATTTCATTAAAAGGTTAAGATAAAAGATATTTAAGAACCTTTGGATAAATAAGAGTGGATTGATACCATGATTGATGAATTGGATAATAGTGAGAAAAATTATATATGGGATCTCATATGTAAACACAAAGATCAAACATTTATTGGAATAATGTAGGATTTCTTGACCAATCGGAATGAAAAATGTGAAGTGGTAAGAAGTAAGACAAGAATGGTTTGTAAGGGATATTCATAGGTTTAAGACATTGGTTTTGATGATAAATTTAAACTAGTTTCAATACTTGAATCCATTAGATATTTATTTATATTTACGCATAAATAAAATATAATATTTTCCAAATTGATATCAACTATTCATTTCTTAATGAATAACTGGAAGAAGATATCCATATTGAGCATCCAATTGGTTTCTTTCTTATAAAAGAATTGAAGTATGTGTATAAATTTAAGAAGTAATTATATATGTTGAAGAAACCACCAAGAGATTATTATTTCATGATTTATTCATATTTAAATATGATAAAAACCAAGAAAGGAAGAGTGTAAACCATCTCTACCTAAAATAAATTCATGAGATTTCTCTCATTATGATGGCTTATCTTGATGATATAAATTATGTTAGAATAGTGAATGATAATGTGAATACTTTTCTGAAGTTATCAAGATGTAGTTTAAAATTACTATTATGGGAGAAATGAGGTAATTTATTGAATTATAAATATTTAAGGATAATGATCTAATTTTTATATCATAAGAAAAATATGTCAAGGAACTACTTAAAAGATATGAAATGGATGTTTCAAAACATGATTCAAACCTATCAGAGTGGGAAAAAATCTATTTAAGGGTGAAGTTAGAGGGGATTTTTATCTTAAAGAATTTAAGAATTTGATTGGAATCGTATTATAAATAGCCTCTAAAATAGACCTAGTTTATGTTTTCACATTTTTTGAAAGAATTCAAAGTGCATAAAAAATGTCACATTTTTCTTGGATAGAAAAATATTTCTTAGACACATTAAGGGAACTATAGATTATGGGATAATTTAAGATAATAAGGTATAGTTTAATATATTTGTCAATATAGATATATACTGATAATTTTGTGTTTATGATATAATATATATATATATATATGGTGGACTCTTTTATTAGGTAATTTGTGAGTTTTCAAATAATGAACCAATGTTTAGAAACTCTCATTATTATAGAAGATGATTGTGTGGATGTCACTCAAGTTACAATGAAATTTATGTGGATGAAGACACAATCTGAATATTTATTTGTGGATGTGAAACTAAAACTTATATTAGGTTGTGTAAATCAATGAGGAATAAATATCATAAATAATATGATACAACATTCAAGGTCAAATCACATTGATATTAAAAATTACATCATCAAGGAGCTTGTGTAAATAGAAAAACTAAAGTTAGAGTTTGTTGTTATAATGGACAAGGAGACTGATAATTATAATAAATCATTATCAGAAGAGACATTTAAGAAGACGAGGTTGATTATGTGTGTTTAATCTCACCCACTTTAGGGATAATGAATGTTATTTATATCCACCCTCTATTACTTTATTTGGATATTGTTGTCAAAGGTGAAGAAAGTATGACAACATAAATATTATAATAATGTATTCTTAATTAAATTTTTAAATGGAATAAAAGTATTTAGAAATGTATCCATTGATTTGTTATTAACCTATTTAGGAATACCATATATTTAAGGGCAATTTTTAGAATGGGTATGTTGCGATGTGTTTATGTATTATGTGATCTGTGTGATCTATTTTAACAATTAGTTTAAGTGGGTGAAAAAACTATTTATTATTGATTTTTAGTGATTTATTATATAAATAATGTTGTTAATAATGACTCTTTTGATAAAAAATTATGGAAAACATGGTATTTTTGTCCAATTATCCTTGTTTTTTCATAGATATTACTCATTTAGGTATAGATTTTTTGGATTGTGATCCATATCTTAAGTTTCATATATTCATTCATTTATGTTCCTTGGATGAAAAAAATAGTAATGGGGATATTTTTGAGACCAGTAAATTTTGATTTTTTTGTTTTTGGAATGGTGAAGAAGTAGGTGAACAAGTTGTGGGAATGCTTATGGAGTTGTCTTTTATTTTCAACTCATAAATTAGTTTGTTTTACTGGAAGAGTGTTACCTCAATTAATGAAAAGTAAGGTGATAATATAATGATAAAATATCATGATATTAGTTATCATGATTATTGTAATAAGCTTTTAATTAAGTTTAAAAGAAGGTAAAATCCATAAAAGGGGAGAAGATTATGTTTTGAAGTTGGTTGAAGGAGTGCATAACTATATACATGTATCTACATATCCACTGATGAGTTTCTATATATGGTTGAATCAACATATCTAAAGTCACTACTATATATCTGAATGTTCATGGAAATAGATACCTTTATATGTAAATATAGATATGTGGATAGTTACATAGGTGAATCTATGGACCCTAATGTCCTACATTGTATGAACATTGGTCACATAGGAAAACTCTTATTGTAAGTGAATTCGTTATACTTGTGAATGGATCACATAGTCAAATGGACCATATATTCGAATGGGTGGTGGATTAAAAAATAGTTACATCTGAGAGAAATGTGTGATGTATGAAATTAGAGTGTGATGTATACCGTTGAACTACATGATGGATTAAAAAATTGATACATTACTAAAACCCAAGTATATTAAATATGTAGATGTGGATATTATGATATTTTATTGTATGAGTTTTTTTTAGATTATTTTGGTGTTTTTTTCAAGAAATGACTTAAATGTATTAGTGTATGATATTTTAAAATATTATGGAATAAGAGAAAATAAGGTGTATAAGTCTTTAGAAATTGTATTAAGGACTGGAAACCAAATATTGTGGAAGTTTTGAATGAATAAATGTCTGTAGTTTTAGATAGAGAGTTTACATGACACATTTTTAGGATCTTTGAATAACAAAAAAACATGGTAATTCAAAATGATTTAATCATATGGTATTGTGAATTTAAATATAGAGAATAAGAGGAAGAAAACCAATGTTGTATGTTTTGATATATATATATATATATATACAGTTTTTGTAGACCATCTATGAAGTAGTGAGAAAAATAGGTCTTATCAAAGGGAGGGGAAAGAATAAAGAATAATGGGATCAAAGAGGTTCCTGATTACTGATATATAATAAATAAAAGAAGAAGGAGAACTATCTTGTATAAGTGAAAGTGTAAAGAATCTAATAAGTACAGTGAAAAAATGTGGAATCTTGTTAGTGAAGGTCAATTCTATTGTTGCAAAAATCATTATTCTCATATTAATTATGTGATAAGAATAGTTACTGTCCAAGGACTATACTAAAAAACAAGACCTAGATATGTATTTCTTATAATAAATTTGAAATATTATTTTCTATTGGAGTGTGTGATGTCGTATTGTTTCTAGATCATACCTAAGAGTAGATACTCTTATTGTGTAGTTAATCATAAAAATGTAGGTGTTCCTATGGGTGTGATAATATATCATGTTTTAGTTTATTCATTTATCTCTAATGGGAGGTGGATATTTTTTTAATGAAAGAATAAAAATAGTTTACCATTGATTCAATATCCCTCTTAGTGGTTATAGAAATCCTAAATGGACCTTGCATAATCATGCTCAATACCCCATGTTTTACACTTTAATGATAAAAGAGATTTCACCACACAACACCAAACACAATGTGCACTATTTCTATAACTCAATCCACCACTCATCACCATAATCGAAACACTGGGATGATGTTTTCTAGTTCTTATAAAACCTATAAAACTATGGTTTGACTGATCAATTCATCAACAAGCATATTGTAACATCCTGGATCTGGGTGCCACTCAACAGGTGCCTTGAACCCAATTGGTCACATGACCTCAAGCGCATTTCCCCAAATGCCAGAGGCTTCCAACTAGCAGTGAGGGCCTCGGTCTGATATTGGGGAAACTATTCCCTCATTTGTCAAAGTGTAGCACAATGGGAAAATAATATAAACATACCCAAAAGCAGAAGCAGTAAAAAATTTAAAGCTAAAAGGGACAATGACACTAAAGTAAAAGATAACCAACAATAATATTTGTGATGATGCAATATGTCCCTAATTCTAAGAAAGCATCCAAAACAGGTTACACTATAATCTAATACAATATAGCACAAGTTACAAGTACAGCAAAACAAAACCAAATAGCGCAACATGAACTCAGCAGTATCGCAATCCTAAGCTCAATCCCATTCTCTCTTACTACTCTGTAACAATCATGTACCTGTATAGGGACTATTTCCCTTATCTACACCTACAAAAAGATAATATTTTTGGGCCCAAGACATGACCCAAACAAGGTGTGAGAAATAAATCTCAGTAGGCAACCACCAAAGTCTCGTTCCTAACTCTCAGTGAAAAATGTGCAACAGCAGTGTGTAGTAATGTAAAGCAGTAAACTAGGAAGTACTCAAAAGTAACTATCCTATCAATTAAATTACCATTTAATAATCATTTAACAACTCCAAGACGGTGCTTTATCTTGGAAGGTACGACATAAGCAATCTCCATAGTAAATATTCAAATAAACCATTGTCCTCAGACCTACAAATCCTTACCCTTAAGCGAGCAGGAATGAATCCCTTAGGTGACTACCCTCAAGCATAATGAATATTGCCCTCAGGAATATGAGATTTCATCCTCAGGCATAGAAGCCACTACCCATAGGTATGAGAAGATTTTCCCTTGGGCTAAACAAAACACTACCCTAAGGCTAAACAAAATACTTCCCTCAGGCATTCCATAGGAAATCAAGTAACCGGGCTGAGCCCAATGCATAAGCAAGAAATTTATATATGTTTCCTCTCAAGAAAAATCAAAACATGTTATCAGTATGGAATACCCATGGGTATCCTAGACAAATGGATAAACAAGGGAAACGCACCCACAGGGTGGCCCTATATTCAAGCAATGATCCCAAACAGTAGTTTATATTTATCCATTAGATTACCTATGCAATTCTATGTGTCTCTAAAGTCAAGTTATCAACCACACGACATCCCAAACATGGGCTCATGGAACAATGGTACACAAAATCCCTTGACGGTTGTAAATAAACACAAGACCACCTACCTCGATCTCCTCTGATCAATATACATAAATGATGCCTCCTAAAACAACTGAGAGGGATGTAGATCTGGGATAAAAATTTATCTATTCAAACTCAAATAACATCCCCTCAGGATATAATTGTAAATAAAGGCCCAAGGAGAAGGAAGAACTCACCTGAGCGGTTCAAACTAGATAGATAGTGAAGGAATCAGAGTCCCGGAGTGCGGTTAGGAGCTCTTCCGAGATCTGGCCTTCTTTCCCGCGGCTCTCAAGTGTTCTAAGTTTCATCTGTTGAAATAGGAGGTTACTGCCTATTTTAAGTGAAAAAACATAACTACACGGCATGTAATCTCAAGTACATGATGTGTAACTTACATTTTTTTAACTATTCCTCCAGAATACACTTTCCACTACCTCACTATTCATCAGTTGACTTGGATACATGGCATGTATTCCTAACTACATGGCGTGTACTGTCGTTCCACAAGCAGCTACTTCCACTGCCTTAGTATTCACCTGCCTACTGATTAAACGAAGTGTATATACTAAGTACACAACATGTAGTTAGTTTTTACACCCTTCATTGTCGACAATCCTACATGCCCAGTATTCTCATCCCACATGGATAAAGTACACAGCATGTAGAAAATCACATGGTGTGTACCCATAAAATTTTGGATTTTTTCCCATTTTCATTATTTTCTCAAAAACACTTAAGGAAAAAAGAAAAGAAGAAACCCATACCTCAAAACTAAGAAACGGGTTCTTATAAACTTTCCCCCATAAAGAAATTCATCCTCAAATTTCCCTTCTAAGGGTGGTGAAGATAAAATTGTGTATTACTCTGGACATTGAGCACATACGTCGGTCCCCCGCTCCCAGGTTTTGTCTTGCACTCGGCCATGATGCCATAGCACCCGTATGAGAGGAACTGACCGGCCTTGGAGAAACTTCATGCACCTATCAACAATACAAATCAGATTCTCCTAAAAGTATGAATCTACCTAAAGTTCAACCTCCTCAGGCTGAAAAACATGAGACAGGACTAAGTGATAATGGTGTAGCTGAGATATGTGGAAGACATAATTCATGGACCAATACCTCTGTGGTAACTGCAACCGATAGGTAACTAACCTGAATCTATCTAGAATCTAAAATAGCCCCAAATACCTTGGTGAAAGTTTACCCTCTCTCCTAATTTGCCTGTGTCCCAACCCTGGTGAAACACGTAGGAAAACCTGATCCCAGACCATGAACTCCAAGGCTCATCTGCGGCGATCAGCATATGATTTCTGACAATACTGTGCAGTAGCCATCCGCTTCTATATCAACTAGACTTGCTCTGAAGTCTCCTTCATGAGACATGGTCCCAGTAAAGCCACCTCACATGCCTCTAACCAGCACAAAAGTGATCGGAATGGCGTACCATATAAAGCCTCGTAAGGTTCTATCTCAATATTTTACTAAAAACTATTATTGTAGGAAAACTCTACTGAGGTTATGTGCTTATCCCAAGAGCCCCCAAATTCCAAGACGCATGCACGAAGCATGTCCTCCAGCACCTGTATCATACGATCTAACTGGCCATCGGTCTGAGGGTGGCAAGCTATGCTTAGAAGCAACTTTGTACCTTGTTTCCTCTGAAAACTCTGCCCGAAACAAGACATAAAATGGGCATCCCTATCTGAAATGATAGAACGAGGGACCCCATGAATACGTACCACCTCTCAGATATACAACTTCTCGAGCTCGTCTACACTGTAGGTCTCTTTGATTAGAAAAAAGTGAGCTACCTTCTTAAGTCAGTCTACAACAACCCACACAACATCATTATCTCGAGGTGACCTCAGTAACCCAGTCGCGAAGTCCATCACGACATCATCCCATTTCCACTCCAGAATGGGTAACTGTTGTAATAGTTCAGTTGGCCTCTGATGCACCGCCTTCACCTACTGATAGGTGGCACATCTCATAACAAAACTAGCTACCTCTGTTTTCATACCCAGCCACCAATACTAACGTCTCAAGTCACAGTACATTTTGGTAACCCCAAGATGCACTGCCTAAGCTAAAGCATGAAATTTCCACATTAAATTATCATGTATATCCCTTGGAAACCAGACTCGTCCATGGATACGTCATACCTCATCATCGCCTATCATCCAACCAGGAGGAGGGTCCACACTTGCCACCGACTCCCATAAAACTAGGCCTTCAGAATCCGATAGTTGTCTCATCCTCACTCTATCCAGGAGGGTAGAAGTCACGGCTAAGGATGAAATATAGTTTTTCCCCTGACCATCGTGCACCTCCAAATTCATCTCAAAGAACAAAGCCATAAGCTTCCACTCACCACTGGCCTTCTGCACTGCCTGTATCCGAATCCTCCTACTCAATGCATCAGTTATAGCATTACCTTTACCAGGTGTATAGGCAAGCTTCAAGTCGAAGGACTGAAGGTATTCAACCCACCTTCGCTGTCTCAAATTCAAGTCACACTAAGTAAAGATGTATTTAAGACTTTTGTGTTCCGTAAACACCACAAAATTTTCTCCCAAGAAGTAATGTCTCCAACAGTGTAATGCATGAACAACTGCATCCAACTCGAGATCATGTGTCGGGTAATTACTCCCATGTGGCATCAACTGCCGAGACCCATACGCAACCACTCAATTTCCCTGCATCAATACTACTCCCATCCTAATACCGATGCATCACAGTAAATTTTATAGTTCTTCCCTTGCTCTCTAAGTATCAGGACTAGTACTGAGTTCAACCTTCCCTTTAGCTTCTAAAAGGTTGTCTCACAAGCTTTGGACCAAACGAACTTCATACCCTTCTTACTCAAACCTTTCAACGGTAATGCTAAGTGAGAGAAGTCCTATATAAAGCACCTGTTGTAACCAGCCAACCCCAATAAACTTTGTATCCCAAACATGTTATTAGGATTCTCCTAAGAAAATAACGGTCTTATCTTATCTAGTTCTTCTACAACTCATGCCTCTAAGATAATATGACCTAGGAAGTGAATCTAGTCCATCCAAAAGTGGCACTTTGAGAGCTTAGCATATAGATGATGATCTCTCAGTGTACTCAATACAATTTCAATAAGGCTTGCATGGTCATGTCGAGTGTGAGATTACACCAAGATATCATCCATGAAAACTACCACAAAAGAATGTATATATGGGTGGAACACAGGATTTATCAGAGCCATGAAAACTGATGGCGTGTTTGTGAGTCCAAACAGTATAACCAAGTACTTGTATAGACCATATCTACTCTAAAAAGTTGTAAGCGGTATGTCCGATGGTTTAACGCGCAACTATTGATATTCGGATCTCAATTCAATCTTCAAGAACACTCGTTCTCCTTATAATTGATCAAAAATATCATAAATCAATGGTAAGGTATATTGGTTCTTAACCGCCAACTGGTTTAGCTTCTGATAATCCACGCAGAGTCTGAGGGTACCATTCGCCTTCTTCGCAAACAGGATAGGCAAACCCCAAGGAGAAGTACCAGGTCAGATGAAACCATTTTCTTGTAACTCCTCTAATGGCCTATTGAGCTCCTGAAATTCTGGTGTATTCATCCTATAAGGAGGAATGGACACTAGTGCCTCTCCTGGCACAAGATCAATAGATAAATCCACCTCTCGCTTCGGAGGTAGACCTAAAAATTCATCTGGGAAGACATCCCTGAAACAATTAACCACTGGATGGAAATCCTTATAACAAGTTCCTCGGTCATCCAGATATAAACTCGCAATCTGGGCTATCACTCCACCTCACCCACAATGCCTGGGTCCAGCTCGGCTCACCTGGACACCCCATTCTCCCTTGTACAGAAACTCTCTACCCTCTGGTGACGTGAAACTCACCCTACGATGATATCAATCCACAAAGTCTTGGAAGGGTACCAACCAGTCCATCCCGAGAATGACATCATAGGATTTCATATCTAAGACATAGAGGTCCCATATGAAGTGACACCAACTAACCATTAGAGGCACTCCTTGAACTGACGCACACCTATCATTCTAATTCCCAACAGAGTGTCTAACGTCATAATATCATAAGAAGAAGAAAAACAAAGCCCAAGGCTCTCCAAAACGGGCACATATATAAAGATATGTGTAGCACCAGTATAGAAAATTACTGAAGATAAAATGAAAGCAACTAGAATAGTACCTCTGACAGTGGAAGGTCTGGGATCCTAATACTATTGTGTCTATTGCACTGCATATGCCTACCCAGTGCCATGGCCCAATGACACAATTTGGCTACCCTGAGCTGGCCCGCCCTGCTGTCTATGAGATCTTGGTGTCTGGCTACCATGGCCAAGACCACTACCATGGCCTGAAAATCCTGATGTGTTCCAATCCCCTGACTGGTAAGAAGCTATTGGCCCTGCTCCTACATGAGGAGTCTGTACCGAACCCCTCTCACTAGTCATTAGTGGAAATGCCCTGCAAAAATGCCGCAGATGACCCATCCTTCCACAAGCTCGGCACTCCACTAGGTCCCGTGGACACTGAGGTATCTTGTGACCCTATTTACCACACTAGTAGCACATGACCTGACCACTTGAAGAATTGTTCTAGAAAGTACTTCCACTGTGGGAGAAATCCATCTGCCACTTCCTTTTACAAGTATAAATAGTACTAGAAACTGGTGCCGAACCACCCTGGCCTGCACCACTAGCTTCCTACAGGTTTTGCTCGGTAATCAATGCCTGGTTCACAATATCATGCACTATAGGAAACTTAAAAAAATTCACCAGTGCATGAATGTCATATCGAAGACCATCCCCAAATCATCCATCCCTCAATATCTCATCACCCACCAGCATAGGTGAAAAACGTTGTAGCTTGGTGAAGCAAGCAGAATAATCCATCACTGACATGGCACCCTGCTGTAGATTCATGAACTCTTGAGCTTGATCTTCCCTTAGCATCTCTGGAAAGAAAAATTCATAGAAGACTGCCTGAAATCTTCCAATGCCATGTCTCAGTGATACTCAGTCTGGGTGGTAACGTCCCACCACCTCTTCGCGAAATCATACAGCATATAAGTAACAAGCTTGACCCTCCTCCCAGGAGGCGTCTCGAGATGCTCGAAGATAGTCTCCAATGAATCCACCCATGACTCCGCATCTTGTGGTCCACCATCCCCTAAAAAATAGGTAGATGTTTCTACTGGAAGATACCTTTCAGCTCTGCCATAGATGTGGTAGCTGGCGGTGCTCCTTGGAAGGTCTGCATGAACTGCATGAAGCCTTCACAGGACTATACATTCGTGCCTGCATCCGGTATAACGGTTAGCGCCGCATCTGGAATTGTTATAGGATCCATCGGTAGCCCATGGCCTACCATCTTTGGAGTATAATCACTGCCTCTCTCTTGTAGAACAACTGGTGGTCGTCTCGACGACATGACTCTACAAGGTCAAATACATGCCTTAGTTTAAGATGTTCAAGGACCAAGAACTGAAAACATTAGAAGGGAGTATGAGAAAGAAAACATTCAAGTTTTACAAAACAAAACTACACAGAATGTATAATAACTACATGGTATGGTCCCATAAGTCTTTCACATGGGCGTGTACTTCTACCAGAATTGGTCATGTAACACCCCAAACACACGGTTTGTTGTCCACACACAGGGTGTGTACTTGAATTTTCTTCCTCTGCTCGAGTCCTCCTACACGGATAAGCCACGCAGCTCTCCATAGAATGATACTACATAACATGTATAAGGTATACACGGCGTTTACCATTAAGCCCTTGCATGGTAGTGTTCTGATGCTGGGTTGGGCATGTCTCAACCCTTGGTACACAGTGTGTTACACCCGCACACAGCATGTACACCACCCCGTCTACCCAGCCACACGGCCAAGTCCACATGGTCTCTCAACGTTTTAGACTAGACGGTATATCCCACAGGTACACGATGTGTACTAAATGAGCTTCTCCGACCCATGTTGTTCGTGACACAGCTAGATACATGGATCACACTACATGATGTGTTCCAGATGAACACAGCGTGCACTAGAAGAGGTAGCAATGAACCGTGTTGTTAGTTACATGGTCGGTTCCCAAGATTAAATTACACAACATGTTCATCCTTGACATGACATGTTTAAGCAAAGTTTTCTTCGTCCATGTTGTTAGTCACATGACAGACAGAGCATCAACATGACACGGCGTGTACAACAGGTACACGGTGTGTTCCCTCAAAGTTTACCTATATTGTGTTTCTTCCTACCTGGCCTATGACATGGTTAAAAACTACATGGCTTGTACTTTTAGTACATAGTGTGTACTAAATTTTTTTCCATTTCTTCTTGAACAGAAGAGTACATGGCGTGTGTTCATAGAACCACACATCATGTTGTCTGGGTTTCCAGACATTTTACCTCATAAACTACTCTAGAACACTTTTTCTTTAATTCAAGCATTAGTATGCTGAATTCAGATCCATGGGGGCCCATACTCCCCACGATCCAAAGTTTAGCACTTGACCCTTCCCATTTATAGTAAAAACGCAACAAAAAGGCTAGATCATGATCTGCTAAATTTCACTCCAAGAGAGCCCATACTTCTCAGGAACCAATGTTTAGCATCCATCAACCCAACTGTAATTTGAACTAATACCCTATCAACAACAGGCATATCTATCAAGTCACCTATCACAACAACATGAATTTTATAGCACAACGTCTATCACAACAATATGCAATTTCTAATCCACCTACAGGCATGGAAACTATGCATGACATGTGATTCTAATATGTTCCTAAATGATGCATGAGATGTAATACCCTCATCTCATTAGGTTTCGACTAAATAGAACCCATTATAAAAATATAAATAGCACACCACTAGTGTGTCACCCAATGGTGAAATCAAATCAACTGTAAAAGTATGAAAATCAGTAAAATTGAAACACGAGGTAAATTGGCTTTTCCCTGTACACGGGTTAGCTACTCTTAGGCATAGCTTATTAACAAATACCAATTCAGTTATATCCCTGACTATAGGCTCCAAATAGTAAGTCAAAGAAAAGAACCTACCTCTGATACCACTTGGTAACATCCCGGATCCGGGTGCCACTCAACGGGTGCCCCGAACCCGATTGTACATATGACCTCAAGTGCATTTCCACAAATTCCAAAGGCTTCCAACTAGTAGCAAGGTCCTAGGTGTGATAGTGGGGAAGATATGCCCTCATTTTTCAAAGTGTAGCGCAGTGGAAAAAAAATATAAACATACCCAAAAGTGGAAGCAGTAAACAATTTAAAGTTGATAGGAATAATGGAACTGAATTAAAAGATAACCCACAATCCTATATGTGATGATGAAATATGTCCATAATTTTAATAAAGCATCCAAAACAGGATACACTGTAATCTAATAAAATACAACACAATGTACAAGTACAACAAAACAAAAAAAATAGTGCAACAGGAACTCAGCAGCATCGCAAGCCTAAGCTCGGTCCCATTCTCTCCTACTCCTCTGCAACAATCATTTACTTATATAGGGACCCTTGCCCTTATCGACACCTATAGAAAGATAATATTTTTGAGAACAAGACATGACCCAAATAGGGTGTGAGAAATAAATCCCATTAGGCAAACACTAAAGGCTTGTGCCCAACTATCAATGAAAAATGTGGAACAACAGTGTGCAGTAATGTAAAGAAGAAAACTAGGAAGTACTCAAAAGTAACTATCCTATAAATTACAATACCATTTTAATAATAATTTAACAACTCCAATACAATGCTTTAGCTTGGCAGGTACAATATAAGAAATCACCATAGTGAATATTCAAAGTAACCATTGTCCTCATACCTATAAGTCCTTACCCTCAGGAGAGCAGGAACAAATCCATCAGGTGACTACCCTCAATCATAATGAATATTTCCCTCAGGCATATGATATGTCTTCCTCAGGCCCAGAAGCTACTACTCATATGCATGAGAAGAGTTTCCCTTAGGCTAAACAAAACACTGCCCTCAGGCTAAACAAAATACTGCCCTCAGGCATTCCACAAGAAAGAAATTAACCGGGCCGAGCCCAACACATAAGAAAGAAATTTATATATGTATCCTCTCAAGAAAACTCAAAACATGTTATCAGTATGTCATACCCACAAGTATCCTGGCTAAACGGCTAAACAAGGGAAACACACCAATGGGGTGGCCCTATATCCAAGCAACAATCCCAAACAACAGTTTATATTTATCCATTAGACTACCTATGCAAATCTAGGTGTCTCAACAGTCAAGGTCTCAACCACACGACACCCTGAACATGGTATCATGGAACAACGGTACACAAAATCACTCAACAGTTGTAAATAATCACAAGACCACCTACCTCAATCTCCTCTGATCGATATAAGTAAACGGTTCCTCCCAAAACAACCGAGAGGGATTTAGATCTGGGATAAACATTTATTCGTTCAAACTCAAATAAATTCTCCTCAGGAGAGAATTGTAAAGAAAGGATCAAGGAGCAGGAAGAACTCACATTCGTAGTTCAAACAAGATAGAAAATGAAGGAATCAGAGTCCTAGTGTGCGGTAAGTAGCTCTTCCAATATCTGGCCTTCTCTCCCATAACTCTCGGGTGTTCTAAGATTCCTTTATCTAAAGAGGAGGCTACTGCATGTTTTAAGTGAAAAAACATAACTACACGGAATGTACTCTCAAGAACAAGGTGTGTACTTTCCATTTTTTAACTATTCCTATGGCGGCCACTTTCCACCACCTCAGTCTTCATCAGTCGACTTGGTTACACAACGTGTATTCCTAAGTACACGGCATGTACTATCATTCTGCTGGCAGCTACTCCCACCACCTTACTGTTCACCTACTGACTAATTACACGGCATGTATATACTAAGTACACAGTGTGTAGTCAGTTTTTACACCCTTCATCACTGATAGGTCTATGCACCCAGTATTCTCATCCCACACGGCCAAAGTACCTAGCGTGTAGAAAAGTACACGACGTGTACCCATAAAATTTGTGATTTTCCCCCATTTTCCTTATTTTCTCAAAAACACTTAAGGAAAAAGAAAATAAAAAACCCATTCCTCAAAACTAAGAACCGAGTTCTTACACATATAGTCCCCCACCATAACTCTATACTCATAATGACAATTCTGAACCATGTTTCTCCCCACCATCAAAATTTCTTATTGAAACACATTATCAATTTATTATCAATCCATTTTTTTGTTTCTATATCACCACACCCAATTTCACGTGAAAATATATGGAATTCATCATATGTCCATCCTTTTCCTAAAATGGTGAGTCTCACCTACTAATGTGCTCTCTCATCACCTGATCGTGATTTCAAAATCCATGAAGGCATCACATGATCATAAAACAACCACACTAAATATATGAACTAATTCTTGGTATACTCCATATTTGAATCATTAAACAACCAAACCCACCATCATACTCTACTCACAATCCCTAATGCATGTAGGATCCGACTCTTGCTCGTATCAGATAAGATTCACCACGATCCTAGTGCCAATGCATAATATCTATCTAAAATAACTTTTGAATTTCAAATATGGTATTTCCCATGGAATTGGATTACATCATATTCAATTACTCATTAGAATCCAAATACTATATGTATTATACAATGGTTAGTCTTATCACACCCAAAACCCAAAAAACTGATGTTTTTCCTTAATGACCAGTTCTACATCCATCACCACACATGATAACTAGACATGGTCATCCCACTCACATTCTTAGACCAACAAAAAATGATAAATGACAACCATTACTGACACAACAATAATATAATCCTTAAAATCTACAAAATTTTCTTTTATAGTGGTGGTCACAACCTCCAATAGACAATGGTTCACTCCCCACCATACAACTTTCCTTATACCACTACTCAAGGATAACCTCAACAAGTTCCATCATCACATTCATGTTTCTAATCTTGATCCAAGGTTGTCCATGCTACTAACTCCCGAGACCAAATTTTTTATGGTTTCATCATCACCATAGAGGAAAAAAAATCTAATTTACATCAAACCCCATGCCCTAAATCCCATAAGAATTTCATTAAAACCATTAATCATTAGTTCACACTTGACTGCTCATCGGTATATCTCAACTTCTTCCAAAAATGATGGGTGTACAGTCCAATACCACTTTTAAAACTCATATCATGAAACCAAGACTCACACAACATCAATCTATGCTTATGAATCTAAATATTATCCATGATCATAACATTCCAATTCCATCCTTCATAAATCTACCTTGGGAATCCTCTTAAAAATCAGGCATTCCACCTATGCCATTGTCTACCACACAATCTCACAACAAACTAGGAATCATTCCCAAATCCAAATTATCTACACAAAATATCAACTAAATCCTAAAAGTGTATCATGAATCAATAGAGTGAGGAACATCATCAATATTTCCCTCTAAAACCTAAACTTGATAGAAAAATATATCTAAGTATTTTACATTTGCAATGATCATGGAATCTACTTGCCTATATCAAATACCGAGTAGCTCCTCATGTTCATTAATCTCCTGAATAAAATAATCCTTCCATTGTTCTCATATCTGAGGTAACTCATAAGCCTAATCTATCCATTCTCTTAAATTAACCTCATACATATCACTTCTCATCTCAAACATAATACATGGCTCACTAATATCCTATGTCATATCTCAAAAGCACTAGGCTCTCCCTCTATGCACACAAAACAAGTATTTCATAAACCATAAATCATTGGAAACATCCTTGTACTCATCTCAAATTCCATAAGGAAAATCATGCTTCAAAACACCCACTCTAGGGTCCTCATGTATGTATACATATTTGGAATTACATTCCAAGTAATTAGTATATTAGGGAAGTAATCCTTATAGGGAATCCTCATACATGACTACCACCTTGAGGACTATGATCCAATCCACCCACCCACACACACACACACAAATCATTTTATGATTACCTTTATCGAGTAACCCATATTTATACGGTTTGGTTAAGTAGAATTACACCAAGAAGCTATATGAAAAAACAACATATAGGTTGATGCTAACTCTTTAAATAACCAAACCAATTTTATTTTTGAAATTATTATCAAAATCACCAAAAAGGGTCTAATAATAATGATTATAATGCCTATATCTACCTACTAATGGTCACTATGAATCTGTTACACAAGGGACAACATAGTTAACATCAAGGTGCATATCGCCATAAGACCCACATGACCTATCATGAAGGAAAATATATTATGGTTCAAATGAGTATAATTTCACTAGGAAGTTATATAAGAAATATTTTTATAAGTTATTATGGACTCTCTAAACATATAAATGATCATATTCAATGATATCAATCACACATAGTTAGTTATATAAAATGTGAGACTTACATGAAAAATATAATGCATGCACACACAAATCTTTCCAATGGTCCTTGACTCGAAAAACATATAAACCTTATTCATAAATCCATGAAATCGAGTAGACACCTTAAGTGAAATAATATAATAATAAAATCATAAACCAATAAAAATAATTACATATCCCCGGTTACTTGTACTTTCAATAGAAAAAGGTGTGTGTGATGAACTAGTTTGAGGTCTATCACATGCTCCAACACATTCTAATATCACATTTATACTATCTAACTATATATTAAGACAAATTAAAAGGATATAATACCAATTTGTAATGCCTAGGACCCAAACAACTGATTAGTGCCATGGACGAAGAACTACTAGGATGATAGGTGCACCTCCATGTATGTTATAGGATACTTTCTAGTAGCGAGAGTATATGGTGTTCCCATGGGGGATAATATACCCCCACATTAGAATTAAAAATATCATAAAAACAACAAAAAATTAATCATTATAATGAATGAACATCATAGTATCCATAATAATAAACTAAAATAATAGATAATAAATGAATGTAGATGCAAGAAGTAAAACTGACTCATGATATTACCATCATATAAGGATAGATCACCTAATAAGACAATAAAAAGTAAAAATAAAGAAAATAAATAAAGTGAATAATTGATATTACCCCATCCCTAATCTATACCGACATCCTTGACTTAAATACACTTTGACCAGTCCTACTCGATCAAGAAAACCTAGGCCTTCGCCCAACCTAAACCTAGAATAAGTGTAGATAACTCAGGTACCTAAGTAAAATGGTCCCTAGAGTAGGTTGTGAGTAAAACTCAGTAGGGAACCACCAACCCAGTATAAATAATAACCAATTAATATTGTTTATTTGCATGTGAAATTATCATATCAATAAATAAAATAGTAAATAAGTGTAAATAAAAAACAATCATTGATCCTACGATTCTATGTTGACTACCTGAATCAACTATACTTGAATTTTCATGTGTCATAGTTTCTTTGATCACTTCACATAACTGTACCAACCAATACTAGGCCCCCTACCATAAATTAGTAGGTGAAAACACTAATTACTAGGGGGTGAATCTAGAAAATATAATTGTCTCAGGAATACAGTCTCTTCTTAGGGGATGAACCTATATTTTCTAGTAGTATCATTTCCATGACTAACTCCTAGGATCATATCATAGGAAATTCAGTGTTAGAAATATAACTAATTCTAAAGAGAAATTAATAGGAAATTATATGGGACCAAAGGGTGAATCCCAACATACTAGGAATTCTCTATAGACCGCAATGCTAAATTCTAGGGTTTTTTCCAAGGAATTTTATACTATCCAGATCAATAGTCGAATTCTAGGTGACTAACCCCGACCATTCCATTTAGAAAAAATAACATAATCCCAGGTAACCCACTTGATAATTCCACTTAAATTATTGAGTGTAGTGTGTCCCTCCCATGATATTTTATATACCCTATCTCATAAAGATTATTTATATTTCCAAAACCTTCTCACATAATTGAGGCAAGCCTCTCAAGTTCATGAGCTAACATCATCTCTAATGCCACATTAGACTCACACAACTGAATTGGGTTCTAAGGTGATCCCCACAATCATCACTTTACATTGTATACACACATCCTATTGAGGGTTGGAATATCACTAGGGCACCATCTAGGGTCTACTCACTCACATTTAGTGTATAAATCCTACAAGGATTCTATTATCCAATTGTTGTCTCTTAGGTCAACACCCATCACATAGAGTGAAAACATCCCTCAGAATCATTATAATCATAAATGGCCTCATTAGACTCATAATATATCTTATAAAAAGTCATATGAGGGTGATGACCCCAATACCATGACCCTTTTAATTCACCCTTATTCGGTCCTCTTGAACTAACCTATTTATCAATCTGTACATAGTCTACCAATATAAGTAATAACATCTCGGGGGGGGGATCACTCACCCGATGTTCATATCTATAATCCCATTGTCTCTAAGTTATCCATTGGTTGTATCATGGTCTGCCGGGGAAAATGAATCATAATACAAAACTCTACCTTTCTTGGATAAATTATGTCCACCCATACTATGGTTCAATATGTTCACTTAATAGTTTTACATATCATCTTGTCAGGTTCAGGCATCTCATGGCCCAAAATCTTAATCAAGGCATCAACCATCGGTGTCTAAGGCATCAATATAGTAAAAAATTTCCCAAAATGGACCTTTTAAAAAATTTTATATATAATAATTAATTTATTTATGTTAAAATTTATTAAATTAAAGGTCTGATTTTTCCTCATTGTTTAGAATAAAAAACACCGGTCAGAACCACCAACTTCATTTCAAAGCTATCGCCTTTTAAAGTAGTTCAACTATATTAATTGAAGCCTATCCCAATCTAACCAGTCATCATCCATTAATATAAGTCCCTAACTCAAGACACAACACTCAATAATTAATTATAATGAATTGTTCAATTTTATTTTATCAATATATAATTTATTTCAAAATAACACAATTTGGAATAATTGGATAAAACTCATTGGTCAACGTCATCACATTGAAACCACAAACAAAAACCCACAAAAGGTATATAGAATAATCTTGACACCATTCTAGGAAAAATATCTATCATGTAATCCGGATTTAATTTTCAAACTAATTTAATTTAATTAAAAACCTCAAATGAATTCATCTGGCAGTGTACGTCAATCAAAACAGTGTATTACTACATGTGATCATCATCATATGACATCCTACCATGAAGCTATAAAAAGGCTCATATTTATCATCTAATTCCACCATGATCTAGTGGAATATATTACAAATCTTAAACTGAAGAAAAAAATAGATATCGATACAAGATAAGATGAAAGAAGGAAGAATCATGAATTACTCAACTTGAATCATTGAAGAAATTATACCCAAAATTCACCATATACCATGGGGAAATCAAAAGAGAAGGATGGAGGTTTCCTTTAATGAATTGTGAATGAGGAGGAAGATAGGGGGTGGTATTTTAAAACTCATAGGGTAAAATGGGCATTTCACCATTTTTGAATGAACATCCCACCTCACAATTTCATCACACACTACATCATATACCAAACCCTAGTGGTGAACACTATTTCCCATAGGGGAGAACCATCGGCCCCAAACCCATTTAAACTCCATGGGTTAGGGAACTATTCTTTTTTGAACCCCCTAGATTAATAGACATTATCTTTTAATTAAAATACTTTGAAATATATCATGGAATATTTTCACAGCCAAGTGCTAAGACGACCTAGGATTTTGAGGCCTGGTGAGACCAAAATTAATTTTATAAAAATATTATATATATTTTATAGAATGCAGATGATTTTTATCATAAATAATGGAATATCTCCTAAATGGAGTCTCGAATCGAAAATCTAATACAATGATTGAATCCAAAGTCTGGGGTTGGCCCTAGGCATGACCTAAAACTGGTCGATGCGAGACATCTAGTTGAGGTATACATTGGTGGGTATGTTAAGTGGATTAATTAATTAATTTAATTCATTCATTAATTTAATACCAAAAACCTATTTCCTTCTATAAATATCCTATTATGGTAAATTTTCAATGTAAACCACATAACCCTAGCATCTTTGAGAGGAGGTTTCATATTTCTTCATTGGAAGATCGAGATTGGATGGTGACCTGTGATTTGATTGATTTGGATTGATAGAAAAAACACAAAAAATGTTCCCCATCACTGAAAAACATGTTCTTCACCAAATACTAATCTATAATCGAGGTAAGGATATTAAATTTTGGTTTACAGCCTTTATTAAATGATTTATCATGTTCTTATATTCTATTTTTTGATTTGTCGTTAATTAATCCTTTACATGAGCCATTTATAAAATTAAATTGTGTATTCAATTTATTCATGGTTATTCTATGTTTCTCACACAAAATATCTCTAATCTATGGTCATTATCTGAAAAATATTGTAAAATAAATGATGCACCATTGTTCTTGTGCCTTTCCCTTACCTATTCTTAGCATTCTTCACCATTGGGACACAGGTCCATTGTTCGACATTTTTGGGTGTGTCCAAGTGTGACCGAACCCCAAAATTCATGGAAGATGTGAACATGATGATTAGATCAGTGATTTATGGATAGATTGGAATGATATGTAGATGATACTTTGTGGATCTATAATCCTAAGTGGTGATGAGCGACATGTGGTGGAGTGGAATGCAAGGTGGATCTTTTCACAATAAGAAGGTTTCTAATTCTCAGAAATTGGAGAGTGGGAATTGACTGAAAAATTTTATTTACACTAATTTTAGGTGGTTAAATGTGGGATTTAGTGGTGGGAGTGGTGGATATAGAATCCATAAAACATATCTAACCTTATATGAAAATATTGATTACACTATGTATACTAGGATAAACACATGATGTGTAGTCTATTAGATATAGTGGATAGGGTTTCCAGGTGGATATGTGTATCAAAGTTTGGGTGGGATCCTCACACACCATGTGACTCGGTGCTGGAAGCTCAGTGTGTACTCTGGGAGTACTTGAGAATAGACATGACCTCTCTACATGGATTTGGACATAGCCAGGTACCCAGGATGAAACACGACTGTGTACATGGATAGGCTCATGGAAATGACCCGATTATATGGGCTTGGACAAGGCTAGGTACATAGGTTAGGAAATGGATAGGTACACATACATTGCCCAACCACACAAGCTTTGACATGGTCAGGTACCCAGGCTGAGACATAACATGGTACATGTCCAGGCACATGAACATGAACTGACTACACGAGCTTAGACATGGATAGGTAAATGAGATAGGTCATCTCTAGGTATATGACAAGGTACATGAACACAACCCAGAAGAAACTACCATGACCAGGAGCACATGAATTGGCCCTGGGAGGTAGAGATATGTTGTATAGTACCCTTATAAATTATATAGTACTACATATCATGTGATTCATGTGCTTGTGTGGACACAACCAGATGTCTAGGTGAGGTCACATGCCATGTGACCCTTGGTACATTCCATTTCTTATTCTTATTAACTTATACCTCTAGAATATCTTTCATAATAACTTAGATATTTCCTCAAGAATAGCCCATCCTGAGTGTTTTCCAATATAGAATGCAATATTGGACATCGTTGTGACTTTTGAGATATAATTCAAGATGTTTCAAGCATAAAACTTCATTAGGTGATTTTATATAATTGAAGTGAATGTGAAAGATTAATAGAGAGCTTATGGGGTTGGTAACCCCCTATAATACCATGATTTGGGTTCCCCATATCCCTCATACTAGTTTGGTTAAAACCAACCTGACATACTGGGGTGTGGGTCCTATGCCTATTAAGTGTCACCCACTGAAAGACTTGATCACATGGTATCTTCCAATTTGGTGGCAGACCCCAGATAAACTGGGGTGTGGTTCATCAACCTATTAAGTGGCACACCCCTGAAAGACTATGTTGTGGGTTCTCTACCTATTGAGTGAAACCCCTCTAATAGACTATGGTGTGGTTCCTCAACCTATTGAGTGGCATCCCCTTGACATACTACGGCATGGGTCATCTACCTTTCAAGTGGAGACACCCTAAAAAAATTAGGGCGTGGGTCCTCTACGTATTGAGTGGAACCCCCATGATACACTAGGGAGTGAGTCTTCTACCTACTATGTGGAACCCCCTGACTGACTAGGGTATGGGTCCTCTACCTATTGAGTGGTACCCCTTGATGTACATGGGTGTGGGTGATCAATTAATATATTAGGAGGAATTACCTTATCATAAAGAGATGTCAGTCCTCTATTTTATGATTATTCCACCTCGACCATGTGACATAGTTGTGGGGTGTGGGTCCTCCACACGATTACTTCTTCAAATGGAAACACGGTATACTAGGCATAAATAATAGACCTTTGGTGCTATAGGATGACTCATTATTCAGGGTTGGGATGTGGGATGGAGATCCCCTTTATCTCTCATTTGGGTTTCTTATACGATGATATATCAATGTTGGTGTGTTTTGCTTCCCTCTTTCGTTGGGTTGAGAAGACTACTTCTATCATGTATTCTATTTCACCCAATTATATTTTGGAACATCCTATTAGTTATGCATATAATTATCCCTGGATGGGATTCTCTCACATATGTAATGTCGTATGAAGATAACAGATAGGTCAACGATGGAATTGGTGGAGCTTATGGATACACGGGTGCAAAGATTTCATACTGCTGTTGGGCTTGGAGATATCGAGCTAGACTATCTCACCATTTATTTTCAAATTTTTTTTAGTTTGGGAAAGGTTTTGTGTGTGTCTATGTACTTTAACCTATTCATTCTGGTTTACACTTTCACACACTTTTTCATTCCCTAGATGTCATTACGTTCATGGGTTTTTACTCAATAGGTTATTTTATTTTATTAAAATTCCTATGTACATATGTATCGATATGGTTGGGTGCATGAATAAAGATACATTATGAAATGGAATCCCATATTATTTATTTGTTTTTGAAGATTTTTTCTTGCACATAACCCATGGAGGTAGGCTTGGAGTTTTGGTAGAATAGTATTCCACTATCCAAGTGGGCTCTAGTGTGATGTTTTTTTACAAAATGTTATGAGAGGTGGTTTGACCTTGAAATGGTGTTTGGAGTTTTCCCACTTATGTGGTTTGTTTAGGAAATTAGGGAAACAATGTCAATGTGTCTCGAGTGTAGACTTCGAGCTAGGGAACCCGGTGTTGGTGCAATAGTTTATGTATCTATTCACCAAGACTCTTTCTATATGACTATCATTCTTGATTCATCTCCCCACATATATATGCTCACTTGACCATTTTATGTCTTGATTACTTTCAAGATAGCTCTATAAAGACATCCCACCAGGTTAATGATTCAGAATATTGATGAAGATCCAATGATCAATGAGGCACATGTTCTGGGGCTATATTTAGATATTTTTCCTCTAGGGGTATGGTAGCAACACCCCCACCTGTTAAGAAGCTGATTGTGCCAACAGAGTATTCTGAGTATGTTCACAGTTTAGCGCTCTCTATGAGTTCTGGAATGAGAGGCCACTAAGTTTTCATGGTGAGACAAACACCCAGGCAATGAAGGATTGGCATGAGTTAGTGATCTGAGTATTAAGACATGTACAGACCCCAATATATTAGATGGTTGTGATTATATTTAGGCTTTTCCATAGAGAAACTAGGCACTGGTAAAGTCTAGTCACACAAACACATGACGATTCGATACTATAATGTTCCGACTTCTAATTACTATTTTTTGAGGAGTACTAGCCCTCGTTATTCAGCTCAGTTAATATTCTTGATTATTTGAAGCTGTATTAGGGAGGGATGATAGATTCTAACAATACCTTCAAGTTCAATGACCTTATGAAATACCCCAAGATATGATTTGACATGTTTACTTCTAAGAGTTGAAGTGTGAGCATGGTCTCCACAGAGACATCCATGCCAATGTGGAAGCCTTGTGCATTCCCACATATTATGGAGTAATAGAGAGGATGATGGTGATAGATAGTTTCTAATATGAGGGTATATGTATAGCTAGAGTTGGTAGTTAGTGTCATGGGGCTGTGTTGTCTGTAGAATCTTGTAGGTGCCAATAAATAGGGTCTTGGAGTAGGAGACCTTCTCATGGACAGAATCATGAATGTGTTCAGGTGGATTAGGAACCACATAGAGGAATATGAAAACCCATATTGGGGTGATTATATATATAAGGCCCCAGCCTTAAACCTTACTTAATATTGAATTAAATGAGTAATTCACATTGAGGATCTTTTCAGGTTTAGAGTTTTAGAGAATTAGGACATAACTATTACATCACAAAAGATTACAAAGTAGTCGCTTCTACTAAATTTCCATAAAATAAAAACTCTTAAAATGAAACATGTCTAGTTCCATGTTTTAGGTAGCATGACTTTCCCTTGATCCCATCCTTGACCCTATTCCACGCTAAGTCCTGTGAAAAACATTTCAAAAACTTGGGATGAGCATAAAAAGCTCAGTAAGGGATACACAAAGAATGAAAACTGTTAGTTTTTCAAAACAACAAGTAAACCATTTATACTTTATCAAAGTAATACTTTTCACCTTTTCGAAGTAGTAAAAACTATTTGCTGAATAAAAGTTCATTACTTACCCTTATGTAACCAAAAGATTACCATAAAACCCATATAAATTCACATAACATATAATGGTAACTTGGTACATAAACATACTTAAGTGGAATAACCATAAGGTCTACTCCCACACATATCACTTAATGGAATAGCCATTCGGCCAACTTCCATACATACTTAATGGAATAGCCATACGGCCGACTTCCATACCCAATGCATTGGAGGTTATAACGTAACCACCCATCCTGGTATTCACAGCACCACCCGTCATATGGTTCATCACGTAACCACCCGTCAAATGTCCAAGTACCATTATAAAATCATAATACATAAAACAAATATAATGGAAAGAAAACATTTCCACACTTTGATCACAATATATCACATAAATATATTGACATAACAAATCCATTATAAAAACCATTTTTAGTACCGAAATAAATAAACGAGTATATGGTATTTATTTCCTTTTAAAAACATTACGTCTTGTTGAGGAAACCAAAGACCAAATAATACTCGCGACGGTGGAAAAGGTCATTATCACCGCGTATGTAAAAAAAACATTCTTTTTTATCGTTTAGTAAAACGCTTCATAGAAAAAGATTCCTTTTGCATAAAAGTAAAATTCAAAATGGTTTATACACCGTATAAAAGAAAGTTGTGTATAAAATGAAATATGTCTCAATGAAAGGATATTGAGACGAAGTCCCTTACAAAGACGATATCCTTGGTTTAAGGATAAATCAATTGCATAATTATGTGTGACAAAAGAATACACCAAATATAAGAGGATATTAAGTGTAAAACAATCAGAGGTTATTCACACATATTCATATAACAACATATTTAAGGAGTAAAATTTTATCCCAAATAATCAAATTTGGGTTAAGAAGTTCCCTTGCAAAAATTTGACAGCCTAACGGCATCACTTCAAAATTCAGAAAATGGGTTGATGAGAGATAAAAAAGGGAATCTCATCACTTGGACATAAAATTTACATCAATAAGGATATAAAGGAACATATCCCAACATAATAGTATGTGAATTAAAAGACATAACAAAATAAGTCTTTTAAAAAGAGGAGGGTGAAAGGTCCCCTTACCGAGTTGGGTAACTTTCGAAACGTACACCCCATGGAAGAAGGGTCATACAATGAAGATGTGAATACCCATAAATGAAATTATAATACACAGAGTGTATAATAATGGGCAGTACATACACCACTCAAATGAAATTGTGTCAAATGTAGCATAAATCTCACGGGAATAAAAGTGAGATGAACAATCCCTTACGAAAACTTGGCAGCCTAACGGCGCCACTTAAAACTTTCAAAATGGATTGATGAGATCAAATAGAGTATCTCATAATATTACAATAAAATGTAATGAAAGAGGAATATAAAATAACATCCCCCATCCTAACAAAGAGGAGCATAAAATAAGTGACAAAAAGGAGAGTACTTAAAAAGAAAGAGAGAGGTTGGATCTCTTACGAAAATTCAGCAGCCTAACGGCGCCACCCAAAACTTCCAAAATGGATTAATGAGAGAGAATAGGTTATCTCATCATATGAAAAATAAAAAATACAGTAAGATTAATATAAAATAACATCCCAATAACAAGAAATATGAGCTTTAAAAGGAATGGCATAAAACGGTGTACTTAAAAAGAAAGAGAGGAGTAAGATCCCTTACCTCGGGTCCAACTTGACTCAATCGTTCTTTAACGTCCTGAATAATAAACTTGAGTTAATTTATATTTTCATAATAACCTTTTCAATTTCATTATTCCTTTTATATCACTTATTTACATTTTACAAACATTATGTAATCATTTAAGTAAATAATGTTTGGTTTGTCGATATTTGTTTCTTAAGTCGAAAGTGAACTTCTTACAATTACATGTTGTTCGTGTGGTCAATGGTTCATTATATCCAGAATGATATTCATGATTTGGATATCATATATATCATATATATATCCAGCATATACATGTATTTATAATATTACATAATCATTTAGAGGTAAGAAATGAAATTTACCGTTCATGGAGACGGTAAGTCGTACGTACGCATGAACGCTACTTTCATTTCTATGTCATATTAATGGAATTAAAACTAAATGAGAGGTATGTATATTTTAATTCCAGAATTATATTCATCATTTAGATATATCATTCATTATATATATCCATTATACACATATACTTTTAATAGTACATTACATTTGGGGATAAGAAATGAAATGCACCGTTCATGGAGACGGTAAGCCGTACGTACGCATGAACGCTACTTTCATTTCAATATCATAATTTAATGGAAATAATGAATAATTATATATAGGTATATTATAATTCTAGTATAATATCATATATAATAACTTTAAATCCATCCTTTACATGACCCACATATGGCATTAACGAATCACATCACTTGAGGGGGCGGTAGTCCGCACTTCCTTAAATGAAGATATCGTGTTTACCCATAATGGAAACCATAAAGGTATGCCAAAAATGAAAAATACATAAGCTTAAGGAAAATATAAAAATATTATATATCATATATAAATATAGTTTCATCTTAATGGCCACCTTTGAAGGTGTTATTATAATGTTGAACAATCATCGTTTCGGGTGGTAGAAATTCGCCATCCACGGAAACAGTATGTTCTTTAACCATTAGATGTAGGTTTTTGTAATTGTATCTCTAATACTTCTTATAAAAACATCCTAGTATATTAAGTATACTGTAGTTGTTACAAAAGGAAAGAATAAAAAGATTTTAGGGGGTTGGAGAAGCAAAATAAAACAAAAGGACTCAAAAGAAGACATTACCTTAAAATCGGGTAACTCCTATTAGTTTGAGCTCAAAGGCTCCCTTGGGAAAACTTATGCCCAAAGTGAGGCTTCAAGGAGTAATATAGGGATTTGGAGAGACAAAATGGTCAGGGGTTGGCCGAGCCAAAGGCTTTGGGAGTGTGTGTAAGGAGGTAGAGGTGGGGGCCTTTTATAAGAGGAGAGGAGGGGCACTTTTGGAAAGTAAAGAAATATTACTTTATTTGAAAATGTGTTTCGGTTTTAAAAGGTCCCAAATTGATATAATTCGTGGATAAGGTGATAAGAGTTCGAAATACACCTATCCAATAGGTTTTGGACATGTTTAGGTTTTAGATATTACATTATCTTTCCATTTTATTTAAATCGTTAAATAATGAGGTCATCACTGCATCATCATGATGTCATAAATAATTTAATTTATTTAATGTCTAAAAATTATAAAACAAATAATATGATGTAGGAAATCTTTTTATCTTTCCAATGACTATTTATAGTCAAAAATCTGACTTGTATAACCCCATGTAAAATTGTTTTAGTAAAACATCTCATGTGTGTGTCATTTTTACTTTAACATTAAATAAAAAGTTATTTATGTCATTTCCCAACCAAAATGTCTCTATGGGGTCCCCAAGTTGACTCATGGCTTGTCTTGGTCGGCCATGACACATCCAATAAGGGTAGGACATGTGTCTAGGTCATTTCATATTATTAAATCATTATTTTTACCTTAAACTACACTAATTACCACTAATTGCGATTAAAAACTTAATAAGTTACTATTCACCAAAAAATTATTTTTATCCCATTGAACCACATTTTATTTATTAATGACAACCATGTATGTCGGATTTTTGAAATTCAAAGCACAAAGATGGAAAAATTTCTTTTAAGCGGAAAAATCAGTTTTTATAAGTACCACTTAGTGGTTTTACTATTCATCAAAAATTGAAGTTTTTCAGAAAAATCCCAAAAATTCACCCTAATCTATATTTGATATTCCAAATTCAAAAATGAAGTCTATTTTAAAAAATTCAAAACATATAAGTCACATTAATTAATTTAATAATTAATTCCCGCTGTCACAGCAAATAGCATGTTTTTATGAAACAATAAGTATCAAAAGATTGACTCTAGTTTAAGTCTGATTTCAAAGTGAAATTAATTACAACGACCACTATTGGATTTAATGGTAAAAATATATTCTGATTTAACTTTAAAACCAATTCAAAAGATAATATAATCATATAAATAAATTATATTAAAAAGTGGTTTTGAATTAAAATACAACATTTTACACTATTCATTAAAAAAATGAACTTTATCGGAAAGATACCAAAAATTTACACAAAGTAACTTTTGATGTCCCGATTCTTAAGAAGAGTTTTATTTGGTCCAATTGAATGTATAAGAGTGAACAAAACTATATTTAATGATGGTTCGCCATCAAAAGGCGATAAGTGACCCTTTAGTGAAAACCAGGGCATATACGCCTAAAATTGAATTCTTTCCATATTTTTAGCCTTTATCTTTTATTGGATAAATGTAAAATCATTTAAAAACATTTATAATCATATTTTAGTTATTTATATCCATTCCCGCCAATACAACAGCTACATGTTAACTACCATTTAAAATAATATTATTTTATTATTAGAGTGCAACATAAGATTCCCAAGAAACTCGTTGTTGTGTGTTGGGTACGCCATCGAGCATAGTGTCCCCTTTAATGTCATATTAATATTTTATTTACAAATATGGATAAATATAAAAATTTCATATTCTTTATTTACCTGGGGTGTTACATCCTTCCCCCCTTTTAGGAATTGCGTCCTCTCAATTTTAAAATTGGGCTTAGAAACTTCATTGAAAATCCCACATCGAAACAAGAGTTAATAAAAAAATCACTTTAAAAGAA
The DNA here is from genome assembly GCA_963277665.1 of Viscum album. Lineage (NCBI taxonomy): Eukaryota > Viridiplantae > Streptophyta > Magnoliopsida > Santalales > Viscaceae > Viscum > Viscum album. The sequence goes on from OY728160.1 coordinate 124,402,296, forward strand.
AGAAAGAGGAGTACAGAGGTCACCCGAGTTAACCCATACTAGGATTCCATTTAAGAAAACATGTACATGGAAGAAAAAACAAAGGGTCATGTTCTGAGGGAGAGTGATAGTAAACATGTCTAGGAGAAAGTTAACAATAAGAAAATCACAAACTTGTGATGGGTTAAATGGTGTTGGGTTCCCCAGTAGGAAAATTTAATAGACAACATTTTTGTTTTAAGTTACTTTTAATTGAGGAATTTATTTTTGAGCTTAAATAAAACATAAGGAAACATACTTAGTTGTCATGTTGACTTTCAAATTTTACTAGATTTCTCACACAGACTCATACTTTCTCCAAAAGACGAGTATTTAGGAAGACTTGTTCGCATTAAGAGTACTATAAACAACTTCTAAAGAATCACCTAATCCACCAAGGAGAACTATATACATCCCATTTCTTTAAGATTTAACCAAAACCAAAACCAAAAAGGTTAGTACAAGTTCAGATAATCCAGAAAAGGATAACTCATTAAAAAGAAAATCTATGCTTAATCTCCAAAATTTGTCCAACGAAACCTAAAGTTCAACGAGGACCATCCGAGAAACAATTTGTCCATAAAATTATTCAAAGTAAAACAATCTAAGATTGAAACCCAAATATTTGAATTATTTTGTCACATAGTCTTCCAAGTTAAATCGTAACATTTATCTCCAAACAACATCAGTTTCTCTTAATGTCTCGTATTGAAAAGTAGTTAACCTAATAACATATCCTCCATGATAGGTTAATAATTTTAATAAATAACCCAAAATCAACTTACTCTTAATTCATAAAATCATATAACTAAAAATAATCAGTCAAACTAACCAGGGACTTCACGTAGTCTAGTGGTGGGCGATAAATACCAGTCGCACTTTGGTTTTGGGTTCGATTCCCGCAGCTTTGTCCGACGCGACGGGTTGTCACACGGTCTGCGTGTTGTCCTTTTTCTAAAACTATATAATTCTCAAAACATTTCCCAAAACAAGATAAAATATTCAAAAATTATCATAACATATTTTAACCTCAATTTTATCTCATGCCTTTCATTTTCCATCATAACATATAATAACCCATAATTACCTCAAAAGTAAGGATCATATAAACCCTAATGGTTACCTTTATAATTATTACCTGAACTTCCACATAGATTGGTCATCTCGTACATGATGCATTATAGAACATACCAAGGTTCAAGTGGTTGATCATGACTTCTTGATAGTTTGTTTAGAACAACCACGAGTTTCCTCATTGAACACCCCATTTCATCCAGTCTCTTAATCAGAGAACCACCATAGTTTCCTTCAAACCAATGGTCACTTTGGTGCCTACTAGATCTAGCCATTTACTAAAACCAAAAAGGTCAGTGTGAGTATAACAAAAAAAAACCATCATGTACTAATTAGGATGATAAACACTAAGATATACTTACTCATTCACTTTATCTAAAACTAGGACTCTTTCTGAAATCCTATTCATTATGGTACTGTCACTTATTCTTAGAGAATACACTAACCTCTAAAGTTATCTAAACCGACCTTTGATACCAACTATAACGCCCCAGCCTTAAACCTTACTTAATATTGAATTAAATGAGTAATTCACATTGAGGATCTTTCTAGGTTTAGAGTTTTAGAGAATTAGGACATAACTATTACATCTCAAAAGATTACAAAGTATTCGCTTCTACTAAATTTCCATAAAATAAAAACTCTTAAAATGAAACATGTCTAGTTCTATGTTTTAGGTAGCATGACTTTACCTTGATCCCATCCTTGACCCTATTCCACGCTAAGTCCTGAGAAAAACATTTCAAAAACTTGGGATGAGCATAAAAAGCTCAGTAAGGGATACACAAAGAATGAAAACTGTTAGTTTTTCAAAACAACAAGTAAACCATGTATACTTTATCAAAGTAATACTTTTCACCTTTTTGAAGTAGTAAAAACTCTTCGCTGAATAAAAGTTCATTACTTACCCTTATGTAACCAAAAGATTACCATAAAACCCATATAAATATCACATAACATATAATGGTAACTTGGGACATAAACATACTTAAGTGGAATAACTATAAGTTCTACTCCCACACATATCACTTAATGGAATAGCCATTCGGCCAACTTCCATATATACTTAATGGAATAGCCATACGGCTGACTTCCATACCCAATGCATTGGAGGTTATAACGTAACCACCCGTCCAGGTATTCACGGCACCACCTGTCATATGGTTCATCACGTAACCACCCGTCAAATGTCCAAGTACCATTATAAAATCATAATACATAAAACAAAAATAATGGAAAGAAAACATTTCCACACTTTGATCACAATATATCAAATAAATATATTGACATAAAAATCCATTATAAAAACCATTTTCAGTACCTAAATACATAAACGAGTATATGTTATTTATTTCCTTTTAAAAACATTACGGCTTGTTGAGGAAACCAAAGACCAAATAATAGTCGAAGCGGCGGAAAAGGTCATTGTCACCGCGTACGTAAAAAACATTCTTTTTTATTGTTTAGTAAAACGCTTCATAGAAAAAGATTCATTTTGTATAAAAGTAAAATTCAAAAGGTTTTATACACCGTATAATAGAAAGTTGTGTATAAAACGAAATATTCCTCAATGAAAAGAGATTGAGACGAAGTCCCTTACAAAGACGATATCCTTGGTTTAAGGATAAATCAATTGCATAATTATGTGTGACAAAAGAATACACCAAATATAAGAGGATATTAAGTGTAAAACAATCAGATATTATTCACACATATTAATAGAATAACATATTCAAGGAGTACAAGTTTATCCCAAAGAATCAAATTTGGGTTAAGAAGTTCCCTTGCAAAAATTTGACAGCCTAACGGCATCACTTCAAAATTCAGAAAATGAGTTGATGAGAGATAAAAAGGGAATCTCATCACTTGGACATAAAATTTACATCAATAAGGATATAAAGGAACATATCCCAACATAATAGTATGTGAATTAAAAGACATAACAAAATAAGTCTTTTAAAAAGAGGAGGGTGAAAGTTCCCCTTACCGAGTTGGGTAACTTTCGAAACGTACACCCCATGGAAGAAGGGTCATACAATGAAGATGTGAATACCCATAAATGAAATTATACTACATAGAGTGTATAATAATGGGCAGTACATACACCACTCAAAGGAAATTATGGAAAATGTAGCATAAATCGCACAGGAATAAAAGTGAGATGAACAATCCCTTACGAAAACTTGGCAGCCTAACGGCGCCACTTAAAACTTTCAAAATCGATTGATGAGATCAAATAGAGTATCTCATCATATTAAAATAAAATTTACTGAAAGAGGAATATAAAATAACATCCCCCATCATAACAAATTGGAGCATAAAAGAAGTGATAAAAATGAGAGTACTTAAAAAGAAAGAGAGAGGTTAGATCTCTTACGAAAATTCGGCAGCCTGACGGCGCCACCCAAAACTTCCAAAATGGATTGATGAGAGAGAATAGGTTCTCTCATAATATAAACAATAAAAAATAAAGTAATAGTAATATAAAACAATATCCCAATAACAATAAATATTAGATTTAAAAGGAATGGCATAAAACAGTGTACTTAAAAAGAAAGAGAGGAGTAAGATCCCTTACCTCGGGTCCGACTTGACTCGATCGTTCTTTACCATCCTGAATAATAAAATTGAGTTAATTTATATTTTCTTAAGAACCTTTTCAAGTTAATTATTCCTTTTATATCACTTATTTACATTTTATAAACATTATGTAATCATTTAAGTAAATAATGTTTGTTTTGTCGATATTTGGTTCTTAAGTCGAAAGTGAACTTTTTAGAATTACATGTTGTTCGTGTGGTCAATGGTTCATTATATCCAGAATGATATTCATGATTTGGATATCATATATATCATATATATATATATCCAGCATATACATGTATTTATAATATTACATAATCATTTAGAGGTAAGAAATCAAATTTACCGTTCATGGAGACGGTAAGCCGTACATACGCATGAACGCTACTTTCATTTCTATGTCATATTAATGGAATTAAAACTAAATGAGAGGTATGTATTTTTTAATTCCAGAATTATATTCATCATTTAGATATATCATTCATTATATATATCCTTTATACACATGTACTTTTAATAGTACATTACATTTGGGGATAAGAAATGAAATGCACTGTTCATGGAGACGGTAAGCCGTACGTACGCATGAACGCTACTTTCATTTCTATATCATACTTTAATGGAAAGAAATAATAATTATATAGAGTTATATTATAATTCCAGTATAGCATCATATATGATAACTTTAAATCCATCCTTTACACGTCCCACATATGGCATTAACGAATCACATCACTTGAGGGGGCGGTAGTCCGCACTTCCTTAAATGAAGATATCGTGTTTACCCATAATGGAAACCATAAAGGTATGGAAAAAATGAAAAATACAGAAGCTTAAGGAAAACATAAACATGTTATATATCATATATAAATATAGTTTCATCTTAATGGACACATTTGAAGGTGTTAAAAGAATGTTGAACAATCATCATTTCGGGAGGCAGAAATTCGCCATCCACGGAAACAGTATGTTCTTTAACCATTAGATGTAGGTGTGTGTAAGTTTATCCCGAATCATTCTTATAACAACATCCTAGTATATTTAGGATACTGGAGTTGTTACAAATGGAAATAATAAAAAGAGTTTAGGTGGTAGGAGAAGAAAAATAAAACAAAAGGACTCAAAAGAAGACATTACCTTAAAATCGGGTAACTCCCCTTAGTTTGAGATCAAAGGATCCCTTGGGAAAACTTCTGCCCAAAGTGAGACTTCAAGGAGTAAGATAGGGATGTGGAGAGAAAAAATGGGAAGGATTTGGCCGAGCCAAATGCTTTGGGATTGTGTGTAAGGAGGTAGAGGTGGGGGCCTTTTATAAGAGGAGAGGAGGGGCACTTTTGGAAAGTAAAGAAATATTACTTTATTTGAAAATGTGTTTCAGTTTTAAAAGGTACCACATTGATATAATTCGTGGATAAGGTGATAAGGGTTAGAAATACACCTATCCAATAGGTTTTGGACATGTGTAGGTTTTAGATATTACATTATCTTTCCATTTTATTTAAATCGTTAAATAATGAGGTCATCACTGCATCATCATGATGTCATAAATAATTTAATTTATTTAATGTCTAAAAATTATAAAACAAATACTATGATGTATTAAATCTCTTTATCTTTCCAATGAATATTTATAGTCAAAAATCTGACTTGTATAACCCCATGTAAAAATTGTTTTAGTAAAACATCTCATGTGTGTGTCATTTTTACTTTAACATTAAATAAAAAGTTATTTATGTCATTTCCCAACCGAAATGTCTCCATGGGGTCTCCAAGTTGACCCATGGCTTGTCTTGGTCGGCCATGACACATCCAATAAGGGTAGTACATGTGTCTAGGTCATTTCATATTATTAAAGCATTATTTTTACCTTAAACTACACTAATTACCACTAATCGCGATTAAAAACTTAATAAGTTACTATTCACCAAAAAATAATTTTTATCCCATTGAACCACGTTTTACTTCTTAATGAAAACCATGTATGTCGGATTTTTGAAATTCAAAGCACAAAGATGGCAAAATTTCATTTAAGCGGAAAAATCAGTTTTTATAAGTACCACTTAGTGGTTTCACTATTCATCAAAAATTGAAGTTTTTCAGAAAAATCCCAAAAATTCACCCTAAGATATATTTGATATTCCGAATTCAAAAATGAAGTCTATTTTACGAAATTCAAAACATATAAGTCACATTAATTAATTTAATAATTAATTCCCGCTGTCAGAGCAAATAGCGTGTTTTTATGAAACAATAAATATCAAAAGATTGACTCTAGTTTAAGTCTGATTTCAAAGTGAAATTAATTCCAACAACCACTATTGGATTTAATGGTAAAAATATATTCTGATTTCACTTTAAAACCAATTCAAAATATAATCTAATCATATAAATAAATTAGATTAAAAAGTGGTTTTCAATTAAAATACAACATTTTACACTATTCATTAAAAAAATGAACTTTATCGGAAAGATACCAAAAATTTACACAAAGTAAATTTTGATGTCCCAATTCTTAAGAAGAGTTTTATTTGGTCCAATTGAATGTATAATAGTGAACAAAACTATATTTAATGACGGTTCGCCATCAAAAGGCGATAAGTGACCCTTTAGTGAAAATCAGGGCATATACGCCTAAAATTGAATTCTTTCCATATTTTTAGCCTTTATCTTTTATTGGATAAATGGAAAATCATTTAAAAACAGTTATAATCATATTTTAGTTATTTCTATCCATTCCCGCCAATACAACAGCTACATGTTAACTACCATTTAAAATAATATTATTTTATTATTAGAGTGCAACGTAAGATTCCCAAGAAACTCATTGTTGTGTGTTGGGTACGCCATCGAGCATAGTGTCCCCTTTAAAGTCATATTAATATTTTATTCACAAATATGGATAAATATAGAAATGTCATATTCTTTATTTACCTGGGGTGTTACACTATCCATGTGAAGGGTGAGTTCACATGGCACATAATTATCTGACCTGAAATAGTGAGGTAGTAGGGTAGACATCAGATGCACCGCTATGGAAGATGCAACTCCATTGCCATAGATCTCCCAGGTGAAGCCAGAACCCCCCCCCCCCCCCCGAAGGAAGGTGGGTTGGAAGAGTATAATGTGGGGATTCTGGAGGAGGATATTTTTGTGATGGATGATGTTATGAGATGCTACTGATACCACCATCAAGAGACCCATGTCTGGCTCATGAAATTGGTCGTTAGGGTTGTAGACAACTGCAGGCTATATATTCTTATGACCCAAAATCTCATGGGATGAAAAGATGTATGATATCTATTATTATACTCTTCTTTAAATACTAGTAGATATATGTTTGATTCATTAATTCATTTTCTTACTCTTGGTATCAGAGTTGGATCTCTTAGTTAACACTTTAGCCTAGTAGTTTTGGCTTATTGTTTCTATGAGGAATGCTTCTTCAATATCTCTTATCTGTCAATTCTATGAGTAATCTATTAGTAGAGAAAGATTTTCATGGGACCTCATGGTCCTCATGATGATACCTTATGACTTCATATTAGCTTTGGATTGGTTTAACATTGTCTGAGACCAAATTGACTATCACCATATATGATTCAGATTTATTTAGATAGATGGGACAAGATTCTATTTTGTGGGTGAGAGAGATCTCATGAATGAGCACATGGGTTTTATAAGTAGGAAGGTACAACCCAACACCAATACATTGAATATTTTTTACATTTGAGCAATGTGATATTTATAAATCTAAGTTCCTTTAGTCATATAGTATTACATGCACGTCTTCCCCAAATATGTTTTGGGACTAACTATGAGGTGGGAGATAGAGTCTTGCATTGACTTTTACCTAAATACCACTCAGATATATTTTGTGGAATATCAGATAGCCCATACCTAGCTCCGGGAGTAGAGGGTGCAGTTGGAGGACCTTGGAGAGAAGGGTTTTATCAGACCTTGTGTGTCATCCTGGAAAACTCTGGTTTTTTTAAAAATTAATGATAGTATTTTTCATCTTTTTATTGGTTATCATTGCCATAACCATGCCATGACAAGGAAAAATTACCCTTTACTGAGGATTTAAAACCACTTTTATTTTTTGTGAGGTGTGAGATGGGTCACAAAGATCAATCTTATGTCCAACTACCACCAGTTGAGAATTTGAGAGAGTGATATTTTGAAGATGACATTCTAATGCCATCATGGACAAGATGAGTTCCTATTGATTAATTCCTATGAGAAAAATTCACCCTATGTGTTTACAGATCCTATGAACTAATTCTTACAACTATAATTAGACTAATTTTAATTTTTATTTATTTGTAACATACTCATCAACACTGCATCAGAAGAGGATAGATAGATAACTTGAGGAAGGTCCTAGATTTTATTTGGGAGAAGAGGATTTATTTTAAGCTCTCAAAGTGATAGCTCTGGATCCATTATGCTAAATTTCTCAAAATATTCATTTTTTATAATGAAATAGCTACGAAACCAGAAAATATTGATGTAGTTCTTTCTTGGGATCCACCCAAGAGTATGTCAGAGGTGTGGATTTTTATTGGATTGGAGGGTTACCCTAGAAGGTTCATGGTAGAGTTCTACAAGACTTTAGCCACATTGACCACTATGATGTGGAAAGGGTAGTCCTTTACCTATAATGAAGAGTGTTAAAGATACTTATAGGAGTTTTTGATGAGGCTGAATAAAACTCCTATCTTGAAACTATCGGTGGTGGTAATGGAGTACACAGTATATTATGATGCCTATGGAGTTGGGATCAGTTGTGTATTGATGTAGAGGTAGGAAGTGATTGCATATAGGTTGAGGTAGTTGACACCCCATGAGTAGAACTACATGACTTATGAACTATATTTGGATGTGGTGGTATTCTCTTTAAGGATTTAGAGGAACTATATTATGGGATAAATATTTTTTGTTTACTAAGACCATTAAAGTCTCATGCATGTCCTCATGTTGATATATTGAACCCTAGATAAAGCTGATAGTTGGAGTTCCTACAAGACTATAACTTTGAGATAGTTTGTAATCCTGGTATGGGAAATGAGGAAGTATAAGACCTTAGTATAATTTCCATTTATCATCTGGTGGATGAGGATTCTGATAAGTTGGAATATTTATAGCTGTCCTTGGTAGAGGATAGGGGTGAAACTTATCTTCATTTGATGGTTTTACTCCTCAATTTCTCTAGCATTTGTGGGAGGTTTAGTTAGGAGACATTGGCTGTGAGGTCCTACATGGATATATATCCTCATTATATTCACTAGATGTATTATTTTAAGGATCTAATAACATAATCCATTTCCAAGTATGGATAGTGGTTCTAGTCACATAATGAGAGGAGGTGATGATGGAGTTTCACACTTCCCCTTTGGATGTACATTCTGATGTAGGGAAGATGTACATGGACCATCAACATCAATTTTGGTGGAATGACATGATCCAAAGTGCTTTTGTGTTCATATATCAGTGTCCCACATACTAGTAGGTGAAGGATAAAAATTGGGTTTCAACAGGTTTTTGTAGACCCTTGAGATACCAGAGTAGAAATTTAATGACATATCCATGGATTTTGTGATAGGGATTCTCAAAAAAATGAGGGACCATGATGTCATCTGGGTGATTTTTGACTGATATAGTTGGTCAACACAATTTATTACTACTAGGGAACAATTTTTGGTGGGGATTTTTTAGAAATTATATGTACGAGAGATCGTATTCCTTAATGTGGTTCCCTTGATGATTGTCTTTGACCTTGATGTATAGTTCACATCATGGTTATGGAGAGGCTTGCAAGAGGTATATGGGTCCTGGTTGATGATGAGTATAACTTTTGTCCCCTAGAAAAATTTGAACACCAAGTTCACTATCCAGACATCAGAGGGTGTGCTGAGGTCTTTAATTGTAGAATTTGGTTAGAGTTGTATGATCATTACCTTTGGTATAATTTTCATATAATTATTCTATCATTATACTATCCGCATGGAACCTTTCGAGTCCCAGTATGAGAGTCCCTATAGGTCACCATATGTAGGACTGATATAGTTGAGGCTTCTCTTGTTGGGATGAATATGGTGTGGGTGATGATAGAGAAGGTCTAGGTGATCCATGAGTGGATGATTACTGCCCATAGTAGATAGAAATCTTATGCAAATCGATGCCACATGCCCTTTGAGGTTGAGCAGGGAGACTATGTTTTCTTAATATCCTCCCAATGATGAGGATTGTAGATATTCATTCAGGGAGGAAAGCTATCCCCAAGGTTCATTGGGCCATTCATGACCCTTCAGAGGGTTGGTGAGGTTTATTATCACCTAGACTTACCCACATAGTTGGAGTGGGTGTGTGAAATCTTCCATGTGTCCCAAAGAGGAGATACATGACTAGGGAGAGAATAACATTGAGGATGGAGCCACATCCATGGAGTACCCGTGGAGATCCAGGATCAATAAGAGAGGATTCTATGTGGGTGGTCTATTCCCTTGGTTCATTTGATTTGGTAGCATGAGAACATTACATAGAGCTCCTAGGAGCATGCAATCTAGATGTGGGCTCAGTATCCCCAATTTTTTTTTTATTTTTTTATTTTTGGGGATGATAATATTTAGAGGGAAATAATATAGAGACTCTATTTCTTCCATGTATGAATTTGAAATATATCATGGAATATTTTGTAATCCTGGTGCGGAGACCTCAAGAGATTCTAAGGCCCGATGAGCCTGAAATTAATTTAATTAAAATATTATATATATATATATATATATATATTATAATTACTGAAAATTTTATTTGAAATAATATTCTATCTACCTAACATATTCTTGAATTGGAAAAAATGAGACTGTGGTTGAACTAAGAGTACAAGGTTTACCTTAGGCATGACATAAGGTTTGTATGTTCCTGGAATTCAGATAAGGAAGCTGTTGGTGAGTACTTTATAGGGATTAATTAATTAATTAATTTAATACCTAAAACCTATTTATTTATATAAATCATCTTCTATGGAAAATATTTACGGTTATCTACATAACTATTGGACTCTTGAGAGGAGGTTTCTATGTTCTTCATTGTAAGATTGAGATCAGATGACGACTGGTGATTAGTTCGGGGAAGATTGAAAGACAAAAAACACATATGATCTTACCCATCATTGGATAATACATTATTCACCAATGGTAAATACATAATCTTGGTAGGGATCATCAATTATGGTTTCCAGTCTTGATTAAATGATTGGCCATATTTATATCTACTAATTTTTTATCTATGATTAATCAATCCTTTGAATGATCTGATTATCAATTTATATTTTTTATTAAATTTATTCTTGGTTATTATATATTTATATATACTAAATATCCATAATATATGATCATTGGAAATAATACTAGGCCAAATGTTGATTCACTTTTGTTTTAATGAATTTCCACAAATAATTATTCAAATTATTCATTATTGTGATACATGGCCATGGATTGACGTTTTCTGATGGATTTGAGTGTAATCAGACCACCAAATTTGTAGTGGATGTGTCAAAAATTATTGAATAAACATTTTTTAGTTGGATCACGAGAAATTCAGGTTATACTTCATGGATATGTGACTCATAGTGACAATTGGTGACACAAGAAGGAGCAAGTTTCATGGAGGATCTTTGTGCGATTATCCAGTTTCTGATTTCCATCTATCGAAGCACCCGAATCAATCGAAATAGGTGATATACACTGATTTAGGGTGGTCAAATAGTAGATTCTACTATTGGATAAGAGTATATAGAATCCACATGAAAGATATTACTTTTTGTGAAAATCCTGGCTGCACGACATGTATTGGGATAAACACACACCATGTAGTTACTTGGCTATGGAATCCAGAGTTTTAGAGTGGTGATAAGTATCAAATGACATATGGGACCCCCAAACACCATGTAAACTGGTGGTGGTGGGATGACATGAACTTAGAGAGTACACATCCAGGGAAATGGCCCAACTACATGGTGTTGGTCGTGGATAGGTACACAGGCTAAGACAAAGATAAACACACTGACATAATCTAACTACATGGGTTTGTACATGGCTAGTTATTTGATCTAGGACATGTATAGTTACAGGGATAGATACAAAAACATTGGGTGACTACACGATCTTGGATAAGGTGAGGTACCTAATTTGGGAAAAAACTAGTTACACCACCAGGAACATGGAAATGACCTGAATATATGGGATTGGATAAGGCCAGGTACCAGGGCATGTAAATGACCATTTACACAACCAGGTACACACGCGTGACTCAAAGGAAATGAGCATGAACAAAAGCATATATATTATCCCTAGGAGGAGAGGTATGTTGTGTAGTGCCCTTACACATTGTGTTGTACTACATGGATAAAAATCCATATACTGGCATGGAAATGGGTAGTGGTCTAGGTGAGGTCACCCATCGTGTAACCCATGGTATACCCCATGTACTATTCCAAAGAACTTCTAACTCTCATATCTAATTCATTTTGACTCATATTTTGGCCTTTGTGTAGCCTATACTAAGTGTTTTTTGATGTAGAATGTGATAGTGGCATTCATATTGTCTTTTAATATACGATGATTGATTTTTTGAGAGTGAATTTCCTTTAAGTGACACTTGACAACAACAATGATCGAGTAGAACCATCATAGAGAGTGTGGGGTTTGAAACCCTCATCTCATACTGGGATGTGACCCCCGATACTTCTCATGCTAGTTTGAGTGGAACCCCTCCTGATGGACTCGTCTTTGGGTACTCTAACAATTTAGTATAAAACACTTGACAGAATAGGATGTGGGTACTCTACCTATTGTGTTCCACCCCCTAATAGACTAGGGAATGGGTTTTATACCTATTGAGTGGAACCACCTAACAAACTGAGGCATGGTTCCTCTACCTATTGAGTGAAAACCCATGATAGAAAAAGAAGTGGGTCCTCTAGCTGTTGAGTGGAACCCCCTAACAGAATAGTCCATGGGTCCTCTACCTATCGAATGGAACCCCATGAAAGATTTGGGAGTGGGTCCTCTACCTATTGTGGGTAACCCCTAGATGCACTAGGGAATTAGACCTATACCTACTAAGTAGAACAAACCCTAATGGACTAGTGTATGGGTCTTATACCTATTGAGTGGAACCCCCTGACACACTGGGGAATAGGTTTTCTATCTATCTACTCATTGGAACCCCTTTACTGTATAGAGGTGTGGTTTATATACTTAGAGGTTTCCCCCCTTAAATGTGTGAAATAGTGGTAATTTTTGGGTCCTGCATGTGGTTAATTATTCTGATAGACCGGTGAGATACTAAGGATCAATGATGGAACTTTAGAGTTGCAGGAAGACTCATCATATTGGATTGGGTGGTGAGTTATATATCAATTATCTCTCTCATATGGGTTTCTTATATGAGAATATATCTATGTTGTTGGATTTTATTTCTCTATTTCTTTGGGATGAGATGACTACTTCTATCATGTCGTATATTTTTTCCTCTTCTATTTTTTGAGTTTTTCTACTAGGTATCTATACACTCACCACTGTATGGAATTTTTCTACATGTATCATGTCTTATGTAGATGATAGATTGTTTGGTAGTGGAATTGGTGTAGCTTAGGGATACATGAGTGCATAGAATTCACATAGTAGTCGGACATGGAGTTTTGGAGCTGGGATCTATCAACATTTTTTTCCAATTGTTTTCTAGTTGGGACACCTTTTCTGGGAGGGTATTTATTTTTATATTATTCATTTTTGTTTACTCTACCACACTCTTATGTATTCCTTAGTGGTTATTACATGCATGGTTTTTACTCTAGAGGTTATTGTCTTTTATTATTATTCCCTTTCACTTCTACATGGTAATGTTTGAGTGAATTAATATAGGTACATTAGTCAAAGGAATCACATATTAGTTATTCATTCTTGGTGCCTTTCATCAGCCCCTAGCCTATAAAGGAAGCCTTGGGGTTGTGGATGTTAGGTCTTTCTCCATCCAATCTGGTCGGATGGGTCTGGTTTCTACGGTAAGAGAACTGCAAGTCCACTAATATTCTTAGTAAAACACCCTAATGACCTCCCTAATAAACTTTGTGGATAATAATATTCCTCTATGAAAATACCATGGTCTTAGACATGGTGGATATCCCTTTGATATTTTGGAAACTTCCCTAAGTAAAAACAATCATTAAAATTCCCAATATGAGCATTTTTCTATCATATTTTCCATAGGTATCAATCCTATAATTAAAACCCCATAATAACATTTATCCATGAAATTTATTCTTACCATTTCTAATTTTCACCACCCTTGCGTACCACACCTATTCTATAAACCACACCCTCCATGTTGGGTGTTACGCATTCCACCATGGGGAGTTCCATGTTGCGGTGCTCCTTGTTTCTAAAAAGGACAATCCTCTGGGTCGACACAATCTTTCAAACTCACCTAGAAATCCATGTGATCTCCTAAAACACATATGAAGCCTCAATACATGACCAAAAATTTCTCTTTGATATTCACAAACACTCATACTTTCAGTTTGAATACCAATTCTCAAAAAAACTCACTTCAGAGAATGAAAATTCAAATTTCCTCATAATTTCTAAACTCATACAGATGTAGATATTTATATTATTATTTATTGTGATTATTCCTATGACACATTTCATATGAAAAATTTCTATGATATACTATATTCTTATGTCATTCGCTAATGGTTCATGATTATTGTTACATGTTTTTGTGAAATTGTATAACTAATATGAATTCATAAAGACCATTTTAATGTTATTATATTCATATTCCATGATCCATGATGTTCATTCATATCTTATTAATACTACTTGTGATATTATTTTCTTTTAAACTAGATATTTAATACATTATTATGATTTTTACCCTTTATGACTCATTGATAAGTTTCTCCATAATGAATGTTTGATATCACTCCTTTTGTTTTCCACTTCCATAGGAAATAATATACAAAAATATGGGTATAAGTAAGTCTAATTTAGGGGTTTTTGTGGAATATGTTTATTAAATAATTTTTAATAATATGTTTATGTTACTAATTTCTATATAAATTTAACATCGGGGTTCTGATATTGTGTGATTATTGTGATATGTAATGTTTAAAGTATGGAAATGCAGTAAAATATAGGATTATTTATCTTGGGTCATCTTATTGACTTTATTTGGTCAATAAATATTCATGAACAACACCTGGTGAAAACATATATTTCAAATTGTATATTGATCAATTTTCAGAGGATTTTTTGAAATAAAGGCTTTATAATTTTCAGATAGATGAAGCATGTTCAGTGAAAAATCATTTTTCTTATGTTATCCTCTTTGATGTTTGGTATATAATATTGCACTTCCCATAATGAAATAATTCTTTTAATAATTTAACATTTATTGGACTTATTACTTAATCTAGAAGACATTATTTTAGTACTCTACAATTTATAGATCTTATTAAAATTATTCCTTTTATAATTAAATTTAGATAAGAAATACTTTATGTTTTTAATTTTTAAAAGTAGATTAATATTCTAATTATTTTTGGAAATATATTCCAAGAAAGTATTCAAAGCATATATTTCAGAAGTAATTCTATTGATTTTACCATTCAAATTTTCTCATTTTTTCTTTTACTTCCACGCTTCATCTTCATCTTTCATAATTTCACAATTTTTATTTTAAATTTAAACTTTAAATTTGAAATATTTATTACAAAAACTTCAGAAAATATCTTAAATTTCCAAAACATATTCCCTAATCTATTTGTTCAACTATTTATTTGTTTCAATTTTATTATTTAATGGTAAATAATAGTTAGTTCCCAAGGATATTTCAAAAATTTCTTCAGTAGTTATGGCCATTATAAATGTCTAAATTTTTGGAATATTGGCATAAAATAATTTTATTCTTTGACAATGTTAGCTATAATCAATGAATACTGATAAAAAATCCAAATAAAATTATACCTCACTAGAACTATAAGAAGTAGAACAAATTTTCAAAAACTTCTTTTCCTTTTCTATTTTAATATATCCTAGACTATATTTCGTTACTCTTTTACCTATGACATTGTGATTTAATTTGAAATGGGGCTTTTAAATAAAAATATATAGTTTTTGAAGGATCCTTCATTTCACAGCTATCTTCATAATCATTATTGAAATCCCCTAGAAATTATTGGTGCTTAACAATTATATTTACATATGAGAAAACTCTTCATCGATAAGTTTTAGAAAACTATCATTTGAACTTTATTTAGAAGTTTAACTAGATATAATTATATTAAATGTGTGAGCATAAAACCTTAATCCAAAAAAATTAATAGTTAATAAAAATCTATTTTTCTACCTTTATTTTTTACAATGCCTCTTTATATAATTCTTTTGTTGTATTATAGAGCCAATTAAATCATGTAATCTTAGATTAGTGATATTATTCATGTGATGAGTCATTTTCCACATGGATTCCCACTCTTTAGAAAGAATATCAATTATACTCTCATCTATATTACCATTTTATAATTAATTATCACCAAGATATTGTAGACAATTGATAATAATTATATACCTATGATTCATCTAGGTGAATAACTCACCAAATAAAAAAATAAAAGATTAATAATATAATCATAATATAGCTATTTTTGTATCCAAAAAATTATAATGTTCAAACTTCATTATATCAAGATCCTTCCATATACCACAAGCTATTATTCATGATTAAACTTAGTTATATCTGTTCTGTTGGATAATTCATGACGGTGTTTCATTTATACATAAATTGAGTTGAAATTTATATCTTTCACAATGAATAAGATTAGTGACATCTTTCTCAAGAATCATATAATTTACAATAAAAATTATATAATTTTATAGTCCAGTATTAATCATATATGTTTCCATTATATGCCTCCAATATTCATAATTAACTCCATAAAATATTGATGGATGGTTTGGATTTATGTTCTCAAAACATCTGAATAGTATAAAAATAAAAATATGTAAGACAAAAATATATAATCTCATTTTAAATTAGTATAATGAAACTATAAGAAATTATGATGAAATTAAGAGTAAGCTATGATTTCAAGTTCTTTATTTTTAAAGGTAGAAGAATATAGAACAATAAGAGCGGGTGAATTATATTTATAAATATGAAAAAACCTTTCCCACTTGAGTAAGTTCTTTAAAATATATATTATATGAACTCTCAAAGTAATGAAAAGTATAAATTTAGTAGAAAAAAAATGATAATAATTTAAAATAATTAAAATAGTTAAAACTAAATTCATAGATGAATTAAACTAATCATAAGTTAAAAATTAGAACCCATATATGACTGATCATCAGAATTAAAAAAACCAAAAAATTTACAAAACACAGTCTATCAGATATCAATTAAAATTATACTATAAAGTATATTATTATTATAACACCTCTAGTTAGTTAAATTATTCAATTTTAAATTAATTCAGAAGGAAGATTATTAATAAAGATCCACGGTATCCAAGTCCCAAACCATAAAATTTTTCAGCTTAACATTATGGAAGTTAGAAACTCTATACAAGGAAATATTTTTGGATGAACATATAAAATAGGAAAATCAAACCCTAATATCCTCTTAATCCTCTATGGTTGGAAGAAATTTTACCATAGGGATTCCTCAAACTTTAGTTGTTCAAAAATTATCAGGTTCTGACACAAGAATTTCATCGATCACCCAAGATCTAAAACGAGTAGTTATTTACCCCCAAAACCTATTTAATAAAATAGGGTAAAGAATTTAAGGACTACTAGAAATAAATATAAGATATTATAAAAATAAATATAAAAAAATCATAATATCTCAGTGAAAAATAGTAAAATTAAAAATAATTGAAAGTTACCTATGAAATGGGATTATGCTAGATTAAAAATGATTAAGAAATTTTTTAGTAATATCGAATCCTTTATTTCCTCTAAATGGTGGTGTTTATTTATAGGAAAGTTTATAAAAAACTCCAATGGTTACATTCCTTTTTCTTCAAGATTGGTTGTAACTACATTAGAAGTAGTACTCTATATTCCACTAGTTTCAGCATTGTTCCATCGCAATGCTGCAATAGTCTTCCAGAACATTTGCAAATTTTTAGGGACTATTAAATTCATAAAAATTTAGCCCAATGGAATTTAAAAGTTAAAAATACATAAAATATAATAGAACATCAAGTTAAATCAAACTATTAACAATTTTTTTTGTTTTTATTTTTTTAAATAAAGATTACAAAAGAGTCATTTGATCCAACAATTTGATCTTATGTTAGCTCGAGACTAATAAAATGGGATAATTCTTGAGATGAAAAGTGATTTGGTTCTAAAATATTTATTTATTACAAAACAAACTCATGTTATCTAAGAAACTAAAAGGTTAGGTAGGTTTCATTTAGATACTAAGTGATCTAAAATTATTTTTGGAAATGAAAATGAAGTAATTTTCATAAATGATGAACATACTACCTTCCAATTATCCATTGAGATTTTAGATTCTAAGAAATGCTCACAAACCATGAAAAATGAGATAGAAACAATATACAATATCCATGTTTTGAGTATGTTCGATGTGCATGAAGGGGTGAGAACTATAGGCTGCAAGTGGATTTTTCAATAGAAAAAATTATATGGATGGTAGATATTCTACCTATAAAACTCATCTGGTGCATAAAGGTTATAAAAAATCTATGGTATTGACTGTGAAGAGTCCTTATTATCTTGAAATGATGATAAATCCCATTCAAAAATTTGTTTCTATAAAATATTATTATGATTATGAGATATATAAAATGAATAATAAAACCTATTTCCTTAATGAGAATACTATCAAGGATTTGTATATTATACAACCCAATGGTTTTGAAATTCTATATGATTATACTAAGGATGAAATGTTACAATGGTCCATTTAGGGATTGAAGAATGCCTCTTGACGTTAAAACATCAGGTTTTATGATGTTATTAAATGGTTTGGTTTCATAAAATAGGTTTATGATTATTTTTTATACAACATGGTAAGTGATATTTTTGAATAATTTAGGATATATTATGTTGATGATATACTGGTTATTGAGAATGATATTTTGAGTTTACATTCTATAACAATATTTTTGGGAATGTTAATCTCGATGAAATACATGGGTAAAATGACACATATATTGGGTATGAATATATATAGATATGGAAAATAGGTTTCTTATATTGATTCAATACATATATAGTGGTAAAGTAATAAATAGTCTTAGCATGAATAACTCCAAGAAGAGGTATTTATTAGTGAAAATTTCCAAAAATATTAGGAAGATTCCCTATCCATTTGAAGAGTTAGAAAATATGTATATGATTCATTATGTATCCACTATATTATTAGCCTTGTATTCAATGTTATATATTAGAGTATACATTAGATATTTTTTGAGCATAACAAGTAGATACCAATCTAATAATACATATATTTACTAGATTACTAGGAAGAACATCCTTACGTACAAGGTAAAAATTAAGGATATATTCTCATTCATTGGGATTAAGATGATATTATTTTAAAGGATTACACCATTGCAGATTTCCAAAATGAAAAATATAATACAATATGTTAACATGGTTTCAATTGTTTCCTCAATGGTGGAACTATCAACTACAATAGCTCTAAACGTGTAACCATAATGAACTCTATCATATAGGTAGAGTACATTGTAACATCATACGTTGTGAAAAAATCCATACAGATCATGAAGTTAATTAATATACTTGGAGTAGTTATAATTATTAAGGGATAAAGTCATATTTATTGTGATAGTAATAGATTTATTTATTATAAAAGAACCTCAGTCTCACCAAACAACCAAAAACATGATTCCAAAATACTATATCATTCAAATTATTATTGATAGGAGTGATGTAAATATTTATTGGGTGGATATAAATAAAAATATTTTGGACAAATAATAAAAACCATTAACAAAAAAATTATAAAATTCATGTTTAATCTATAGGTATTGATATATGAAAGATTTTATATAAAATTTATAAAGTTTATACCAAATAAAAAATAATGAAGATCCTCATTTATTATTCAATCATATGTGCTACATATTTTACATGAATAATGGAATGATAATATCCCCCCGAAGTGATATTTTTATTTATCCCCAATCAACGATCATCAAGAATATTATATGTTGTGAAGATATTTTAATTTTACCTAGTGTATAATCATATATATGGTATAGAGTATAATCATGAGATAACAATTAGAGATATATTAGTCGAAATGGTCTTTGAAAGTAATCATATTTAATTTCATAAAGTAATTAATATACTTAGAGTTGTATAATTAATATGATTCCCAATTGCCAACATTTTATATGATACTTATCTTGATAAACTTCATAGTTTGATACCTTACTTACACTTGCCATGAATTTGAGTTAATCAGGGATGTTTGGGTATATTTTTGGTCATTACATCATTTGAGTTTTACCAATATTAGATTTTCCCATGATATAAAAAATACTTAATGTGAACCATGATTTAATTAGACATTGGAATTTTTTTCCATTCTTATTCTAGCAATAAGTGATGTGAACAACTACTTTGGTGAATGAAATGTGGTGTATTCATTCAATTTGGTTGGTTTATTTAAGATAATAATGAATATATGAGATGAATTATATTATATGGACATGTTCCATGTTTGGTGTCTACATTATGTCATGAAAAAAGATATAATATAATCATACAAATGATGTGTAAATATATATCTTGTGGTCAATATATTCATATAGAGATATGAGTGTATTTTATAAATATCATGATAGACCCCTTTTATACTTAAGTAGAATTGTTTTTTATAGAGGCCACTCTTTTCTAATAATTATGAATTGAGGAATTTATAATTAGTTTTAATTATATAATGTTCTGTATGGTTACACATAAGGCATTAAAATGAGGATTGATTTTGTTATAAAGTGTTTGTCTAAAATTTGAGATAGATAATGATATTCATATCTAAATAATATTGGATATATTCACAAATGTTTTTTAAGATTTTTAAATATTTGGGGATTCTTTATTTAATGTAGGATATTGGTGAATATTATTCACCAATGTTTAGACCATAAAGTAGTGAAAGTCACCACACAATGGTCTTTGTCTAATAATGGTAATCTATACCACATCATGATTCTCTTATATAATGATATTTCATATAATTTGGCAGACTCTGACAATGTGATTTTCAAAATAATTTATTAATTGTAACTTCATATGATGATGTAAATAAAATTTATTAATTTTAAAAGGAGTTTAAACATTAAATTAACCAATTAGGTGAAAGGAAAATGGGTTTTCCATATGGGGAATCATGTAATGTTTTGACTCAAAAAGGTTCCTCCATTTAGGGAATGATACCTATAAATTGTAGATTCATGGACCTTAATTGCAACATTGGAGTTCACTCCATATTGGAACAAACATTCTAAATATATATGATATCTATATTCCTTTAAGGTGGAGGTTTTAAGACACCATTTTGGAGAAAAGGTCGAACCATTGTTTTTGGTGATTTAAATAGATTACGGATATCCTTGGAAGAAAGATCCCATTTACAGGTGACAATAAAACAGTCCAAAAGCCTTTAAATTTTTTATTATGTTGATAAATCCACCTTTTAAGGGAAGAAGGGGGGACCCAAAAAGACTCTGAGGACTTAGAGAAATCAAACCTGAAGGAAAAAAAGAGTGAAACCAGACAGACAACAAGCTACTTCCTCTCCCTACAAATGATCATGATAAAGCCCTCCACCATTATAAGGTTGTTCGATAAGAAAGTGTCCTATATCAAAACACAAGACCAATCCGATGGCTGATGTCATACCCTTTAAAACAACCAAATCCATAAAGCTCTGCAAAGATGAACTGTCAGCTCTAAAACCTCATCTAGGTCCTATTTAATGTGGTTAAATCCAACTCCACAAATATTCCACCATCGGGATCAAACCAGGAACAATTGAAATTCCTTAAAACATGAAGAGAAAATGCTGACAAAATCAACATTCCACAAGTCAGTATCCACCAATATAAAGAATATATAACAAATTTGAATAAATTGGATTAACTATATTATAAATAATATATATAATTTAAACTTAGAACTATTTTATTGATTTATTCTTAATAAATAAACACTCAATTTATGGTAGTCAATTTTTCTGCAAAAATACATTTTCTTAAAAAATGGTTTCTATTGATTTTTGTGAGTGAATATTATAATTAATTTCTGAAAATCATAGAAATTTCATTTTATAAAAACTACATGAGTTTTTAAATTATTATATAAAAATTATATAATAGTGATATTTTGGGATTTTAATTAATAGAATTATTTTTTAGTGAAAAGTGTAATATTTATATTTTTGTTAAATTGCTAATTATTTTCATTGAAAAGTCCTATAATTAATTTAATTTGATATAAAACTAATGTAATAATAATTTAATTATATATATTATAATTAAATAAAATCTAAATAACCTTTTTCTTGATTTTGGTATAAGTTTATTTTTGGGCTCAAAAACATATTTTTCTAGAAACTATTTTTTGATGTGTTTTAAGAATTTATATTGAAATTTATTTCAAAAACTTATAGGAATTTAATATTGAAAAATGGATTCCATATTAGAATCAATAGGTTCAAATTTTTTAATTATATACCTTTTAGTTTTGGTTATTGTGAACACTAATAGTAGTAACAATTTTTCATATTGGTAAAGGTAAATTGAGTAATTAAGGTAGAAAATAATATGATGAGGAATAAAAATAACCTAATTTTTTCCATTAATATTTCTTATGAGTGTGGTTTTACAATACTCATATGATATTCATAATTATGTCAATGTTATTAATTTTTTATTTTAAAATGGAATATTTTATTTTAAGTAAAGAAAAATACAAATTGCCACTCTATTTATTTTCAATTTATCTTATATGTTGTTATGGTGATAAAAATAAGTTTTGAGTGAATATTAAATGTTATTTGGATTATAATAAAAAAAATTATTATGATAATTTATTTTTAGTTATGAGATAATTACCATAATTTGTTATGGAACTATAGTTAGTGCTTGTGAATGTAGTAGAAAAATATAGTAAATGATTTTAAAAACTCTAAATGTAAGTTTGTTTGGGTGAATTATAGAGTCCCAAGAATTTTATATTTTTATATAAAATATTATCAATGTGTTAAAATTATACATTATGATTCAATTGTTAATTGTATGACATGTATTTAATATTAGATTAGTAGCTTCAAAAATGACATTAATGATATATTATAATAGAAAATATTTTATTAAATGATTTAAAATTTAGACAAATCCTATATTTGTCCAATTGAATGGGTTATGGTTGAAACATATAAATCATGGTACATTTATGGATCACTTTTCCTTTTATAGTAACTTTCTTTTCCCCTAGAGAGTAAAAAACAACAATTTCACAGTAATCATCAAATGGGTTAATGGGCGTTAAAATAAGTAGATAATGGAAAAAACATCATCTAAGCATAACCAAATATATTGGATGATTTTATTTAGACTCATAATAATTTTATATTATAATAATATCAATTTTGATCCAATTTAACATGAAAATTAATTTTTATTAACATAATTTATTAAGTAATTCAAAGAGTGCCCCTCCCCTAACTTATAAAAGGGAATCTCCTAACCTATCATCCTAAAACCTTTTGACAACTCTTGATCAAAATATCCCAGAACAAATAACAAAATAAAATACCTAAAAATTTTCTTTATGTCTTATTTTTAGAATAATACCAACCTTATAGGAATTAACATTTAAATCAATAGAGTTTGATCGAAGAATAGGTATAGATTTTAACCGCATGTTTAAATTTTATTTGTTCTTCCAACTCCTTCGAAACTCTAATAACCATTATTATAAAAAAATATGTATCTAAAATATAATTAGATTTTATTATGATAATTTATAAACCTTATTAAATCCCATTCTTTAATCAAATGGGAAATGGAACCATCGTTTGTTTGTATATAGGACTACCATCTCACAAATCGATGTAATTTTTTTCCTAACACCCCCTATGATGGTAGGTTATAATGATGAATTTAATATAAATTTATTATACTAATGAAATAATTATCATTCTTCGAATATTATATATCATAGGTTTTCTTACCTTTACATCCATTAAAAATGACAAGGTCGTTCGAGCTTATGTGTGGATTACCACCTCCATAAAGCGATGTAATTCATTTTTATGACTGCATCACATGGATGGTATATATAGAGTATTTAAAGATATAATATTATATTTATGATATAATAATAATTATAGAAAATTGAAATAATACTTACCTTATTTCTCTCATGTTATTTGAAAAATGAGAATAATACACATACGTATGAACGGCCTATGATCACCCTGATTACAATAAAAATCATTTCTCATAACCATATTTAATGGTCGGTTTTAAAATTATCTTTAATGTATAAAAATTATAATTTTTTTATGATTATTATTCTGAACATGATTTAATAATGAACACTTTGACCATGGTCAACATACCAAATTCATTTTGAAATTATTAACCAAATGTTCTCATAATACCCAACATGGACTTAACCAATTGAGTAATTAAATTTAATTGAAATAAATGGTTTATATAAAATTTAATAAACATAGAAAAGGTTTAGAAACATCTAAATTATTAATATACATTTACATATAGTATTTAAAGGACATACACAGGATGTGTGGACTTGAGGTAAGGGATTTTGTCTCAATTTCCCTTCATTGAGGCATGTTTTAATTTTATATACATAATTTCATTAATATAATTTATATAATGAAATTTGACAAATAATATCTTGTATCATTAAAAATTAATCTTATTTTAAGTTATAATTTACATTAATTCATCCAAGGGGTTTTTATTTGGATGTTACCAAAGTAGAAATGGGTTTCTTAACTCAGTTTCTTATGGGGTTATATCACTTATTCTTTTTGTATACTATGAAAAGATAATGTGTGAAATGAAATTTGTTTTATTTTTATCCAATTATTTTTGGATTTACATTTTTCACACATAAAATATCTATTTTTTAATTCCCAATTCAATTAAATTATCTTTCAAAGGGTTATTCATCTCTAATTTCTGAAGTGCTCGGATCAGTGTGATCATTGAGAGGGGGAGGGGGTCAATCAGTGATCCTTTTAAACTTTTTACTAATTGATTATTTATCAATTAAACCTCTATAGCTTGTTAAGGCCTTGATCCACTGTTCTTTTATCTCTCATCCTTTCCTCGAGTGATGTAGTAAATGTAAAGGCACAGGACACAAGGATTTACAAGGTTCGGCTCCAAAGGCCTACGTCCTTGCCATGTTGGTTAAACGCCCCAACATGGTTTCTCCACTATAATTCAGTTAGTAATTACAATGGTCAATAAAGAGTCACACTGTATATCTCTTGAGTCCCACAGGAGGGCCTTTATACTGTATCCCACAGTGTTACAAGAGTCCCACTGGCCTGCTTCAGCTTCCACCGAAGACTTCTCCACCCTGAGTCTCACAGGGGGTCTTCTCTTGGATCCTCGAGTCACACGAGTATATCTTCTTCTTTTTAAGCTCTTCAAGAGTCTTAAACAGCCTTAGATAAGGTCTGATGGCCTTTCTCACTTCTTCTGATCACTTTTGGTGATCGGGACTCCTCTTCTTTGATCAGGCTTTTTCTCCTTCTTCTAAGGATGACTCAGCCTCTGTCTTCAAGAATCTTGATGGACAAATATTTTCTTACACTGAGTATGCCCACTCAATCTTATTTGTATTCTCAACTACTGAAAACTCAGATGAATGATGTCTTTAACTTCAGTCTGGCTTCAGTCTCTCTTTAATTCAACTTCATGCACTGAGTACTTGGCATCTCTGAATCTTCATGCACTGATTGCATGGCTTCTCAATCATCATGCATGACTTGCATGGAATCTCAAATTTCTTCAAGAACCTTTGTTCTCAGACTTCTCAAATGCACACACGCTGATTTAAGCTTTGTTTACATGTGCATGTGCATGCATGAATGCATGAACTCCCCTTTTATTCTTGGTGTGATAAAACCCCCAATGGGTGTAAACTCTTGTTGCACACACAGCTTCTTCTTTTCCTTTGTTCTTTCCTTCTTCTTCAATGTGTGCACACTCCACTAGTGCACACACTAAGGATCCGGCCTTCTTGTTTCTTTGCGCGCACACACACAATGATTGTGTGGCCTTCTTCTCCTTTTTCACACACACACCTCAAAGGGTGTGATCGTCCTTGTTTGCACACACTAAGGCTCGGGCCATCTTTCTCCAACTCGTGCACACACGCAATATCCCAAGTGGGTGTGACCTTCCACTTTATCACCACTTCAAAGGAGGGCGCACAAGCCTTATCCTCTCTTCTGCCATGTAGGTATTACACCTTCTTTGTGTGTGTCTAAAGAATACACAGTTTTTCCTCAATGCCTTGGCCAAACTCTCTACGTGGCTGAGGAACACTTATCCTTCATGCAAAGTTGGCATGAGGAGGTCTTCAACTCTTCGCGCAAGTGTTCAGAACACCTACTGCTGCGAAGGTTCCATGTCCAGAAGGCGCACAGGTGCATGGCTCGGCCTTTCCCTATCGCACAAAGTAACGTGTAGGGTAACACGACTCGACCTCTTCCTGTCACGCAAAGGGAGCACGCAGGGTGGCTCGACTCAGCCTCTTCTTTTGCACAAGGAATGCGAAGTTCTCCTTCGCGCAAGTGGTTGCATGGTTCTCCTCTCCCAAGATGCTCTGTTTTTGAAACAGAAGAACTTGAATGTTCTGGAAGAAGCAACATTCTTCTCGTCGGGCTCTACCTTTTATAGATGATCAGTGGATCTTGTTCAGCGCTTAAAATCTTCATAATAAGTCATGAAGATCGTAGGTTTGAATGCCTGAGATATTCTTTTGAATAACCGAAATATTCGGTTCTTTGAAGTCATTCAACCTGTGTTAAAGATGTGTCGTGTATCTCAGGTGTTTCATGGAATCCTTTCTTTTTGTATGGATTCAAGATTGTATGCAAGATTCTTGTGCATAAATCTCGCACAAATCCACGTGGCCTCGGCAACTCCGTTTTCCTCGGTCGTACCTTCTTCCTCAAGATTTCTCATGCATGTAAGATGTAGATTGTATGCATGGTATCAGTTTGACCAAATGATCACCATGCAGATTTTTCGAGCTTCAACGGTGGTCTGGATTCAAACATGGTGGATCGGTAGTGGTGATGGCGAGCTGGTTCACGTCGGGTGGAGCTCGGGTGTCCGGAGGTTGAAGACAACCTCAGTACCTCTCCTCAGCCATTTGATCCATGTTAAATGATTGTGGATGGCTACGATTATATCATGGTGCCGCGAGATTAAATGAGTGGTCGCGATTACACGCAGATCAGATGGACGGCACAGATCAGCTCCGCGTCTTTAAAAACTTGTCCCACATCGAATTGCGTCGTGGATTTCTCACGGTTTAACAAACAAGCTCCTTCTAAACTCAGTTCATAAATCTCCTTTCCCCCCTTCGGTGCTGCCCCGCACTGGATCTCCTGCGGGCACACTCTAGCACCCGCTCTGCTCCTTCGGGCGTGCACCTAGCCCCCACTATGCTCCTTCACAGGCGCGCCCTTGGCACCCAGGTTGCGCGGGCTTGACCTCGCGTGGCTCGGGCTTACACACGGCCTGGACGCAATTGGGCTGGCCCATGCGGTTTCCCCATGGGCATGGTGACCTAGTCCCACATGTGCCTTGGGTTGAGTCACAAAGGCTGGCCCAATAGTTGGCATATTTTTTTGCATATAGCTACCTTGTATACTTAGTTAAATAACCAAGTAGGAACAAGTCTTCTTCATGCCATTCTCTTCTCCTTCACTCCCTCTTCGTCATTAGAATTATACTCTTCTCAACCTGTATTCTTAACTTAAAAGTGAATCCCTGAAGGTTCTTCTTCAACCATTACTCTTGAATCAAATGTTTCTTTAGTGTTCTTCAATGATCCAATTATAGATAAGGTTGGATCATATTCAAATCCTCATGCACTAAGAGATAGTGCATGGTCTTCTTCAAACCACTTCATCCACTTAGTAGTTGTGGATGGTTCATTGTTACTTCATCCACTTAGTAAGATGGATGGATCTCATTCACTTCATCCCTCAACCACTTAGTAGATATGGATGGAAATTCTTCACTTCATCCACTTAGTGATGTGGATGGTTCTCCTTTATATCCTCATCCACTTAGTGGTTATGGATGGAACCCATCTTCATTCCTCATCCACTTAGTAATTGTGGACGGCACTTCTTTATCTCCTCATGCATTTGTGAAGACAGTGCATGTATGTCTGAAAATGTTGTGACATTGTATCTTCTTGATACAAGTCTTGGAACTTTAAGATCAGCTCTACAATTGTCTGTTTTCATATGGAGAATGTTTCAACCATTACCTCCTATGCCACTTAGTGATTCTCCTAAGTGACATGCTTCTCAGTACCATGTACATTCTCCAATAACCACCAAAACCATTAAATCCTTTGTCATTCACATATCCATTCAATCCTTGACATCTTATTGACAACATCACCATTACCATCAAATCCTCTATCATTCACATATTGACACTCTTTGTCATTCATTCAATCCTTGACACCTTATTGACAACAAATGCAACACAATTCACAACAATCTCCCCCTTTGTATTTGTTGACAATATCACTAGAGCACATATGAATGGGTCAATATGTGTTCCAATCTTTTCTCCCCCTTATTGGAAACCAAATGCATAGGTGTGGTGTGGTTATCTTCAAAATATTTCTTCCTCCCTTTGAATAGCATCTTCTTGAAAATCACTAAGAGAGGGATGATGTCACATGTTCACTTTAGCAAAGAGCCTTTTGTAAATCATCTCTAAGTCTACTTGGGCTAACCCGATGTAAAATACAAGAGTGTTGTAACCAAGGAATTCAATGTTGTCCATAATTCACTATACATGTGAGATCATGCTTAGGCATCAAGGGGTTGAAATTTTTTAGATATGTCAATGAATTGCTAAATCCTGCACAAACTTCACCAAACTCATTAGAAAGTCCAGGTGCAAAGATAAAGCTCCCCATTTCATCCATTTGCCTTCAATAAAACACTCCCCCTTAATTGACATGTTAAATACAATTAAGAAAATAGGTATGAAAGTGTGATTTGAATACCTTCATTCTTCACAAGATTATATGAATCTCAAAATATCATCTTCTTCAGATTAGCTCCCCCTCAAGGGGTGCACTCCATTCTGTCCATACCATTCTCAATTTGAGAGTGATCATCATAATTAATTCCCTGAAATGTAAGCACATGTATATACCAGTGATTAGGGAATAATATGGAACCTCCTTTGTTCATCAGTTTGAACAATAATGTTGAGAAGATTCTCTCAACCGAGATGTTCCACTTTCTCCATTCTTCACACTTTCACATTTGATCTTCAATTATGTTTGTGTTAGTGTGGATCTTAACACCTCTTCAACTTCTTTGTGTGTGACTCCTCTATTTCTAAGTGTCTTCTGAGCACTAGAATCTCTTGTTTCAATCTTCATTCTCTTGACTAATTCTTTTTGAGCTAGAATGAGTGTCATGCATTTATTACTGATATGACCAGCTTTATTGCACCTCACACACAGAACTTCATATTCATGTGAAATATTTTGTTTTCCTTTTGTACTAGCATTAGCATGGGCATTTTCTTCCTTTCTCATTCTTTCCAAATCTTCTACCCATATGATTAATATGTCATTGGAAGTGAGGCTTCAGATTTGGAAGTTCCACATGGTTCCTTTGATGCTTTTAAGTTACCTTTCTTAGGCAGCTTATTTTCAATCAATCCCTTCTTATTCTTCTGGATTGATTGTCCTGTTGAGTGCGGTTTACATCTATTTAGTTCCATGGATTGTTTACATAGATCCATGGTATGACCTGTCTTTCCATAGTAGAATCATTTTTTCTTGGTGGTCCTTCTGGATGCATCACCCTTCTTGGATTTGAAATCCAAGGATTCTATTTCTTTTTTAAGATATTATTGGGAGAATTTTCAACTTTCTTTTGGTGGATTCCCAAGGATACTTCTTCATTCTTAGCCAAGTCATGTGACCTTCTCTTATTTTCATCTTTGGAAACATTTGGAGATTGGTATGTATCATTCTTGTGACCACTTTTTCATTCATCCCAGATGTTATCAAACATTCCAAATATGTTTGCAGTAAATAGATGTTTCTGGACCTGTGGATGTTACTTCTTCTTCTCTGGCTTGCTCCCCCTTGGCATGGGTTTCCTTTGTGCTTTAATATTTAGAGAATTGTACCAACAATTCATTGCACAATGTCCATACCTGTTGGAACACCAACATTGACCCACAAATCATGTCTTCTTTACTTCTTCTGATTGTTGAGTCTTTCTCTTGAATTGCTGTGTTTTTTTAGGAGATCTCTCTTTCTTCATCTTCTTCATCCATACTTGTTTAGTGTTATTATTCCATCCTGCACTTTTTGTGGAAACACATTTAGAATCATTATTACAAGATGGTATGGATGGTACCTTCTTCTTATAAGATGTTTCCCTTTCATTAGAGGATGTCCTCCTTTGGAATCATCCTTCTCAATGCACACTTGAGTGGAAAAATTTCTTCTTTCATCTGATTGGGAGGCTTCAGTTTTGGGTGATTGCTGATTTTTCAATATCACCTCTAGCTCTAAACATTTCATGTTGAGAGAGATATTCTCATCCTTAACAAATCTTAGCCTTCCTTCCCAATTCTCTTTCAGTTGTTTCATTTGGTCTTCATGCACCTTTTTCATTTCTTGCAATGAATTTTCAAGCTCCTTTACCCTTTTTACTTTTTCTTTTATTTGAGCATCTTTGACAACCATTGACACTCTATGCCTCCTTTCCAGTTCATGGAAAACTTCTTTAAATACTATCTCAAAGAGTTATTTCTCACAAATTCTTCTTTGTAGTTATTCAGTGACATCATCAATTCTTTCACTTCAAAGGGAAATGGTTTCATCCTTATCCTTCACCAGCTTTGTGAGAGTGTTGGTTATGCCAACCCTTCTTGCCAATTGATCTTACATAGAATTGGCTTCTTCTTCTAGCTGTAATTTTTCTTCTTGAAGATCATGGATACTTGTAGCAATGCACATTGCCACTTCCCTGGGGACTATCTTTTGAAGATATTTGAGTGCATTTAGAAGATCATTGATAGTTCCATCATCATCACATATAGAGTAGGCTTCATCAGAAGTGTGATAAAAGGAATTGTCATCTGTTGTGACTTTCACATTACCTTCAGTGGAAGGTGTTTCTCTATTAGTAGAAACCTTTTTCTTCATCTTCTTGGCCTTTTCTTATTTCTATTTTTCTGAGTCTTGGAAGATATCTTCATTTGAGGGTGTTCGCTCATTTCCTCAAATCTTCACTTCATAAATACTCCCTTGGATCTTTTAGAGGTAACCTCCCTCTAATACCAATTGAAGTGCACGGATCAGTGTGATCACTGAGAGGGGGGGGGGTGAATCAGTTATCCTTTTAAACTTTTTACTAATTGATTATTTATCAATTAAACCTCTATGTCTTGTTAAGGCCTCAATCCACTCTTCTTGTATCTCTTAGCCTTTCCTCGAGTGATGTAGTAAATGTAAAGGCACAGGACACAAGGATTTACAAGGTTCGGCTCCAAAGGCCTACGTCCTTGCCATGTTGGTTAAACGCCCCAACATGGTTTCTCCACTATAATTCATTTAGTAATTACAATGGTCGATACAGAGTCACACTGTATCTCTTCTGAGTCCCATAAGAAGGTCTTTATACTGCATCCCATAGTGTTACCAGAGTCCCACTAGCCTGCTGCAGCTTCCACTGAAGACTTCTCCACCCTGAGTCTCATAGGGGGTCTTCTCCTGGCTCCTCGAGTCACACGAGTAGATCTTCTTCTTTTTAAGCTCTTCAAGAGTCTTCAACAGCCTTGGATAAGGTCTTCTGGCCTTTCTCACTTCTTATGATCACTTGTGGTGATCAGGACTCCTCTTTTTTGCTCGGGATTTATCTCCTTCTTCTAAGGATGACCCGACCTCTGTCTTCAAGAATCTTGATGGACAAATATGTTCTTGCACTGAGTATGCCCACTCAATCTTATTGGTCTTCTCAACTACTGAAAACTCAGATGAATGATGTCTTTAACTTCAGTCTGGCTTCAGTCTCTCTTTAATTAAACTTCATGCACTGATTACATGGCATCTCTGAATCTTCATGCACTAATTGCATGGCTTCTCAATCTTCATGCATGACTTGCATGGAATCTAAAATTTCTTCAAGAACCTTTGTTCTCAGACTTCTCAAATGCACACACACTGATTTAAGCTTTGTTTACGTGTGCATGTACATGCATGAATGCATGCACTCCCCTTTTCTTCTTGGTGTGATGAAACCCCCAATGGGTGTAAACACTTATTTCACACACACCTTCTTCTTTTCCTTTGTTCTTTCCTTCTTCTTCAATGTGTTCACACTCCACTAGTACACACACTAAGTCTTCGGCCTTCTTGTTTCTTTGTGCACACACACACAATGATTGTGTGGCCTTCCTCTCCTTTCGCACACACACACCTCAAAGGGTGTGATATTCTTTGTTTTCACACACTAAGGCTTCAGCCTTCTTTCTTCAACCCGTGCACACACACAAAAAACCAAGTGGGTGTGGCCTTCCACTTTAGCACCACTTCAATGGAGGTCATGCAAGCCTTCTCCTCTCTCTACCACATAGGTATTACTCCTTCTTAATGTGTGTATAAAGACTACACGGTTTTTCCTCAATGCCTCGTCCAAACTCTCTATGTGGTTGAGGACCACTTATCCTTCATGCAAAGTTGGCGTGAGGAGGTCTTAAACTCTTCACACAAGTGTTCAGAACACCTACTGCCACATAGGTTCCATGGGAAGAAGGCACGCAGGTGCGCGGCTCGGCCTTTCCCTGTCGTGCAAAGGAACGCGCAGGGTAACACGACTCAGCCTCTTCTTGTCACGCAAAGGGAGCACGTAGGGTGGCTCAACTCGGACTCTTCCTTCACGCAAGGAATGCACGGTTCTCCTTCACGCAAGTGGTTGCACAGTTATCCTCTCCAAAGATGCTCTGTTTTTGAAACAGAAGCACTTGAATGTCTGAGAGGCACTAGTATTATTCTCGTCAGGCTCTACCTTTTATAGATGATCAGAGGATCTTGTTCTGCACTTAAAATCTTCAAAATAAGTTGTGAAGATCGGAGGTTTGAATGCCCGAGATATTCTTTTGAATAACTGAAATATTCAGTTATTTAAAAGCATTCAACCCATGTTAAAGATGTTCTGTGTATCTTGGGTGATTCATGGAATCCTCTCTTTGTGTATGAATTCAAGATTGTATACGCGATTCTTGTGCATAAATCTCGCACGAATCCATGTGGCCTCGGTAACTCCGTTTTCCTCGGTCGTACCTTCTTCATAGAGATTTCTCATGCATGCAAGACGTAGATTGCATGCATGGTCTCGGTTTGACCAGACGTTCAGTATGCAGTTGTTTTGAGCTTCAACGGTGGTCTGGATTCAAACATGGTGGATCGGTAGTGGCGATGGCGAGCTGGTTCATGTCAGGTGGAGCTCGGGTGTCCGGAGGTTGAAGACAACCTCGGTGCCTCTCCTCAGCCATTGGATCTATGTTAAATGATCGTGGACGGCTGTGATTATATCGTGGCACTGCGGGATTAAATGAGCGGTCGCGATTACACGCGGATCAGATGGACGGCGTAGATCCACTCCACGTCTTTAAAAACTTTTCCCACATCGAATCGCGTCGCGGCTTTCTCGTGGTTTAACAAACAAGCTTCTGCCGAACTCAATTCAGAAATCTCCTCTCCCCCTTCGATGACGCCCCACACCGGTTCTCCTGCGGGCGTGCTCTAGCGCCCACTCTGCTCCTCCGGGCACGCACGTAGCACCCACTATGCTCCTTCACGAGCATGCCCTTGGCACCCAGGCTGTGCGGGCTTGACCTCCGCATGGATTGGGCTTACACACGGTCGAGCCGCTATTGGGCTGGCCCATGCGGTTTCCTCATGGGCGTGGTGACCTAGTCCCACATGTTCCTTGAGTTGAGGCCCTAAGGCTGGCCCAATAGTTGGCATATTTTTTTTCATATATCTACCTTGTATACTTAGTTAAATAACCAAGTAGGAATAAGTCTTCTTCATGCCATTCTCTTCTCCTTCACTCCCTCTTCTTCATTAGAATTATATACTCTTATCAACCTGTATTCTTCACTTAAAAGGGAATCCCCAAAGGTTCTTCTTTAACCATTACTCTTGAATCAAATGTTTCTTCAGTGTTCTTCAATGATCCAATTATAGATGAGGTTGGATCATCTTCAAATCCTCATGCACTAAGAGATAGTGCATGGTCTTCTTCAAACCACTTCATCCACTTAGTAGCTATGGATGGTTCATTGTTACTTCATCCACTTAGTAAGATGGATGGATCTCATTCAGTTCATCCCTCAACCACTTTGTAGATATGGATGGAAATTCTTCACTTCATCCACTTAGTGATGTGGATGGTTCTCCTTTCTCTCCTCATCCACTTAGTAGTTTTGGATGGAACCCTTCTTTATTCCTCATCCACTTAGTAGTTGTGGATGGAACTTCTTTATCTTCTCATGTATTTGTGAAGACAATGCATGTATGTCTGACAATGTTGTGACATTTTATCTTCTTGATACAAGTCTTGGAACTTTAAGATCAGCTCTACAATCTTCTGATTTCATATGGAGGATGTTTCAACCATTACCTCCTATGCCACTTAGTGATTCTCCTAAGTGACATGCTTCTCAGTTCCATGTCCATTCTCCAATCACCACCAAAACCATTACTTTGTAATTCACATATCCATTAAATCCTTGACATCTTATTGACAACATCACCATCACCATCACATCCTCTTTCATTCATATATTGACACTCCTTGTCATTCATTCAATCCTTGACACCTTATTGACAACAAATGCAACACAGTGCAGAACAATTTCCTTCTTGAAGATTTATGTTTATTCCATACACCTTATTTATTTTATTTGGTGTATATAATTCCCTTTTGAGATGTAATATCATGAATATAATTATGTTCGTGTTATTTAAATATTCATTTAAATAAATTCTTTCAAGGGTCTTATGATTCAAAAGTTACAAAAGTGGTAAGGGGTTTATGTTTCATATCATTTTTAATCGACATTGTTTATGATTAAATTTTATTGAGTAATTATATGATTCTTATTTGATAAAAAAATTAATTTTTATTTTTTAAAGTTTATTTCAAATTTTTTTATGTATTATTACCATTTTCCTCTATTTTATACTCAAAATGGGTTAGAAAATGTTTTGATAAAAGATAACCTTATTTCTCTTATTTTAGCCATAACAACTTTTTCTTCTACATACATATATTAAAAAATGTTTTCAAGAATATTTTTAAATATTTTTTTAAATTCACTTGTCCCCTACGTAAAGTTATAAACAAAATTTTAAAAATAATATTCTTATATTTTTCTAAAAAAGTGATTTTCACTAAAGTTGTAAAAAATATATATTTTAATAATTATGGAATGAATTTTTTTCCACCATAATTACCAATAAAATCTCTGAATATTCCTTTATGATTTTCCATGTTATACATTCAAATAAAATATTTTTCCAAATATACTGAATTGTTTTTTATTTTTGTAAAGTGATTTTTGATGTGGAAAGTGTATTTTCCTCAAGAATGTTACTAATGTTATTTTAATGGATTTTTTGACCATAAAAATCAACAAACCATTGATTTAATTATACTCTATTGGGGATATGTTTTAATGATACCATCATTATTATTTATTTGAATTTGTTATGTTTATTTTAAATATATTTTCATGGAACACATTTCTTTTCCATGGGTTAATCAAGTTAGGAAAGGAATAATGGTTGTTTATATGAGTTTTATGATGAAATAAAATCTCTATATACCATATTAATGTTATGGTTATTGGAATTTTTTTCTGATAATTGGTGCTTCCTTTATAAACCAAGGATGAGTGTGATTGATATAGCTCTTTAATGCATTTGGAAAAGAGACAAATTTAACAAGTTCTAGTTTTATCCTAAGAGATTATTGTAATTTACTAGGGTACGTTATAATACTTATAATGATGATTGTAAAAGTAAAATGATAATGATGTTCCAAAATACCAACACATTTTCTCTATGCTTCCTATAAGATTATAATGAGTCCCTTGTTCAAGTATTTTTTCACACATCTCATGATTGTCGAATTATACGACTCATATCATATGTTAAATCATTATTTCATGTTTTATGATATACAATCAATGTTTTATGGGAATGTGTTCTATTAATTTATACTCATTCATTTTATTATATAATCATACCCATTTGATCATTCTATACTCATTGATTACATTCAATTATTAATTCTTATATTTACCCTTATTAAGGATTTGTCATACCCTTTTTATGTTTACTTTTACCATGGATATGAAATATTTTGTTAAATTATTTATGACTAGAATGTTTTGATGCGTAAAAAATTATATGGGAGATGTTGTTGACTTAATTTGGAATAAGAAGAGCTTTGTATAGTGGAAAGAATGATCACTTTGACAACTGGTATTGGTATGTAAGAGTTTTCCTAATTCCGCAAAACACTAAACATAAAATGTATTTGGGTATTTAAGTGATCTAATATTTTTATATAATGTTGTAAGTTTTGGATGGCTTAAATTGGGACATGTTGTTTTGTATCAATATAGAAATTTAATGATTATGTTTTTATCAATTGATCCAAGAGTATGGGTATAAGGCCCTTATAGTTGGATCTATATAAGAGTATCAATAACTTTGGAGATTAAGATTTTTCATGTGAGGTTAACTTATGAATTTTGGATACTATCACGAAATTATAATTTTGAGGTTGATCATAGGTTAAAAGGTATAGAAACCAACTTTTAAGGATTTAGGATATGGTATATTAAGGTGATTAATGATATTATTTGATAATTTTTTTTGGGTTGAGTTATATGTAACCCTTAGGTTTACCATAAAGGATTAATTGGGAAGAATGCTATAAAATTTATTGAGATATAAGTTTAATGGTAAGATATAACTTTTTAGGTTAAAAAATTCCTTAATTTTGAAGTTATTGAGATAATTTTGGATATAGTGTTTTTATATAAAGACTGATCTAAGTTGAAACATTGGTGTTATTATGAAAATTTTGGAGTAAATTGTATTATTTATTCATATTATAGTTTATAAATTTTAAATTTTATATATAATTTTTCTATCCATTTCAATTTTGGTTAATATTCAAAGTCAAGGGGAATATTTTGTTATCCTTTTTAGATTATATTATCCATTATAAGTTGATTTTAGTTCTTCATGACTGAAAAATTCATCTTGAATACTCTTTATTTTAAGAAAAAAATGAGTTTGTGGTGGAAATAGATTAATGGATGAAATTATGATTAATAGGTAATAATATTTACCTATGTTATTTATATATATGTTAAATACATTCCTAAAATCTAGGAATAGAATATTGAAATAAAACTTTATCTGATTACATTTATTTCAGATAAATCAATGGTCTTTTTCACAACTCATTGATATATGTTTTTTTGGTCGTTGACTCTCTCATCATCATTCATTTTCTAATGATCAATGTTTTCTATCAATGTTCGTCATTATTTGAAAATTAAATTCTTCCTCCATGTCAATATTTTTATATCCCACAATTTTTTTGCAACTTGGAAACCAAGTTATGCATTATTTCACCTGACCTTAGTGTTTCCCTTTTCCTCTTTTCAAAAGTTAGTTTTATAAAACATTTTAAAAATATGGGTTTTCTATGATGGTATTTTAAAATTTAGAACCATTGATTAAAAATATCAAGTTCAATTTTTGGAGACAAGATATATTTAATTGTGGATAATGTAACACTCCATGATTCTAAAATAACACTCTATTCGATAGTGTTTATAACACATAAGAGTGAGCTCAAATAAATTGTGATATATTATTATATAAATGTTATAGTTATAAGATAGACTTTAATTTTGTGGGTATTAATATGATTAAAATAATTATAAAATACATATATAATTTTATTAATTAATAAATATTTATTGACTAATTATTAGGAAATAAGGTCTCAATTTTTAGAAAAGCAATTTTATTCTTAAAATATACATTTTCTTTAAAAATGGTAATTATTTATTAATTTTAGTGAATATTATAATTAATTTATGGATATTTTAAAAAATATATTGGAAAAAAATGATGACATTTTTGAAATCAGTGTATCAAAATTATATTAGGTTGAAATTTAATGTATTTTTCTGAAAGTATTGATTTTTTATTGAATAGTAAAAAATATAATTTTTTATAAAATTGCCATTTATTTTCATTGAAAAGTCCCATTATGCATTTAATTTGGTCTATAATTAATTTTAAAAATATTTTTTTGATATAATATAATTAATTACATAGTAACTAATATTTTTATTATTTCCTTATAAGTTTATTTTTGGGCTTGAAAACATTTTTTCTAGAAACTATTTTTTGTTGTGTTTTAAGAATTTGTATTAAAATTGAATTACTGTAATTATAAGAATTTAATATTAAAAAATAAATACCATATTTGTAACTATGAGGTACAAATTTCATAATTAGGTCCCATTTTTTCATTAGTAATATCTAACATAACAAATATTTGTCCCATCGATAGGGGTATATCCAGTAAATAAGGTTAAAAATACTTTGATAATGACACAAAATGGGACCAAAAATTCCTTTAATATATTTTATGTTTTAGTATTGACCATAATCATATAATAGTATATGATATGGTGAATATTTAACATTTTTCTTTGAGAATTCCTTATATATTATTTCAAGTGAAGAAAAAAAATAAATGACACTATTTTGCTTTAAAATGTCTCTTATGTGTTCATGTTGAGAAAAAAATAAGTTGTTAATGGAATTTGAAGTTTATTTATAGAATTAGTAAATTATTTTTATTATGTTGTTTTTTATTAATTTTTAGTGATGATATAATTATATTAAAGTCTTATACATCACTGATATAGTTCTTGTACAAGTAGTAGTTAAATAAAGAAAATAAATTTAAAAACACTAAACATATTTTTTTTAAGTGAGTTATGTTTCCCCAATAATTTAATAGATATATATATAAAAAATTGATTAAAATTTTATATTATATTTCCATGTTATCTAGATGAAATTATAGTCAAATTAAATGAATAGTTCAAAAGATGAAATTAATGATATTTTATAACAAATCATATTTGATTAATTCATTTAAAATTCATAAAAATAATTTATTAATCCAATTTAATGGAATATGATTGATAAAATCAACCATGTAATATTTATTGTTCACTTTGACCTTTTTAGTAACTTTCTTGACCCCTATATAGTAAACACTTTGGTATCACGTTAATCTTCAAAAGGGTTAACTGGGGATTAAAACAATGACATAAGGGTAAAAACATCACATAAACATGTAAAGGTTTTATTATATGAGAATACCAAAAAGCATAATTATATTATATTTTAATTATGTCAATTTTTATCTACATTAATATAAGAATTAGTTCAGGTTAATTTAATACTCTATGTAATTCTAAGAGTTCCCCTCCCCACAATTGTAAAATGGTACCTCGTAACCTCTCTTCCTCACACCATTTGGAAACTCTAGCTAGAATAATTACTAGAAAACTAAATTCATAACAACCTTAACCACATTATAGAGGTCTTATTTTTGGTTTTATACCAACATTATAGGGATTAAGGTGTAAAGAAAATGAGGTTTTATGAAGAAGATGTATTACTTTGAAGAGAATTTTTTAGCTATATTTCTTCTTCCACCTCCTTCAAGACTATACTCAATATTGTGATATAATAAAACAAGTATCTAAAATACATTAATAAGTTATTATATTAATTTATTAACCTTAATCTATCTCTTTCTTCCATCAAATGGAAAATGAAACCATCTTTAATGTATATGACAAACTACCACCTCATGAACCAATGTTATTTGTTTTCCATAAGCACCTATCATGAATAGTTCTAATGATTTATTTAATATATATTTAAGATATTAATTAAATAATTATCAATTATTAAATATTATATATCATTTATGTTCATACCTTTCCATCCATAGAAAAATGATAATGTTATTTGTGCGTACGTGTAGATTACCACCTCCACAAAGTGATTTGATTCATTTTTCGTCACAATATCAAATGGATGGTATATATCAATTATATAATGATATAAAATTATATTTATGATATAATAAAATATTTAAAAAGATAAAATAATAATTTCCTTCTTTATATCATTTTCGCTGAAAACTATTTACCTTACTCAAGCATATGTACTACATATAGTCTGCATGATTTTAATGTAATTCATTTTTCATAACAATATTCATTGTTTGACTTTAAAAGTATAATTTATGTAAAAAAAATTATAAATATATAATTATTATTATTATTTGGATTATTTAATAATGATATCATTGACCATGGTCAATATACCAATGTCATTTTAAAATTATTAACCAAATGAGCTAAAAATACCAGATGTGGAATTAACTGATTAAGTAATAAAAATTTCATTGAAATAAATGGATCAATTATAATTTAATAAACCTATAATTGGTTGTAAAACATAAAAATAATTGATATAATTTTATTATACATGATTTAAAATACATATACAACAAGTTTGTACTCGAGTTAAGAGACTTTGTCCCTATTTCCATTTATTAATCCATGTTTGGATGTTGAAAACATAATTTATTTATTTTGGTTTACATAATACCATTTTAAATGTTTTATCACGGACCAAATAAAATTCATGTTTTTTTATGTTACAATTTATATTACTTCATCCAAGGTGTTTTGATAGGGAAGTTACCAAAACGGTAAAGGTTTTCTTAAATCAATTTTCTTTTATTGAGTAATATAACTCCATTGATTCTATTATTACAATACTATGTTTGAAATTTAATTTCATTGATATATGTTGTATTTATACTTCATTTTCATTTTCATTTTTTTCATAATATCCCCATTGATTAATTCTTAATTCAATGATATGATTTTGTAACAGTTATTGATCTCAAATTTTCCTTCCTTCAGACTTATTTTTATATCATACACCAAATTTTTTAAATATTGTATACAAATTTCCCCTAATACTTTATAACGGTAATATCATTATATTAATTAAATTTAAGGATTTATTTAAAGATAATAATTCATGGGGATTATTATTCAAAAATTTCAAAAGTGGTAAGGGGTTTATGTTTCAATCGCATTTTTAATTGGGAGTATTTATTCTTGAATTTCCATTGAGAAATTATATTATAATTTTTTTATAAGTCCTTTTTATTTTTAAAATCATCTGATTATATATAAAATTATAATTCTTTAGTACAATCATCACGTCTTTAGTACTCAAAATGATTTAGAAATTTTTTTAATGAAAGATAATCTTATTTCTCATCATCCGACCAGAAAACCTTTTTCCTCAAAATACAATTTTTTAAAATGTCTTCAAGAATGTTTATTAATATTACTGAATTATTTCTTAAATTCATTTTTAACCATGTTTTATGTTTTTTGAAAAAAGTTAGAAAATAATCTTCTTGTCATTTTCTGAACTAGGCACTTTTTACTGAAGTTGTAAACAAAATATTTGTTTTAATAATTTCAGTTTGAATAGAATTCACCTAAATCTTTACCACTAAATGATTTGAAACATCATTTATATGTTTCTTAGGTATATTTTCAAATAAAATAATATTCCTAATATACTATAAATTTTTAGTTTTTAAACTTATTTTAAAATTATAAAGGGTATTTCCTAATGATCTTTTCAATGTATTTCTATTAATCAATGATAAAAATCCTAGATTTTACTTATGTTCCACTAGTGATATATTGTAATGATACCATAATTACTCTTTCCCTTTATATTAGGATTATTTTGAAGTTATTTTCATGGGACCCATTTTTTCCATGGGTAAATCAATTTATCAAATGAATAATCATTTCTTTTATGAGTTTTATTTCAAAATAAAATTTATATGTACTTTATTGATGTTATAGTTCTTGAGAATTATTTATAATAACGAGTGGTTTTTTATAAATCAAGGATGGATGGTTTAGTTTTAAACCAAGGATGGGTGAGCCTAATATTGGCCTCTAATGCATTGGGTAAAGAGATAGAGTTTTCCTATTATAGGTTTCTCATAAGATATTATTGTAATATACAAGGTAGTTTATTATATTCAAATAAGTGGTGGTAAGAGTGTTATTTTAATAATTTTCCATGACACCAACACATTTTCTCTATCATTCATATGAGTTTCTAATGGATCCATTATTTAAGGATTTTTTTCACATGTATCATGATTATTGAATTATATGAATCTTGTATCTTGTTAGAGATTTATTCCATGTTTAATTATATATGATCCATGTTTTATGGGTATTAACTCTCTTATTTTATTTTCATGAACTTTTATTATGTAATCATACCCTAAAGAACATCTTATATTCACGAATGAAATTAAATATTTAATGCTTATGTTTACCCTTATTAAGAATTTTAGATCACCCTTCTAATGTTTATTTTTTCCTAGAATCTAAATGATTATGTTAAATAATTTATTTACAGATAGATATAATCTATAAAGAATTGTATGGTAGAACTTGAAGACATAAGGTGAAATAATAAAATCTTGGTATAGTAGAAAAAAATTCTTACTTAAAGACATGGGTATTGTTTTTTTTTTGACTTTGTCGTAATTCTATAAAACACTAAACCTAAAAGGTATTTTAATATGTAATTGATCAAATATTTCCATTTTAAGTTTTATATTTTGGATGAATAAAACTTGTTCACATTTATCATTATCAAGTTACAAATGTAAAAAATATGTTTTTTATCCCTAGATCTTAGAGTGAGGGTATAAGGTTGTTATAAATTATTATAAGGTACATTGGGGTTCTTTAGTAGAAGAATATTTGGGTATATTAAATTTTAGGTTTTATTAAACATGTTAGGATCACATAAAGGGTGATACCCACAAGGAGATAGGGTTAAATTACTTTGTACAAATTTTTTCTTGATCCCTTCAACTCTCACACATATTCAACAACAATATCTCAAAATACTCAATGATGTATAAAATAAATAAACAAATATCAATTATTAATGAGTATCATCACTTTTTTTGGATAAATAAATCCCCTAGGTGTCTTAGTTATTATCCCCCATACACAGAACTCTCCTTTTATTATTAAGAAAAACTGAGGAACAGTTATGGCCTTGAATACATTGCAATGGTTGTGTTCAACAGGTTAATTTTTTTTACATCAATAGAATAAAAATATCCTTTTTGAAAAAATATCACTAAACTATATTGAATCTATTTAAAAGGCCTAAATTGGTATTGATCTTTTTCCTCGATTTTATGCCTTCTAATGATAAAAACGTGTCTTTCTTTCACCAAAAAAGAAGTTATTTAATACAAAAGAGTATAATCTTCCCATATTAATTATCAAACATCATATAATTCTTTAATAATACTTTTTATATTTACAATATTGTTTTGAATAATATTTCTATACGAATATATGGAAACCCCACAAGTTTTTTTGGATGAATAAAATATCCCTAAAGAATATGCACAACAACTGAAAATAATACTCCCAAATTTTTGGATTATAAATTCCCTAGAAATCCACACTATCATATCAATTAATCTAAATAAATATTTTATTTTAAATATATAATAAACTCAATATTATTTACTATTCAATAACCCAAAATATACATAGCATTCACTATTATTTTAATCGTCTCCCATATATGGATGGCCTTATGTAGTGTATTGATGTAGATCTTATTACCATAATGTGGATATAAGTTTAGACTGCATACCCTTATTCAAATGGTTTTAAAATCACAAACTTTCATATTTATTATTATATATTCTCAATGAACATAATTATAAAAGCATCATTTGGTTTTATACTTCTATTTAGAATATTTTATTTTAGTATTCCCCATTTTTCGAGGTTCTATGGAATGC
This sequence comes from Viscum album, assembly GCA_963277665.1. Taxonomy (NCBI): domain Eukaryota; kingdom Viridiplantae; phylum Streptophyta; class Magnoliopsida; order Santalales; family Viscaceae; genus Viscum; species Viscum album. The sequence goes on from OY728160.1 coordinate 124,446,408, forward strand.
TCCTTATTAAATAACATAGTGAAGCCTTACAAGGTTCCTAAACCTAAAAATTATTCTCTATAATTATATCATAAATGTATGAAACTTACATTATATTTTTGAACCTTATCAAGTTCTACAATTGAACATTATGAAGTTTTTGTACCTTATGAAGTTGTTCAAATACAACATAATAAAATTCTTAAACCTTATGAAGTTGCACAACCTTACAATGTCCTATTTCATGAATCTTATAAAGATTATAATATTACTCTATAGTAAACCTTATAATGTATATGTTATACCTTATTATTTTTACGATATATATAAAGTGAAATCCTTTGAATTCTGTAGGGTTTAAGAATTTGTCTAATTTTCATTACAAAATATAAGCACATAATTAATCCTGCTTCAATCAAGAAAACTTCATAGTAATATTATATCCATTCAAATTAATCTTTTAAATTTTATCCATAATTATATCATATAAAATCATCATATAAAAGATATAAACAAATATATTTAGTAACTTAATTAGAAAAAATCCATGTAAGGGTTTTTTTATACTTTTTCATTCTCATAACAAAAACGATTTAATATCTATACAATATTGTTTCTTTTAGAAAAATACTATAATATTTAAGATAGTTATCATTCCTCCAAGAACTTTCATTTCATATTAGGAAAATTACATCAATAATCAAACTAAAAATAGTATTGTCTATAAATACATCATTATCCTCTAGTGGGTTCAACAATCTTACCCTTTTTACTTCTTTGTTAACACCATCTATCTCTTCTTATGATTATTGATAATATATCCATAGAAAATGAAAATATTAACTCAAATTCTCTAATAAATGTTTCATCAATCAATAAACTCTATGTTTTTGTTTGAGATTTCAATTTATAAAACAATAATTATTAATTTTTACAATAGTTTTGTTCTTAAACTAATCATAAAAAAACTTATTTGAAACTGAATTTTTAAAGAGAGATATAAAAAATTAAAACATTCCTACACTCACTGAAAAAATACATTAAAATAGTGTATCCAATTATCCCCGTATACAAATTAGATTTATTCTTTGAAATAATATTTTATCATTAGAAAATAGAGGATAAAAAACTCAAATACATCATACATCTGTTATGGGATGTGGGTTGTGCTTCCATTGGTAGGATTAGTATATGAAATTGACTAGTTTTGAGTGGATTGGTAAGAATATCAATAGTTTATTCCCTGGATGGAACACATTCAAACTTAATAATTCTATTATTCACCTTGTCCTTTAGAAAATGAAACTTTATGTCGATGTGTTTAAACCTAGAGTGCTAAATCATGATTTTTTACAAATTAATAGCACTCTACTTATCCCAACCAATGATCAGATGATATTTAGAGACAATATTAAAATAATAATGTTGTGTTTTTATAAAAACATATGTTTAACAACCTATGATCTATCCATATATTCATATATATTAGATTTCAATGAAACAAATTTTATGTTCTTGAAATTTAAAGAAAATAGTTTGTACCAATAAACAAACTTCACTTGATATAGATTTACTATCGTCCATAATAGTTTCCAAATAAAGATCTATAAATAATTTTAGATCATTCACACCATCTTTTAGGTAAATCAAACCATAATTGAAATTATTTCTGTTGTATATCTAAATCCTATTTACTATCAAATGATGTGATTCTTTTGTATTAGGATGATATCTAGCATAACGAGTAATAACACAATCAATATATATCCTAGTTTTTAGGAAGTACATGAGGCAACCAATTAAACTTCTGAACCAATTCTCATTAATTTTTTTTCCTTCACCATCCTTAGTTTTGTGCTCATATAAATTGATGTGAACAATCCTCTAGACTTATACATTTAAAACACCCCTAAGATCTTTATAGTAACACTTTATTTTTTGAAAAAAATTTAATCAGTTGTTTTGTAAATCTATAAACATAAAAAAAACTTTATTTCCTAAAGAATTTAAATTTGAAATATTTCTTTCATGTTCCTTGAGAATTACTCACACAACTATTTTTTATAAAAAACAAAAAAAAAATAATTAATATGAGAAATAATACAACGTGATTTGGTGATTTTATTGTTTATACAAATTTTTAATATACTTTTCTTTCATGAATTTCATATTTCTCAAGTATTAATCTCACTCAAATTATAACGATCTTGTAGCCTTATTCAAACCATAATTTTTCTTTTGTATCTTAAACACCATGACTCCATATGAGTATAGTAAAAAACCTCATCTTGTTCCCTATACCTTTCTCCACCAAGATCTCTATTCCTAATGACTTGTATAACATCCATTTTAAAAAATTTAAAACTTATATAATTTGAACTAACTAAAAAATCATGATGGATTCATGTTTTGAAAATGGATAAAATATTTCATTAAAGCCACCCCCTTTAATTTCTGAATACCCCATGCATTCCAACTTGAACATATTTTTTCACCACCACCCCTTTTTACATATAGTGTTACTATCTTCCCAAGGCACCACCTTCTTAAAAAAATATAGTGTTACTATCTTCTCTTAATATTTGGATATTACTAAAAACATTTTCTATGATAGTTTTGTTTATATTCTTTTGTACATAATGTCCAAGTATTCTACAATATAAATAATTATATATTTTTAGACCAAATAATAGTCAGTACTTATTTTCCCTACTTGAACGAAATTTCCTATGGTTCCCAAAACATTTGATACAACAAACCCCTATTTAAATCCCTTTACCATGCACCAATTTTTTGAAGATAAATTCATTTAAACCATCACACAGTTGATATAAACTCATCATATTCTGTTTTATTCCATAAATAAGTAAAATAGTCTCTATATTAATTTGACTTTTTCTGATATTGGTTGTTCCAAATCCATTGATATTTAGAGAGATGTCATCACCAAATTTCATATCTCTAAATTTTAATTTATAAATTTTTTTCCTATTTTTTAGATAACATTTCATATGAGATGAACTACAATATCCTTGATCAAAGGTTTTTTGTATTTAAAGAATCTAAGTGATAATTCATCAATAATTATATGTTTTATGATATAACACAATTTTAGTTCATTTTAAAACCCATAAAATACATTCCAAAAATTTGGAATAAATGATGAAAATATATCTAAGGTCTTTCATTCTTGATCAAACCTTCCAAATGCCTCTTGCGAACTTTCAAAACTATTTTTCACTTTGACTATATTATTAAGTTATTGATGCTTCTACTGAGTTATCAATCATGTTTGTTGTCAACAATGTAATACATGATAATATATTAGTCTATTTAGGTATATATTGTACTAATAGTTGTAGGTCTTAAGGATAAATACACCACATCACCAATAATATCCTTGAAACCACTTTATTTGATAGAAATGTGGTAGCTGATCGGGTTATTGCACAACCATGTTTATTGTTTTCAACAATATTCTCCATTTGAGGTTCCTTTTTATAATTATCTATTTAACTCTTGATATTTTTATATATTGATTTTATAAGTCATAAACTTTCATAATTTGATCATATATTTCCCTTTCATTTGGTTTAATTATTAATTCAGACTACTCATTTCCATTTAATTCTTATATAATTATGTTTTTCTTCTAAAATGAATCTCCAACTCTATTTACTTTAACAAATCTAAATTTTTAAATATAATTTTTACTTATATCCTCTTTATTGAAAAATTCAGTCTTTTATTTAATATATTTATTTTTGTCACACATAACTTTATATTTTAGTTTTTTTTGTTTCAATTATAATCCCCCTCAATATATTTAATTCATTTTCCCCAATAATGGTCATAGAATTCAGACAATAAATGAGCATTCCTTTAATAACAATTTTAAGATTCTGTATTTTTTTTATTTTAAAATATATTATTTTTAAATATCTAGTTTACTTTTTTAGTTTCAACTACCTTTTAGATGAGTGTTGTTTCTTCTATATCTTCTCATTTCCTTCAAACAAATTATAATTTCCATTCTCATAGTGTATTATTATATTTGTTATTATTCTCTTATAACATAATAAATGTTGATTTGTGAGTCATTATTTATTGATTCCTCTTATTCTTACTCTTGTGGAATGAGAACCCTTTTAGATGCATCTTTAAGAGATTCCTTATTATCACCACTTTATTGACTTTAAAAAAAATTAATGAGATATAAATTTGATTCTCATATATTTGGGTGAAAAGTTATTCTTTCCATTTTACTGAATTTTATTTAAATAATCACACTTATTTTTTTCCTAGTAACTTCATCATCTTTATTTTCTCTTGTGATTTTCATAAGATAAATTTCATAGAAATTGCAAACCTTTCCATAATTAAAACTTTTATGAAATTTTTTAACTATATTCCTACCACTCCCATGAGTGAAGTTTATTTTTGAAATTATAGATATTGTATTAGAAAACTATTCCATACATTCATATTCCTCAAAGTAGCCATTATTCTCCTTAATTTTCAATTGTATGAAGTCTTTGAAGTTAATTTCCTTTTCTTTTCCCCTTTGAGTTCTATTTTTTTCTTTGATTCTCATCTCAAAAAAAAATTTGTGGGTTAGAGTTCGTTAATGCTAAATACATATAAATCTCTATCTTAGAGAGCTAAGTCATGGAATCAAATTAATCTTTTAAGATTCTCAAATAATTCTTAACCATATTATAATCTTTATGGGTTTCTCAAAACCCTCTAACTATTCTAAAAATCATGATAACTATAGTAAAAAATTCATCAACTGTTTAATATTATTACATTCTAATGACTTCAAACTAATACCTAATATTCTAAAATTTGGATTCTTTTAACATTTTTTCCCACTATAAATAATAAAAATCTTCTTCTAAATATAATTAACTATTATATAGTCCATTACCTATGTTATATACTTCTAACAAATAAGATAATAATTCACCCCTATATTTTACATCATTTTCAATTTTCTCTTTGCCAATTAGGGTTTATGCCAAGGTATCACTTGGCACTATGAAACCATATTGGGTATAATAGAGAAAATCAATCCCAATATATAGAAGGGAGGGTCATATTCTATCATTCCAAATATAAAATATCATTCCATAAAATTTTTGAATGCCTTTATTGTTAACTGAATTGATTTAATCTATGTCCAAAACATGAGAGTGAGACCATAGAGAGGAACTTATTTGATACCAATTATTTGGATAACATGAGGTATGATTCACAAAGGGGGATGGGGTGAATTAATTTTTATGGATTTTTAAAAATATGTTCGACCCCCAATTTTATTTCTCTCCATTATCTCAAGATAGTCACCAATGAATAAAATTAATTGTCATGATAATTTTTTAATGAGTTTTTACTCTGTTAAAGATTAAATCATTCCCAATGTTCCATTGATATTATCCTCTACACATAAATCTAATTTATTTATCAATAAAATCTTAATAAATGGTATGAACTTGAACTTATAACAATAGATAACTTCGTCTAGTTATAAAGTTTTTCATAAATAGAATAAATATATCTATTTTTATATAAATATCAAAAAATAATGTTTAAACCTTCACATTGGCATGGAATGATATTGATCTTATTCCTTGATTTTAAATATTCAAATTATCAAAAAGAGAATTTCTAGCTTCAATACAGAAGCTCATAAACAAAAAAACTATCATCTTTACTTCTCAAATCCCAAACATAATTTTCATTTTCATTTATACATATTATATTCAGTACATTATATGAATCATATTTCTATAAAAATTTATGGAAACCTAGGTAACACCCTAATAATTTATAAAATATTATCTTTAAATAATTTTATTTCTTCAAAATCTTGGGTTATATACTACACCTAGATTAAAAAAACATGATATATTATTAAAATATTGTTATATGAACTTCATAAACTAGACCTTAAAATTGGTGTGTATTAATAGGATTAAATAATTTATTAAATATATATAAAGTTATTAGTCAATATAAATTTATTGATTATTTCATAGGAAATAGGCACTCAATGTTCATTAAATCTGTTATATTCTTGAAAAATACATTTTATTCAAAAATGATTTTTATTACATTCTTGAGAATATAATTATAATTAAAATTAATTAAAATTTCATATAAATTATTTGGTAAAAGGTATATAATTTTTAAATCATCATATATAAATTTCCGTCTATATAAATTTTGTAAATTTTCTAAAAATACCGATTTCATAGTAATTAATGAGGAAATTAGATTTTTTTGAAATATTTATTTTATTTTAATTAAAAAGTATCATTATTAAATGAATTTTTCCTAAAAGTAATTAAATTATTATTTAATGATATATAGTCTAATTAACTTTGTTGGAGTCATTATTATACCCGATTTTAGTATACTTACATTTATTGGCTTTAAAGACAATTTTTTAAAAAATTGTTTTTCATTTTCTTTTATGTTTTTATATTAAAAGTAATTGATTCTCTTTATTGGTATTGAATTTTATAAAATGGATTGTATATTTTTAATTTCTAGGTTCAAATTTGGTAAATGGGCCACTACTATTTTTGATCAATATGAATAGAAACCGTTGTAAATTAATCACCATAGTAAAGCGTAAATAAAATTTATATTGGTTTAAAATAAGTTATAAGGACATATTTTATCATCCAAATTATTATCATGAATTTAATTATTCCCTTATAAGATGAGTCTTGAAATTGAGTTGTTTAATGGACACTTGTCCATGAAAATGACCTATATAATATTTAAAGAATAGAAAGTTACATAATTTTATTATTTTAGTTTTAAATATCTCTTATGTGTCCACACAGAGAAAAAATAATTTTAATAATGAATATAAGTGTCCAATTTTTTACTAATATTTTTTTATAAATTATATATTGACCTTAAATGGTTGTGCAATCTTAATACAATATTTATTCCAATAACAAAAAAAATCAATTCATTTAAAAAATATTAAAAGCGATATAATTTAAATTATTTAATGTTTAAGATAATTTTTTAGATATATATTAAATAATAGGGAGGTTTTAAAGCATTAAATTTAAATCCCACATCTCTATTGATGTATTTAAAATCAAATTACATGAATAGTGTAAAAAAGGACATTAATTAAATTTTATAATGAATAATATTTTATTAAATAATTTAAATTCATAAAAATAATATAATCATCCAAAAGAATGAGATATGTTTTTTAAAACCATAAAAGGCCCATTTATGATAATTTTTTATTATATAGTAACATTATTAACCCTTAAAGGGTATTAAAATTTAATTTTATAGTAATTGTGAAAGGGGTTAAGGAAGGGTTAAAACCATAAATATAAGGATAAAAATGTAATTAAAACTTATAAAAAATTTATTTTACGAGATTATTTCAACCAATACAAAAAGAGTATTATAATATTTTCAATTTAGATGAATTTTGACATCAACATTAATTTAAATTAATTTAATATTTTAATAAGTTCCTAGGGTGCCCTCCTCTTATTTATAAAAGGGCAGCCTTTGTTTATTGTATTCACACCACTTTGAGTCTTATATATCAATAATAATCTTAAAAGGTATCTTATAAACTTTCTTAGAAACATTTTAAAGTTTCTAGTATTCCCAAGAGTTCAACCCTAGATCCCTCAAGAGGAGATCAAAAGGTTTTGTTTCAAAGAAGAGGAAAACGCCTTAGCTGATCACTTTCTTTTTAATTCTTATTACCCTCCATTAAATCTGTTATATTATTCATAAAATAATAAAATAAATATATTTTATACAAATATATGTTATTTATATTATGAAACCACCTTTATTAACCCTCAATCTATCAAATGGGAAGTGAAAGTATCACTCATGTGTACGTACATCTTATTGTCTTGACGTAGCGATACAATTAATTTTCCATCAACATCTTTAAAAAATATGTATTATCATGAATTTAATTTTTTATATTTGATATTTAATAAATAATTATGACCCAAAAATGATAGTATCACATCTACCTTATTACTTTAAAAATGTTAAAAAATAATAATGTTTTTTGTGTTTACGTGTGGACTACCACCTCCATGAAGCAATTTGATTTGATTTTCATTTTGGTTTTACATAGATAATAAAATGTATGATTTTAATGAATATATATTATATATAATATATAATAAATATTTATTAGTTGTGACTTATTATTTATATTTATTTTATACCACTAGTAAAAAAATGAAAAAAAAATCATGCATAATTATGGCCAACCGTCTCCATCATCGCTGTAATTCATTTTTGAATCTCTACTATTTTTGGATGATTCTAAATAGGTATATAATGGATATATATGATATCTTAATTATTTAAATTATTATTAAATATAATAGTAAAAAAATTAAATTTATTAAAAATTAGGTTAGAGTGCCTTCGAATCAAGTAGAACTTATGGTATGTGATTTTTTTTATATTTTATTTCCATGGGACACATTTCATATTCACGAAAAATTTATTTTTTGTTGTTGTATATTATAAACTTGAATTTATATTATTATTATTATTATATTTATAGTATTTAAATATACATATAATTTTATTTATTTCATGGGAATTACAATTCAAATGATACCAAATTAGTAAAGGTTTTATGTTACAATCTTGGTTATAGGGATTGATCATGATTATTTTTATGAAGAATGAAAAATTATGATATACCATTCAATAAAATCATTAATTTTATTCTAATTCAATTTATTTTGGATAATTCATGTTTTCATATCATTTAACCCACCTAATGTACTCTAGAGTCTGAAAATCTATTTTTGTGGAAAATCGAATTTATTTATCTTTCAGTTCATAATTTATTTTCTTCCATATACATTTTTTTAAAATGTTTTAAAATAAGGGTTTTACTATTCACATATGATTTTTTTAATTCCTTTTTTACCCTTGTGTTTCTTTTTATAATTTTTTAAAAGGAATCTTCTTGTCTTTTTTCAAATTAGGAAGTTTTTGTCTTCTTCTACCAAAGTGTAAAAGAAATGTTTTATTTTAAAGTATACATAAATAACATAATTTTACACCACCATGAATGATAAATTTTTTGAATCTTCCATTAAAATATTCCAATGATTTTTAAAGAAAATGTTATTCTTAATTTTTTGGGAAATTTTATGTTTTAAAAAGGTTATTTCAATGAGAGAAGGAAATTTTCGTCATGAAATGTTCCATGTGATCTCTCAAATTCATTTTCCATCTAAGATGAAAATTTTTTAAGTTACTTAAGATTTACCGGGGATATTATAAAATTATTACATCCTTATTCTTCCTCTGTATGGATTATTTTTATGATCAAAATATTTTTATAAAATCCATTCCTTTCACCAGGGTTATAGTATGATGGAAGGATGAATTATTTATGAAACCATTTATTTTAAAAAAGTTATTCTATGATGAAATGTTCATTAAATCAATTTCATTTCATTAGTTCTAATATAATGAATGTTTTTTGATATTGTGGCACAGATATGTATGGTTTTCATTTTGTGAAGGTGGTTATGTTATAACCAAATACATTAAAAACATCATAACCATGGTTAGTGGTTACGTAATAACCAAGAATGGTGGTTACATTATAACCAATAAAGTGGTCATGTTATAATAAATGATCTATGGGGTATATATATCCCTTTCATGCATTAGGTGATGATTGATATCCTATTCGATAAATATGAATTGAATGGGGATTGAACTTAGTCCTATAATGGAATTTTTCCACTGTAATAGTCATGGTAGTAAAGAATGACTACGATAATGGTATGGGGAGTAAACTTAATCCACTTAAATAGTCTAGGTTGTGAATATTGACTACTATGATGTTTTGGGAAGTGAACTCATTCCACTATGATTGTCAAGACAATGAGCCTTGACTACTAAGGAAATTATTTTCTTCTCTTATGCATATACCAAAAAATTAAGTCTTTTAATAATGATATTATCCAAGGACTCTCATTATTTTACTACTTTATGATTCATGTATTGTTAAATTCCAATATTTATTCCTTGAAAGGAGATTATGATCTATGATATAAAATATATGATTTTCAAATGTAATTCACATGTTCTCATACCCTTATGTTCATGTTATCCTGAAGTGATCATTGATATCTCGATTGTTTACCCTTACTATAAATTGTTCCTAACCATTTCTTATGTTTCCTTTATACAGGTTATGAGGAAAGGTACTAATTATGATATGTCTAATATTGTTGTTAATTATGTATATTTTAGTGGGAGATGATGTATATCTCTTATGGACTATTTTTTCATGTGTCTTAATTTCTTACAGCACTAGACCTATATGATACCATCATGGATATTTATGTTTTGTAATGAATATTTATATATTAATATGTGTTATATATTTATGAAATTTTTGTGTCACTATAGACAGTATCATATAAATATTTAGTTTACTTTTAGAAATTATGATGAGAAAACTTTAGTGAGAACCATAGGGATAAGTATAAGTATAATATAACATCTTAAAGTTTTGGTAATGATCATGGATAACATAGGTTAAAGAAATTTTTTCACAGATTTAAAATTATATTTCATTTTTTATACATCCTATAAATGATTATTTTTATTATTCCTTACTATTATTATTGTTTCTCACACTATTATTTTTTGTTTTAGTAAATGGCTATAACCAGGCGGTCTTTTGTTATTGACAAAGGATAATGAAATGATTTTCATTATGGTAAACCATATGAAATCAGAGTTGTAATAAAAAAACCTTGAGATTATTCCTAATTAGATATAATGATATATAATTAACAACATAAAAATAAGTGATACTCATTGAAAGTCAGATAAGAGGAATAGTAGATTTTATATAAGTTCATGTGGTAACAATCATGGAGAAAAGAATAATCAATTTCATTCCTATAAATAATGTCAGAAGATGCACCGATAGTAATATCTAAAATGGTGGATAAGATTGTTTCTATGTGTAAAGAAATGACATAGAGTAACAAATTTCCAAGGAATTTGATTTATTATATGTGGGAAACCTAAACATTATCTAAGTCAATTAACTCAACTAAATATTAACTTCTAGACAATGGAATGACCTATTTAGTGAAAGGATTTAAGTGTTTATGTATTCTGATTTGATAATTATTTTTTTGAAGTTTCATATCAATTATATTTTGAGTATAATGATCTTTAAACATATAAGGATTGTTCCTTATAGTAATTTTAAACATATGTTTGGTTGGGATAAATAGATGATTGATATTGGTTGGATAATGTTGATTAAATTGAGATTGATTAGTTGAGAACAAAGTGATTTGTATTATCCTAGATGACGATACTTTAATATTTGGATTTATAGAATATTTTTTATAGTTTGTGGAATTATTTTAGGAATAAGAATTGTGTGAATTTTTGAAACCATATATGATTTCATGTGATGTTAACAAAAAAATTTGGATACTTTCATGGGTTTCTAAACATAAGATTGATCGTATGCTCATATAAATTAACCCCAAATTTTTAATGTTTTATGTGGTGGGATTTTAATGTGATTTGAAACTTTTAATGGGTATTAGAAATAATACTCTATTGAGGTTTAAATAATCCATTGGGTTTGGTATATAGTTTGATGTTAAGTTAATTATCGTATATTAGATTTTTGGATATAGATAATCTTCACGGTTAAAAAGTGATTCATTAATAAGGATATATTTTTAGAAATATATATTATCAAGGTAATGAATAATTTTCAGGTTAGTATTTAAATTTGATTCATGATATTTTGTTTAAGTTCACTACATTAATAGACTATATAGTTATTTATCACAACAATTAATGATATTTAAGAGATGTTTCATTGTGTTGAGGTATATATAAGACTTATGTTTAAGAATTTATGTAACATGAAAGATTATTCAGGAATAATCAAATTAATCTAAAGGGAATAATATGGAATTTGATTTTACAACATTGTTTAATGTCGATATTATTGAGGTAATTAATGTTTTATTGATTAATTTTGTATTTATTCATGTAATACTTTATTAATTTTTATAATTTTCTTATTTTGACCAATTTTTCTAATGACTAGGGACATGAGGAATTTATTGATATAATTTTTTTATCCATTGGATTTTTATTTTAACGTTTCTAGTATAGAAAATTCAACTCGAAGATTCATCATTTGGAGAAAAAGATTAGATTGTGGTGGAAATTGATTAAAGGATTAAATTAAAATTTTAAAGAAACTATATGTTATTTTGTTATTAGTATAGATGGAAAATTAATTATTTAAATATAAGAAAATGATCTTTTGAAAAAAATTATCATATGACCTCCAATTCTAATGAATTGAATGTCTTTTAACCCTACATAATTCATGGGTTTTTTGGTTTTTAACATTCTCATCTCCATAATCTCTATCGACATCTATTTTTACTTGGGAATTAGGTTTCTATTTCATGTCCCTATAATAATATCCCATTGATTTTATACTATATGGAAAACCATTTTTGTGGTGATCTTCATACTTACCTTTCCCTCTTTTAAGCGGATGTTTTATTAACTATTTTTATGGTATAGGTTTTCAACAAATGAATTTTCAAATATAAAACCACTGATTACCAAGATATGTTCAAATTGTGGGGACACAATTTATTATGGGTGGAGGGGGGGATAATATATGCCCTAGATATTTTAGAATATATTTCTCAGAAAATAATTTTATTTTTAGATATCTTATATTACACGTAACAATGAGTATAAACAAACCACGTTATATTATAAAAATACCATTAAGTGACATTTTAACCAAGCCATTAAAATTGGTAGGTAAGTATAAGATTGGATACATTATGAAATACTTATCATTTTAACACTTAATATAAATTTTTTGATTAATTCTTAAGAAATAAGCACTAAATGTTTATTAAAAAGATTTTATTCTTCAAAAACACGTTTTCATAAAAAATTATTTTAATATATTTTATTAGAAAAAATTATAATTAAAGTTATTATAATTTTAAAAAAAAATATTTTATAACAATTATTTAAATTTTAAAATCATCATATTAACATTATCTTTGGGTGAAATTTTGGTATTTTTTTGAAAATATTGATTTTTTAGTGAAATGTGGAAAATACAGATTTTTGTTAAAATTTCATTTTATATTTATTGAAAAGTTTCACAGTACAATGAATTTTATATAAAAGTAAAATCAAAATAATTAATTAAATATAATCTAAATAAATTAATTTGAATAATCATTATATGTGATTTGGGTATAATTACATTTTTGTTTTTAAAACCCCATTTTTCTAAAAATAGTTTTTCATTGTGTTTTATGTGTTTATATTAAAATTAATTTTTACAAATTATAGGTATTAAATTTTATAAAATTTAGTCCATATTTTTAATAATGATTCTTAAATTTTTTTAAATAGGCCAAATTAATTTTTCGTCAATACGATTAGAAGCCGTGGTAAATTTATCACCATAGTAATTGGTAAATGAAATTAATCTTGGTTAATACTAAGTTATAAAACCATATTTTTCATCGTATAATTATTTTATGAATTTAATTATACACTTATCACCTTAGTCTTGAAATTGAGTTATTTAATGAACACTTTTCCATGAAAATGACATATAGAATATTTAAATCAAAGAATGTTATTAAATGTCAATCTTTTTATAATATCTCTTATGTGTCCAATTGGGGAAAAATAAAATGTTATTAATGAATATATGTATCCATTTTGTGATTAATTAAAAAATTCCTCATAAAAATTTATTTCTAATTTTTAAAAATTATACAACAACCTTAAATGATAGTGAAATGATTGTACAATATTTATTCAATTAGTAGAAAAATTTAAATAAATGATTTTAGAAATATTAAAAGTGACATAATATTAATGATTTAATATTTAAAAATATTTTTTTAGATCTATATAAAATATATAGTAGTTTTAAAAGTATCATATTCGAATTTCCCCTTTTCCATGATGTATTTAAAGTCAAATTAAATGAATAGTGTTAAAAATGACATTAATTATATTTTATAATAAATAATATTTAATTAAGTGATATAAAATTAATAAATATATTATATCCATAAAAATAAAAGGGATACAGTATTATAAATCTTCTATGACCCGTTTATTGATCATTTTTTGTTTTATAACTTCATTGTTAAAAGTTAAATTGTAGAAAACATTAATATTTTGGTAATTGTCAAAAGGGTTAAATAAGGTTTAAAACAAAATAATAAGGGTAAAATGCGAACTAAAATGTTCTAAATTTTATTTTATGTGAGTATTTAAACTCTTTATCATATATATTTGAATATTATCAATCTGAATTCATTTTGACATTATATTTAATTTATATTATTTTAATATTTTATGATATTCTGAGGGTGCCCCTCCCCTCAATTATAAGTGGGCGCCCATACATTCTCTTCTTTTCACTACTTTGAGTCCTGTATCATGAAAAAAATATACCGATTTCTATTTTAAAATTTATAATATAGATTATATAGGTTCTAGAATTCCCAAAGGACCGATCCTAGAGCCTTTAAGAGGTGATCTAAAAGAGTCATTTCAAAGAAGAGGTAATCACATTTTTTTAATTTTATTATTATTTCCTTCATATAAATCTATTATATTATTATTTAAATAATGAATTTAGTATACCAAATTTTATTTAATGTTTTTATGATTATGAAACCTCCTTTATTCATCTTCTTTCCATCAAATGAGAAGTGAAAGCATCGCTCATGTGTATGTACGACTTTCTATCTCCACATTGCAATACAATTAATTTTCTATATCCATCCTTAAAACATATTATTATAGTGGTTACAATATTTATATTTTATATTTATGGAATAATTATTCTTATGGATTTATAATATCATTTATCTCTTATTACCTTATAAATCATTGAAAAAAATAACACTGTTCATGCGTACGTACAGATTTCCACCTCTAGGAAGCGATGTTATTATATTTTCATTTATATTTTACCTGGATGTTAATAAGGATATATTTAATGAATATATATGATATATATGATATAATAATTATTATTTAAGGGTGAGTTGTTATTTACCTTTCTTTCTTACCATCCATTGAAAAATGAAAATATCTTCCATGCGTATGTATGGCCTACCATCTCAATGAAAGATGCTATTTATTATTCCACATCTACCTTTTATGAATGATTTTAAATATTTATATAATGGGTATATATTATTTTATAATTTTATAAATTATTATTATATAAGAATAGAATAAATTTAAATTTATTACATTTTAGTATAGGGAATCTTAGAATCAAGTAGAACTCATGGTAAGATATTTTCATCTCACTTTTATTTCCCTAGGACACATTCCATATTCACCACTAATTTCTTCTGTGTGTTTTATATACTTTAATTTATTAAATTTTATGATTATTACTTTGAAATATATAATTATATACATATTTATTAAAGGTTATTTATTTCAAGGGGTTTAATATTCCAATGATACCAAATTAGTTAGGGTATTTTGTTACCATACTCATTATTTATCAGGATTACTTATGATTACATTTATATTATGAAATATTATGATATAATCTTAACTAAACTTAGGATATTTCTTTTAATTTTTTATTTATTGATAATATATGTTTTCCTTTAATTTTATTCACCTCAAGTACTCAAGATATAAAAAATATATTTTTAAATAAAATAAACTTTATTTCTCTCTTCGATCAAAAAGACTATTTCTTATATATCAACTTATTATAAAAAAAATTGAAATGTTGTTTTCTATATTAACCTATGATTTTTTCATGTAATTTTTACCCATATTTTTATTTTTATTTTTATAAAAGAAATTTTATTTTAATTTTCCAAACAAGACACTTCTTTACTTTTTCTACAAAAGGGTGAAAAGAATGTTTTAGTTTAAAGTATATGACATGAATTGGATTTCTTTTTCTAGCGTGAATGATCATTGTTTTTAATAGTATATTAAATGTTTACGATGTTATTTTAAAATAAATTTTTCCCTTAATATTTCAGAAATTTTTATTTTTTAAAAAGGTTATTTCAAAATTAAATGGATATTTTCCTCAAGAAACTTTCTAAGTGATCTTCTAAGATCACTTTCCATATAAGATGTCATATTTTTATATTACTTTATATTCAATGGGGATATGATCCAATTATTCCATACTTATTTTTTATCTTAATGGTTTATGTTTATGATGAAAATATTTTTATAAAACCTATTCCTTTTCTATGGTTTATCCAATAATGGAATGATGAAATGTTTATGAAACCTATTTCTTTTTCAAGGTTTATGCTATGATTAAATGTTTATGATACACATTTTTTCATGGGTTATGATATGATTAATTTTCTATGATCTTATGAAATAGATATGTATGTTATTTATTATGTGATAGTGGTTACATTATAACCATGAATGGTGATGATATTATAAACAAGGGTGGTGGTTATTTTATAAAAAAGGATTGTGGTTACCTTATAACATAGGATGATGTTCACATTATGAAATAGGTTAGGTGGAACCTTTATCTCCCTCTAATTCATTGGGTAATTTTTTATATAGTGTTCGATAAAAATAGATATAATGGGGAGTGGACCATGTTCAGTAAGGGAATTTATCCACTATGATAATCATTGGAGTGAACCATGACTACTTTGATGGTTTTGAGTGTGAAACAAACCCACTATAATTGTCTCTAGAGTGATCCATGAATACTACAATGGTTTGGGTAGTTAAACCATTCCACTATGATAATATTCTAAATGATCCTTTACTACTTAATAAATTATTTTCTTTTCTTATGTGTATGCCACAAATTTTTGTATTATTTCCATATTATGATCTCATTACGCATGTTATTTGATTAGTTTGTCATTCATGTCTTATGAACTACCAATATTGATTTAATAACTCAAGATTATGATTTCACGATATTCTAAGGATTATTTTCAAATTTGGTACTCATGTTCTGATACACTTATGTTCTTATTATTCTCAATTGATAATTAAAATCTCCCATGTTTATCCTTACCAAGCATCAAAGCTAACCCTTTATTATGTTTCCTTTCCCCAGGTTATGAATAAATACACTATGTATGATATGTATAAAATTGGTGATATTTATGAAGAACTTAGTGGGAGGGGATGTTGATCACTTATGAACCAGTTTTTTATGTGACAATGTTTTCAAAAGGAGTAGACTTATATGATTTTGGTGTGGATTATTATGTTATATTATGAATATTAATCTATTAAGATGTGATATCTATGTATGAAAATTTGGTTTCACTATGACCACATATTATTTTTATCAACATAAAATATCCTTGAATAATATTAATAAAAAATATTTAAAATAATCCCTAATATTTGAATTAGAAACTCCCATAAAATTTTTACGATCTTCTCAATTAATCCTGAATAATATTTTATTTTATATCTCAAGGAAAGTTGGTATTATTTCATCTTTAAAACCCTATAAAATCCATATAATTTAAAGTTATTTTATCCCTCTTACACATATCCTTGGACTCATATATTCTTGATAAATGACACATCCTTTCCTGATATAGATCATCGTTGAACCTCTAGACCCTTCTTCAATTGGTCGTACAATCTCATTTTGAATCACAACCCTTCAGAATAAAAATAATTTTTATTAAATGAATATCAACACAAAAACATTTTAAAATATTATTCTTCTCTTAATAATATTTTATTTTTGTATTTCCCAATTCATTAGGTTCTCATAAATAAACCTTACAACATGTTATAGTGAATCCATATAAAGCTCTTGAACCTTTAAAATTTTCTCTCTCATTTTATCAAAAAGGTGGGAACCTTATGTTATATGTGTTAACCTTATGAAGTTATAATATTGAACCTTATGAATTTATTTATACCATATTAAGTGTATACATTGACCTTATCAAATTATGAACCTTATAAAGTTGGACAACATTATGGTGTCATCTTCAATAAACCTTATAAAAATTAAACTTTTCCTCTAAACTATGACATAAAACTTATACATTGTGCCTTAAAAAGTATATAAAACTTATGTATATGAACCATATCAATACTATAACGTTTATTTATTTATCCAAAAATATTTTTATATGGTAAATATAGAATTATTTCAACTTTACTCTAGAACCCTTCCAAATAAACTATTTTTTTTCAAATGACTCATTTAAATTCCTAACTTAACATTGTCATATAAAATCATCATATACGAGATAGAAATAAATCTAATCTATACATTTATAGTAAAAACTACAAGTATGGGTTCATTTGGTTGTTTATTATCATAATAATATCTCTTGAATCTCTGCAAAAGTTAGTTTCTTTCAGACACATTCTAAACCGTTGAAGACAATACTCCTTCCTCCATGTAATTGTCTTTGAAATTAAGATCTATACACCAATCATTATACTTAATATAGTTTTTATAAAAATTAAAAAATCATCCCTATTGGATTAAAAAATTAACTCTTGGAATTTTTCTTTCCTACTAGCACTTAGTTTGATATTTTCATATCTAGGCTTTCTATTAACAAAATGATTCTGTTCACCATAAATAAAACCACCCATTAGAGAAAAATAGCACATAATATGATGAGGTGATCAAACTTATTATCTGTGCTTGATTTGAAACTCCCATGCCTCATGTTGTATTCATTTTATAAAGGAATATCACACCCCAGGCAGGTGACATGAGGCTTCATTCAAGACATGACATGGATCATTTAGGGAAAAAATATAAAACTCAACAATTTTACAATCAATGCATTCCAAAATTTATATAATCCCATTCCACACTATTGTACTTGGTACAAGAAGTGTTATATCCTTCTAGTTATCGGTACGATATTAACCACTCTAGGCTTTACAACCAATGCATCATTTTTTTTCTTCTAAGGGTATCCCACCCATCATAGGGAAAGGATTTATATTTGGGTGATGTGGTCACACTTTTATTTAGGTGCTTTACTTGAACCTCTCATTCACTATTTGGGACTCATTTCTTATTGGTAGATCACACCGTAAGAAGTTTTTAGGAGGGTTTGTTAAATAAATATCACATATTTATTGGAAGAAGTACTGTATATACCTCAATAAACCATTTCAATTAATGAGTAAGATAAGACTGGTAGTTTTGGTTTAGACCAGTGGGGTATTAGTGGTGAAGATAATTTGTTTATAATAGGCCAGTGGGGCCTATGAGAGATGAATAATATGGAAAACAACATGCCAATATTATTAACACTTGGTATAATCAAGTGGGGGTGTTTCATGATGAAAACCATTATGACTATACCAATATTACAAAGGAGGGTTCAATGTGCATTATATATATTTAGATATAAAAATGATGGATACATCAAAATTGGTTAAAGTAGGTTGGGAAGGGTGTTATTTTAACACCCTAGGTTCTAGGAAGAAACTTTGTTCTTTAATCTATACAATACTATCATTCATAAAAAAAATTATTCATTTGATACGATTTACCTATATTAAATAATAATTCATACAATATATGAATCATAAAAAACTTTATTCATTTATAATAGAACATTATAATAAATGTTCACAAAACTAAGTATTACATACCATATGTTTTTTACCTTCCATAGATGATTTCATCCCTTAAAAATATATAAATTAAACGTGAAAAAAATAAAATTAATAATATTTTTAAAAATAATAAATCCCTTGGATCATCTTCACCATTCTAAATAACCATTGATGAAAGAAAACATATAATAAGAAAAAACATCATCAAAAGAGAAATAATGTTGTAAAATAAAAAAAGACTATATTAATGGGATTTTAGATTTGTGAAGATAGAATTGAATTGATTTATAAAATGTAATGGTAGTAATACTATAACGACCCATACTTTACATACATTGTTAATACTTCGAAATTGAAGCACACTTATTACAACATATGACAAAACCACAAAGGACCGTATAGGTATAGTGTCTTTAGAAACTGGGAAACATAAACAACTGGTTAATAAATCTTCTACAGTGTCTCCCATTTATTTCATCATATCTAGGGTCCCTTTTAGCATATTCTACTTAATATCCATCTTCCTGACCTGGGGAAAAGAAAACATAAAAGGGTGAGCTCAAATGCTCAGCAAGGGCAAATAAAGGAAATAAAAATCATATCATATCTTTTTGAAAATCAAAACCTGCAAAAGAGATCATAATATATTATCATGGAATAAATCATAAAAGTGAAAATGAGATCCCCATAATCAAAACATAAGACTTGAAACTTTGTGGCATGCACACATAATCATGGAAAATCATTTCTTGTTAGTCATGACTCATTGCCAAGACTATCTTAGTGGACAAAGTCCCTTTCTGAACCGAGTTCACTCCTCGTTTCAGTCCTGTATCACTGAACCGAAATAACCTTCCGTTCCAGCCATGTCTATCTCATGAGATATAAAATCTTTACCCAATGCATTGGAGGGAGATATAGGTCCCACCCATCTTATAATGAATCCTTTCTTATGTGTGCCACATAATAATAAATCATACATCATAGCGTAACCCATGTAATAAAAATGGGATTCTTAAACAACATGACATCATAAAACAATTCATATAAGATAAAGGAATTCATAAAAATAATTCCATTACAACATAATCAAATCAATATAAAAATAGGGATAAAAACAGAACCCTATGTTATCTTAGATGGAAAATAATTTTGATAAAACACTTGAAATGAATTCTTGAGGAAAATATCCTTTCTTCTTCAAAATCAATTTCTTTTCACAAAACGTCATGCAATTTTAAAAGAAAGAGATTTTATTGAAAATAGTCATGAAATATTTTGGAGGAATCTTCATGAAAATAAGGCTTTATAAAACCGTAAAAATCCGTTCGTGCCGTTTAAGTTTAAAAAAAACATTCTTCTCGTACTTTTGTCGGAAAAGTCAAAAAGTACCTCGTACGAAAAACGACAAAATATTTCTTTCATATCTTTTACTAAAAACTCACCAAAGGGTAAAATTGGATTTAAATAATTGTAGGTGGATGGAAATAATATTACATATTGAGGAAACATGGATTTCTATGATAAAATACACCCCATTAAATACTTACGAATAAACAATCTCGGATAAAAATGAGATTGTGATATTTCCCTTACCTTAGGTCCGATTTGCTTTGTTCGTGTCCAAAGCTCCTGTATAATGGTTTAAATAATGTTATTGACTTATTCCAGAATCATACATATTGATATGATATCATATATGGTCATATTATTATCTTCTTGTTAGTAATATTTCATTGTTACTTGTTACTCGGGTCTTTATAACTTTTTGTTCTTATGCGTGTTTTGTTGAATAAATTCTTATTCTTATCTTTAGGTTATAGATAATTCATTTCCAGAATGGTATTAGTGTAGTATATACCATATTCATTCATTCAATTCATTTATATAATCATTATGAAATGAAGATCATGTAGAACGAGTCGCATCACATCGTGGAGACGGTATTCTGTACGTACGCATGAGTGATGATATCGTTCCTATGATCGTGGAATTGTATTGGAGTATATATATATATTATTTCAGTATCAATATTACTTCATAATAATCATATATAGTTACTCATTACACCATTATACCCATCCTTGTAAGGTGATGGTGGAAAATAGATTACACCACGGCGTGGAGACGGTATTCCGTACGTACGCACGCGCGGTGATTTCATTTTTCCGTAGGATGGATAGAAGGTGAATTAGGGTTGTTTCATATTTATAATAAAATATCAGTATGTAAGTAATACTGATGTTATTACTTTATCATGAAACAACTAAAGAAGAAGAAGTTGAAGAAGAAAGAAATTGAAAAGATCGGTAATGGATATTACCTCTTCTTTGGAACGCCTCTTTGAATCCTCCACTTAAGGAACTAAGATTGGTCTTTGGAGAATACCAGGACCTCTAGGATTATTCTAGGGAAGTGGAGAGGAGAAAATGGCAGGGGTTGGCCGAGCTTGAGTGCTCAAATTGGTGTGAGGAGGAGGGGGAGGAGGTGCCCTTTTATAAGGGAGGAGAGGGGCACCTTAGGAATATCTCAAAATATTATTTTATATTAAAGTCAAAATCGGTTTATAATGGTTCCAAAGGGTCTTATTTCGAAGATAAAGTGGGTATGGTTCGAATTCCTATCAACCAATAGGATTTAAACAATTTTAGGGTATTATTTTAACCTTATCAATTAGATTTAACTCTAAGTTAATTAATTTAACTTTTACCGTGTCTTTTTGTTTTCTTTCACTATATGGTTAATACACTTACTATAACATGCCAAACGAACCCCAAATTGTTTATTATTAATATATATATCCGTATCTAAGTCATTTGGACGAACCTTAGATTTTTAGGAATAAAATAACAATTAATAATATAATATTTGATTTAAAAACTATTTTTTGTCAATTTTGACACTATTTGATATATGATTTTTGTGAAAGTCATAACAGAATTATATGTTCGAAAACAGTTAATTAAATCAACACTAATATATCATAGTAACCTATAAAATTAGTGGAATTCATAAAAAGTCTTCAATTACATTTATTTTGGTATTTATATTATCAATTATGTCAATATTTCATTAATAAGATAATTACTGCATCATCTTTGTGTCATAAATAAATTAAATTATTTGATGTCTAAAAATTACAAATAAAATATCATCATGTAGTAAATCTTTTTATCTTTCTAATGAATATTTACAATTGAATTTATCTTATGTATAACCCGATATTAAAAATGATTTACTTATTAAACTTTGATTTTAACTATTTTAACCCTTCTTTAAATAAATTAATAATAAATGTCCTAATCTAATCCAAGTGGGCCTAAATGGTCATATTTTATTCCTAAGTTTGTTTTTGGTCGAATTACACTTGTCCAATAGAATTAGGACATGTGTTAGGGTAATATTAATATCATATTTACCCTTAGTTACCCTATTTACTATTAACCGCAGTAAAAAAAAGTAAAAAGTTATTATTCACCAAAAAATTATTTTTATCTCATTGAACCACATTTTACTTACTGATATCAACCGTGTCTGTCGGATTTTCGAAATTCCATTCACAGAAGCGGTAAAATTAAGTTTTATGCAAAATTCAGTTTTTAACCTACCACTTAGTGGTTTCACTATTCATCAAAAATTGAAAGTTTTCAGAAAAATACCAAAATTTCACCCTAGGCTAATTTCGATATTCTGAGTCCAAAAATGAAGTCCATTTTGAAAAATAAAATTTATAAAATTTCAAAAAGTGGTTATTACTATTCATAACGGCTAGTTTTAATAGCATATTGTTGTTTAGTGAAACTCGGTATTGCGTACGACGCAAGCTATCGAGGAAGGTCGCGATTGCGTATAAAGCAAGCCAAGCAAGTGTTGTGTAGAAAAAGATTCCTTTGATGATTTATATAACGTAAAAGTCTCGGGTGTTACATTCTACCCCCCTTAAAAAGAATTTCGCCCTCGAAATTCGTCACTTTGCAACAAACAGATGAGGATACTTCTCCCTCATCATATCCTCAAGCTCCCATGTAGCTTCTTCAAGTTGGTGGTTTCTCCATAAAACTTTCACCAAGCGAGTGGTCTTGTTTCGTAGGACTTTTTCGCTACGATCCAGAATCTCTATCGGCTGTTCTTCATAAGAAAGATCTTGCTCCAGCGGTACAACTTCTGAGCTGAGTACATGTGAAGGATCTGGTATGTACTTTCTCAGGAGAGTTACATGGAACACATCGTGAACTTGAGAGAGATTCGGTGGAAGCGCCAATCGGTAAGCTACCTTCCCAACACGATCCAGTATTTCAAAAGGACCGATATATCTAGGGCTCAACTTCCCCTTCTTTCCAAATATCATAACCCTCTTCCAGGGAGATATTCGTAAGAACACTTTATCACCCACTTCAAACTCTAGGTCTTTTCTTCGGTTGTCAGCATAACTTTTCTGTCGACTCTGAGCTGCTCTTATGTGTTGTTGAATAGATCTGACCTTTTCTGCCATTTCATCAACGAGATCAGGTCCTAATAGCTTTCTTTCCCCAACTTCATCCCAGAAAGTTGGAGTCCTGTATTTCTTTCCATAGAGAGCTTCATAAGGAGCCATCTGAATACTGGAGTGAAATCTATTATTATAAGAAAATTCCACCAAAGGTAGGTGTTGATCCCAACCTCCTTTGAAATCCATAGAGCAAGCTCTCCGCATATCTTCTAGGGTTTGAATTGTTCTCTCAGACTGACCGTCTGTCTGGGGATGATAAGCAGTGCTGAAACTCAACTCTGTATCCAGAGTATGCTGAAGACTTCGCCAGAACTTCGAGGTAAATCTCGGATCTCGATCATATATAATAGAAAGTGGTACTCCATGCAATCTTACCACTTCCTTTACATATATCCTGGCAAGCTGATCTAGAGAGAAATCCTCTCTAATAGCAATGAAGTGTGCAGACTTTGTAAGACGATCAACTATGACCCAGATAGCATTATTGCCTTTGGATGTTTTAGGAAGTCCTGTGACAAAGTCCATAGTGATGTTTTCCCATTTCCATTCGGGTATGGGTAATGGTTGTAACATCCCCTTAGACTTCTGTCTCTCAGCTTTAACTTGTTGACAAACCAAGCATCGAGAGACATATTCAGCAACATCTCTTTTCATGCCATCCCACCAGAAGTACTCTTTCAGGTCCCTATACA
Source organism: Viscum album (assembly GCA_963277665.1). Lineage (NCBI taxonomy): Eukaryota > Viridiplantae > Streptophyta > Magnoliopsida > Santalales > Viscaceae > Viscum > Viscum album. The sequence goes on from OY728160.1 coordinate 124,471,269, forward strand.
TCTTCGTGCTTCCAGGATGAATAGAGAATGATGAACTATGAGCCTCATCCAGCAGCTCATTCTTTAATTCGGGGATGGGAGGAACGCAAACCCGATTCCTGAACTTTATTATCCCATCACAATCAAGGTTGAATTCAGGAACATTTCTCACCTTCTTTTGTAACTCGACATCTTCTTTCTGTGCCTCTTTAATCTTCACATGTATAGATGGTTGAACATTCATTTGAGAAAGATAAGATTTTTCCCCTTCCATTATAATTCCAAGATCCATCCTTTGTAAATCCATAAATATTGGATCTTTTGTGATCCTCATCATGGATAAACTAGCATGGTCTTGTCGACTTAATGCATCTGCCACCTTGTTTGCTTTCCCAGGGTGGTAATGGATTGAGTAGTCATAATCCTTAATCAGCTCCAACCATCTTCTTTGACGCATATTCAACTCCTTTTGTGTGAAAATATACTTTAAACTTTTATGATCAGTATAAATATCACACCTTTCATCATAAAGGTAATGCCTCCAAATCTTTAATGCAAAGATTACCGCAGCCAACTCCAAATCATGTGTTGGGTAATTTTACTCATGGATTTTCAACTGTCGTGAGGCATAAGCTATCACCATATCATTTTGCATAAGAACGCACCCCAATCCCTTCTTGGATGCATCACTGTAGATCACAAACCTTTCTCCACTACAAGGCAGTGTGAGCACAGGTGCACTGGATAACCTTCTTTTCAACTCCTTGAAATTCTCTTCACATTCCTCTGTCCAGACAAACTTAACTCCCTTCCGAGTCAACTTGGTGATTGGATTAGATAATCGTGAAAAATCTTTTACAAAACGTCGATAATATCCAGCCAAACCAAGAAAACTTCGGATCTCAGTTACTTTTGTTGGTCTTGACCATCTTTCGATAACCTCTGTTTTTGCTGGATCCACAGATATCCCCTCTTTTGAGATTATATGACCCAAAAATGCAACTTTTTGAAGCCAAAATTCACACTTGGTAAATTTGGCATAAAGCTTCTCCTTTCTCAGGGTCTTCAATATAATTCTCAAGTGATCTTCATGCTCTTCCTTGCTCTTTGAATAGACAAGAATATCGTCTATAAAGACTACCACAAATTGATCAAGATAGTCTCTAAAGACTCTATTCATTAGATCCATGAAGATAGCAAGGGCATTAGTAAGACCAAATGGCATCACTATAAATTCATAGTGTCCATACCTTGTACGGAAAGCCGTCTTTGGTATATCCTCCCTTTTGACCCTTAATTGATGATACCCTGAACGAAGATCAATCTTGGAAAAGTATTGAGCTCCGCGTAGTTGGTCAAATAAGTCATCAATGCGTGGGAGAGGATATTTGTTCTTGATAGTGATCTTGTTAAGTTCTCGATAATCAATGCAAAGTCTCATTGATCCTTCTTTCTTCTTAACAAATAGAACAGGTGCTCCCCAAGGTGACACACTAGGGCGTATGAATCCCTTATCAAGATTCTCTTGGAGTTGCTTCTTCAATTCCTGCAACTCAATTGGGTCCATTCTATAAGGTGTCTTTGAAATAGGCAAAGCACCCGGTACGAGTTCTATTGAAAACTCAACTTCACGATTTGGTGGAAGACCCGGCAATTCCTCCGGTAAGACATCATCAAACTCCCGTACAATGGGCATATTCTTAATCGTGAGTTTCTCACCAACCATTTGAGATAAATAACCTTCATTTAGTGGAATCAATACCCATAAGATGGAAGAAATTTCCACTGGAAGGTTATGTTCATCCTTGCATTGATAGACGATCGTAGATTGATCTGGAATATGAAATGTGACTTCCCTTCTTTGGAAATCGATATGAGCTCCATGTAGAGAAAGCCAATCCATGCCAAGAATCACATCAAATTCCACTAAAGGAAGGATCACAAGATTTGCAGGAAGCACTTTCCCAAAAACTTCGATCGGAGAAGAATTATAAACTTTTGATGCGATTGATGTGCCATTAGGTGTTGTCACAGCTAACTCAACATCTAATTGTTGAGGTAATACGGTGATACCCTTAGAAAAGTTTTCAGAAATAAAAGAGTGGGTGGATCCAGAATCAAATAAAACATTTGCTACTTTAGAGTGGATGGTAAGTGTACCTTTCACCACATCGTTATCGTACTCCACATCACTGATAGAAATTGCATGTGACTTTCCTTTGTCTTTAGCCTTAAGAGTTTGTTGACGTCGACCATCATCATCAACCCTTGGATTTGGGCATTGATTGGCATAATGCCCCATATCCTTGCACTTGAAACATTGAAGTGTAGTAGGTTCATTCTGTGTATCCCTTCCTTTGTTTGCGTCATTAGACATCTTCTTCCCATTATCACGGCATTCAAATGCCCGATGACCTTCTTTTCCACATTTAAAACATTTACTTGTCCCTTTAAGACAACTCCCTCCATGTTTCTTTCCACACTTTGAGCATAAGGAAAAGCTCATCTTCTTTTCCGTGTGCTCTTTAGATTTTTCTTTGAATTCCATCTTCCTCTTCTTATCAAACCCATGTGACTGATGGGTTACTCAAATCTCCATCTCGACTTTGAGAGCACATAGAACGATTTCCTCGTAGCTATTGAAGTCCCTTATGGCTAACGCCCTTCGAAGACTTGGTTTTAAGCCACTAAAGAATCGATCGATCTTACTCTCAGGTTGGATAATAATACCAGAAGCGTACCTTGAAAGTCTTGTAAAATTTGCTTCATAGGTACCAACAGATTCATCATCCCTTTGCTTCAGTTCAAGAAACTCTTTCTCCATCTTTGTTCAGAGAATACGAGGGAAGTACTTGTTGAAAAATAAGTTCTTGAACTCGTCCCATTCCATAGACTCAATTTCATCCCTTTGCCTCGTATTCTTAACAAGATTCCACCATTGATCAGCATCTCCTTCCAAACGATACACTGCTAGGATGACTTTATTATGCTCAGAACATTGAAGAACAGAAAATATCTTTTCAGTAGTACTAATCCATTGTTCAGCAACTAATGGATCAGTAGACCCGCTGAAAGAAGGTGGACGCTGCCTCATGAAGGATTCAACAGAATGTTGCTCCCTCCTTTGTTCGTTTGGAAATCCTACATGATTCATAGCTTGAGAAAGTTGTGTGAGCATGGCTACAAGATTTTGCATTCCAGCTCCCATATCGTTTGGTTGCTCAGGGGGACAATCATTGCATTGCCCATCGCATTCCGCATTAACACGGTTCCTTCGGGTTCCAGCCATTGACTAAAACCAAGAAGAATAGTGTGAGCAACACTAATTATAATAGGAAACCACATAATTCAAGAATAAAATTTTCATGCTTAAGGTCTTATCCTAGGTTATTCAAGGCCATTTCTAAAACACTAAGATTGTGTTCTATGCTTAGACTTATCCTTAGGGTTCTTACAAAGGCTTTCACATCCTAGTTTCCAAAGGTTGACTATACCTTTCCTCTGATACTAACTATAACGACCCATACTTTACATACATTGTTAATACTTCGAAATTGAAGCACACTTATTACAACATATGACAAAACCACAAAGGACCGTATAGGTATAGTGTCTTTAGAAACTGGGAAACATAAACAACTGGTTAATAAATCTTCTACAGTGTCTCCCATTTATTTCATCATATCTAGGGTCCCTTTTAGCATATTCTACTTAATATCCATCTTCCTGACCTGGGGAAAAGAAAACATAAAAGGGTGAGCTCAAATGCTCAGCAAGGGCAAATAAAGGAAATAAAAAACATATCATATCTTTTTGAAAATCAAAACCTGCAAAAGAGATCATAATATCTTATCATGGAATAAATCATAAAAGTGAAAATGAGATCCCCATAATCATAACATAAGACTTGAAACTTTGTGGCATGCACACATAATCATGTAAAATCATTTCTTGTTAGTCATGACTCATTGCCAAGACTATCTTAGTGGACAAAGTCCCTTTCTGAACCGAGTTCACTCCTCGTTTCAGTCCTGTATCACTGAACCGAAATAACCTTCCGTTCCAGCCATGTCTATCTCATGAGATATAAAATCTTTACCCAATGCATTGGAGGGAGATATAGGTCCCACCCATCTTATAATGAATCCTTTCTTATGTGTTCCACATAATAATAAATCATACATCATAGCGTAACCCATGTAATAAAAATGGGATTCTTAAACAACATGACATCATAAAACAATTCATATAAGATAAAGGAATGCATAAAAATAATTCCATCACAACATAATCAAATCAATATAACAATAGGGATAAAAACAGAACCCTATGTTATCTTAGATGGAAAATAATTTTGATAAAACACTAGAAATGAATTCTTGAGGAAAATATCCTTTCTTCTTCAAAATCAATTTCTTTTCACAAAACGTCATGCAATTTTAAAAGAAAGAGATTTTACTGAAAATAGTCATGAAATCTTTTGGAGGAAGCTTCATGAAAATAAGGCTTTATAAAACCGTAAAAATCCGTTCGTGCCGTTTAAGTTTAAAAAAAACATTCTTCTCGTACTTTTGTCGGAAAAGTCAAAAAGTACCTCGTACGAAAAACGACAAAATATTTCTTTCATATCTTTTACTAAAAACTCACCAAAGGGTAAAATTGGATTTAAATAATTGTAGGTGGATGGAAATAATATTACATATTGAGGAAACATGGATTTGGATGATAAAATACACCCCATTAAATACTTACGAATAAACAATCTCGGATAAAAATGAGATTGTGATATTTCCCTTACCTTAGGTCCGATTTTCTTTGTTTGTGTCCGAAGCTCCTGTATAATGGTTTAAATAATGTTATTGACTTATTCCAGAATCATACATATTGATATGATATCATATATGGTCATATTATTAGCTTCTTGTTAGTAATATTTCGTTGTTACTTGTTACTCGGGTCTTTATAACTTTTTGTTCTTATGCGTGTTTTGTTGAATAAATTCTTATTCTTATCTTTAGGTTATAGATAATTCATTTCCAGAATGGTATTAGTGTAGTATATACCATATTCATTCATTCAATTCATTTATATAATCATTATGAAATGAAGATCATGTAGAACGAGTCGCATCACATCGTGGAGACGGTATTCCGTACGTACGCACGAGTGATGATATCGTTCCTATGATCGTGGAATTGTATTGGAGTATATATATATATTATTTCAGTATCAATATTACTTCATAATAATCATATATAGTTACTCATTACACCATTATACCCATCCTTGTAAGGTGATGGTGGAAAATAGATTACACCACGGCGTGGAGACGGTATTCCGTACGTACGCACGCACGGTGATTTCATTTTTCCGTAGGATGGATAGAAGGTTAATTAGGGTTGTTTCATATTTATAATAACATATCAGTATGTAAGTAATACTGATGTTATTACTTTATCATGAAACAACTAAAGAAGAAGAAGTTGAAGAAGAAAGAAATTGAAAAGATCGGTAATGGATATTACCTCTTCTTTGGAACGCCTCTTTGAATCCTCCACTTAAGGAACTAAGATTGGTCTTTGGAGAAGACCAGGACCTCTAGTATTATTCTAGGGAAGTGGAGAGGAGAAAATGGCAGGGGTTGGCCGAGCTTGAGTGCTCAAATTGGTGTGAGGAGGAGGGGGAGGAGGTGCCCTTTTATAAGGGAGGAGAGGGGCACCTTAGGAATATCTCAAAATATTATTTTATATTAAAGTCAAAATCGGTTTATAATGGTTCCAAAGGGTCTTATTTTGAAGATAAAGTGGGGATGGTTCGAAATCCTATCAACCAATAGGATTTAAACAAGTTTAGGGTATTATTTTAACCTTATCAATTAGATTTAACTCTAAGTTAATTAATTTAACTTTTACCGTGTCTTTTTGTTTTCTTTCACTATATGGTTAATACACTTACTATAACATGCCAAACGAACCCCAAATTGTTTATTATTAATATATATATCCTTATCTAAGTCATTTGGCCGAACCTTATATTTTTAGGAATAAAATAACAATTAATAATATAATATTTTATTTAAAAACTATTTTGTGTCAATTTTGACACTATTTGATATATGATTTTTGTGAAAGTCATAACAGAATTATATGTTCGAACCAAGTTAATTAAATCAACACTAATATATCATAGTAACCTAGAAAATTAGTGGAATTCATAAAAAGTCTTAAATTACATTTATTTTTGTATTTATATTATCAATTATGTCAATATTTCATTAATAAGATAATTACTGCATCATCTTTGTGTCATAAATAAATTAAATTATTTGATGTCTAAAAATTACAAATAAAATATCATCATGTAGGAAATCTTTTTAGATTTCTAATGAATATTTACAATTGAATTTATCTTATGTATAACCCCATATTAAAAATGATTTACTTATTAAACTTTGATTTTAACTATTTTAACCCTTCTTTAAATAAATTAATAATAAATGTCCTAATCTAATCCAAGTGGGCCTAAATGGTCATATTTTATTCCTAAGTTTGTTTTTGGTCGAATTACACTTGTCCAATAGAATTAGGACATGTGTTAGGGTAATATTAATATCATATTTACCCTTAGTTACCCTATTTACTATTAACCGCGGTAAAAAAAAGTAAAAAGTTACTATTCACCAAAAAATTATTTTTATCTCATTGAACCACATTTTACTTACTGATATCAACCGTGTCTGTCGGATTTTCGAAATTCCATTCACAGAAGCGGTAAAATTAAGTTTTATGCAAAATTCAGTTTTTAACCTACCACTTAGTGGTTTCACTATTCATCAAAAATTGAAAGTTTTCAGAAAAATACCAAAATTTCACCCTAGGCAAATTTCGATATTCTGAGTCCAAAAATGAAGTCCATTTTGAAAAATAAAATTTATAAAATTTCAAAAAGTGGTTATTACTATTCATAACGGCTAGTTTTAATAGCATATTGTTGTTTATTGAAACTCGGTATTGCGTACGACGCAAGCTATCGAGGAAGGTCGCGATTGCGTATAAAGCAAGCCAAGCAAGTGTTGTGTAGAAAAAGATTCCTTTGATGATTTATATAACGTAAAAGTCTCAGGTGTTACAAATACAGTAGTTGTATGGGCGTTATACAAGGTTATATGGTCATTGGGAATAATACAAATAATCATGTTACTAGTTTAGAATTATCAGCATGAAATTAATATATATAATGATTATTTAGGTGTTAAAAATATAAATTTTAATTATAATTAACTTATATGAAATAAAATAAATTATTTTGTAATAGAATAAAAAGATACTAATCTATTTTTAAAATACTTTTATTGTAAATATTTTATTTATAAAATATGAACTTTTATTGGATTTATTAATTTTAAATAATTATTTGAATAAAATGGATGGATAGAAAACAATTATTAGTGAATTAAATAAATAAAATTTATGAAATATTTAAGGAACTATAAGTAATACTAATTTAATTATTCATGGATAATGAAATATAATTTATTTTTAAAATTATTTTATTATATTTTATATGTTTTTTTAATGTTAAATTTGATTTATTTAGAGTAATAAATTTAATTAAATGTATTTTTTATAGAAAAGTTTTACTAACTTTCATGGAAATAATCATTTAATGTTAATAAGTGATATATTTTAAAGAACTATTTTGAAGTGTATTATACTTTTATCTAAATATTTTAGTTTGATCAATTATAAATAATGATTATAATGAAACGTTTCAATGTATAAAAATATATAAATACATTTTTAATTAGTAATTGATATGAAATAATATTAATAACACTTAACATTTATAAATTATTTTTTTCTGTAAAAATAATTTTTTCAATATATTATGTTTTGATTTAAATATTAAATTTTTCATATTATAAAATTTGAATAGATTAAATATAGTAAAAAAATTAATCATAAATTTTAAATTATATAACATGGTAAATTTCATATTTAGGCATTAAAATTTTTATAATCTAAAAATTGAGTTACTATGATAAAGGTAAAATTAGGTAGAAAGGGTTAAACTAAATGATAATGACTTAAAATATCATCAAACATTATCTCCAAATTAGGCAGATGAAAATATACTAGTACAATATCCATTATTTTATACTTTTTATCTATATTATATTTAAAATGAAAACTTATATATTAATTAATTAATATTTATAAAAATTTCACTAAAACTCACCAATAAAAGGACCCCTCTTCTACTCGTTCTAAAACCACTGTTTTCCTTTGGTTCTCTCTTGATTACCCACCTATTTTTCCTATCCAAAACACTCTTTATATGTTTCAGAACCTATATTATTAAAAATAAAACCTAAATCCTTCTTTCTGAAGTTACATATTTTATAAAGGATAGAATTCATCAAAGTTATTAAAATAATTTTGTGGAAGTTGACAGTAAAGGTAAGGGATTCTCAACTCAATTTTCATTTCATTGAGATGTGTTATATATTAACTTCATATCATATTTATTTTGTGTTGTATATACATCCCCATGTATATATTTTATCACACTTTTTATTAAATACAATATATTTACTTATCCACCTTGGTTTTTCCCTTTCAATGGATTTTGATTCAAAAGTTACCAAAGTCATAAAGGTTTATTTTCCAATACCACTTTAAAATAAATATTTTCTAGGTATGAATTCAAATTTGGGCGAAAAATTATTTATCAATTAGAACTCGTATATTTTATTATTCTCTATTTATTATTATTATTTATATGTATTCCTACAATTTAACCTCATTTTAGTTCACAATTCAAGGAAAATAATGCTCATAAATGGGACAAAATATATTTCTTCTTTTCAGTTAGAATTTTTTTCCACTAGGTTCATATTCTTTAAATTGATTTGTGGATTTCCTTATCGATATTTATATGATTTCTTAATGTTATTTTCTATTAACTTTTAATTTTATTACAAGGATCTAAAAGTAATATTTTTTTAATGTATTATACATGGGTAATTTTATATTGGATTGAATTTATTAAAAAATAAGAAAAATATATCATTTTTAACATCATTCACATTAACAAACTTTCTGGAGGTAATCATTAGTTTTATTTAAGATAATTACTCCACATTTTTTCATGGTTTTCCAATGTAATTTATATTCTCATTGTTTTATTAACTACATTATTTTAAAATGAATGTTATCAAAAGCAATAAATATTTCATATTGTTTTTCAATTTAATTTTATAATGATATTATAAAAGTGTTTTCCATCTATTTCAACATCCTTTAATGTTCTTAGAATTAATTGATGATATGATATGGTGATATCATATTTTTTTCCTATAATGGCATATCATAATATATTAAAAAAGTCTTTAAGAAGCCCATTTATTTCTCATAGGTTAATAAATTTATGATAGGGTTATGAATGTTTTAATGTTCCAAAGTCACAAATATTTACGGTTCATCGTGATATGAGGAATGGGACCAATATATCCCACTGATTCATTTCTTAAAGTTTTATATCTCATGAGATAATGATATTATGTGTATAAATGATTAAATATTGTTTTGTTCAAAATTTTATGCATGAAAATAATTGTGGAAATATTTGTTCAAACATTTGTGTGTAGATATGATTGCAGGTAGATTTGTTCACAAGACTATTCATGTAAATTATTGTGGATATCTTTTTTTTAACAATTTCTTTTACATGGACATAATTGTTGGTATATTTATTCAAAAAAATCATAGACATGACTACGGACAGCTTTTTTCGTAAGTTTGTGTATAAACAAGATTGTGATTATAATCATTCATAAGTTATTTTGTAGACATTATTATTATTATACATTATCAAAAAGTTACTATTTATTATTCCTATGTTTATCCTATATTTCTATGTTATTCCATATGCTTATGATTTTATTTATAGATAACGATTATTGTCTCATGTATTCATATTCTTAATCCATGGTGTATGTATGATCCTTTAAGGTTATGTGTCCTTTTATCATTCCTTATAGAAAACTCTTATGAATCCAGATTCATTTTAATTTTATATTTATCCCTTGGTCATGTTTTCTCAAATGGATATGTTCTTATCCTTTATGACTTGTTGATAATGTTTCCCTTGAGTAGTGTTTAAGCTCACAATTTCTTAGGTTTCCATTCCTCGGATAATAAATAATGGTATTAATTGTGATGTGTTTAGAAGGATATAACATATGAAATATATTTATGGGATAAATTGGATAAATAATGTGAAGTAATTCATTTATTTTTCTAGTCTTTGCAAGCACTAAACCTCTAGTTTTTTAGGATGTATAAATTTTTGAGGTTTAATGTTTAAATTATATAAATGATTTAAAAAAATATATGTGCTATAATTGGGTTATCCCACTAAGTATTAAAAAATATGTGTGAAGTTTATACTTTTTCATCGGATTTGGGAGTACAGGTATGGGATTATCAATTATTATGGCCTCATTAGTACATGATAATAAGAATTTTGATGTTTATGTTAATCATGATTTATCTCATTATATCACATGAATGGATAATATTTTACCACAAATGTTATTGGTATACTCATGACATCCTATTGTGTTTTTAAACTCAAAACCAACACATACACCTTGGTGGATATAATGATCCATGAATAACACACCTAGATATTACATCATTTTTTATGAATATTTAGTACCTTACCAAAGTACAAGCTCGAGGACCATAATAGTTTAGTGTCTTTGGAAACTTGGAACACAATATTATAGTTTGGTGAATGATCTTGAAAGTTCCTCACAAGGATGTTTTAATTTACTACTCATTAAAGCCTTTCTTCATGACCTGGGGAAAGGAAACATAAGAAAGGGTTAGCACATATGATTTGTAAGGGTAAAAAATGAGATACATAAGAATTATATGAGCATAAGGTAATGATAACATGAGAATAACATTTGAAGAGTATACCCCATATATCAAAGATCATATACATGAGTCATGGAATAAAAATTTATTGTTCATAAGACATGAATCATAAGATAATTAAGATGATAAAGAAGAAAGGAATAAAATAGGAATAAAACATGTAATTTTGCTACAAACATAAGCATATAAAATCATTACCTATAAGTGAAGGCTTATTTCCAAAATATATTTGCAAACTTAATGGGGGATACAAATATTATGCATGAAACACCACCATCCCCAATAAAAAACCTTTCTTTATAGTGAAATGGTTTCACTCCCCAAACCATCTTAGTATTCAGGGTTCACTCTCGAGATCATATTAGTAGTAAAGGATCACTCTCAATTCCATATTAGTATACATAGTCCTTTACTAAACTGAGTTCACTCCATGTTCCATCCAAGTCTATCTCATGAGATATAAATCATTACTTATTGAATTGTAGGGAGATATAAGTCCCACCCATAACATAAATAAATCATACATGTGTGTACTAAATAATCATAAAAAATCATATCATAACCTCTGAAATGAAGTGGGCATCATAAAAATGACATCACGTCATAACATGTGGAAAATAAATAGGTTTCATAATCATTTAATCAAATAATAACCAATGAAAATAGGTGTGTTTCACAAATCATATAACCTGTGAAAGAGAAACATGTTTCATAAAAATATAACCCATGAAATAGAAATGGGTTTGAAAACCATAATTCTATCAAATCATAAACCATTCATAGAAGGAATATGAATAGAAGCATGGGATATTATCCCCAAAAATACACAAGTGACATCAATGGATACCATGTCCAATTGATTTTTTTAAATATATTTTAATAAAATTTCTTAAGGAAAATATACTTTTTATATTGAAAAATTATATTTTGAAGCATAAAACAATTCGAAAACCATTTTCTTTGAAATTAACCTTGAAAACATATAATGGAAACTTTAAAAAAAATTGAAAAACTTTTTCCTTGAAAAAAAATAAAGGAATATTGAAAAACAATTGAAAACATTTTTCCATGAAAACATATATCAGAATCTTTAAAAAATTTGGAAAACTATTTTCCTTGAAAACATAAAAATGAATATGAAAAATAATTTCAAAACCATTTTCCCCAAAAATTTATAAAGAAAGAATGAAATGTTTTTAAAAAAAATCCTTTAAAACATATAAAGGAAGATTGAAAACATTTTAAACCCCTTTTCCCTTGAAAACATAAAAAGTAAGCATAAAAATAATTCAAAACACTTTTTAAACATAATTTTTTTTGAAATTATTTTTCTTTGAAAACATATAACGGAAGATTGAAATAATTTTAAAAACTTTTTTCAATGAAAACTTATAAAATAAACTTAATTTTTTTTGAAAAACTTTTTCCTTGAATACTTATAAAGATTGATGGAAATCATTCTAAAAAACTTTTCCATTCAAAACATAAAAATGAATATTTAAAATCATTTACAACACTTTTTAAACAAAAAACATTTTTTAAAACCTTTTTATTTGAGAAACACTTTAAAAAATGAATTTCTTGAATATTAGGGAAAAAATTATTATAAAACTATTTATTAGACTTGAAAATTAATATTTAATTAATTTATTATCTTGATGAAGGATAAATCAAAACATGTAAAACATTTCTTTTCCATTGTAAAATGTTTTTAAATTTTCTTTCATCAAAAAATGTAAAGAATATTCCTTTTTTAAAAACTATTTTGATAAAAAGGTAAAAAAATGGGTCAAAATTTCCTCTAAGGATTATAGTATTATTGTAAAAAATTTAAAATCCTTTTATAAAACATGGTTTTATAAGAACACAAATTTCTGACTCTGGATAGAGAAAACGTCATATTTTCTTAAAAACATTTTCTTAATTTTTTTATGTACCAAAGAGTTAAAAAATTATAAAAATACATGAATATATAATGAAAAAACAGAGGAGGATAAAAGGGTGGGGATTAATTATCGATGGATGATAATATTTTATCATTGAAGCATAATCATAAAAAATCATGGTAAGTGATTATATTGTAGCAATAAATTTATACCACTTTGGTAACTTTGTATCATAATCTCCATGAGATTTTGAAATTAAATAAAGATTAAAATATCATTAAAACATGGATATTGATGATATAACCTGTCAAATGGAATTATATATAGCTAAAAAAGAATATAGGTTCATAACCAAACATGTGTCCTAAAAAGGCAAATTGAGACAAAACTACCATATTGATTTGGTAACTTTGGAACAATATAACCCATGAAAAAGAGAAAATAAAATTTGTATTTAAATACCCATAAATTTAAGGATAATTTTCATAGAGTAAATTCATGGTCAATATATACTTCACACAAAATAAATGAGTTGTGAATAAGATATAAGTCCCGTATAAATAAAAGTGAGACTAGAAATCCCATTTCCTTATGTATTGTGTTTCTTTGTACACATTAAAACCTAAATTATAATAAATATAATTTTATTATAAATATAAAAAAACATATTATTACATTTCATACCATATATGCTTTTATTTTGACATTATTTTAAACATTTATTAACAATTCCATGTTAATGTTTTGTTTCGGGTAATAACTACTTTGTTTTTCACATTATTTTTGACTTTTTATTCTTGGTCCACTTATATAGATCATGATTTTATTATTTATAAATTTAAAACCTGATATAAATATCATATATATTCATTATATTACACCCCAATATTCTATGGTATGTTTCACTTTGAATAATGTAATAGGTTGTGTTGTACGCAACTTCGAGTTCTAGCACACCACAACCAATCAAACTAGTTGTTATGAATAGTAATACCCACTTTTTAAAATTTTATAAATTTTATTTTTCAAAATGGACTTCATTTTTTGATTCATAATATCAAAATTTGTTTAGGGTGAATTTTTGGTACTTTTCTGAAAACTTTCAATTTTTAATGAATACTGAAAAACATTACATTATTATTTAAAACCTAATTTTTATTTAAATAATTATTTATTTTATTTAAATTTATTTTAGGTAAAAATATATACATAAAACCTATATATGTTTAATGTAATTCATTGGAGTTATTTTATAATAAAATTCAATGTATAAAATTTTATTGAACATTTTAACATCTTTTACCAACCTTTTAGGCACAATTGCAAATTAACATTAAACATAATTTTACCACTTCTTTGAATTTAATTTAAAAAATCCTAGAGACACGGTTAAAATTTATAAGTAAAATTTGGTTTAATAGGATGAAAATAATTTGTGGTGAATAGTAACTTTTGAATATTATTTACCACTGTTAAAAGTAAATAGAGTAATTAAAGGTAAAAATGATATTATAATAACCCTAACACATGTCCTAATTCTATTTTATAAGTGTTTTATGACCAAAATAAACCCTAGTAATAAAATATGATCCTTTTTTATTTACTTGGAATAGATTATGACATTTATTATTATTTTATTTAAAGAATAGTTAAAAGTGTTAAATTCAAATTTTCATAACTAAATATTTTTTAATATAGGGTTATAAATAAGATAAATTAGAATATAAATATTCATGGGAAAGATAAAAATATTTCCTATATAATGGTATTTTATTTATGATTTTTAGACATCAAATAATTAAATTTATTTATGACATAATGATGACACAGTAATTACCTTATTAATGAATGATTACAATAATTTATATTATAAATATCCAAATAAATGTAAATTGAGACTTTTGATGAATTACACTAATTTTATAGGTTAATATGACATTTTAGTATTTATTTAATTTTTTTTGAATTAATCATGTTTTTTAATTGCACAAAAACCAAATACTAAATAGTGTCAAAATTGACATAAATGAGTTTTTAAAACAAATACTATATTATTAATTGATATAATATTTTTTAAAAAAAAAATTTCTACCAAATGACATAGATAATGTTATATATGTCAACAAAGAACCACTTGGGGTTCTCTTGAATTTTTATAGTATGTTTATTAACCATTTATTATAATAATACAAGAATACATGGTAAAAGTTAAACTATTTAACTAAGAGTTAAATCTAAAAGACAAGATTAATATGGTGACCTAAACCTGTCTAAAACCTATTAGTTGAGAGTTTTTATACCCATACCCACCTTAGTCTTTAAATAAATCCTTTTGGATCCATTATAAATGGGAAATTATTTTATAATAAAATAATATTTCAAGCTTTTCCTAAAGTGACCCTCACCTGTCTTATAAAAGGTTACTTCCCCTTCTCTCAAAATCACACCTCCAAAGCCATTTCTCTCAGCCAAACCCTACTAAAATATCTTCCCAACTACCCTCACTTTAACCTATGGGCCTTAGTTTGATCATAAATCCAACCAAAGGATCCCTTTTGATCAAATCAAAAGGAATCACCTGAAGAAGAGGTAATTATTTCATCACCTCTTTGAAAATTCTCTTTTTCTTCCCCTTCCTCTTTCTTTGTAGTTTACATAACAAAATAATAACTCCAGTACCTTATACATAGTATTACGTTATCATAAATATGGTACAACTATATTCATTATTCTATCCATCATATGAATACCAAAGTCACCATACGTGCGTACGTACGGCTTATCGTCTCCACGTCATGGTGTAGTTTGTTATTCAACATTTCATTATTTTGATGGGTATAATAATGACTTTAATTGATGTAAATAATATATATAACATCTTAATTAGTCTTTATATGTGACATTACATCCAATTACATATTATTTCACCATCAATAGAATGGTATTATCGCTCGTGCGTGCGTACGGATTACCGTCTCCATGAACACGATGAGATTCATTCCCCATTGTAAGAATTCAAGAATAATTTCCATTTTATGAATAAAAATAATGTTTAAGAACTTAATATTATTCTGTATATGAATCAAATACATCCTATCCATATCAAACATGACTTACATAACAAAACATATAATCGAAAATGAATCAGTTAACGCCCGAAACAATGATACTACTGAAATATTATTAGCAAAGAAATATTATAAGATAATATATGATATCATATTTATTTATATGGTTATTTTATAATTTAATAACAATTATTTAACTATTATACATTAGTTTAATATACTCTTGACCAATTTATTGTACAATTTAATGGTTAATTTTACAATCTCATTATTTATCTGAGGTTTTTTATACGTAAGTATCTACTGAAACCTCTTTATCATCCACATCTATGTTTCATAAAAATTTATCTCAAAAAATTTTTACTATTTCCTATATTATGGGTTCAATTCATTTTTACCGTTGTTTTAATTTTTATAAATTTTTTTGAAAGGAATATTTCTGTTGTTTTCCAAACAAGGTACTTTATGACCTTTTTGAAAAATTAATGTAAGATTTGTTTTTTTAATTGATACGGAGAGTGTAGATATTTTCCTCTATTATAATATCTTAAAGCTTCCCTTACAATCATATAAGATTATTTTCAAAATAAATGTTTTCTTTTATAATTATGTGGCTTTTAAATGATTTCAAAATAGAATGAGATATTTCTCTCAAATAGTTTTTGATTTCATCTATGTCAACATCCTTCGATAGATTTTATAGTTGTTTGAAGTTGATTTATTATGATACAATATTCCATATTGTATTGAAGGTTTTGTGATATGTATGACTGTGGATGTGATATTTTTATACCATTCATGGTTTATGGTTAAAGTATTAACATTTCATATGCTACTTTTAATACGAATGTTTTTTTAATGTTTCAACCTTTTCATATGAGGAATGAATTAGACTTAATAAGTGACTGGTGGATCCCGCTATAGATATTCAATGCATCGGTAGGTCTCATGAGACAAACTACTATCTTGGAAAAAGCCTTAAAAAATATTTTTTTTAGTCTTGGTACGAGGCCTTGACTATGTGGTTATGATGTCCGACATTATGCATTCCATCATTATGAAATTAGCTATTGATTTTACATGTGATTATTTGACTAGTAGAATATCCATGTGAATAATTAAATAGATTTATTTTATTTATCTTTTCCATATTATGTTGAATTTTAATTTTAAAATGATTTTGTTTTAGAATTATACATTTTCTTCAATGTTTATGCTTATTTATGAAAGTTTCCTCTATATTGTTATCCTCACTGAACATCTGAGATCACCCCTTTATTTTGTTTTACTTTTCTCAGGATGTGAAGAAATATATTATGATTGACCTGCTTGGATAGGATATGGTATATGAGTGTGTTCAAAGGATACACAATGATGGTTTTTTTTATTTCATAATATAATGTAAAACTTATATATGTATCTAGTACTTATAAGGCTACTAAACTAATCAGTATTTTGAGACTTGATATCTTGTGATCATGCCAGTGTTATGTAATAATGCACCGACTCTGGGTATCTAGGGTAGTTGTGTTACAGTTGGTATTAGAGAAAGTTTAGTACAATCCTTGGAAACTAGATTTAATACAACTCTAATTAGAGAACATTACTCTAATATAGACTTTGAGGGTTAATATAGAAGAACTTACTAGAATTATGGTAATATATATATTTTGTGTATTTTCAAAGAAATACATCAATGTTTGGATACGAGCAAGTAAAGGTGGATCTGGCACAGATGTACCTAAGAGTGAAAAATCCGACAAGGTGTTTTGGGCTTGACCCGGGGTATCCTGGTACATGACAACGGGTCTTGCTATACTATTGGTTACAACACTCCTGAGGTATATGCTTAAGATAATTAATATTTTATTTAAAAACCATTATGAAGGATTTATGAGTAAATACCTCCTCAAAGAAGACATTTTTTATGATTATGGATTATATGCACAAAATGTTCAATTTATGTTAGGTATTTTACAAGTTTGGAATTATGCATTGTGATTCATAAACTAACCTAATGTATACCATTGTTTAGAAATGGTGCCTAGTGGAAGGAATGGAAACTATATCAATACACGTAATCTATATAGGGATTTCTCTTACTCAAGATAATTATAGTGTATCTGGTGATGCAATTGGTGCTGAACAGCTCATAACCATACTAGGACAACTCACACAGGTTAGGAATAATAACCTTACCCGTATGAAGCACCCTAATCCACAACGCAGAGGATCAATGTTGGACCGATTTATGAGGCAAAACCACCAACATTCAATGGGACTACAAATCCATTTGTAGCTAATCAATGGATATGTTCACTAGAGAAAATATTTCATACTTTGGGTAGTAGTGAAATGGAAAAGTTTGCCATGGTAGTGTATCACCTCACGGGAGATGCAGATCAATAGCAGTCATTAATTCAAAACAAAAAGAAAGATGAAGAAGTATAAAATATGGAATAGAGGGAGTTTAAAGATATTTTCTTATAAAACACTTTCCTCGTGACCATAAAGTGGATATGGAAAGTCAATTTTTGATTCTAAGGCAAAAGAAGAATAGAAATGTCACAAAGTATGAGGCTAACTATACAAGGTTAGCAAGGCATGCATAAGATTATATACGTAACCAAAAAGTAAAATTGATAGATTCTTTTATGGTTTAAAACCATTTCTCCATCAATAATTAGACTCAAAATCCTTCTCATCATACGAATATATTGTCTCATGTGCTATTAAGATAGAAAAGTAATTCTCTATGTCTTACAACATTAAAGAAAAGAAAGAGAAGAAGAAATTTGTTGAAGACTCTGGAAATAGAAATGAGGGGAAGAAGGGAAAAGTTTAATTTCCATCATGCATTAAATGATGGAAGAAACAACTTATTACTTTCCTGAAGGTAATGGAAGTCAGTTACAAGTTTGGTGAAAAAGGCCACCAAGCTTGTGATTTCATGGGAAAGAAATAGGTTTTCAATTTTGAATGCTACAATTGTAGATAAATGGGGCATTATGAAAATGAATTTACTAAGCGCCAAGGATACATACCTTAGAAAAGGCCAAGTTAACAAGGTCAAGATTATGTGGTCACTACTGTTGAGGATGAAGCTCTGAATGACGTGGTGGTAGGTAATTTAATGTCTTCCTAAAATTTAGACAATGCTTTATTTGATTTAGGATCATCACATTGTTTCATATCTTCCCAATTTTCTAGTAAAATTATATATTTCCAATTTTATTTAACAAGGGAGTTTTCAATCAAAATTCTTAAGGGAAATATCATTGCAACAAAGTTTTGTGAATTAGTTCCCATTAGGGCATATAAATGTGCTTTCTCTGATGATCTCTTCATCATACCCATGATTGAAGTTGATATAATCTTTGGTATAGATTGTCTTAAAGACCATGATGCGAAAATTTATTATAAGAAGAAGAAGGTTACAATTTTTTATGATGATAAGGAATACCTTATCTTTAGAGAAGAAACATCACCATCTAATTCTTATTTAGATCCACCTCTAGTATCTATACTAAATTTAATTATTGGGGAGGAAGAGAATGAAATAACTATGGGTGACGAAAGGAATGTTCAAATAGATGATGTACCTTTTAGGAAATAATATGTTGATGTGTTTCCAGAGGATTTATATAGACATCCTCTAGAATGAGAAATTGACTTTTGCATTGATTTAATTCTTCGTTCAAGGACCATATCTAATGCCCACTATGGAATGGCCACTGTGGAATTAGTAGAACTAAAGAGACAACTAGAGGAATTGAGTAATAAAGGATTCATTCTCCCAAGTGTTTCTCTATGAGGATCCCTTATTCTTTTTGTTAAGAAGAAATACGGATCTATGAGTTAGTGCATTGACGACAGGGATATCAATGCTATAACAATAAAGAACATGTATCTCATACCTCACATTGATGATTTATTCGATCAACTTCATAGATCTCAATATTTTTAAAATATTCACCTTAGATCTGGATATCATCAGTTGTGTATGAAGAAGAAAGATTTAACGCCTCGACCCCAGTTACCCAGAGTCGGTGCATTATTTTAATACATTGGCATGTTTACAAGGAATAAAGTCCCGAAGGACTGATCGGTTTATCAGTCTTGTAAAATTTATTACATACATGAATGTTACATTACACTTTATAACATACAAAACAACATAAATAATCCTTTATGAACGCCATTATTCCCTTGGCTTAACCCTGCATATCAATCACAATACACTTCTTGGAATCCTGGGAAAAATAAGACATAGAAAGGGGTGAGCTCAGATGCTCAGGAAGGATAACAATACAGCAGAAACTTTCATAAAAAAGCATAAACATTTAAGGAAATGTATAACTAAAACAAAAGACTTTTAAACTTGAAATTCATCATAATATGGAAAAGATAAAATGAAATAATGCCATTTAATTATTCACATGGATATTCTACTAAACGAATAATCACATGAAATATCAATAACCACTTTCATAACAAGGGAATGTATAATTCTGAACTTTAATTTCTTTTTCAAGGGCTCGTGCCAAGACCTAAGGGATAACTGTAACCAGAACCCAACTTGGAGAGCCTCTGTAACCGAACGCCAACCGGGAGTGCCTATAATAACTGGACACCAACCCGAAGTGCCTCTAATAACCGGACACCAACCCGGAGTGCCTTTAATAACAGGAAACCAACCCAGAGGGTCTGCTGTAACTGGACCCCAATTCAGAACATACTAGTCCAACACATTCATCTTAAGAAGAGGATGAAATATAACGTAAACATTTGTATTAAAACTAGCATACGAAATGAAAAAACATTAATCATAAACCATTAATGGCATAAAAATAACACATCCATAGTCAAACGTATCACAAAACCTTAAATACAATATGGAATATATGTATCATAATAAATCAACTTCAAACAAGTGTAAAATTTATCAAAGGATGTTGACATAGATGAAATCAAAACTATTTGAGAGAAATATCTCTTTTTTGAAATCATTTAAAAGTCACATAATTATAAAAGAAAACATTTACTTTGAATATATTCTTAAAATCTTGTAAGGGAAGCTTTCAAAGATTTTATAATGGCAGAAAATAGCCACACTCGCTATATAAGTTAAAAAGACATTCTTACCTTAATTTTGTCGAAAAGGTTAAAAAGGAACTTGTTTGGAAAACAACAGAAAGATTCCTTTATAAAATTCTTATAAAAAGTCAAACAAGGGTATAAATTACTTTAACCCATATTCTATAAAATATTAAGAATGTTTTGAAATACCTTTTTAAGAAACATGTATGTGGATGATAAAGAGGTCCCAGTAGATAATTATATATAAACAACCTCAGATAATGAACAGATTGTGAAATAACCCTTACCAATTTGATAACTTATGAAACATACACCCCATGAAAGAGGTATCATACAATAAATATGTAAATACACATAAATTAAAGTGTATTACACAACGAATACAATTATGGGCAGTACATACACCACACAAAAGGTAATAGTGGCAATATGGTACGAATATCACGGGAATAAGGATTTAGATGAAAACCACTTACCTTGTACTTTTAATTGGTTGAGGGTAGGTTAAACTCCTGTATAATGGTGAAATAATTTTTATTAAGTTTTATAATAATCATATACATTAATATGATATCATATATGATCTTTTAACACTGCTTTGTTATTAATATCTTTGTATTATCGTCGTTTCGGGTGTTAACTTACTCATTTTCTTTTATATGTTTTATTATATAATCCATGTTTGTTATGGATATATTTTTATATTATTCATATCCATAATTATATCAAGTCCTTAAACATTATTTTTAACCATCAAATGAGAATTATACTTGAATGGTTACGATGGGTAATGAATCTCATCGCGTTTGTGGAGACGGTAGTCCGTACAAACGCACGAGTGGCAATATCATTCTTTTGATATTAAAATAATATATAATTGGATGGTATATAATATATACAGAATAATTATCATGTTATATTTATTATTTAAATGAATTACACATCATTATTATACCCATCAAGATAATAATATTTTGAATAACAATTACACCACGATGTGGAGACTGTAAGTCATACGTACGCACGTATGGTGACATGTCATTCAAAGGATGGATAGAATACTAAATATGGTTGTACCATATTTATAATAACATTATAGTATATAGAAGATACTGGAGTTATTATTTTATAAAGTAAATAACAAATAAAGAAGAAGTTGAAGAAGAAATGAACTTGAAAAAAGGTGGTGAAAACATTACCTCTTCTTCGGGTTCTTCCTTTTGATTTGATCAAAAGGTATCCTTAGGTTGGCTTTCTGATCAAAATAAGGCCTCTAGGTTAAATTTAGGGAATTTTAGAGAGTATTTGGGTTGTGTTGGGCCGAACCAAAAGGCTTTGAAGGTGTGAAGAATTGGTTAGAAGTGGTGTCCTTTTATAAGGGAGAGGAGGGGCTCTTTAGAAAAAAATTCAAGTATTAATTTATAATAAATTCATATTCAGTTTCTAATTGCACAAAAGTTAATTATTCAAAGTCTAAGGTGGGTATGGGTCGAAATCCTTTCAAAAAATATATTCTATACAGGTTTGGTTCATTATATTAACCTTATATTTTAGTTTTAACTATTGGTTAATTAGTTTAACATTACCATGTCACTTTGTATTTTTATAATATATAGTTAATAAACATACTATATACTTTCAAGAGACCCCCAAGTGTTCCATTAATGATAAACCTATCATTATATAATTACTTTTTCCAAACCTTGTATTTTTAGGAATATAATATCAATTAATAATATAATATTTGTTTTAAAAACACTTTTATGTCAATTTTGACAATATTTAATAATTTATTTTTGTTAAAGTCTTAAAAAAAATATTAATTCGAATGAAATTCATTTAATAAATCCTAACATGTCATATTAACCAATAAAATTCGTGGATGTCATCAAAACTTTCAAATTATATTTGTTTTAAAATTTATAATACCAATTATTTGATTCTTTCATTAATAAGGAAAATATTGCATCATTATTGTGTCATATATACTTTTAATTTTTCAAAGACTAAAAATTATAAATAAAATACCATTATATAGGAAATAATTTTATCTTTCTAATGAATATTTATAGTCGAAAATATAATATATATAACCCTGTGTAAAATTTTTTTTGCTAAAATTGTTTTGGTCCTACGGGCTATGCAATGGGCTACAAGCCCACTGGGCCTTCAGGCTATGTAATGGGTTTCCCTATACCCAGTTAAAAAGTCGTCTTTGCTTTGATTTAATAATAAAAATGAGGCTCCAGCCCCAACCTTTAAAAAAAATTAATATAAAGTGTCATTACCACATACAAGTGGATCCATGGGGTCCCAAAATCGACCCAAAGATGCCCATGGTTGGACATGTATCAACCAATAGGGTTAAGACACCTTTTAGGGTAATTTATTATTATTATAATATTATTTTTTACCCTTATTTACTGGATTTACCCTTTAACCATGGTAAATAAAATATTTACCGAAGTAATTATTCAAAATGTCTAAAAATAAAAGTTACCTATTTACATAATTTGGACATCCTGATTCCAAATATAGAGTCAATTTTTCCAAATTCAACACATATAAGTGGCAGAAATTAATTTAAAATTAATTCCCGTTGTCAAAAAAAAAGCGTGTTTTTAAGAAATAATAACTATCAAAATATTTAAACTTATTTATGTCCGGTTTAATTGTAATTTTATTTCCAATGACCAAAATTGTATTAAATGGTAAAAATATATTCTAAATATACTTTAAAACCACTCAAATTCATAACTTATCACTATTAATTATTTTGATTAAAAAAGATGTTTTTAATTAAAACATGGTAATTTTCACTATTCATCAAAATATAAAAGTTATCCAAAAAGTACCAAAATTTTATGCTAGGATAATTTCAATATTCCAAATCTAAAAATGAAGTCCATTTTGAGAGATAGAATTTATAAAATTTCAAAATGTGTGTATTACTATTCATAACGGCTACTTTGATTGGTTGTGGTGTGTTAGAGTCTCAAAGTTGCGTATAATGCAAGCTATTACTTTATTCAAAAGGAAACGTATCATGGAAAATTGGGGTGTTACATTCTCCCCTCATTCAAATAATTCCTTCCTCGCAATTTTAAATTTTTCTTTGAAAATAAAAGGTTAAAAATAGAAAATACCTTTGTGGAAAACCCATATCAGAAATAGGGTTAATAAATTTTAGTTTTAATTAAGAGGGAAAGGGAAATGAGAATGTCACCACCAAATTAGGGTTTCTAATTGGAGAACATTGGTTGAAATTATAGACATGTTATTAGAGTAAAAACGTAAATATTTATAGGGAGTGATTGAGGTCATCAATCACAAACAAGTGTAGAATTGAGGGCCTCAAAGCCATCAAATCTATGATGATTTAAAATATCATCAGTTCAAAAAAACATAAGGTATTAAGATAACACATTTTTGTTTTTAATATCCCTTCCCTAAAGAATTAATTTCTTCATAGAATAAGATAAATATATATATACATCTTGAAAAGTAGAGTTTTCATCCTTCAATTAATTTCTACCACAAACTCAACTTTCACTCCAAAAGATAATAGAACTCAAAAATATTATATTTATCCTAATAGTATAAGGTTACAATAATTAACACACACCATTATAATGAAAAAATATTTTGTAATAACCATTGACTTCGTGTAGGCGAGTGGTAGGTAATAAAGGCATGTCGCACTATGGTTGTTGGTTTAATTCCTGAAGCTTTGTCTGACGCGACGGGTTATCGCCCGACCTGCAGGTCATTCTTTTCCTAAAACTATAGTATCATAATATTCTGAAAATAATAATAAGAAATGTTTTAACCTTGAACAATATTATCCAATGTTCAACTTAATCCATTCCAAAACATTATAGTAATCTAAAGTACCTTTGTCCAAACTCTCTGTAAAAGGTATCTAAATTCAAAAATCAATCGCAACATCATATTCTCCAAACAGAGTAAAGTTTATCTTATTGTCACATACTGAAAATATTATTACCTTAGTCATATTAAAATCTTAATGAAAACAACAAGTACTGTAGTAAAATCCTTATATATATCACGTTATTCTCATAACTAGAATATAATCCTTGAGTCCAAAAATACAAATACATTAATCATTCTTCTTCAACTATAGTAATAGCATAAGCTTGGCCTTGATCCCTTGTCCTTTTATAAGGTAAGTTTTCCTAACGCTTAGGAAATTCATTTTCATAATGCCCCATTTATCTATAATTGTAGCATTCAACATTGACAGCCTCCTTCTTTCCCTTGAAATCACAAGTCTGGTGACCTTTTTCTCCACATTTATAACAAACTCTCATTCCTTTTAGGCATGTACCGGGGTGTTTCTTCCCACAATTTTCTCATAATAGAAAATCCTTATTTCCCTTTTTCCCTTTATCTATCTCTTGATCCATCGTTCTCTTCTTCTCTTGTTTTACTTTATTGTCATAAGATTTAGAGAATTCCTTTTCTGTCTTGATTGCACATGAGACAATGTCTTCATACAACGAAATGGATTATGAGATCAATGCTTGATGAAGAAATTATTTTAAAGCATCAACGAAACGATCAATCTTAATTCTTGGGTTACGTATATAATATCCAGCATACCTTGCTAACCTTATAAAGTTTGCCTCATAATTTGTGACATTCTCATCCTCCTTTTGTCTTACACTTAAAAAATGTCTTTCCATATCTGCTTGATAGTCATGAGGAAAGTATTTTTCTAAGAAAAGCTATTTAAAATACATCCATTCCATATTTGATAATTCGTCATCTTCCTTTGTGTTTTGAATCAATGACCACCATTGGTCAGCATCTCTAGTGTGGCGGT
This sequence comes from Viscum album, assembly GCA_963277665.1. Classification (NCBI taxonomy): domain Eukaryota; kingdom Viridiplantae; phylum Streptophyta; class Magnoliopsida; order Santalales; family Viscaceae; genus Viscum; species Viscum album. The sequence continues at coordinate 124,497,094 of OY728160.1, forward strand.
AAACTGCCATGGTAACTTTTTCCCTTTCACTACTCCCCAAGGTATGGAATATTTTCTCTACGGAATTTATCCATTTCTTAGATACTAAGGTATTTTTACTCCCATTAAATGTTGGTTTTTTTTTTCTTCATGAAGTTATCTAACATTGATCCTCTATGTTGCGGATCAGGGTGCTCCATACGGGTAAGGTTATTATTCATAGCCTGAGTGAATTGTCCCAGTGTGGTGATTAGCTAATTAGCACCAGTTGCATCACCAGCTCCACTATAATTATCTTGAGTAGGAGGTAAATTCCTACATGGAGTGCGTGCATTGATAAGGTTTCCATTCCTTCCATTAGGTACCATTTATAAACAATGGAATAAACTAGATCAGTTTATGAATCAAAATACATAATTCCATACTTGTAAATCACTTAACATTTATTGAACTGTTTATGGATATAATTCATAATCATAAAAAAATGTTTTCTTTGAGAATGTATATACTCATAAACCCTTCATAATGATTTGTAAATAAAATGAGAATTAACCTAAGCATATCCCCCGGAAGTGTCGTAACTAAGAGTGCAGCAAGTCCCTTTGTCGTGCACCAGTTCCCGTTCAAGTCTAGCTCAAAGTGGTGTTTTCAGGTTTTACCCCTAGGTACGTATGTGTCAGAGTCGCCTCTACCTGATCGTATCCAGACAGGGATTTATTGCTCAGAAAACTCACAAAATCTCTACAATACCAAAATTCTAGGAAGTTCTTCTCTACTAATCCTCAAAGTTCATCTTAGGTCTATGTGCTCTAATCAGATTTTATTTAAATCTAGCTTCCAAGGTTTGTACTAAACTTCCTCTGATACAAACTGCAACACCCCGACCCCAATTACCCAGAGTCGGTGCATTATTTTAATACATTGGCATGATTACAAGGAATCAAGTCCCGAAGGACTGATCGGTTTAGCAGTCTAGGAAAATAGATTACATATATGAATATTACATTACACTTTATAACATATAAAACAACATAAATAATACTTTATGAACGCCATTATTCCTTTGGCTTAACCCTGCATATCAATCACAATACACTTCTTGGAATCCTGGGAAAAATAAGACATAGAAAGGGGTGATCTCCGATGCTCAGTAAGGATAACAATACAGTGGAAACTTTCATAAATAAGCATAAACATTTAAGGCAATGTATAACTAAAACAAACGCCTTTTAAACTTGAACTTCATCATAATATGGTAAAGATAAAATTAAATAATGCCATTTAATTATTCACATGGATATTCTACTAATTGAATAATCGCATGAAATATCAATAACCACTTTCATAATAAGGGAATGCATAATTCCAAACTTTAATTTATTTTTAAGGCCTCGTTCCAAGACCTAAGGGATAACTATAACTGGAACCCAACCCAGAGAGACTCTGTAACCGGACTCCAACCCAGAGTGCCTCTAATAACAGAACACCAACCCAGAGTGCCTCTAATAACCAGACACCAACCTGGAATGCCTTTAATAACCAGACACTAACCTAGAGGGTCTTCTGTAACCAGACCCTAACCCGGAACATACTAGTCCAACACATTCATCTTAAGAAGAGGATGAAATATAACATAAACATTCATATTAAAACTAGCATACGAAATTCCAAAACATTAATCATAAACCATTACTGGCATAAAAATAACTCATCCATATTCAAACATATCACAAAACCAAAAATACAATATGGAATATTTTTATCATAATAAATCTACTTCAAACAAGTGTAAAATTTATCAAAGGATGTTGACATAGATGAAATCAAAACTATTTGATAGAAATATCTCTTCTTTTGAAATCATTTAAAAGTCACATAACTATAAAAGAAAACATTTACTTTGAAAATATTCTTATAATCTTGTAAGGAAATCTTTCAAATATTTTATAATGGCAGAAAATAGCCACACCTTCTGTATAAGTTAAAAAGACATTCTTACCTTAATTCTGTCGAAAAGGTTAAAAAGGACCTTGTTTGGAAAACAACGGAAAGATTCCTTTATAAAATTCTTATAAAAAGTCAAAAAAAGAGTATAAATGACTTTAACCTATATTATGTAAAATAGTAATAATGTTTTGAAATACATTTTTAAGAAACATGGATGTGGATGATAAAGAGGTCCCAGTAGATAATTATGTATAAACAACCCTGGATAATGAAGAGATTGTGAAATAACCCTTCCCAATTTGGTAACTTACGAATCATACACCCCATGAAAGAGGTATCATACAATGAATATGTAAATACACATAAATTAAAGTGTATTACACAAAGAATACAATTATGGGCAGTACATACACCACACAAAAGGTAACAGTGACAATATGTTATGAATCTCACGAGAATAAGGAGTGAGATGAAAACCCCTTACCTTGTACTTTTCCTTGGTTGAGGGTAATTTAACCTCATGTATAATGGTGTAATAATTTTATTAAGTTATAAAAGATTCATATACATTAATATGATATCATATATGATCTTTTAACACTACTTTGTTAATAATATCTTTGTATTATCGTCGTTTCGGGTGTTAACTCACTCATTTTCTTTTATATGTTTTGTTATATAAGCCATGTTTGTTATGGATAGGTTTGTATATTATTCATATCCAGAATTATATCAAGTCCTTAAACATTATTTTTAATCATCAAATGAGAATTAGACTTGAATGGATACTATGTGGAATGAATCTCATCGCGTTCGTGGAGACGGTAGTCCGTACGTACGCACGAGCGACAATATCATTATTTTAATATTAAAATAATATATAATTGGATGGTATATCATATATAAAGAATAATTATAATGTTATATTTATTATTTACATGAATTACAAATCATTATTATACCCATCCAAATAATAATATTTTGAATAACAATTACACCACGATGTGGAGACGGTAAGCCGTACGTACGCACGTATGGTGACATGTCATTCAAAGGATGGATATAATACGAAATATGGTTGCACCATATTTATAATAACATCACAGTATATAGAAGATACTGGAGTTATTATTTTATAAATTAAATAACAAATAAAGAAGAATTTGAAGAAGAAATGAACTTGAAAAAGGGTGGTGAAAACATTACCTCTTCTTCGGGTTCTTCCTTTAAATTTGATCAAAAGGGCTCCTTAGGTTGGCTTTATGATCAAACCAAGGCCTCTAGGTTGAATTGAGGGAAGTTTAGAGAGTATTTGGGAAGGTTTTGGCCAAAAAAAAGGCTCTGAAGGTGTAAATAATTGGTTAGAAGTGGGGTCCTTTTATAAGGGGGAGGAGGGCCTCTTTAGGAAAAACTTAAAGTATTAATTTATAATAAATTCATATTCGGTTTCTAATAGCTAAAAAGTTTATTATTCAAATTATAAGGTGGGTATAGGTCTAAATAATTTCAAAAAATATATTTTAGATAGTTTTGGGTCATTATATTAACCATATCTTTTAGTTTTAACTCTTGGTTAATTAGTTTAACACTTATCATGTCACTTTGTATTTTTATAATATATAGTTAATAAACATACTATATACATCCAAGAGACCCCCAAGTTGTCCATTAATGATAAAAATATCATTATATAAGTCCTTGGGCCGAAATTTAGATTTTATGGAATATAATATCAATTAAAAATATAATATTTGTTTTAAAAACACTTTTATGTCAATTTTGACAATATTTAATAATTCATTTTTGGTAAAGTATTAAAAAGATTATTAATTCGAATAAAATTCATTTAATAAATCCTAACATGTCATATTAACCAATAAAATTTGTGTATGTCATCAAAACTTTCAAATTATATTTGTTTTAACATTTATAATACCAATTATTTGATTCTTTCTTTAATAAGGAAAATATTACATCATTATTATGTCATATATATTTTTAATTTTTCAATGTATAAAAATTATAAATAAAATACCATTATATATGAAATAGTTTTATCTTTATAATTAATATTTATAGTCGAAAATATAATATACATAACCCTATTTAAAAATTGTTTTTCTAAAATATATATGTTTATGTTATTTTGTATTTACTTTAACTTAATTAATATAAAGTGTCATTATCACATACAAGTGGATCCATGGGGTCCCAAAATTGACCCAAATATGCCCATGGTCGGACATGTATCAAACAATAGGGTTAAGACACCTTTTAAGGTAATTTATTATTATTATAATATTATTTTTTACCCTTATTTACCGGATTTACCCTTTAACCATGGTAAATAAAATATTTACCGAAGTAATTATTCAAAATGTCTAAAAATAAAAGTTACCTATTTACACAATTTGGACATCCTAATTCAAAATATTGAGTCCATTTTTCCAAATTCAAAACATTGAAGTGGTAGAAATTAATTTAAAATTAATTCCCACTGTCAAAACAAAAAGCGTGTTTTTAAGAAATAATAACTATCAAAAGATTGACACTTTTTTATGTCTGGTTTAATTGTATAATTATTTTCAGTGACCAAAATTGTATTAAATGGTAAATAAGTATTCAAAATTTACTTTAAAACCACTCAAATTCATAATTTATCACTATTAATTATTTTGATTTAAAAATTGGTTTTTAATTAAATTTTAGTAATTTTCACTATTCATAAAAATATAAAAGTTATCCAAAACGTACCAAAATTTTACCCTAGGATAATTTCGATATTCTGAATCTAAAAATGAATTCCATTTTGAGATATAAAATTTATAAAATTTTAAAAAGTGGGTATTACTATTCATAACATCTACTTTGATTGGTTGCGGTGTGTTAGAGTCTCGAAGTTGCGTACAATGAAAGATATTGATTTATTCAAAAGGAAACGAATCATGGAAGCTTGGGGTGTTACATTCTCCCCTCCTTCAAATAATTGTGTCCTCGCAATTTGAAATTGTTCTTTGAAAATAAAAAATTGAAAATAGAAAATACCTTTGTGGAAAACCCATATCGGAAATAGGGTTAATAAATTTTAGTTTTAATTAAGAGGGAAAGGGAAATGAGAATGTCATCACCAAATTAGGGTTTCGAATAGGAGAACATTGGTGGAAATTATATACATGTAATTAGAGGAAAAATGTAAATATTTATAGGGAGTTATTGAGGTCATCAATCACAAACAAGTGTAGAATTGAGGGCCTCAAAGCCATCAATCTATGATGATTTAATATATTATCAGTTCAACAAAACATAAGGTATTAGGATAACACATTTTTCATCTTAATATCCCTTCCCTAAATAATTAATTTCTTCATATAATAAGATAAATATATAAATACATCTTGACAAGCTGAGTTTTTATCCTTCAATTAATTTCTATCACAAACTCAACTTTCACTTCAAAAGATAATAGAACTCAAAAATATTATATTTATCCTAATATTATAAGGTTTCAATCATTAACACATACCATTATAATGAAAAAATATTTCGTAATAACCAGGGACTTCCTGTAGGCTAGTGGTAGGTAATAAAGGCTTTTCGCACTATGGTTGTCAGTTCAATTACTGGAGCTTTGTCCGATGTGACGGGTTATCACCCAACCTACAGGTTATCCTTTTCCAAAAACTATAGTATCATAATATACCAAACATAATCATAAGAAATGTTTTAACCTTGAACAATACTATCCAAAGTTCAACTTAATACATTCCAAAACATTATAGTTATTTAAAGTACCTCTATCCAGACTCTCTGAAAAGGTATCTAAATTCAAAAATCAATCGCAACATCAGATTCTCCAAACAGAGTAATGTTTCTCTTATTGTCACATACTGAAAATATGATTACCTTAGTCATATTAAAACCTTAATGAAAACAACAAGTACTGCAGTACAATCCTTATATATATCACGTTATTCTCATAACCAGAATATAATCATTGAGTCCAAAAATACAAATACATTAATCATTCCTCTTCAACTATAGTAAAAACATAAGATTGGCCTTGATCCCTTGGAATTTTTTGAGGTAAGTTTTCCTGAAACTTAGGACATTCATTTTCATAATGCCCCATTTCTCTATAATTGTAGCATTAAACATTGACAGCCTCCTTCTTTCCCTTGCAATCACGAGTCTGGTGACCTTTTTCTTTACATTTGTAACAAACTCCCATTCTTTTTAGGCAAGTACCGGGGTGTTTCTTCCCACAATTTTCACATAATGAAAAATCCTTCTTTCCATTTTTCCCTTTATTTGTCTCTTGTTCCATCTTTATCTTCTTCTCTTACTTTACTTTATTGCCATTATATTTATAGAATTCATTTTCTGTCTTGATAGCACATGAGGTAATGTCTTCGTACAATGAGAAGGATTGTGAGATCAATGCTCGACGAAGAAATGGTTTTAACCCATCAAAGAAATGATGAATATTACTTCTTGGGTTAAGTATATAATCTCCAGCATACCTTGCTATCCTTGTAAATTTATCCTCATACTTTGCGACATTCTCATCCTCTGTTTGTCTTAGACTCAGAAATTGCCTTTCCATATTTGCTCGATGGTCACGAGGAAAGTATTTTTCTAAGAAAATCTCGTTGAACTTCCTCCATTCCATATTTGATACTTCATCATCTTCCTTTGTGTTTTGAATCAATGGCCACCATTGGTCAGCATCTCCAGTGAGGCGGTAAACTTCCATGATAACTTTTTTCTTTTCACTACTCCCCGTGGCATGGAATATTTTCTCTAAGGAATTTATCCATTGCTCTGCTACTATGGGATTTATACTCCCATTGAATATTAGTTTTTGTCACCTCATGAAGAGATCTAATATTGATATTCCGCGCTGCGGATCAGGGTGCTCTATATGGGTAAGGTTATTATTCTTAACCTGAGTGAGTTGTCCCAGTATGGTGATTAGCTGATCAGCACCAATTGCATCACCAAGTCCATAATAATTATCTTGAGCAAGAGGGAAATCCCTATATGGAGTGTGTGCATTGATACATTTTCCATTCCTTCCACTAGGCGTCATTTCTAAACAATGGCATAAACAAGATCAGTTTATGAATCAAAATACATAATTCCATACTTGTAAAACACTTAACATTTATTGAACTATTTATGGATATAATCCATAATCATAAAAAAATGTTTTCTTTGAGGATGTATATACTCATAAACCCTTCATAATTATTTGTAAAGAAAATGAGAATTATTGTAAGCATATCCCCTGGGAGTATCGTAACCAAGAGTGCAGCAAGGCTCGTTGTCGTGCACCAGTTCCCGTTCGAGTCTAGCTCAAAGTGGTGTTTTCAGTTTTTACCCCTAGGTACATCTGTGCAAGAGTCGTCTCTACCTGATCGTATCCAGACAGGGAAGTATTGCTCAGAAAACTCACAAAATATCTACAATACCAAAATTCAATGATGTTTTTCTATACTAATCCTCAAAGTTCATCTTAGGTCTATGTGCTCTAATCAGAGTTTATCTAAATCTAGCTTCCAAGGTTTATAAAAAACTTCCTCTGATACCAACTGTAATGCCCCGACCCCAGTTACCCAGAGTTGGTGCATTATTTTAATACATTGGCATGATTACAAAGAATCAAGTCCCGAAGGACCGATTGGTTTAGCATCTTGGTTAATAAATTACATACATGAATGTTACATTACACTTTATAACATACAAAACAACATAAATAATCTTTTATGAATGCCATTATTCCCTTGGCTTAACCCTGCATGTTAATCACAATACACTTCTTGAAATCCTTGGAAAAATAAGACATAGAAAGGGGTGATCTCAGATGCTCAATAAGGATAACACTACGGTGGAAATTTTCATAAATAAGTATAAACATTTAATTAAATGTATAAATAAAACTAAAGCCTTTTAAAATTGAACTTCATTATAATATGGAAAAGATAAAATGAAATAATTACATTTAATTATTCACTTGGATATTTTACTAATCTACTAATGACATGCAATATCAATAACCACTTTTGTAACAAGGGAATGCATAATGCCAAACTTTAATTTCTTTGTTAAGGCCTTGTGCCAAGACCTAAGGGATAACTGTAACCAGAACCCAACCCGAAGAGCCTTTGTAACTGAACTCCAACCCAATGTTCCTAAAATAACCAGACACCAACCTGGAGTGCCTCTAATAACCGGATACCAACCCGGAGTGCCTGCAATAACCAGACACCAACCTAGAGGGTCTGCTGTAACCGGACACCAACCCAGAACACACTATCCCAACACATTCATCTTAAGAAGAGGATGAAATATAACGTAAACATTCGTATTAAAACTAGCATACGAAATTCAAAAACATTAATCATAAACCATTAATGGCATAAAAATAACTAATTCATAGTCAAAAATATCACAAAACCTTAAATAAAATATGGAATATTTGTATCATAATAAATCAACTTCAAACAAGTGTAAAATTTATCAAAGTATGTTGACATAGATGAAATCGAAACTATTTGAGAGAGATATATCTTTTTTTGAAATTATTTAAAAGTCACATAATTATAAAAGAAAACATTTACTTTGAAAATATTAATATAAGCTTAAAAGGGAAGCTTTTAAATATTTTATAACGGTAGAAAATATCTGCACTCACCGTATAAGTTAAAAATACATTCTTACCTTAATTCTGTCAAAAAGGTTAAAAAGGACCTTGTTTGGAAAACAACGGAAAGAATCCTGTATAAACTTCTTATAAAAAGTCAAACAAGGGTATAAATGACTTTAACCCATATTCGGTAAAATAATAAGAATGTTTTGAAATACATTTTTAAGAAACATGGATATGGATGATAAAGAGGTCCCAGTAGATAATTACGTATAAACAACCTCAGATAATGAAGAGATTGTGAAATAACCCTTACCAATTTGGTAACTTACGAAACATACACCCCATGAAAGAGGTATCATACAATGAATATGTAAATACACATAAATTAAAGTGTATTACACAAGGAATAAAATTATGGGTAGTACATACACAACACAAAAGGTAATAGTGGAAATATAGTACGAATCTCATGGGAATAAAGAGTGAGATGAAAAAACCCTTAACTTGTAATTTTCCTTGGTTGATGGTAGGTTAACCTCCTATATAATGGTGAAATAATTTTATTAAGTTATAAAATAATCATATACATTAATATGATATCATATATGATCTTTTAACACTGCTTTGTTAATAATATATTTGTATTATCGTCGTTTCGGGTGTAAACTTACTCGTTTTCTTTTATATATTTTTTTATATAAGCCATGTTTTTTATGGATAGGTTTTTATATTATTAATATCCATAATGATATAAAGTCCTTAAACATTATTTTTAATCATAAAATAATAATTATACTTGAATGGATACGATGGGGAATGAATCTCATCGCGTTCGTGGAGATGGTAGTCCATACGTACGCACGAGCGACAATATCATTATTTTAATATTAAAATAATATATAATTGGATGGTATATCATATATAAAGAATCATTATCATGTTATATTTATTATTTACATTAATTACACATCATTATTATACCCATCCAAATAATAATATTTTGAATAACAATTACACCACGACATGGATACTGTAAGTCGTACGTACGCACGTATGGTGACATGTCATTCAAAGGATGGATAGAATACTGAATATGGTTGTACCATATTTATAATAACATCATAGTATATATAATATACTGGAGTTATTATTTTAGAAATTAAATAACAAATAAAAAATAAGTAAAAAATGAACTTGAAAATGGGTGGTGAAAACATTACCTCTTCTTCTGGTTTTTCCTTTTGATTTGATCAAAAGGGATCCTTAGGTTGGATTTCTGATCAAACTAAGGCCTATAGGTTGAAGTGAGGGAAGTTGAGAGAGTATTTGGGTAGGGTTTGGCTGAACCAAAAGTCTTTTAAGGCGAATAAGGTGGAAAATTATTTGAGCAGAAATGATCATGGAGTTTTGAACAAGATGGGAGTTGCAAGGGATCCTATGTTCATGGATCTAGTAAATATGGATATGGTAATAATCATGGAAGGTGAAACATCGATACATTTTCAAATTTTCTCCAAACCATATTTACTATAATGGTTTAAAAGATCTCAGAAAGATGATGAGGAGTTTAAAAAGAAAATTAAAGCTGTGAATGATGAGAGATTGATTGACTTCTTATATGAAGAAGAAATTTTGAAATTTTGGAGGAGAATTTTTGTGTCTAAAATACCTGATCTAAAAAGGTAATTGGGGGATGATTCTCTTATCTCCAATTTCCTTATACACCCTGGTAGCACTAAGATGTATAGAGATTTCAAGGAACATTTTTGGTGGGACCACATAAAAAGAGAGATTTCTAATTATGTTTCAAGATGTAAGTTTTTTCAACAAGTGAAAGATCAAAGATAACATCCTAGAGGAGTCATACAATATATTTCTATAACTGAGTGAAAATGGGATGATATTATGATGGACTTTGTCATGGAGCTACCAAAGACTCCTATAAGGAATGATGCAAAATGGGACATTGTTGATCGTCTTACCAAGTCAACACATTTTCATGAAATAAGATAATATATACCACTTAAAAGTTTAGAAAGACTCTATATTAATTAATTTGTAAGACTTCATAGAGTACCCCTATTGATTGTTTCTGATCCTGATCCCCATTTTACATCATGATTCTAGAAAAGTCTTCAGAAGGCCCGAGATACTGAACTTCGTTTGAGCACTGCCTACCACCCTAAAACTGATGGATAATCAGAACGAACTATTAAAACCTTAGAAGACTTGTTGAGATCTTTCTCACATGACTTTAAAGGTATGTGGGATCAGTATTTACCTCTGGTAGAATTTTCCTCCATCAATAGCTTCCATTGAAGTATTCAGATGACTCCATATGAAGCGTTATATGGAAAGAGATGTCGCACACCAACTTGTTGGGATGATGTTAGTGAAAGAAAACTCATAGGCCCAGAACTTTTTTAGGAAACAATGGAAAAGATGAATATTATTCAAACCAACATTAAAGAAGCTCAAATTAGGCAAAAATAGCTATGCTGATAACCGAAGGAAGGATTTGGAATTTCAAGTTGGAGATCATGTTTTCTTGAAGGTATCTCAATGGAAGGGTGTTGTACGATTTGGTAAGAAGGGTACATTAAGTCCCAGGTACATCAGAGCTTTCGAAATTCTTGGACTAATTGGAGATATATCTTACCATTTGGCAATTCCTACAAGTATCTCTAAAGTTAATGATGTGTTTCAAATATCACTGTTAAGAAAATACATGCCTGACCCAACAAATGTACTCACCTATGAAGAAATAGGACTGGAACCCGATCTGTCTTATTGTGAAGAGTCTGTAAAGATTCTTGATACCAAAGAAAAAGCGTTGAGAAACTTAACGACTCATCTGGTAAAAGTTCTATGGAGAAACCATAAGATGGAAGAGGCAACATGGGAACCCAGGGAACTTATGATGAAGAACCACCCGAATCTTTTTACGCAATAGTATTCTAGAAATTTCATGGAAAAAATTATTTGAAGGAGAGAATAATGTAACACCCCAAGCTTCCACAATATGTTTCTCTTTGAATAATATAATAGCTTCTGCTATATGAAACTTCGAGTTCTAGCACACCAAGACCAATCAAACTAGCCATTATGAATTGTAACACCCACTTTTTGAAATTTTATTTTTATTTTTCAAAATGGACTTCATTTTTTGGATTTGGAATATCAAAATTAGCTTAGGGTGAATTTTTTGTATTTCTTTAAAAACTTTAAATTTTTTATGAATATTGAAAGACACTGTGTTATTATTTAAAACCTACTTTTTATTTAAATAATTATTTTTTATTTAAATTTATTTTAGGTCAAAATAGATACATAATACCTATATATATTTAATGTAATTTTTTGGAGTCATTTTATAATAAAATTTGATGTATAAAATTTTATTGAACATTTTAACGTCTTTTACCCACCTTTTAGGCAAATTTCCAAAATTATATAAAACATAATTTTACCACTTATGTGAATTTAATTTCAAAAATCCAAGAGGCAAAGTTGTCAACAATAAGTAAAATGTGTTTTAATATAATGAAAATAATTTTTGGTGAATAGTATGTTTTGAATTTTATTTACCATGGTTAAAAGTAAATATGGTAATTAAAGGTAAAAATGATATTATAATTACCTTAACATATATCCTAATTCTATTGGATAAGTGTTTTTCAACCAAAATCAACCCTAGGAATAAATTATGATCCTCTTTTATCCACTTGGATTAGATTGGAACATTTATTATTATTTTATTTAAAGGAGAGTTAAAAGTGTTAAATTCAAATTTTCATAACTAAAACATTTTTAATATAGGGTTATAGATAAGATAAATTCGACTATAAATATTCATTATAAATCTAAAAAAATTCTACATAATAGTATTTTATTTTTTATTTTTAGACATTAAATAATTAGATTTATTTATGAAACAATGATGATGCATTAATTACCTTATTAATGAAATATTAAAATAATTGATATTATAAATGTCCAAATAAATGTAAATTGAGACTTTTCATGCATTAAACTAATTTTATAGGTTAATATGACATGTTAGGATTGATTTTTTTTCAAAGTAATCATGTTTTGTTTACTTTAAAAAAAATAATTACTAAATAGTTTCAAAATTGAAATAAATAGTTTTTAAAACAAATACAATATTATTAATTGATATAATATTCCTAAAAATATAAGGATCAGCCAAAGTACACAGATAAGGTTATATATATCAATAATTAACCCCTTGGGGTTCTCTTGGCTTTTTATGGTATGTTTATTAACCATTTATTATAATAATACAAGAATACATGGTAAAAGTTAAACTATTTAACTAAGATTTAAATCTAAAAATAAGGTTAATATGTGACCTAAACCTTTCTAAAAAATATTGGTTGGGAGGTTTTCAACCCCTACCCACCTTAGCCTCGAAATAAATCCTATTTGAGCCATTATAAACCGAAAATTATTTTTTAATAAATTAATATTTCAAGATTTTCCTAAAGTGACCCTAACCTCTCTTATAATCCTTACTTTGATCATAAAGCCAACCTAAATATCCCTTTTGGTCAAATCAAAATAAATCACCCGAAGCAGAGGTAATTATTTCATCACCTCTTTCAAAGTTATTTTCTTCTTCCACTTTCTATTTCTTTGTTGTTTCTAAACCAAAATAATACCTCTAGTAACTTCTATATACTATGATGTTATTATAAATATGGTACAACTATATTCATTATTCTATCTATACTATGAATGACAAAGTCACCATACATGTGTATGTATGGTTTACCATATCCACGTCATGGTGTAGTTTGTTATTCAACACTTGAATATTTTTATGGGTATAATAATGAGTATAATTGATGTAAATAATAAATATAAAATGTTAATGATACTTTATATAAGGCATAACATCAAATTACATATGATTTCACCATCAATAGAACGTTATTGTCGCTCACGCGTACGTACGGATTACCGTCTCCATGAACACGATGAGATTCATTCCACATCATAACCATTCAAGAATAATTTTGATTTTATGAATAAAAATAATTTTTAAGAACTTAATGTCATTATGGATATAAATAAAATACATCCTATCCATAACAAAAATTACCTACATAATAAAACATAAAAAGGTAAATGAATCAGTTAATACCCCAAACTATGATACTACTAAAATATTATTAACAAAGCAATATTAGAAGATCATATATGATATCCTATTTATGTATGTAGTTATTGTATAATTTAATAATAATTATTTAACTATTATACATGAGGTTAACTTACCCTCGACCCAGGAAAAGTACAAGGTAAGAGTTAATTTTACAATCTCTTTACTTATCTGAGGTTGTTTATACGTTAGTATCTACTAAGACCTCTTTATCATCCACATTCATGATTCTTACAAATGTATTTAAAATGATTTTTACTATTTCATTGATTATGGTTTAAATTCATTTATACCCTTTTTGAATTTTTATAAAATTTTTTGAAAGGAATCTTTCTGTAGTTTTCCAAACATGGTACTTTATGACCTTTTCGACAAATTAAGGTAAGATTGTGTTTTTAACTTATATGACGGGTGAGGCTATTTTCCACCATTATAACACCTTTGAAGCTTCCTTTATAATATTATAAGAGAAATTTCAAAATTTATGTTTTATTTTATAATTATGTGACTTTTAAATGATTTCAAAATATAAAGATATATTTCTCTCAAAAAGTTTTTATTTCATCTATGTAAACATCCTTTGATGGATTTTACACTTGTTTGAAGTTGATTTATTTTTATAAAATCTTTCATATTGTATTGAAGGTTTTGTGATATGTTTTACTGTGGTTTTTTTGTTTTTAGACCATTCATGGTTTATGGTTAAATTATTAACATTTCGCATGCTAGTTTTAATACGAATTTTTATGTTATGTTTCAACCTTTTTATATGAGGAATGCATTGGACTTAGTAAGTGACAGGTGGATCTTGCTATAGCTTCTCAATGAATCGGTATGTCTGATGAGAAAAACTTGTATCTTGGCACTAGGCCTTGAAAAAATCTTATTAGTAGTCTTGGCATGAGGCCTTGACTATGTCTTTATGATGTCTGACATTATGCATTCCATCATTATGAAATTATATATTGATATTACATGTAATTTTTTGACTAGTAGAATATCTATGTGAATAATTAAATAGAATTATTTGATTTATATTTTCCATATTATGCTGAATTTTAATTTTAAAAAATCTTTTGTTTTATCCTTATACATTGCCTTCAATGTTTATGTTATTTATGAAAGTTTTCGCTATATTTTTATCCTTACTGAGCATCTGAGCTCACCAATTTCTAATGTTTTATTCTTCCCAGGATGTGAGGAAGTATATTATGATTGACCTGTAGGGATAGGATATGGGATATGATTGTGTTCAAAGGGGAAACAATGTTGTTTTTTTATTTCATAATGTAATGTATAACATATGTACGTATCTAGTACTTCCAAAGCTACAAAACTAATAGATCTTTTGAGACATGATCTATTATGATCATGAAAATGTTATGAAATAATGCACGAAATCTAGGTAACTAGGGTCGGGGAATTAAGAATTATATAATTATTTATAATAATCTATAAAATATAGTAATATGAAATGGAATACACCATTTCTGGAGACAGAAGGTCGTACGTACGCATAAACATTGTTTCAATTTTATTGTCATATTGAAAGAATGCATGTAATTGATATATATATATATATATATATATTATAATTCTAGATGAAATATTATGTCATAAATATCATATATTTTTATTAAAAAAATCCTGAATAAATTACATGTAAAGTGTGAATGAATCACATCACTTTGAGGAGATGGTAGTCCACACGTCCACAGACGAAGTTATTGTATTCTCAAAAAATGGAAATCATGAAAGTATGTGTTATAAAATAATTTAAGAAGAATAAATTTATCTTAAATATAATATATATCATATAAATATATTAATTCAATCATTATTTTTAACCTTGATAGACTGTAATGGAAGAACGGATGACATATGTTAGCGAAGAAGTAGTATGTCATACACATGAATGATGATTGTGTATACCATTTGATGGAAGTGTGTATGAATGTAGTTAAAACCCTTAGAATAAAAAAATCTATGAATATTTTGTATACTGATTTTATTATTTAAACATGGATCAATAATAATTTAGGGGGTGTATAAATGAATAATATAAAAGTTCTTGTTGAAGGATGTTACCTCTTATTTGGGTAACTCTTTTTTGTTTTCACCCAAGGGATTTTGTGGTTTGTTTTCTTAAAAATGGAGGTTTATAGGATTAATTAAGGGAATTTGGTAGGATATTTTTATAGGTTTCTTCTGATCTAATGTTTTCAATATGTGCGAAGAAAGGGGAAGAGGTGGTGGCCTTTTATAAGTGGGGAAAAGTAGGCATTTGGTATTTTTTTTAAAAATTGTGTGATGCTTACATTTTACTTGTTCTAAAAGGATCCAAAATGTACCATTATATACTTTTAAGGGTGTAACTATCTAAATATGGAAATAAAATAAATTTTATACAAGTTTATGGTTATTTTTACACCTTATATTCTATGTTTTGTCATTAATTAATCATTTTTTAGCATAATAACTATAATTATTTTTAATTAATTTCACTATTATTTTCGGTAAAAAAATAATTAAAACTTATTATAAATTTTATATTGATATGATTTTAAACATGGAATATATTTTTTAAAATTATAATCATAGAAGTGGTATAAAATAAAATAAAATTAATCTCACCGAAGAGATGAAACGACAAGTTCTTAAAGTAAAAAGTTCAAAAGTTTGAAATGTTGTTATTTCTAATTTCAATGTAAAGTTTGTTCCAAGGACCTAAATTGGATTAATTTATTTAAAATTTAAATACTTTTACTTTAACACCAAATTAAAATATAATTTAACAATATAAATAAATTATATTAAAAAATAGTTTTTAATTAAAATTCATTGTTTTTTCACTATTTATAAAAAATGAAATATTTCAGAAAAATACAAACAATTTAGCATTATATACTTTTGAAGTTCCTATTTCAAAAATGAATTTTAGTTTTTCAAATAAAATTAATAAAACTAATAGAATTTAGATTTAAATTTTCTTTTTATTAAGAAGCTGTAAAATTACCATTATAAAAATACATACTTTTATGCCAAAAGTGGGATATATTCATATATATTTTATAAAAAAACACATAATATTAAAGTTAAATAATTTATTGAATAATATATATATATATATTATTAAAATAACTTATAAATAGTGTTTTAATTAATTTATTATGGTAAAACATGTTTGATTTCATAAATATATTTTTCCAGAAAAAGTTTTCTTATATTTTGAAAAAGGATTATTTTCATTTCTACTTAATTGGTCACTAAATAATTAATCTTATATATATATAAACCATATTTTCATAATTTAATTATTTTTATTCATAACCACCATTTTGAAGGCTAGGTGACAACTATAATAATATTTTTATTATAATATTAATAGAAAATTGTAGTTTTGTAAAGCTAGGAAATGTGTGTAATATAAGCTATAGAATGAACTTGAATTGAGTGTAACATAATAAATACGTATATTTCCACATACTTAAAGCCAATATAAGTGTTTCATTTAGCCCAAACATAAATTTCTATAATGTAGGGAAATCCTAACTTAATTCTTTCATATAACATATGTTATATTCAGTGCTATGTGAAATACAGAATATCAAAAAATTAAATTAATTTTAAAAAATATTTCACAAAATCTCATGGTGGTACATTATACCCCCCTAAAAATGAATTTCACCCTATATTTTTTTGGATTATCACTTGTTTAATAATTGGATGTTACTCTTATAGAAACCCACATCATAAAAATGAATACTAAAACTAACATCAAAAAGGGAAATTTGGAAACATAATGGTTACCCAAACTAACTCATAACTAGGTTTCCACATTAGAGAACATAGTTGTAAAGTGAAAACATAAACATGAATGATATATCTAACGATCAAATTTTGATGGAGAGTGATAGAGAAATGGTTTTGAGAAAGTTAATGATCACAAAGCCTTAAACCAAAGTGGTGTGAAAAAATTCATTTATGTCATTAAAAATGATGATAAATGGACAAAATATTATTTGAATAACCTTTTCCTAGTGTTGAATAATTTTCATGCGAAGATATACTTATTTATTTTAACACAATATCACCTATTATTATGCCTTGATCAATTTTTACTAATATCTTATTCCTTGAAATGAAGGTGAATTTTTCATTCTTGAAGCATTATAAGATCATGAGATTCATAAATAGAATTATATTCATTCCAATTATCTTTACAAAATGATTAGAACATGTTATCCAATATGCATAAATACACATATAGTGTGATAATACGTTAATATCTAAAACCTAATCTGATTTTTTACTTATACCATTCCCTAAATGGTTAATCATGTAACACTTATTAAAGATTAAAGTTCAAAAATTTATAAATAAGGTCCCAAAATTTTCAAAAAATATCGTAGAATTGATCATCCATATATCATAATGTAGCTCTTGGTTGTCACATACCAAATATGTGAATACCTTTTTCATGTATTCTCTTGAAACATGATAATTACCTTAAATAATTGTTGAAAAAATGAATTATTTCTTATTCCAATGATTATTGGATATATTCCTTAAATCCAAAAATGTTGTGAAATCTATCCTTAATAGAATAAACCACTTTGTTAGTAAATTCCTAACCAGTTTCAAGGTAATCAGTACCATCCAACTTTTATATTCATATCCACCATATATTTATCCACATAAAATTATCTCAACATTAGGAACATATTAAGGGTTATCTTTCCCTTAATAATCTATCTCCCATTAATATCACATTGAAATTAAATCAATTTTAAAATAAATCAGAACTATTCAATATATTATTGTAGATCCATAACAAAAAACGTAAAGTGGACAATCCTTATATGTTTCACAATTCATAATTCATGAATCCAAACACATAAAACTTTGATTAGTCAACTTCATCTTTAATCAATTAACAAGGATAACTCATTCTATTAATTATTACATCTTTCATTTCACATTACACCTATAGTATCATCATCCCTACTAATATAAAAATTACTCATACCACCTTGCTGATTATCTTTGGAATCTTTCCAATTATGACTTCTATTTTCATAACGCTCATTCATTCCCCTATTGAAAGAATTAAACATCCAATGATGTATTGTAGAGTCCATTATTGTCATTCATTTCCAAACTTTTCATTTTCCCTTTGAATTTAATTGATTTGTGTCCTCTTTTCCCATAACCAAAACATATTTTTGTTCCCCTTTGAAATTCACCGGGGTGATTCATTCCACATTCTCAATATAAAGTAATTCTGAATCTTCTTTATTTTAAGGTCTCCATTACATGAAATCTTAGTGAACTGCTTAATTATATTTTTTAGTGAGTCCAAGAGTTGGTTAATTTAGATGTTGTTAATCATGTTCTATGAAAACTAATTAGGCATGATCATAATGTCCTTCACTCCACTAATCTTCCCATTTGACTGGTTATCATAAAATTATCCATCATATTCAACATTAATCAGATAACTTATAGTTCCTTCTACTGACTAAAACTGTAAATCATAGTGTTAATAACACTAATCATATATGAAAAGCGTATAATGATGAAAAATTACTTATAGGATGTCTAAATCATGACACCTTCTTTTAAATCTAGGACACCATAGGCTTATCCTTATAGACATCCAAAGACATTTCCTTAGAAATATCCCTAGGGATCTCCTAAAAGTTTTATTATCCTAATTTCAAAAGGTTTAAAAAAATTACTTTAATAATAACTATAATTATGTGAGCATAAAATAAACGTAAATTACATCATTTTTATGAAAATTCATTACATTACAAAATAACATACCCAAAACTATAATAGTTTAGTGTATTTGGAAACATGGAACATTATCTTCTAGTATAGTGAAATACCTTCAAGGTTTCTCAAAAATATCTTCTCATTAAGTAATCATATGTAAAACATTCCTTCATAATAAGGAAAAAGGAAACATAAGATAGGGTGAGATAAGAAGCTCAATATGGGTAAAAAAAAGCTGATATGTAAGCATAATATGAGCATAAGTGTATGAGAACATGAGAATGACTTTTGAAGATCATATAATGAATATCAAAGATCATATTCATGGGTCATGGAATAAATTTTAGAAGTTCATAATACATTAATTATAAGGTAATAAAGATCATAAGGCATGAAATCATAACATAGGTCTAAGAAATGGATTTTTAAAATATACATAAGGATATAAAATCATACCCTATAAGTCAAAGATTATTTCAAAAACTTAATAGGGAACTTCAGGGAGGTGAAACCTACTTGGTGGGACACGCCACCATCCCCAGTCACATTCATTTACCTATATTATAATGGTTTCACTCCCAAACCATTATATTAATCATTATTTACTCCCAAGACCAAATTATAAGTCAAGGTTCACTTCTAAAACCATATCAGCAGACAAAGTCCATTACTAAACTGAGGTCACTCGCCATTCCGACCATGTATATATCATGAGATATAAATCTGTATCCAATTCATTTGGGGGAGATATAAGTCCCAAATATATCATAATGAAATAATAAAAATGTGTTCTATAAGATCATAAAAATCATATCAAAACCCATGAAATGAAATGGGTATCATAAACATGTTGTCATATAATAACCTTTGTAAAATAGACTGGTTTCATAATTATTTCATCAATGAATAACCAATAAGAAGAAGCAAGTTTCATAAGAATATAAAATTTTAAATAGAAACTGGTTCCATAAACATATAACATGTGAAAGAGAAATGGGATTCATAACTATCATGTCATCAAAACATAAACTGCTCAGAGAAAAAATATGAATGGAACCTTGGGATCTTGTCCCTATAAATTCAAGAGTAACACCATTGGATTCCATATTAGGTGGAATATAATTTTGAAACATATTTAAAAAATATTTCTTTAAGAAAATATCCTCTATTGTTTTAAAAGATATTTTTTGAAACATAAAACCATTCAAAAAATATTTTCTTTAAATGTAATCTTGAAAACATATAAATGTAGCTTGAAAACATTTTGAAAACAATTTTTCTCGAAATATTATAAGGTAATATTGAAGAAAAATTTAAAAAAAATACTTTTAAACTTATAAAGGAATCTTGAAAATAATTTGAAAACATTTTCTTAAACTTATTAAGGAAGTTTGAAAATATTTTTCCTACAAAACTTACAAGGGAATATTAAAAAAATTTAAGAAAAAATTTTCTTAGAAAACTTATAAAATAATCCTTAAAACATTTTAAAAAATATTTTATTTAAAAACTTATAAAGAAATATTTAAAAACATATAAACCATGTTTTAAACATTAAACATTTTCAAAAACCTATTTCTTTCAAAAAATATAAAGGAATCTTAAAAACATTTTTAAAACCACTTTCTTTGAAAACTTATAAATGAAGCTAAAAAATATTTTTGAAAACCTTATTCCTTGAAAATATATATATAAATTTTGAAGTCAATTTTGAAAACCTTCTTTTTTGAAAATTTATAAAGGAATATTGAAATTTTTTTAAATTTTTTTCCCTTGAAAACATATAATTGAAACCTAGAAATCATTTAAAACACTTTTTAACATAATGTTTCTTGGAAACCTGTTTCATTGAAAACCACTTAAAAAATGATTGTAAAAAATATTAGAAAAAAAACTTTTCTTAAAAAATTCAATCTTGTAAACATGAAACATAGGTTTAAAATAAATTATGGTCATGAAGGTGGAAAATTCTATACATCCCGAACATTCATTTTCTACTGTAAAAAGTTTAAAAAAGTGCATCGATCTAAAAATGAAAAGAATATAAATTTTTTAAAAATTATTTTTAAAAAATGTAATACATGGGAATAAATTTCCTTTAAATATTATTTGATAATGGTAAAAAAATTTGAAAACATTTTTATAAAACATTGTTTTGGATGAACACATATTTATGACCAAAGAGAGAGATAATGTATGATTTTCTTAGAAATATTTTCTTATATTTTTTAATTACTAAAGAGTAAAAAATTGTAAAAATACATGAAGATATCATGAAAAAACATAGTATAGAAAAATCATGTGAATTTTTGAGATATGGATCTTAATATTTCATCTATGGATGTATAATAATAAACAAACTTGATAGTTAATGAGATTGTATCAATAAACTCATACCACTTTAGTAATTTTGAATCATAATGCCCATGAGTGAATGAAATTTAATAAGGCATAAACTATCATTATTATAATAATAATTATTATATAACATGTCAAATGGCAGTATATACACCTCATAAAATAATATAGGTGCATAACAAAACATTTGTCTCAAAGTAGGAAAATTGACTGAAAACTACCTTACCAATTTGGTAACATTGGAACCATAAAACCCCATGAAATAGAGATAATAAAATGGTTATGTAAATAGAAATAAATTTAAATATGGTTATCATAGAGTATATTCATGGGAATTATGTACTCCGAAAAAGGAAACTAGTGGTGAGTATGGCATAAGTCTCACACAATTAAAAAGTGAGACTTGAAATCCCCTTACCCTATGTATTAACATTATCCATACATGTTAAAACCTACTATATAATATATATAAGTTTATTATAAACATACCATACAACCATAATATTATATATCATACCATATATAGTTTTATTATGACTTTATATTAAACTTTTATTAATAATTCTATGTTAATGTTATGTTTTGGGTAATGACCGATTTGTTTTTCGTATATGTTTTTACTTATTATTCTTGATACTATTATATAAATCATTATTTAAATATTTATTGAATTTAAAACATGATATAAATATAATATATATTCATTATATAATTATTTATAATAATATATAAAAGATATAAATATGAAATGGAATACATTGCTCATAGAGATGGTTGGTCATACGTACGCATGAACATTGTTTATGTTTTCTTATTGTATTGAAAGAATGAAAGTAATTAATGTATATTTGTGTATATATATATATTATAATTATAGTATAATTATTATTTCATAAATTTCATATACATTTAGTAATACCATATTTAATACATTCAATGCAAAATGTGAATGAATCACATCACATTGAGGAGGCGGTAGTCCACACATCAACAAATGAAGTTATCATATTCTTATAAAATTAAAAGAAAGAAGGTATGTGTTATATAATAATTAAATATGCATAAATATATCATAAAAACATATATATCACAAAAAACCAAAAGTCCATCATTATTTCTAACCTTGAAACATGGTAATGGAAGAAAGAGAAAACATCAGTTCATGAGTGGTAGACTTCTATACACACGAACAATGTTTTTGTATCCTATTTGATGGAAGTGTGCAAGAGTTTAGGTAAAAGCCTTAAAATCACAAAATATAAATATATTGAGTATACTTATGTTATAATGTAATCATGGAATAATAATAACTGAGGGGTGGAGAAAGAAATAACACTGTAGTGTTTGTTGAATGATCTTACCTCTACCTTGGGTAACTCATTTTGGTTTGAATGAAAAGGCTTCCTTGGTTGTATTTATGAACAAATGTTGGATTATATTATGAATGGAAATAATTAAGGTGGATATTGGGATATTTTTTTATGATCCAAATGGAATTATAGGTTTAAATATAGTGGAAGAGTTGGTGGCCTTTAATAAATGAGAAAAAGGTCACAATTGATATTTTTGGAACTAATTGGGTGCTGCCCATGTTTTAATTGCCCCCCAAGGGTCCAAATTGACCATTATAGTTCCTTATAATATTAATTTTCTCAATATTTCTATAAATTAAATCTTATACAAGTGTAGGGCATCATTAATTAAACTTGTGTTTACCTTACTCACAATAATTAATTTTAATTACATTCATTAATCTTAAAAAAACTAAGTTGGAATTATTAAACATTATAAATTATTATTATTTCACATATTTAATCCATCTTTACCAAAATATAAATTCCTTTATAGTTTATATTAGAAACATTAAGAAACAAAAAATATGGTTATTTTCCCACTAAATTTTTAAAAGGGAATATTATTATTTTAGTAGGTTTTTATTCAATAAAACATTATATTGAATAATAATATACATGATAATAATACTAGAACATATATTGTTGTATATATTCATGGAATGGAACCCAAACCCAAATTTATCAAAGTGATTAGTCCTTGATAAGGGAAAATATAATGGTAATAATTTTATTGAATGGTGTTATAATTTCAGAAATGTTGACAAATATAGGAAGAAATTATACATTCTAGAGAAACCCAAACCATGTGAGAAATTTTCTTTTAGATCACAAGAGGAAAAATACTTTTATGAAAGGTATCTTAAGGATGGATATGAAATGATATATCTTATGATATCTACAATCATTTACAGGTATCATAAACTATATAAAGATATGAAATGACTCCATTGTTTTGGAATGGATTAATAATGAATCATATATTCAAAGGTGTAAATAAATATATGTTAAAGAGATTAATTTTTTAAAATATGAATAATTGGTATTAGATACAATATGAACAACCAATTTTTTTTAATGTGAAACTTCTCAAAAAATAGAGGAAATTAATTAAGGTATAAGCGGACCAATAAGTTTAAAATAGAAGTGTTTTTGAATTATCCATGGTGATAATGAATATACTTATTCCTAGTGTATTTTAATTATTTATCGGTGAATTTTATCATTTACCATTAATAAAAAGAAATTTTGTTTATTTATAATTCCTATATGGGAAAAGATTATCATTTTTAGTAAATAAACAATTATTCTGTTTTTTTTAATTAAATGTATTATGGTTTTAATAAAATGTATAATAACTTATATATATTAGATATTGAATAACCTAAATATAATGTAAATAATAATAAGGTAAAATTTAATGATTTTCATTCCACTTATCTTTGGCCTTGTCTCCTTTTATATATAAATAAGAATCTTATTTTTTAACTCTTTGATGATGGATTGTAAAATTAAAATTATTATTAATCATTTGATGTATATGTATCTTATTTATTTGAAAACATTAATGATTCATACCCTATCATGGGTTAAGAAGAACATTTAATTACCTAAGTTAAATATTAAAAATAATAAACCTAGTTATTCTCCTGAAGAGGAGTTCACATGAAAATAGGAGTGCACATGAAAGTGTTTTTCACTTTTAATTTATTTCAAGAAAATTATTTTGATTTTTTTTGGAGAGAGTTATTATAATTTATAAAAAAATTAAATTTTATGTTAAAAAATGATGAAAATGGATACCGGGTCATACTTGGATAGACCTTTCTCAATTCTATCATAGTTTCCAATTTAACCAATCATTTTCTACTAGTAGGTAATAGAGAGATTTCATGATCACATCCTCTCTCTCACTTTTATAAAGGGTGATTATGATAATACTACTAAGTGAAATATCATATAGTTATACCCTTATTTCAATGTTTGTGAAAATTTCATCAGTCTATCTTGATTAGTAATTTTAATCCCCAATATGGTTTTACTATTCACTAACAACCGATAGTTCAAAACTAAAACTCCATACATGTGATAATGATTATCAAATTTTAACCATATAACCCTATAATTTTCCATTGTATATTAACTAGAAAACTTTTGGGAAGAAATTGGATCATTGACCAATGAAATAAACATTAATAGAATCAAAATCAGTTAAAATATCATTCGATAATTAAAACTACAAATTGAGAATTGAAAATAGTTGGAATAATAAGAAAAAGGTTCTATTTACTTTAATAAAAAAACACAATAATTAATATTTTTCCAAGTAAAAAAAATAGGTTAACATCATAAATTTGGAGATCGAAGTTATATATATTTTTTCAAGAGGATTCATAGTGTAACACATATTGCCACACAATGAATTTTCAGTTTTTCCTCACAGGTGTTATTTTTCATGTATTGTGTTCACATCATGAATAATTATTTTCTGTCACATCATGAATAGATCATTAACTAATTTAATTGATGTTTTATAGCAGTTTTAACTCTATTTCAAAACATTTCTTCAGTTTCAAGACTTGAGAACCCTTTATGGATATCCTACATCATAGAAATTTTTATAAAAGTGAAAATATTAATTAGATTTTCTATTTTCAATAATTTTAGATAAATTATTTAATCATATCACCAATGGATAAAAAAAATAATATATTAACATTATTAATCAATTAAAAAAATATAAAAAATTTATTTAATATCAAAATAAGTATGCATCAGATGGTTATGTTAATTCTCTGACACTTAGAACCTTCTTTTCCATGAGAATGTAATCTCAAAAACACCACAAAGGAACTTTATTATAATAATATTTAAATTTAAAAACCAACAAAACTAAATTTTTTTAGGGGAAAATAAAATTTCAAATACCAAATTGATGAGTTCATCAAACTATAAACTATTCAAAGAAACAAATTCAATCATGCATTTTATTTTCCTCTTTTGAAATAATATTTTTATTCATTCTTTAACATAATTTTCTTAATTCATCATTAATTCAAGTATAATATGAAATATACCTAACAATATATTATTTTAACTCATTAATAAAGGTAATAAATGTAATTTGAGTTGTGATAAAACCTCAAGTACATGTCACTCAGTAAAGACTTGTATGACATCTATCATCTCCACATCGTAAAGATAGATATCAAAATTAATTAAAAGTATTTTGCATTAATTTTAAAATTTATTTAAGGCTTAAGGTTAGTGGGTAATTATAGAAATAAGGATCAAAAGTATGTTTCAAAATTAATCATAATTCATGACATCAACAAGTAATATCAAGGAAATAATTCTGATATGATGAATATGTCATCTCCTCACTCCCCAAAGCCCAAATTAGGCACATGATACAAGTAAGAATAATGAATGAGTCATAATCACTAGAAATTCTCTTTTAAATTTTTCTTTATAGTTTTTTCTATATTTTCAAAAGTTGTGCTTAAGAAAAACTGCCCATCCAGTACCTATCATCATACAATCAATAGATCATCAGTCTGGAAATAATAATTTTTAATCCTCCCAATACACATACCAATTTTTTATATTATAAGAGAGTTTAATAATAAAATAATTTGATTTATTACATGGAATTTACTTAAATCACATGAAAACCCCAATAAAAATCTTCCCAATGATGTGAATCTACATCCACTATGGACATCCTTCACCCAAACGTAGTCATTTGAATATCACAAAACATTCTAATAGTAGGTTAGAAAAGTATATAACATGATTATAATATGTCTCATTTACTAATAATTATATTAATTGATTTTATATGAAAATTTCGGACTCAATTACATGGTGGGTCTAAGGATAAATCACTAAAAAATAAAATTCCTCAATCATATTAAAAATGATTTTTTTTTGTCATAGATATGATAAATTGCCAATAAAGTTCTAGAAAAAAATAATTTCCCAAGTATCTCAAGAAATATACAGTATAAATAATTTTAAATATTGGTTCAATAAATCCTTCCAGGAATGAGGAAATATTAATGGAACAATAATGAATGGAAATTCATAAAAAATAAACAAATAAATTTCAATTTTATAAATTCAAAACATGAAAAATCTAAGAAGAATTATATCTATATTAATCAACATATTTTATAAAATCATTATTTTTCAAATTAATCCCCTCATGATTATATTATCCCATTCATTTTGGATTTCACCAATCTAATCATCTTAAAAGTGAAATTTAAATATTGTAATAATGATTATCCTAGGAAATTTATATATCCTAGATTGACACTAGAGTAAAAGGTTTCAAAGTGGGTTATGAAATTTTAAATTTTGGGAATAAAATAAAAATAAGTAATTGAAACTGATACTACCCTTCTAATTATGATTTGATTTGTGTTTTTGAGGTTTTTTTGTTCTAGTTCATGTTGGGTGATAATTCTTATGATGTGTATCGCCTGTAGAAATCAAATTCTATTTATTTAATTCCTCTTGGTACCATATTGGTGGTCCTAGAAATATGAATAAAAAAAGGATATAGTATTATCATATTAAATAATTCTTAAAAAGATATAAGTTGGATAGTTAACTAAAGGAAAAAACTCTAGTTAGTTCTCAGAAGCTCCTTTGGTTAACATCATTAGATTGACCAAATTATATTTTTTGAAAAACAATTCCTTCACTAAAAAACTAATAAAATATTCTATCCCCCATACTTAATTGATGATTTTTTACAATATATTCAAGTTTATTATCCATGTATGTAGACATAAAATGGATTAAAACATGCAGTGAAATGTTTAAGAAAGGTAGAACATTTTTTGCCTTCGTTGATAAAAATGGTAAAGGAGTGTAATATTCTCCACTGGTTCACGAGGTATGGTCCCAAGATACAATTTTATATGATTCCCATTTTTGGTGAATGTGGTTTCTAATCCTTCCTTTTCAATCTACACAACACCAAAAGGGTGTACATGAATAACAATAAAAGGTCTTCCCTGTCTGTAAATTTTTTTACCTTGAATCATTTTAGGTATGTAGTTATATAAAAACACTTTATATCTAGGATGGTAGTTTATTGGTTGAATTATCATATCATGGGGTTCCTTTTTTGTCTTTATATATCTTTTAATTTTTAAAGGATTCTATATTTATTTCCTATAGCTCTTGCAACTTAAATTTCTTATCCTTCCTAGCTTTTTCAAGGTTTAATTTAATCTTAATGGAAACCCTTTTACATGGTTGTGTATTGGAGTTGTGTAGCATCCAATTTACTTGTATAATACTCTTTGACTTTTGGTTTTCCTTTAATAATTTGAGATATAAATACTTCCATATCTTGGTTTGATTCATCATAAAGTATCTCATATAGATTTTTTCAGTTAGGTGGTTGCATTATTGGTGGGGTAATCATCATTTTCTTTATCTCATAAATCTCTTCCATGCAATCATTATTAAAATATAATTCATATTACTTTTAAGGTAATATTTATAGAGAGATATAAATCATACTAAAATATTTGATATGTCTTCTATATAATCATTCATTTACTAAGAAAGACCAGACATGTTTTAAACAAGTTGGATATAGGAATGAATTTATTACTTCACTCTCTGATTTTTTACATTAATTATTTTTTGTGAAATGATGTTTCTTAAAACTATCCATTTCTCAACTATAAAATAAAACTACTAAAAATTTAAAACATAATTCTCTTAAATTCATGTTTTGATGACCTTTTTCATATTTCCCAAGTAGCGATAAAAACAATTACAAAAAATAGTAAATTCATCTAGAAATACCTCAAGGAAGTCCTCCATGTGATTATAAAATATTCTTACCATGAACCTTCAAAATGTATTGGAGGAATTTCATAACCCAAAAGGAAACTTATTCTTGAAAAATGTTCCAAAAGAACATGTGACAGTTAGTTTTCTTGGTCTTATGGAGAAATGGTTACTTGAAAGTACCATGGAAATCCATATAAGAAGAAACAATTATTTTTTACAATTCACCTTTCTAGGATTTTCTAAATGAATAGCATGGGGAAGTTCTATTTTCTTTTGAGTTGATTCAACATTCTATAATCTATACACACTCTCCAACTATTCTTAACTCTCATGGAAATGAGTTCATTGTGTTAATTCTTAACAATGGTAAAACTAATTTTCCTTGGGATTGCATGGATTGGGTTAAACTCTATATTAATCTAAAATTGGGTAAATGATATACACTACTAAAAATTATTTATTTCCTTTTTAAAACCTCCTTGATGATGGGATTTATTCTTCTTTGGGAAGTACAATTGTTCAATAATCTCCTTCGAACAAGATTCTATGTGACCAGAAATTGGGGTTGATTCAAGGGATATATCCTTAGTTACATCCAATGGCGAAGATTGTTCTTTTTGTAACTCCATTCAGAGTTTTTTATTGTGAATTAGAGAGTTATTGGTAATGATTTCTAGTAATCTCTCTCATTTTATGAGGTATACATATATATAATCACATAGAAATGTGTTTAATACCAGACTTGGGGGTTGCTTAGGGGATGATATTAAATTTATGTTCCCTACATCAAAATATTGAATCACATATATATAATAAATTCTATAAACCTTTTCATTATTTATTAAATAATCAATGTAATCAGGTATTACCTCTTCTTCTAATTTGAAATTAGAATTTCTAGATATTTGGGTATAGGTTTGGATAGAAATATCTTGAATGATTTATTTATGATGAAGTGGATATTTTCATATATTTTATTATTCTATTAAGTGTTTTTAAACCGACCATAATATTATTTTATAAGAAATTGTAACATTTTTTAGTTTTTAGGTATTTTTATCTTAAATGAAAAATGGCCTAATTTAGGGATTTTAACAGATTTTAATCATGTGGGTATTTTGGTCATTTATTTTAAAATATTATTCCAAATTGAGTGTTTTTTGTTATTCGAATTCCATTCTTTATTTTCTTCATCATTTCCTTCTAGATAAAGTGATGATTCAAACAAATGGGGGCAAAAAAATCAAACAAGTTGAAGAGTTGTTTGAGCGGATAGCATTGAACCTACCACCATAAGAGAAGCATAACTCAGGATACACATCTTCAATTGGTATGATTCCAAATGGAGATGAAATAGGATACATATACACATCCGAACAATGAAATTTATGAATGTTTTAACTAATTAAGAAAACCATTTGATTTTATTGTTTGTAGGAAGAATTATGGAATTCTAATCCAAAAAATGTCAATCTCACTATTAAATCCACAGCTTCTTATTTTGGTCATCAATGATTCTTGAAGTTTTAGGTTGAACAGAAGAGAAATTATGGAAAAACTTTTATTAATACAGATATTAAAAATTCTTTCATTTAATGGCACATAAACAAGGAAACGTTCAGAATAAATGTTTTGAGCGTGAATTCGTCACCCCTCACCCCTATAAATATGTGTCCCTTATCCCATTTCTTGCTCGAATGGCCCTAAGGCCTTCATTTTTATTGATTTTTAATAACCCCCCTTTAAAGGGATGTGGGGGAACCCTTACAAGGCTCTTTATCTTCGATATTACATGGATCATTGGCTTAAGAGACATTACATGACCGAAAGGTCTTAGGGAATTTAACTAGACTATAACTACAAGGAACTGCCCCTCCCCAGCATCTACATAATGATTTTATCTCTCCACCTTCACATGGATGTCCGGCTAATCTTCACGGGCAAGAAAATTATAGTATCAATGGCATTGTCATACCCTATCATTCTTCCAAATCTATTGGTTCTTCTCCGGTAATTGTGCCTTCCTCTAAATCCTCCTCTAGGGTTGCTTCTTTCTGTAGAGTTTTTCTGGGGAAACTGCATTGATCCTATGCCCTGAAGGCCTTGAGGTGGCTTGAAGGCCTTAAAGGTGGCCCGAAGGCCTTAATGGTGGCTCAAAATCCTTACTAACCTAAAGGCTCGGGTGGCCGGAAGGCCTTCAAGACTTAATAACCAAACCAGTGGCCCAAGGTGAATAGTTATTAATGGTATAGTACCACACAATAACTACTATAGTACCTAAAATAGTACCTATATATTACCCACACAGTACTGCTACAATGCCAGCTACAGTACCTACTACAGTACTACTATAGTACCCAGAATTATGCCTTCTCCTAGTTTCTAACCTAGGTCTTGTGGATGCACTTAGAGAGACCTCACCAACTAGGATGAGGCTTATATGATCCTATCCCATTTGATGATATTGCCATTTTCAGGGGATATGACTTAGTTTTGTTATTGTAATTTTTATTTATATTTTTAATATACATTAGTTTATCTTTCATATTTATTTATCTTCTTCTTCCATTCCTATTCTTCTCTTATTTTGTTATCTCCCACTATGATTTCAACTCCATTTTTGTGGAAAATTAATCATCACTATTGTTCATGGGGGAAGTGGTGGCATTTTGAGTTTATTGAACATTAATTATTTCTCATGTTTTATTCTATATAATTATAAGTGGTTAAAATTACTTGTGTGAGTGGTCTCCCCACATTCCCTACTATTTTTTTCTTCCTTCTCATTCACTCATTTTTCTTCCCATTGATATTTGAGTCATTCAAACAGTAGAGTTTAGATTAGGTGTTGATGTGGAAGAGATTAATCTAAAATTTAGAGGTTTAATTGTAGGGTAATACAATTCAAATGATGGGGTTTAGAGTAAAATGTTTTTATCTCTAAATTGAGTAAAATAATGAGGAAATATTTTTAATAACAATGATTATGCCACCATTAAACCCTGAGAGCAATAATTTTTGTCCACTAATATATTTTTTTACTTATCAATTTTATTTGTGTTTTTTATTTTCATATATATATAAATATATATACATACATATATACATATATATATTATTTAAATTTCACAAATTTTAAACCCCCATATATATTATATAAGTTATTTTTATATGAGATATATAATAATAATTACAATAGAAATACTGTGGGTTGTAAGAAACCTCACTATAATCGACCCTAGGTTGCACCACTATTATACACTCTTAAGAGAATAATAATTTAATTTAATAGGGTAAAATTAAAAAAAATCCCTATCATCAATTTAGCACCATTTTCAGGGATCCCAAGTACATTCATACACAGTTTTTCATAAAAATACAAAAAAAAATCAACCAAATTAAATAAAAAACATATTCATTGAATATAATTCCTTTAGGTTGAGATGAACATTTTTAGTGATTTTTAATATGATTATTATAGGGATAATTTGTGAATATAGAGTGAATATTTGAAGAAACAAGGTGAAGAAAACAATAGAATAATGTATAATCTGAGAAAAAAACTGAACAACTTTTCTGCCTTCATTCAATAGTACAATGTGAAATTGTCCGAACAACCACACCAGATGCAAATTGGTATAGAATAAATCAAGGTTGTTATACCATAATTTTATGTTGAAGAACCCAAGGGAGTAATTAATATGAAACTTGAAGATCCAATTATCTCTCATTGGACATTTTTGTAAGAGGCTTCTAACGATCCCATGCCAGCTAATATAATTATGGGAGATCAACATGGTTTTGAAAAAAATTAGTTATATTTTATTGAAGACCAAAAGTTAAGTGATCCCCCAATATTATTCAAAGAATAATTGGTACCTCTCTTCCTCTCTGTTACTTTTTATCAAGATAAATAAGTACCTACTGAAAAAGAATTACCAGTGGACTTGCTTCAAGTGATCGTGTTTCAAGATGACATATATAATGAGGAATATTTATTTATTGACTCTTTATGTATTAATCATATCCAAGTGGAACTATTTTTTGACTTTCCCTTTTTAAATTTTTTTGAAACAAAATCACATGAGGAAGCCCTGGATTTTGAAGTTGAAGAAGTTAAAAAATTCATGGATGAAGAATTTGAGGACCCATTCTTTCTCCACCCCCCATATTAAATGTTTTAAAACAAGGAAAAAGTGGAGGGGATGATGTACTATATCTATGGGAGCCTCAGTGACCAGTGCAAGTTGAATAGAACTAGAATAAATATTTTTTTTGTGGTTTATAAGGAAGAAACCCCACCCACCTTCAGAATGGTGTTAACCCATTACAGTTATCTAACTTGATCAAATAAAAACATATCACCCTATTGGGGGTTAAACCAATTATTATCCCTTTTCTTTCCCATTTCTATTTTATTTTATTTTTATTTCTCATGTTTTTTCATTTCTTTCATTTAGATTCATTGTGGTAGAAGATAGAATAATTACTCAAAGATTCCATTCAAAAATAAATTCAAGTTGTATCTTTCCTTCTCTTTAGTTTTTCTGCCCTTATTTAAATTTTTTTGAGATGAAATGAAGGGTAGTGAAATTTAATTGTGGGAGAGTTTCGACATGATTAGTTTTTCTTGTGTGATTTTTTATTTTTTTTATCATCATTTTAGGAACCTTGAGATTGAATAAATATTCATATCACTTTTCAAACTTGAATTTATTTTTATTGGAATTGACATGATTTTTTTAGAAAAATAATTTATTCTAAATGATTGTTAATGTGAATAATTTTTCCTTGAATTCGATTTTTAATCATTTTTAAGAGTTTGAATGATTTTTGAAATCCATGCCTACGAAACACCGACTCAAAATATTTTTCTTGCCCTGTGAGGTATTCTGAACCACTTTGATATATTATTTTTAATACCCACACATTATCGAGGGAGACATGGATTTTGTGTGAGAACCTTAACTTGTGATTTTTCTCCTTCAAAGATTTGAATTTCATGGAATGTTTTGAACATGATTGTGGAACCTCTATAGCTAGACACATTTTATCACGAGACCCACCTTAACATATATCTTTTGTTAGACCTTATATTCTATGAATTTCCCTATAGGTTTAATCCACATTACAATATAGTTTTTCCTTACCTAACCACACTCTTAGTATTTTTCTCTAGACATCACAAGTTAAGTGTGGGGGAAGGGCCTTTTGTGTGTTTTATTTGGGATGTGTATCGTTTGTTGGCGGTGTGAGGTGTGGGTCATCATTTTGGGCTATGATTTATTAGAGAATTGTTAATCAGTCATAATTTAATTATACTTCATTTTTCCATTTGGTTCTATAATTAAAAAGTAAATATAATTAAAATAAAGTTGTGCCTTTCTAGAGCTTTACAAAAATGGAAAAAAATAAAGTTGGTTCCTTGAAGAGCTTGACAAAAAATTTGATAACTTTGATGATATAATTGATTATAATCACTAATTTAATCTTGTCTAATGTCACAAAATAAATGGTTTGTGTTGTTATTCACATTCTAAAGTGGTTTTAGTGAGTAATTTCATGTTTTTCACTTGAATTCTTCATACATTGTACTTAAGAGTCCAGCCTCCTTTTTATGGCCTTAAATTTTTTAATCATTATCACATCAAACCTAAAACACCAAATTTTCCTTGAAAATTACCTCATGATGGAAAATATTTTCATGTTTTACACTGTGGATAAATGATAATTTTCACAAGGCTACGGTGATATAGGAAACATCCATGTATGAGCATAACTTCATATTCAATTTCTCTTGTGTGAAGAGTGACATAAAATTCAATGTGAGGTAGGTTGTGATTGGGACATGGATGAATTTATGAGGTTGAACAAATTTAAATGTGTGGAACAAAAACTATGTGGAATTTTATTTTTTAGAATAGAAATTATGGAATTCTATTTTGGATAAGACCATTAATAATTTTCTCATTTTGGATTGTTGTCTGAGTTTTGATTTGAATATATGATGAATGCCCGAAATTGTAACGGTTATGTGTGGGGGATTGATGAAGCCAATATTTTCATATATTTTATTATGTAATTTAATGTTTTTAAACTCATTATAATACTATTTTTTGGGTAATCGTCACATTTTTAGGTTTTTGAAGTATTGTGAGCTTAAATTAAAAATGGCATCATTCTAGAATATTAATAGATTTTTATCATCAGGGTATTTTGATCATTTATTTTAAAATATTATTCTAAATTAAGTGATTTTTTTCTAGATTTTTTGATTAATTTTATTTATATCTTTCTTCTAGATAATGATATTAATTGAACAAAATTTGGCCCAAAAATCAAACAAGTTGAAGAGCTATTTGGGCGGATAGCGTGACCCCACCTCATTAATGGAAGCATATCTATGGATACACATATTGAAATGATGTGATTCTAAAGAGGTATCAAATAGGATATATATATAAATGTTCTATGAATAAAATTTATGGAGGTTTAGATTATTAAGATGGCAATTGGACGTTATAATTTGGAGGAATAATTCTAGAATTCTTGGCCAGGAAATGTCAACCTCAGTATTAAAACCATAAATTTGTATTCTGGTGGTCAATGATGATTACATTTTTAGAGTGAATGGAACAAAAATCATGGAACTAATTTTAATAAGATAAATATTAAAAATTATCCTATTTAATAGAACATAAATTCATAAATGTTTAAAATAAATGTTTTGAGATTGAATTTTTCACCCCTTTTACCTATAAATATGTGTCCCTTATCCCATTTCATGATATAGAACTTTTCAGGGGGTAAGTCTGAGTTTTTTATAGTAATTATTCTTTAAAATTTTAATATACATTCATTTATCTTTCTTTTTCATTTCTCTTTTTCCTCCATTTCTATTGTTTTGTTATTTTGTGTTTCTCCCACTATGCTTTCAACTCCATGTTTATGGAAAACAAATCCTCACTCTTGTTTGAGGGGGAAGTGGTGGAATTTTAGTTAATTGAACATTAATGATTTCTCATGTTTTATTATAAGGAATAATTAGTGGTTAAATGATTTTGGGGAGCGATCACCCCAATTTCCCTCTTATTTGTTTCTTCCTTCTCATTCACTCATTTTCCTTCCCATTAATAACTAAGTCATTCAAACAGTGGAGTTTGTATTAAGTGTTGATGTGGAAGAGATTATAGTCACATTTAAAGGTATAAGTGTATGGTAAAACCATTCAAATTAGAATTTTTATTGTGAAAGGTTTTGATCTCCAAATTGAGTAAAATAATGAGAAAAAATTTTGAATAACAATGATAATACCACCTTGAAACCCCGAGAGCAACAATTTTCATCCACTAACATCTTTCTATATTTTCATATTTTTCATTGTGTTTTGTATTTAAATATATTTATATATTTATATTTCATAAATTTAAAACCCTCATATATATTATATAAGTTATTTTTAAATTAGATATATAATAACAGTGACAATAGAAATACTATGTGTTGTAAGTGGACCCATTGTGACCGATAGAGTTTTTTTATTGTCACTTATTATATTTATAATATAAAATTAACTTATATAATATATATTGTGGGTTTTAAATTTTTTAAATATAAATATAATAAAAATATAAAAAATATATTAAAATAAGAAACAAAAAGAAATGGTATAAAACACACAAATATGTTAGTGGATGAAAATCGTTGCTCTCAGGGTTTCATGGTAGTGTTATCATTGTCATCAAAAATATTTACTCATTCTTTCACTCAATGTAGAGATAAATAAGTTTCACTCTACACCCTCTCATTTGAATGATGTTACCCTCAACTAAGACCTCTACAAGAAAGAGTAATCTCTTCCATGTAAACACCTAATCCAAACTCCACCATTTGAATGACTCGTATATTAATGAGAAGTAAAATGAGTGAATGAGAAGGAATAAAACAATAGTAAGGAAAGTGGGGTGACCACTCACAAAAATAAATTTAACTACTAATGATTCCTTATAATAGAACATGGGAAATCATTATTGTTCAATAAAATCAAATCCCACCACTTCCCCCCTCAAAAATAGTGAGGATTAGTTTTCCACACACATGGAGTTGAAAGCATGGTGGGATAAACACAAAATAATAAATGAAGAGAAATGGAAGAATAATGGAAATGATGAAGAAAGAAAAACTAATATATATTAAAAATATAAAGAAAAATTAAAATAACAAAACTCATCCTTATTCCATGAAAATTAATATATCAAATAATGGGAGAAGGGACACATATTTATAGGGAGAAGGGGTGAGGAATTAATGCTCAAAACCTTTATTCCAAACATTTCTGTATGGATGTTCCATTAAATGGAAGAATTTTTAAAAGGTTTCCCTATAAAATTTGTTCAATAATGTATCTTCAATTTATACTAAAACATTGAGCATGATTGACCACATGAATAATGAGTTATGGATTTAATACGGAGGTTGACATTTTCTTACTGAGAATTCTATAATTATTCATCCAAATTAGTAAATCCAATGGCCCTCTTCATTAGTTCAAACCTCCATAAATTTCATAGTTAAAACTCATATATGTATCATATTTCATCTCCATTTAAAATCACTCCAATTTTATATGTGTAGCCCCAGGTATGCTTTTGTTATAAAGGTGGGGTCCATACTATTCAACCGAGCATTTCTTCCACTTGTTTGGTTTTGTTAGCCCCCATTTTTTAGAATAATCTCTTTATATAGAAGAAAACGATGAAAAAAATAAATTAAGGAATCCAAAAAATGAATCACTCAATTTGGAATAATATTCTAAAATAAATGACCAAAATCCTCTTATGATTAAAATTTGTTTTCCAAAATTAGGCCATTTTTTCATTTAAGCTCAAAATACTCCAAAAACATAAAAATGTGACAATTTACCATAAAATAATATTATGGTGGGTTTAAAAACATTTAATTACATAATAAAATATATGAACATCTTGGCTTCAATAGTTTGTTTTTCATATCTAGGTTGGGTTTGAGGTTTACCCTTCCATGGTTTATTTTTTAAGATTTGATTTGGCTGAAAGGCTATCACACAAATTTCTATTCCTTGTCCTCTAGCAGACTATTTAGTATAGTATTTTATAGAAAATTTTATTCCACATAACTGAGTTGGTTCTTGTCGGTCACTCACATGCTTCATAACCATTTATCACACTAAAATTATTTATTCATCAAATTTGGTTTCAAGGGAATCTGGTGAATTAGTTGTTTTTTATTCATTAATTCCTATTTCACCTATATGTCTTGTTTTGAGTTTATGTGACTTATGGGAAATATTTTCAACCAGTCCTCTACCCCCCCCCCCCCCCCCCGTGAGTTTTTTTGAACCATTTATTCAAATTAATAAAATTTATTTTATTCTATGTGTTTCATGATACACTAAGTCAAATTTTCATTTTACACTACACCAAGATAATCTTGTGTTACCCAAAACAATGACTTGGATTGCATTACATGCAACACTGGGTTTCTACAAAATAACATTTTATTGTTATAATTATTTAAATGATATAGTTATAACCTAGACATTAAAAATATTAATATTAATAATAATAAATAATTTATAAATATTATTTACAATGGTTTTATATAAATAAAACATATTTATGATAAGGTATATAATTTTTAGTGGAACATTTATTTGTTTAAAAATACCATTTTTTTAAAAGAATATTTTTTATTTCTTTCCTTGAAAAATAATAAAATTAATTTGAGAAACTTTTAGAAATTGAGTTTGATGAAACAAACTTCATTTTTGAATTCATAATTTTAATATATGTTTAGGTTTTTTTTTTGGTTTTTTTGAGAAACATCATTTTTGGATGAATAGTGAAAATACTTATTTTTAATTCAAAACTATTTTTTGTCTAATTTGTTTATATTGTTGAATAATATTTTTTTATTGTCTTAAAGTCAAAATATATCAATTAAAAATATATTAATTCATTTTATGAATTTTGTAATTATTTTTTATTAATTTTGTAATTATTTTTATATTAAAGTCAAAATATATCAATTATAAATATATTAATTCATTTTATGAACATTTGAATATTCTCACTTTAAAAATGCACTTTCTCGCCATGTCTGTGAGGTTGGTATTAAACATAATTTTGGCCAATTATATGTAATAAATTTACAGGAATGAACATGAGAGGTTTTATTAAGTATAATATTTATATTTTAATAATCTTTAATTAATTTTTTACCAAAATAATTAGTGAATGTGATAAAAATTAATTACAACGATTGAGGTAAAATTAAGCATAAGTAGTGAATAAACCTTAAAATTACTTTCCAAAATAACATAGTCGTTGGTACAAAAATAATTGTATAGAAATATTTCATCCATAAACCTTTTATTATTATTTTTGGTTTTTAATTACTTTATTTAAGTAAAAAATTGGGAACACCTAACTTGTTTTAAAAAATGTGAAGTGTGTCCCCTCCCACCCTTATAAAAGGCCACCAACTCTCCTCCTTCTTCACACCTATAAAAAACATAGGTTTAGAAAATATCTACCCAATTATCTTTGAAAATTACCTACCTTCCTCCTTTAATTATCCTTTTTGGAATAAATCCATCCAAGGAATCCCTTTTGTGTAATAAAAAATGAGTTACCCAAAGAAGAGGTAATATCATTTCTCAAGATCTTTTCTTTTGTTTTATTTCTCCACCACATAAATTATTATTATAAAATTATTATATAACAACACTATTATACTAAATTAAATAATATTTTTTTATTTCAATTGTTATAACTTCACTTACAAGCACTTCCATCTATTGGTTAACGAACTTACCATTCTGTGCAGCGAACTACCCCCTCACGAAATGATGTTGTCCATTTTTACCACCTATCATGGTTGGGAATTATGGTGGAAAATATATTTTTATTTTTTAAATA
Organism: Viscum album; assembly: GCA_963277665.1. NCBI lineage: Eukaryota > Viridiplantae > Streptophyta > Magnoliopsida > Santalales > Viscaceae > Viscum > Viscum album. The sequence goes on from OY728160.1 coordinate 124,537,123, forward strand.
TGATCTTTATTATTTATTTATTATAATATAATTATTATATAAAACATACCTCAATACTTTTCACTTTCTACAATTATAATAACTTCGTTTGGTTAAGTGTGGACTACCACCTCCTCAAAGAGATGTGATTCGTTCACACCAAACATGGAATTTATTAAGGGTTATTTTAGAGAACATATATAATATATATAAAATAATAATTATAATATAATAATATAATACATATATACATATATTTCATTTACTTTCTTTCTCTTATTATGACAAAAAAACATTAATATCGTTCATGCGTACGTACAACCTAGCGTCTCCATGAACGATGTATTCAATTTCATACTTCTATCTCATATAAATTATTATAAATACATGTATAAGGAATATATATGATACTTATACCATATTTACAATTATTTAAATTTTTAAATCATTATTAAGATGATCAAGAATAACAAGTCAAAACACATATGAAAAATAGTGGATATTGCCCGAAACGTAACATTAACATGGATTTGTTAATAAATGAGTAATATAAATTTACAAAAAAATTATATATGGTATTAGATATAATAATATGGTTCTTTAATATATTTATAATAAACTTATATTTATTATAAATTAGTTTTTAACATGTATTGATAAATTAAAAACTTAAGGTGAGGGAATTTCATATTACTTTTTATTTCCGTGAGATACATGTCTTATATACAACTCATTTCATTTGTGTGGTGTCTATAATGATCATGGATGTTTTATATAAATAATATAATTAAATTAATAGGTTTATATATATATATATATATTGTATTTCTTTCATGGGGTTATTGTTTCAAAAGTTACAAAATTGGTAGATCCATTTTGTCTCAATTTTCTTTCATTGAGAAACATACCTTGTTATGAACCTATATTTTTATGTGAGGTTTATATACTTAATTAGAAATTTTATATCAAAGATATCCTTTTTAATGTTATTTTAATATCCATGTAATTTTATTATTTCCATCATTTTATGATTCAATTTTACTAAAGTGGTAATGGTTTATTTCTACAGTCTCATCGTTTATCGAGATTGCTTATAATTATATTTCTATTGACAAAACATTATGATCCATATTTCAAGAACACCCATTAATTTTATTATCCTCTATTTATTCATCATATATTCATATATTATTACCATTTTCCACTCTTTGTCACTTAATATAATTAAGAATGTGATTTTAGGAAAATATAACTTTATCTCCCTCTTTGGTTGGGAATCAAAATTCAATCAAAACCATATTTTCTAAAAATGTTTTCAAAATAATTTATTATTAAACTATGATTTTTAAATTAAATTTTTACCCATTTTTATATTGATAAATGATTTTAAAATTAATCTACTTTTTATTTTTCAATTAAGGTACCTTTCGTAAATTTTAAGGTCAAAAAAGAATGGTCGACATGTACGAATGTACCCACCGCCATGACCATCATTTCCCTGAAGGTTCCATTGTAGTTTTTCAAGTTTATTTTTAATTATTTTTTTATAATATTATGTAAATTTTTTCATTTTATATTAGTTTTAAAAAAAGGTTTTTAAAAAGTTTTAGGTTTCAAAAAGTGGTTGAAATTATTTTCAAATGTCCATTTATATGTTTTTAAATCTTTATTTTTAAAGAAAAAGGATTTAAATGATTTCAAATTTTATTTATATGTTTTCCAAAAACATTTTCTATAAAGGGTTTACAAAATTATTTTAATCCTTTTTTATGTTTTAAAGTTGTTTTCAAAGAAAAACGTTTTCAAAATGCTTTATGTTCTAAAAATTGTTTTACAAAACATATCATATATTTTCCTCATGAAATTTTTTAAATTAAAATTTAAAGCTTTATCTATAATAAATGGATTTTTTAAATGGTTTTATGAATGATATTTTAAAAGGGAAACTATTTTCCTTAATAAATGTTACATGTGATATTTCAAAATCATTCTCTATCTAAGATGACATACCTTGTTATAGTTTATGAATATGATTCATTTCATGAATGGTTTATTATTTTATGGAATGATGTTTATGATACCCTTTTTTCTTCAATAGGTTATATACTTTTGAAACTTTCTTCTTTTCATGGGTTAGGCTTTGGTGAAATTATTATGAAACCTATCTCTTTTTCATAGGTTATGATGCAATGAAACATTAATGATTCTAATTTTATTTCATTGGTGATGATATGATGAATGTTTAGTTATCTTGGGGAACATGAATGAATGATTTCTTATGTGATCTGTGGGACCTATATATCCTTCAAATTCATTGGGTAATGATAAGTGTTTTATGATCTCAAGAGGGTACACTATAGGGTATCTGAAGCCCAAAACAAGAGTGTAACTTAATCTAGAAACAAGAGGGTATACGATAGTGAAGGTTCTGGGCACAACAGAAGTGTGGTTGGGATGACACCCAACTTTGATTTTTACCATGATCAATGATTATTCCAGGATCAATACGACAATGAAAACCAGTCTCCATTGAATATAATCAAAGATTTAGATAAAGAAGAAAGAGGATCGAAACATTTATAGAGGATATTTCACATCATGTTTATAATTAATTTAATTAATTTCATAAAGAAAAATAATACCTAGATATTGGGTATTTTTCTTCATTGATAATGTTGATCATCCGGAATGACACTTCCAAATTATCTCATTGTGCTTTTAAGAATCCCAACTATAATCCCTCTAGTGGTGATCCACATGTTCTCTAATGGCCTCTGATTGATATTGATTATTCTCCGGGTGCTAGCGTGACGAAGCGAGTGTTTTGTGTCGGTCGTTCTTGATCGCTTATTCTCTGGACTTGAAGAACATCTCTTGTTCATGAGAGGGGAGATAAGAGGATTCGAGATAGAAATTGTTTGTCACAACAATTCCCAATTCACCAGGCATGTGGTGTGGTATATGACACAATAGGACTACTTTTCTATTTATATACAAGGAATTTCAGTTATAATATTTAATTGCCTAGAAACAATTAAATACATTCATGAAATTAGATAAAAACCATGATCATAATAATAACACCACATCATTATTCATGGTGCGCCAACTTGTGCAAAACTGAATTATAAAATAAAATTTTGTGTCACAAAATAATAGAACTGCCATTATTATTTTAACCTATGCTGACTAGTTAAATAGTTATTTACCATCTTGCAAATAATTATTTTACTACCGGACAGACTTTGGTCTACTCAAACTCCACTTCCATTTATTGAATTCCTGAATAAATAAATAAATAATTTATTCCCTTAAATAAATATTTTTTTTAAAAACTAGTAAATAAACATTTATTAAAGGTTCAATAAAATAAATAAATATATTTTATTCAATTTATGGGATCAATTTAACTTGAATAAAATTATTCCATGGTCTTTAGAATAATATTTATTTCATTAATTAAATTCAAATAGAATTTAATCAAGACTGTCTAGAAATGGTTCAAGGAACCCAAGAGAAAGAATGTAAAGTCACAACAAATACATCCACATACGAATGCTCACTGTGTAATATAATCCCTTTATCACAATATCTCATCAAGCAGGTTTCATGATAGTGTCATCAACTTTTATGCTTGATATGTCATTATTTGACTACCTGAAATAAACTCATCATTATACCATGGCCATGGAATTTCACAAGATAGTAATATTTCAATCAAAAGGTGGAGATATCAACTCCCAAAAATGAAAGGGACAAATTCTTCTGTGACTTATAAATTAATGGCATGCCACTCATTATACACCCAACATACCCTACTTCCCACCAACGGCCTACGTGATGGTTTTTGTCAGTAAATCAAAGTGTACGAGTCGTGACACATATTAATGATAATCTTAAAGTATAAGGATCATTACACAGACTCGTAGATAGAAATATCTGATGACACTAAAACATGTGGAATTTCTACTAGCAGGTCTATTCTTATAATCTCTTATCTTGGAGATTACCAATTGAAAACTTCATGAGAGGAAGTCTCATCTACTTATGAGTACTCACATCTGACGGTCTGGATGTTATGTGTCCTATCATAGTATGTCATCCAACCGCAGAACTATATTTAAGAATATTGTTATAGAATTTCAAGGTTCTCATCATAGTGGGGAACTACCATGACCTTATCAATGAAACAAATAATCTAGGACATTATTACATCATAGTCTTGCAAAAAAATGATCAATATGTAATTATACATTAAATATCAATGTAATCAAAGTAAAACCAGTCGGTTATAGGTCACCAGCTCTTACAAATTCCCACTTGGGCTAGAGACAACTGTCTAGGAATTTCAGTCCGCTAGAACTCACATGATTATCATGTTTCTGTTGAGTCAAGACTTTATTCAAGGGGTCTACCACGTTGTCTTCTATGAAAATATTGCTCACTACAACTTCACCTCTATGAGAAAAATCCCTCAAGAGATGATACTATAGAAGTATGTGACTCGTTCGTTGATGTGACCTTCGATCTTTTGTGAGAGCCACCACTGCAGTATTATCACAATACAATGTGATGAGATTTATTACTTCTAGAAATCACCTCTATCTCTTGAATGAATCTTTAAATCCAAACAGCTTATTTAGCTTCCTCAGAAGCTGCGATATACTCAGACTCTACTATAGAATCTGCGAACACACTCTACTTTGAGCTCTTCTAGCTCACTTCACCTCCATTCAAAGAGAAGATGTATCCTGTTTGTGACTTCATGCCATCTTGATCGGTCTGGAAACTAGCATCATCATATCCTCGAATGACTAGTTCATCATCTCTTATATAAACCAGGAACCTATCTTTAGTACACCTGAGATACTTTATGATAGTCTTGACTGCCATCCAATGGTGGTCACCTAGGTCAGCTTCATATCTGCCTACCGCACTCAATGCGTAGGCGACATCCAGCCTAGTACATAGCATGACATACATTACTAACCCAATCTCTCGTACGTATGGAGTATTTTTTATTATCTTTCTTTCCTCATGTGTCTTAATAAAAATTCTCTTGGAAAGATGAATGCCATATGACGCTAAAAACAATCCCCTCTTGGATTTTTTTCAAACTGAATCTCTTCAGTATCTTATCTATGTGTGTACTTTGACTTAGGCTTAGAAATATATTGGATCTATCATGATAGATCATGATCCCAAGAATATATGTTGCCTCACCCAAGTCCTTCATGGAGAAGCATTGATTAAACCATGCCTTAACAAACTCTAATAATGTTATCTCATTTTCAATAAGTAATATGTCTTCAACATATATTATTAAGAAAGCGACTGCACTCCCACTAAACCATTTGTAGACACAAGTCTCACATTCATTCTTGATAAAACCAAATTCTATTATGGATTCATCAAAACGAATGTTCCATGACCTGGATTCTTACTTTAATCCATAAATGGATTTCTGCAACTTGCATACCTTATTGGCATCCTTTGGAGTCACAAACCCTTCAGGTTGTGTCATGTAGACATCTTCCTAAAGGTTCCCATTAAGAAATGTTGTTTTGAAATCTATTTTCCAAATCTCATAGTCATGGTAAGCTGCAATGTAAAGTATAATTTTGATGGATTTCATCATTGCAACTGGTGAAAAGGTTTCATCGTAGTCAATTACTTGACACTATTTAAACCCTTTTGAAAACAGTCACACTTTATAGGTACTAACTTGTCCTTCCATGTCCAGTTTCTTCTTGAATACCCATTTCCAACCAGCAAGATTTATATCAACTGGAGGATCTACCAAAATCCTTACTCTATTTTGGTACATGGAATTCATTTTATAATTCATGGCTTCTTGCCACTTGGCAACATCTGTACCACTTACTACTTCCTTATAGGTTAGAGGATCATTATTATCTACTAATAATGAGTCACCATCCTCAGTAACTACAAAATTGTACCATTCTGGTTCTCTAAACTCTCTTGTAATCCTACACAGTACTTGTGTCTCTAGAACATATTCTTCTTCCACAGGGCTTTGTGGAATCTGTTCCTACACCAACTATTGTATACCTTTAGCCTCGACTTCATCGAAGTCCATCTCACTCCCACTGTCTCTTTTGGAGATGTGCTCCCTCTCAAGGAATATGGCATGTCTTGCCACTAACCTTTATGTCTAGGGGTTATATAGGTAATATCCCCTTTGTTTCCTTGGGGTATCCTATAAATGTACACTTTGGGACTTGTGGTTCAAGTTTGTTACCTGAAGAGGCCTTAACAAATGCTTTGTTATGCCACACATGTAAATTCTATAACATGGATTTTCATCCACTCCATAACTCGTATGGAATACAATTTATCGATTTAGTTGGTACTTGGTTTTGTATGTGTGCCTTTGTTTGTAACTTATACCTCCAAAGGGATAATAGAAGACTTTAAGGACTCATCATTAATCTCACCATGTCCAACAAGGTGTAGTTCCTCCTTTCACATACACCATTCTATTGATTTGTGTAAGGAGGAGTGAGTTGGGATAGGATCCCAAAATCTCGTAAGAAATCAATGAAGTCCTGATTAAGATATTTCCCACCTCAGTCTGAGAGGAGTTTCTTAATATTCTTACCAAGATGGTTCTCAACTTCATTCTTGTATTCCTTGAACTTATCATAGGAATTTGACTTATACCTCATTAAGTAGATATATCCATATCTACTAAAATCATCAGTAAAATTTATGAAGTATAAGTATCCACCCCTTGCTTCAACTGGAAATAGTTGACAGAGATCGGTATGAACCAATTAAATAATCTCTTTATCCCTTTAACCTATCCCACTAAAAGTTGTTTTGGTCATTTTTATTTTAAACAAGCATGACATACACCAGGTGGTTTTAGTTCAAAATAATCTAAATATCCATCTTGATGTAACTTTGTCAAGAATTTCTCATTTATATGACCTAGATAGTGATGCCAAAGTTGGGTGTGGTATGAGTCATGTAAAGTTTCTTTGTCATCAATTTCCATTACTTGGTTTGTGTAATCTAACACATAAAGACCGTTGTATAAATGTGCCCTACCAAAACAAATTCTATCTTTATAAAATAAGCAACATTCATTTCCAAACTTGAAAAAAAACCATATATATTTAGTCTGGATATAAAAATTATGTTTCTTGTTACATAAGGCACATAAAAACAACCATTTAACACCAAGATCATCCCAGTTGGAAACGTGAGGTGGTATTCCCTGACAGCTACAGTAGCAAGTCTGGATTCGTTGGTTTCTTGTAGATCTATCTCCCCTCGATCAATATTCCTGAATCTACTTGGTTCATATATTTGGATACATAGGTGATCACCACAAGCTATATATAATATCCAATTTATATAAATAGATAGATTTCATTTTATAACAAATTCACCTGAAGCTTCCCCTTGCTTCTTAGGCTTGGTGCAGTTCTTCTTCCAATGGACCTTCTTGCCACATGCAAAACAAACAACCTCTTATTCCCTTGCCTCCCCTTTGATCTTCCTTTTCATAGAAGGCCGGGAATAATTTATGGGCTTAAAGCTCTTTTCCATCCCATTCCTCTTATTCACCATAAGGATATAAGGCTTTTCACGCTTCATATCTTTGTCCACTTGGCGAATGAGGATAAGAAGATCAGATAGTTGTTCATATTGAAATTGACAACAAAGTTAGAGAAGCTTTTAGGGAGTGATGTGAAAATGAGATCAGTGCCAAGTTCTTCAGAGAGTTTAAGCCTTATAACCTCTAGGATCTAAATGTAGCCAATGAGTTTGACTACATAAGGCCCAACTAGAGAACCTTCTCCAAGATTGCTCTGAAAGAGTGCCTTAGATATCTCAAACCTTTCCTGCATTTATCTCTACTGATAAAGACCACAGAGGTGCTCGATCATGCAATAAGTATCCATGTATTCATGAGACTTCATGACCACACTAGACATTGATGATAACATCAAACATTGAACTTCGACCGTGTCATTCATATGTTTATCATAGACCAGGAAATCCTCATCACTCGCCTCCTTAGCAGGAGGATCAGGTAATGATGACTCTAACATGTAAGACTTCCATTCATGCTGTAGGATAACCCGAAGGTGTCTAAACCATTCCTAGAAGTTAATGCTGGTGAGGATGTTTTCTTTATCTAGAATTGATCGATGGGATAGTGTGGTTGATGAGCTTTTTATTTTTATTATACAATTAAAAGAGCATATCATTATTACTTTCTTGATTAAATTTTATGAGAAATAATAAATTTAATTATGTATCCCACTATTTTATCAAGTCCCAATGGTCCTCACCATTGAACTCGGAATGTCCAGTTTCCATGACATTCTAGTGTAAAGGATCCATATTCCCATTCTCATAACTCCAACAAGGATTTTCCAAGCTATTAGAAGGTATTTAGGTAGGTAGGCCTTTTCCCACTACGGGCTTGCAGCTCCTTGATCTGTTGAGTAGACTCCCCAATCCTGAAATCATGACTTTGGATTTCTCAACTTTTACCTCGAATATTACACCAAGTCTAGAAAGGGCTACTTCTCTTAATGTAATATGGTTAAGTCAACTTGAAACCTTTCATAAGGGCTTATTGTATAGAATTAAGTGTCCCAATAAGGGTTGGTCAAACACATAGTTTTATTGAGTTTTTTCCTTAATCTAGTAATGGAAGGCTTGGTCTGACTTAATATTTTATTTGAGGGATTTTTATCTCTTATGCGTTAATTTCTTATTATCACATGTTTTTTAATATTAAGTGGAACTTACTTAAGTGATTAATTATGTCTTGAAAATATTTATGCATAATTCTAGTTTATTTTAGTTCCATTTTGTATGCTAGTTTAATTCATTAATTATGTAATCGTGACAACACATCCATAATTATAAACCATGAAGATGACAGAAATAAAACAAAGTAAATGGCATGATCATGATATTTTATAATTTTTAGTTTATCTAGAGGTTGATAAAGTAACCCTGACCTAGGGGAGAAACATCTTAAACCTTTTGTGTTCATGTTTACAGCTTCCACCTGTCCACCTCTGTATCTCCTGGGATTGGTTTCCTCTTATCTCTAGCTCGAACCGTCTCCACTATCTTGTGAGTTCCATCCATTACATATTCCTTTTTTAACTTACATATAGGCGAGTGTTAAAAAGGGGTTTTACATAAAAGAAACCTTTGGTACGCAGGCCCTACATATTAATGAGGAGAAGGCTCAGAGACCAAACAATTTAAAAAATAAATTAAAAGAAACCATACACATATAAAGGTCTTGGTCTAGCTCATGATCATCCATACATGAAATGATATTTACGCATAAATAAAACTATCATTCAATTATTTAATCGTTCTTGTTTAATATAAATTATTCTTGAATCAATTAATTATCATCTTTAATTAATTAATCCTTTTATAGTAAACCCTTTTTCTGAATTTCCCTGAGATTATCATCCATCGTAATTTGAAACAAATAATATCATTTATAATTATCTTTTTATGTAAATTTTACCTTGGAGGAAACCTGTTGAATTCCTATTCATAACTACCCAATGAGTAGAAATAAACATTATACAGATGTTAAATTAAACACATATATATAAAACACCAATCGCATGTTGTGCCTCAGCTTTACGCCCACACGATGGTACATGTCTCAAGGGTTTGTATAATATAATAATAAATTTTAATAAATCTGCATAATTTGGATGAGTACATGATGTGTAGTTTCAACTACACGGCGTGTACTATTGTTCATTGTCCATCTGAAGTACACACCCAAGGAAACAACGAGTGGGTGTACTTCAGAAATCGTTGGAGTACACGACGTATACAGTGGGACACACGTTGTGTAGATCCTCGTTACATGGTCTCTAGTTGGGAAAGCTGTGTATGGGGTACACAGTCCAACCCTAACCCGAAGGGACTACACACCCTGTCCATTGGGCCACACAGTGTGTAATCTGGAAACTGCATGCCCCCTATTCCTAGTCAACACATAGAGTCATTAAGACTTAGACAAACTCCAATGACACAACTTTTTTTGGAAAACTAGACCCGGTGCATTGAACCTTTACTACATGGCTAGTACTTTTGAATACAAGATGTGTGTTATGATGTTGTATAGACAGGAACCTTTGGCACCTCCAGATGAGATCCTCATTCTAATTTTAATCAGAATTAAAAGAAAATATTGTTTCTATATGGAGAATGAGAAATGAAATAGGAGGAACAGATATCAAGATTCAGATTTTTATAATGATTAACTTCAATTGAAACAATTGAATTATTAAATTCATAGGTAATCAATGAAATATTTAAATAATTATAAACTATGATATAACCTCTCTGATACAACTTGAAGGTTCCGAGTGCAGCGGAAGCGTGGTTGGGATGACACCCAACTTTGTTTTTTACCATGATCAATAATTATTCTGGGATCAATACGACGATGAACGTCAGTCTCCATAGAATATAATCAAATATTTAGATAAAGAAGAAAGAGGCCCGAAACCTTTAGAGAGGATCTTGAACATCATATTTATAATTAACTAAATTAATTTCTTACAGAAAAATAATACTTGGATCATTGTTATTTTTCTTCGTTGATGATGTTGATCATCTGGAATGACCATTCCAGATTATCTAGTTGCGCTTGTAAAGATCCAAACTATAATCCCATTAGTGATGATCCACATGAGCTCCAATGGCCTCCGATCGGCATCGCTCATTCTCCGGGGGCTAGCGCGGCGAAGTGAGTGTCTTATGTCAGTCATTCATGATCACTTGTTCTTTTCCCTTGAAGAATGTCTCTCTTTCTTGAGATATGAGAGAATAGGATTCAAGAGAGAAATTGTTTGGATCGACAATTTTCAATTCACCAGGCATGTGGTGTGGTATATGGCATAATAGACCTACTTGTCTATTTATATACATAGAATTTCTGTTACAATATTTAATTTCATAGAAATAAATAAATATATTCATGAACTTATAGAAAACACATGCTCATAATAATAATTGTATGTCATTATTCATGGTGTGCCAACTTGCGCAAAACAGAATTAAAAAATAAAATTCCACATCACAAAATAATAGCAGCGTCGTTATTATTTTAATTTGTGCCAACTAGTTAAATAATTATTTACCATATTGCAAATAATTATTTTACTGTAGAACCGACCTTCATCTGGTCGAACTCCAATTCCATTTATTAAACACTCGAATAAATAAATAAATAAATTATTATTTAAATAAATATTTTATTTTCAAACTAGTAAATAAATATTTATTAAATGTTTAATAAAATAAATAAATATATTTTATTTAATTTATGCGGTCATTATAACTTGAATAAAATTATTCCACATTCTTGAGAATAATATTTATTTCATTAATTAAATTTAAATAGAATTTAACCGAGACCAACAAAAACACTTAGTGTGTGACCCTCTAATATTCTTTCTCGTTGGCATTAGGCGGGATTTCCGAAAGTCCAAATTACTGTCTAGAAACTGGTCAAGGGACCCAAGAGAAAGAACGAAAAGTCATAAAAATTACATCCATATATGAACGCTCACTGTGTAATATAATCCCTTTTTCACAATATCTCATCAAGCAGGATTCATGATAGTGTCATCAACTTTTATGTTTGATACGTTGTTCTTTGACTACCTAAAATAAACTCATCATTACACCATGGCCATGGAATTTTATGCGACAGTTATATTTCAATCAAAGGGTCAAGATATCATATTTTCCTCCACTTATCCATTAATAACATGCCACTCATGACGCACCCAACATTCCCTACTTTCTGCCAACTACCTGTGTGACGGTTTTCATTAGTAAATCAAAGTGTGCGAGTTGTGACACGTATTAATGATAATCTTATAGTCTAAAGATCATTACAAATGCTTTTAGATAGAAATATATGATGACACTAAAACATGCAAAATTACTACTAATGGGTATGTTTTCTTAATCTTTTATCTTGGAGATTACCAAGTGAGAATTTCATGAGAGAAAGTCTCATATGCTTACGAGTGCTCACACCTAATGGTCTTCATGCTATGTGCCTCATCATAGTATGTCATCCAATAGAAGAACTATATTTAATAATATTGTTATAGCATTTCAAGGTTCTCGTCATAGCGGGGAACAGTCATAACCTTATCAATGCAACAAATACTCTAGGACACTATTACATCATAGTCATGCATAATAATGAAAAAAATGTAACAATACATTAAATATCTATGTAATCAAAGTAAAACCAGTTAGATATTGGACCCAAACTCTTGGTAATGATATGATAAATGTTTAGTTATCATGTGGAACATTCGTGAATGATTTCATATGTGATGTGTTCGACCTATATATCCTTCCAATGCATTGGGTAATAATAAGTGTTTTATGATCTCAAGAGGGTACACAAGAGGGTATCCTAAGCCTAAAACTAGAGGGAAACTTAATCTAGAAATAATAGGGTAAATTAGAGTGCATACTAAGACCCAAGAAAATGGGTGGAATTAAAGTGCATTCCAAGATAAAAAAATGTGAGTACATAGGAGGGAATCCTAATCATAAAACAAGGGGGTACACGAGAGGGTGCACGAGAGGTCATCCCATGCCTGAAATAAGAGGGTACATGGGAGGGATTCGTAATCCTAAACCAAGAGGGTACATGGGAGGGAATCCCAAGACCAAATTAGTTAAACATGTTATTATCCCAAGAATAACATGTTATGAATATTATGGTAGGTATCCTTGACATAATATTTTCTATATTTATGTGTATGAAAAAAATTACATGACTTATTCCTATGTTGTGTTTTCATGGATTAGGATCTTATTTCCCTAATTATTCATGCATTCTGAACTAAAAATATTTATGAAATGAATCACGTATATTGTATTTGATATATAGGGTATTATATTCAAATATTCTTCTCATACCCTTATTCTCATGTTGTTGTTATGTATCTAATTTGTTTACCCATACTATACATCTAAGACAACTCCTTTCTTATATTTCCTTTCCATAGGTTATGAAGAAATATTTTATGTATAATTACCTAGGGAGATGGTCTTTGTAGGTGGCATTCAAGATATTTCACTGAAATAGAATATTTTGTTCTAATAATCAAAAGACAGTAAACAATTATAGTCCTTGGACATGTATTTCAATAATGTGATTACTATTCATCTAAAATGATGTTTTATCCATTTATGTTAAGCCTAGGTCACCATAGTTGGTATCAAAGGAAAGGATTATTTGACCTTTGGAAACTTGGATGATAAAAACATAGTGAGATCCCTAGGGATATTTCTAAGGATATATCTATGGATTTATCAAAGGATGGGTCTAAGGATGAGTTAATGTTTAGGATAATGTCCTGGAATTTTGGTAAATTATAGAGTGAGTGGTTTCCAAGAAATACATCCATTTTTGGATAATAAATGTGGATATAGTTCTGGAACAGATGTACCTAGCAGTAACAACTCTAACAAGGTGTGTCAGGCCTAACTCAAGTGTAACCTAGTACATGACAACGGACCTTACTACCCACTAGGTTTGACACTCCCAATAGATATGATTTGGGAATTCAGAAAATCTTTACATACCATAATGAATTATTTAAATATAGGATGACTGTAAATAAAATAGTATAAAATTAAGGTGTTATAGATTAAGGAAGTAGGTGTCATGATTTATGTATTCTATAAGTGATTTTTCTGGATTATGAGGTTTTCTACTATGATAAATGTTTCTCATGCTATGATTTATGGTGTTATAAAGTATAATAAACTATATGAAACTGGGTTAACATCGAATGTTTCATATGTGGAATGTATGTGAATTATACAAATCAATTCCCTTAGTGCAGATCCCATGAAGAGAACTAAGATGGTGGTATGAGTATTGGTTATACTTATGAAGATGAATAGCCTACGAATGACATTTAAAATTTATAGGATATTCTAATAGTATTGTTTTCATTAAATTTAAGAAGCATGTTTGTATTGAGTTTTAGGGACCATAATACATGATTCATATATCATATTCTAGGAAAGGGGTTTCAAGGGATATGATGGTGAACCCTGGGTAATGGTTTATTTAAAAAGGTGGATAATCGAAGGGTATATGTTTTAGAAATAAAATATTATTCTATATTAATCATTAAATATATAAGTATATTTAGTATAAGTTTTTCATCAAGAATTTGAAAGGATATATTGAATGGTGATGTAATGGTTGAAAATTGATTTCATGGAAATGTGATACTTTAACTAATAGAATATAAACCTTAAAATGTTCCTGATGTTGACATTATGATGTTTAGATAAAGATGTATTGGATATGAATATGTAAATTGGATGGTACAATTTTCCTCATAACTGATAACAGTTTTGTTGAAAAAATAGGTGTTTTTTGTAATGAATGAAGTTTAAATCTTATTAAATGTATGGAATATATCCAGTAATCATTGGAATAAGGAACCATGCATTTTTTTGAAAAGGTTTCATTAAAATTCAGTTTATTACCAGGTTTGAAGAGAATATATAATGATGGTATTCATGTGTTTGTAATGTGACAACCAAGAGCTACGTTTTGATATATGTGTGATCAATGTTATGTTTATATTTTGAACTTATACCTATTGTTTTTTATTTTCATCTTTTAGAATGGTTTTAAGGTTAACCATTTAGGGAAATTTTAAGTTAAACTCTGTATCGAGTTTTTGAGAATAATGCATTATCTCATCGTATGAGGATTTATACATATTGGATAACCTGTTCAAACCACATTGTATTGATGGTAACTGAATTTAGATGGGATGAATTATCATGGATCTCAAGAGATCTTGTTTCTTCAGGAATGAAAAATTCACATTCCTTTTTGGAGAAAGAGTTGAAGTAGATATTGGTCTAGAGAATACTAAAGGTTTATATTTTACTAATGAAAGGGAATGAAATCATATTATTATATATTCTTGTAAAAAAATTTAAACTTTATGAAAATGGTCTTGAAATAAAATTTTGGCATATTATCATCATTTATGATGATATAAATGAAATATATCATGCCTCTTCACTTTATGGTTTTGTAATTTTTTACTTTATCTGGATCAAAAAATTTCTTGTGATCAGTGATCTTTATCAATATCTATGATGATGGGTTAAAAACTTTTAACATGGAAAACACTAAAAGGGTAACTTTACCAATGTTTCTTTTCTAGAGTCTTTCAAAGATAAAGTTCCCTTTGAATTTTGAAGGAAAATAAAGAATGAGAAATGTTTTATTTTATTCAATATTTTGATTGATAAGGTGTGATAGGATGTGTAATCTTCCTCATGTATATTATAAGTTTATTATAAATATTAGGTACTAAATAAAATCCAAGTGAAATCCATTGGGTAACAATGAATAATATCATTAAGTACTTGAGAAAAACTAAGGATTTATTTAGGATTTGATGGTGAAGAATATATTTTTGTAAATCGTGAGACCAATGCTAGTTTCCAAACTAGAAATGTTGACTTTATATCTCTGATTGGATTTGTGTTTTTCCAAAATAGTGGAGTGTTAAAATATAAAAGTTATTAAAAACTGAAAAATTTTGATTATACTATGTAAGATAAATATATTAAATCATATAATGTGAATAAAGAGGTTGTTTGGAAAAATAATTTTACTACTAAAATAGTTTTTTTTCTAAAGCGTGTGGCATCTAATTGAACTCTAGTATTATAATAATGGGGTATTTTCATGAGATATAGAACCTAAGTCTCACCATGGATATAATATTTTTCATAAATTTATTCTCATTTAATGGATAATTGATAAGGGTGATATTAATATGTTGAATTCCTATAGTGTATGATATTAAAAATCCACTAGAAAATTCCTTTACACAACAATTTCATGAAATTCAAACAAGTTCTTTTGGTGTTAGATACATGGGTGGCTGGATTTAATTCAAGTGGGATATTTTTAACATATTCCCCCTAAATTTAGAAAAATAAATTGTCTTTGGGATATTTTTTATCATCCGGTTTATATTAATGAAAATAATTTATCATTCAATTATATCTATTGCATTGAACATGATATAAGATAATGATAACAACCCCTGGAATATATGTATTATTAGTATATATTGAATTGATGATTTTCATATTAGGTTTTCTTGATTTGTTAAGATTATTATGAGTAATATCACTTTTATAGAGACAAAAACATGTATACTGGTCTAACTACAAAAAGTATGCTATATGAATTGTAATATATATATATATATATTATTGGTGTTATTTTAGTAAGTTTTGGAAATGGATCCTTCATCTTAATGTGTCAAAGAGGTTCTCAAGTTGTGATGTTGCATACTTTAATACCTATCTAAATTTATTTGATAATTTGACTCAATAAAATGTAATTGGGTATGAAACTAATCAAGAAGATGTGTTTGATTAACCAATATAGTAATTATCCACCTATATGATTGGTTATGGAATCATGGACCTTGGTTAAGTTTTTATTAAGTATATTCATATTTAGTAAAATATAATTATATGATATGAAATTATATAATATATTTTAAACTTGGGGATTGAGAAAAATAGGTGAGCTCTATGGGATTGAAAATAACCTTATATAATTTCTAATCACCATGTCATGGATAAAGGCACTTTATTAATTGACATATAGTGTATTACATCACACAAAACCCATTTATAGTTTGGTTAATTATGATGTGTTTCTTTATAACAAACATAGTTTAATATTGTAAATGAGAATCATGATAATTGATAACATTTGAAACATATATTGGGGACACACAAAAGAGAACACTAATTGGGATTATTGGACTAATGTGATAAGTACATGTGTAAAAAATATTTAAGTTTATTATAAGCTCAAATAATAATATTATTTTTTACATTTAAAATATTTAATTAAATATTTTTTAATTAAATAATTATTGTTTCATAATAATAATAATAATGAGTTATTTATATTATTAATATATAATCAAGAGGTGATGAAAAGGCTCAAGTGGGATTTGGGATTGATCTTGGAGTAATGGGATTCCAAGGCCCATTACATGTGGGAAACTCGGAATCCCTCACAGATAGGATAACTAATAATGTCATTTTCTATCTTTATCTAATTTGGATGGTCATTAATGTACTTACCAAGGAGTTTTAGGACTAAATACACTTTTAGAGGTGATTTAGTGCAGTAAATGACAATTAGAGGTTATTTATTTCTCTCATTTTGTTTTATATGACTGTAGGTTCCTTGGTGGTTATTACATACCCTTCTTTATATTAATATAAATAATTTGGGGTGTATTACTTATATGATTGATAGAAAAAAGGGGGTCATAGTGTTCTTTGGTGTTCCTCATCTGAAATAGCTTCCTAGTTTTCTTCACTTGAGATATTCTATGGTGCTTTTCTCTTACTCCCTTGCATACTTTTCCATTTTGAGTAGCTAAATTTACTTGGATGGGAAATGAACCACACAACGGAATTGGTTATTAGTGTTATAAATGGATACCTAAATTCATTAAATTGATATTTATCTAAATATTATAAACCTTTTTTAAAAGGAATTATTTTTTTATTTTTTTATTTTTTATATTTACATTTTATGATCATGGATATTTTTTACAATTACTTATGATGTTCACTGACTATTAATAATGTATTTAAGACATAGAAAATTGTACATATTAAAATTCCTAAAATCAACAAAATCCTATAACATGTTTGAGGAAGGGTTTTAATAAGAAGTTTTTCAAACAAGATTAGTTATTACCATGGTAGTTCAACAAAAGTTTTTGGGATAACTATAGACTCCTTGATTTTTTTTTCTTGCCATGCCTTTTAGTGTAATTGGATAGATTTTTTTAGGTAGTCCAACCTTTGATATTGAGGTAGGATGCAATTTCAAATATACGGGGAGTGATGATATGTTGATGGTTGGTCATTTCAAGTTCCACGGTTTATGATATTGTTTTGTAATTCATATTAGGGTATCATGATAGGCTATTCAATTTGGGGTCATCTTGGTGGAATATAAATCTATAGAAGTATATGGCTCACTAGGTACCTATTCATTTCCAATATGTGGTAACTCTATCTGCATATTAAGGGAATATGATGAAAGGAGTCTTTATTTTATATCAATAAATAGAATGTAAAATTATTCAAGGTTGGGGTTGGGAATTCTTGTTAGCTTACTTAATGATTTAAGAAACCGTGAAGTATGTACTTGATATATGAAAGGTTGTTGGGTTGTGTGATTCTATAGATCATTGTCATGATTTCAAGAGCTGTGGTATATGTTCTACCTAGTCTTGGAGATGAAAAATCAATTTCATCCAAAAAATTCAATATCTTTCACATTAGATTATTTTAAAATTGGTCATTTGTGAGAAAAGATCTAGATTCATGGTGGTATGAGGTGATGCCTCAGACATGCACTCCTGGATCTAGTTCCATAAAAAAATATTCTACATACTGGATTCAATGACTACTATATATAACTAATAAATAATTACATGACTTAAAGTAATAATTTCATTACATACATTCCCAATACCATTTAGATTTAGTAATTTTGGGAATCATAAAAAATCATAATCTAATAGAGGTCGTGTATTTCTAAACTAGTGGATATTTTCCACTATTTTAAAACTAATTTGTATAATAAGTCTTCAACGTTTCCTATAAATTATCCCCATAATATATCATGTTAGATATATCATGCTCAATTATTCTCTTCATGACATGGGGAAATGAGACCATATGAAAGAGTTAGCTCAAAATATTAGTAAGGGAAAATATAAAATTATAGAAATAATGGACTAAAACAACTTAAACATTATTGAAGGAATAAATAATAATTATAATGTAATAATCAATTGAAACTGAAATCTGGTTATATCTGTTGAAATAAATTACAACAGGGATAATAGTAATTACTAATCACATACTAATGTAATCTATAGTACTGGAAAAATATATGTCTTCAATGGATTGTGACATGACACTATACTAATATGAGGATAGGTATACACTAAAAACTATTTTTTTCTAATGATACCTATCAATACATAGAGGAGATATATAATATTGGGCCCCACCCATCATCGGATTAAGTCCATCACATTCATCATATGAGAAAATTAATAAACAGTTTATAATCACTTTTTCAAGTAATCATCCATATTATAATAAGAACATATAGAACACCAATACTTTTTACCATATCGATAAAATGGTAACATGATCATAACCAATCTGATGAAAGAAGCTGGATTTTCAAACAATACTTATTCAGTTTTCTATAATAATCCATAATGGAATAACAACATATTAAATTCCAATACTTTTCCCATGTCAATAGAAGGGGTAAAAAGATCATAAACCATATTGAAGAATAGGTTCTATGGTTAAAAAATACACAATAAGATTTCTAGATTTATTAATAATCATTTGTATCAGAATAAAAAATATATACATAATTTCAATAGTTTCCCAATCGATAAATGGAATGAATCTCAATGTAAGCATCACTCAAGTTAAAACCATATAGAGAAGTGGTATACGGTTAAGTCAATGATGGAATAATGTGATCATAATTAATCCAGTGGAAGAAGGTGGATAGTTTCAATAGAACAATACCCAATTGTAATAAAAGAAACATATAAGGATGATGACATAGATGAAAAACAACCTTGAAAAAGAATTCTTGTATGATAAAACCCATTAATGGATCAAGAATTGGATTTTTATACCATGTGTTAATTTTCAAAAAATATATAAATATGTACTAGGGTATAAATAGTAAATAATAAAACCCATTAGGGTAAATCATTTTTTAAATGAAAAATTAATTATATGTTAGAACATAAATGTCATTTTAGAAAACATTTTTAATATTGATGTAAAAGACGATGTTATGGGTCACTACAAAAATTAAATTTCAAATTTTCAAGAAAAATATATTTAAAACCAATTAATTTTAAAAATAATAATTAATAATCGATCCTTGAAATTATATAATGTTTATCCTTTATAAATGTAGATATTATGGAAAAACATGTGAAACTTAAAGGAAACCCATTTTTAATATCTTGAAAAATAACTTCGTTCAAAACTCACATTGTAAAACGAGTTAAAACCCATCATTAAATTAAAAATTAATTTTTCTAAAGAGGATTAAAAAATAATATATAATTCAATATTACAGTGGTAGAACCCAAGCATGGAAATAGAAGTTCATGATAAAGAAATATAAATCAAGGAAAAGGAAGATTGAGTTTTCAATATCACTAATGAGAAACATACACCTTGAAGTAAGAAATATTTCAAAAATGTGTGTTATGTGGTTGAAATATAAATTCATATAAAATAAATGGAATAAAATTTAAAATAATCGATTGGTAAAAATTAATCATGTTTATGGTCCATGTTAAGAATTAAAACTCAATGAATGATAACTGAGCTACCAAAAAGCTCTACAATCATGGTAATAATTGAGAAAATGTCATGTGATGAAACTAATTTAGATAATTATTTTCCATGAATAAAAATTATATATGATAAAGATATATATGTGGGTATTTAATAAACTATTCAAAATAAAACATGTTTCATAACATAAATATGTCTCAAGGAATTATTTTTTAAGACAAAGAACCACAATGGATTGATTATGATTTTAATAAAAACCCCTGGATAGAGTGGGATTTTAAATGAACTTAAATAAAATTATGAAAAGAAAATTCATGATATGATATCTCAAATAGGTATTTTATACACCACAGAATTTAAATTAAGGCCATAATACCAAATAATTCTGTAGACGCTGGAATATGCCAAAGGCCCCAGACCGAAATTCATGGAAAACTGAAGGTGAATTTTGACCGAAGGCACTCGCACAAGATTGCAAAAAAGTCCATAGGAAATAGCCAAGGGGTGTGTTGAAAACCATCATGCGGCACAAAAAATTCCATGCCAGAGAAATATTTTGTGTGCTGCATGGAAAGTTTTGTGCCACATGGAAAGTTGCATGCCCTAAGGAAAGTTGTGTGCCACCAAATGGAGAAAAGGATTTTCCAGGCCGGTCAAGTTCCGTATGACATTAATTACTCATACTTGCCAATAAATAGAAGGTAATACCCCTCTACTTCAGGGATAAAGAATACGAATTGGCTCCCCTGCACGGAATTCACCTCTTCTACGCACCAAAATGCCTTTCAGGTACGAGATTTTCTACGACAGGTCTCCCATGGGTCTGCCTTTGTGCGGGATCCCTAGGGCATGGCCCTCACCCAAGTCCTTAAATGTTGAGCCACTTACGCTCAAGATCTTAAACTTTCGTGCAAAACCTCTTCCCCTCTTTGCATGCAAACCGCTTCCATTTTCCCGCACGCCTTGTTTTCCAATCAACTTGGCCTTTTACATGAAACAGTACCCTCTTTTCATGCCTATTGCATGAAAAAATCTCCTTTTGTGTTCAATCCCTTCCTCTAGTGTTCACCTTTTATCATGTGTTCTATGTCACTTCCCCAAACACCATCTTCAAGCACTCCTTACACACAAAACGCCAATGTTACACACCCTTCTCTCGTACGGCCCTCCAGGCTTGAATGAAGTGATTTCAAGGTCCCTTGGGTGTTGCTTCACGTTGCGTTACTTAGACTTATGCTTCTTCGGATAGGCACGCTAACGGTTATTGCTTCTTTGAATATCCACACTAATGTGGGCCTCTCAATGGATCACTCCACAACATCCCCCTCATACAGCATTGACAGTGCCTACCCTTCACCAAGGGTTAAAGTGTGCCAGTTATGTAAGTCCTGGGGGTGTGGAGTGAACTCGCCTTATCCAAGATGCAAGATGTTAAACTTCCAAGTGCTATCATCCTCAACAAATGACATTAAACAGTGACCTCACCCTACGCACTCTATGTAGGGCACCCTGTCTCAGAAATTCTCTATGCTCACTGGTCTCCCCAGGGGTGAGATCATTCCTCACATGAAATGAGATCCTTTTTCTTAGAGTGGTGCATTTCCGTAGGGAAGGGAAACCAACCTAGTATAAGCTTCTATATTTCTTTTTGGAGGTAGTATCTATACTCCTTTATTCTTCCGTTTCAAGGACCAGAGGTGGGGATGGGCACTGTCACGAACCAGCCCAAGTCGACCCTGAACCGGTCACCCAGGCCAGCCCGCAACAAGTCTTAAGAGGCATTCCCGATCCTCCCAGGATAGCAAAAAGCACCCAGGGAATCAATAGAGTACATAAGGTAACAATTTGTCCCATATATAAACAATCAAACAAACTAAGGAAATAAATGGACATCCCAAAATCCATTTTTATAAAAATTGAACTAAACATTATTTGTACAAGAAACTAAAAGTAGACCTAAACCAACAACTCAACTGACCAAACCCAATAACCAACTAACTCCATGTGAAACCACTGGTCACTCTCCAACACAATGATCACACATCGCTCAAGGTGATCAAACTCGAGCTGAAACCTACAGAAGGGCTAAAAACAGAAGAAGACTATAGGCGTGAGAATTAAAACTCAGTAGGTGAGCTCGATATTCTATTCCCAATGCACTTACTTTAAAATAAAAGAAACATCAATTTCATCTTTTAAATACAAGATATAAAAGTATGTTTTTCAAATGAGGTTCCATGCTATAATACTTATCAGACAAAAACTTGCATGCTTTATAAACAAAAATGCAAGTAAGAATTTTTCAAATAGGTGCAACTTCAAAATGAAAATATTTTTAATGAGGGTAGCTTTAAAGATTGTACACTTTTAAATAAATAACACACACTATGTAATTTACCAAACAAACACACCGTATTCCAACAGTGAGTACAAAATAGCCAATGAGCACAACTCACGAGAACACCCCTAGGCACTAGTTTGTTGTTAGCCCCTGGTACCTCGTATCTCGGTGAAAGTAACCATAATAAATATCTTTTCTTGTGCACATGAGCCACCAGTAGGGATCATACCCATAACCTAGTGGTCCCCCAACATCATCAGCATCATATTTTAGTTAGTTTTGTCATCGTCATACTTTCTATGTGAAACAGGGGCCAAACCCCACAGAATCTCTAGCATACTAGTACACGTCCGCCCACCTAGATACCAGGGATTCCCTTTAGTTCTCAATAAAGTTACACATATTATAAAATACACTTTTCACATAAAAATTTCATTACCAACCCATAATCACACAAATAACCCACAAACATGCTTCACATTTCTTTCATGAATCAATAAACCACTAAAAAGTTTCGCAAAACAATCTCAAGGAGTATAACAAGGCCTTGCACATAAAATCCATTCAAAAATGATATTTTAAGGCCACAAACCCATCAATAAAATATAAAACCATATTTTAAATCCCCAAAACCAATTAATAAATCAATTTCATGGACCATAAAATGTCCCTAAAAGATAGAACATAAAATACACAGGGAAACCAATTTTTTTAAAAAATGCCAAACATGCCATTAAGGCTTTCTCAAAACTAACATTTTACAAAGGTATTCATTTCAATTTTATTAATAATTTGTATAAAAACCATTTACATAATCAAACCACATTCATAAATCTCTTATAATACTCAGGTTACATATTAAAAACATAACCATTTTCATAAAGATGTGAAACGGTCCATTTTCTGGAAACTCGTTCCAAAATATGTTGTAAACAAAAACCCATTTGTTTGTAAAACAAAATCCAAATTTTAAAGCCATATAAGGACCCAAAATAAAAATTTTCATTCTTCCAAAACATTTATAAATCCAAAAAAAAATTATTTTTAAATCACACTTAACACATAAAATTTAATTGGGAAATTTACATAACACATGACATGCATTTTTAAACAAAATAATTTATTTTAAGAAGTTAAAAAAGAATAAAACCCCAAATGCATGACATATTTTATTCAAGAATATGAAACATGTTAAAAATTCTATAAAATAGGTTCTCAACCTCAAAAACCAAGTGCGAAAGATAACAGAACATTTAAACAAACACTTGGTGTGCACTTTCATGACAAAACAACAATACCTTTCACAAATTAAGGCCTAAACAACCATTTTGCACACCAAGAAAATTATAAAAAAGATTAAAATCAATAATAAAAATATATATCAGATGAGGAAAATTTAAAAATGATGAAACTTGAATGATAAATGCATTTTCAAGGGATATCCTACCTCAAATATTTGGCGTAATGGAAACGCACACACGAAATCACCTGCCGCGGGTTTATAAACCCTAAAACTATGAAGACCAGACCTAAAAGAACAAAACCCTCATCAAAAAAAAATTATAACAGAACCATAGGTCAATAATGAATAGTGTAGATTATAAAACCAATAAATAATTAGAGGAAGAATATGGAGGATAAAGGAGAAGGAATCTCACCTTTTCAACTAGAAAACTCTTCGTATTCCACTAGATCTGCACCCATTGATAAAAGGGAATGGCTTGAAACTTATTGGGGATACTACTAAGTTCTGTAAGAACTAGGGAAAGAATATTGGTGGCCAAAAGATTACTAATTGATTTATTTATGTATTATACAATTTACCAAGTCAATTCTGGAAGATTTGAGAGACATTGAGAATGTTTACCCACTCTGCGACTATTCTGAGCTTCAAAGAGGGAAAATTGATAATGGGGGTGAGGATAGGGATATTGGATTCTTTTGGGAGGTGGAATAACCTAAAAATATTAAATATTTAATTATATGTAAAATAAATAAATTAATTTTAAAAAAAACAGGAAATGGGCTCATGGGCTTGCCCAATGCCTAAATAAGTAACCCCAATTCACCATGATTATCAATTATTAAGGGGTCCAAAAGGATATCGTAGATTGAATATATCAGTAGAGGAAAATTATAATGTTTAATGGGTGAAGGATGTCTAAAAAAAGGAGTTATAAAAGAAACAAATTTGGTTTTTAAAATCGAAAATGGGCTCACGTTTGGCCCAAATCATGAAGTAACCACCCTTTCTCCAAAAACTCCTAAATAATAAATGGGGAACCAAAATTAGGGTGATTATACATAGATGAAACTTAAAAACTCAACATTCATCTCACCAAGACCCCAAAAAAAGTATTGGGATTTCAAATGAATTGGATCAAAACATGGACATGAAGAACCGAGTGTGACAATTCTCCCAACCATTAAAGCTTTTCGCCCCCAGAAAGCCATAACACATTACTGATACCAGAAAAACCCCTAAGGATTCCTTATCAACATGATCCAAATTATCAATCTAGGAAAATATCATTTAACATCAACATAACTTAATCATCTTTCCCAAAAAAACACCAACTCACATCCACTTTGTGAAAATCAACGTGATGTTCAATCCACCACCTCCACAACCAAGCCAAGAACCCGATTGTTGGGCCTTCTCCCAATGAACCCAAAAATAACACAAACTAAAGAGAACTCAAGAAAACCAAAGACTCCAGGAGATTATATAATGGAATCCCCACCATTAATAAACAACTAACACTAGACAATTTCATAGGAGGAAAAATCAACGAGACCTGTGGTGGGTCTCCCCACCATTAAAACCCAACTAGTAACGAAAAAAAAACAAGAACTCAAAATTACCTCACTTTTACAAGTCCAAAAAAACTCTCCCACAACAACCCATCAACCCAAGTTAAGAGGTTTATAACATGAACATCTAAACTATCCACTCCTGAACGGAGGGGACAATAACTGGGAAAACACTTTCTACATGGATCCAGACCCCCAACACTCAGGAAGGGGAGGGAAGGGGACCCAATAATTATTCCACTAAAACCACAAAATAAAAAAGGATCTACCCAACATTATCCCCCTATGAATAGTTAACACCAAGATTGCACCTGATTTACATAGGTAGTCCACAAAGGGACATTGATTGGAAACCCTAATCCATGAAGGAATAACCATAGACACTGTGTGAGGGGTAAGTCCACCACACTTGTTATGGAAAATTGAAATTCACAGTAATGAGGAACCATAATATAGATATATAAACTACCTTACCACAATGGTGGAGGAAGAAGCCCGGTCAAGTTCCACACACCTCTGTAGATTTTAGGACTATGTGAAAAGCTTCACTCTAAGGCCTATGGCTGGAACCCAAAATCTTGAAGCATTTGGTGCACCACAGTCAGGTTCTAAGGATCACACCACTCAAAAAAACTTAATTTATCAACAAAACACCTTCTTCTAAAAAGGAAATCATAGATACATATCAAAATTATATCTCACTCAGAACGAGGAGTCGAATAGACAAGGAATACGGTGAAAGGCATCAATATCAACGAACACAACTACTATGTCCACAAGAATTATCACGAACTAGAAGCACTTTAAATTGATCCAAAAAATCTCTCTATTTCAACTAATGGGATGAGGAATTATTTTAGGAGGTGGATCTATATTGTGAAACATGAGAAAGAATCCTTAGGTTTATTAATTGGAAATCTTGCAACCATAGAACTATCTATGACCACATCACAACATCCAACACATCTTTAAAAAACAACTAAAAATTACTCCAAAACTGAGCCACCAACAAGATCTATACTAAAGATACAACAATAGTTTGACTTCTAGATCACAAGGTAGCTTACTGAATAAAAGAACTCATCTAAGATATAGAAAAATATATCCACATAACCATTGGTTTATAAAAAAAGGCCACAATTTTTCATCTCAAAACACTTTTGAAAAACAAACTAATTTAGTGGGTTTCCACATTCACCAATGGTGTTTCATCAAGTCTCACTCACATGCAGATTTCCATGCCACTCCAAGCACCCAAACACCATTCCATATAGGCCACCATTCTAGTTATCAATAAAACCATGCATGTGATAACCCATGAAAACACCAAAGGATAAAAAAACAACATCATTCCAAAAATTATTTACCTTCCAAAGGATCACTAACCACAAATTAAAAAACCATTTTCAGATTTCACAAAACAAACTCCACCTCATTGAGATCCATTTTCTAAAAAAACTACCAATTTTCATTTTTAAAAACTTTTAAAACAACCAAGCTACTCCAAACAAACCCTTCCCATTTTCTAAAATTCAACAAGTATTCTTTTCATAATCTTATGGACATTGCAACCAATACCCTTTCTAGGAAAACGCCAACCACTAAAAACTAATTCCCAAAACTAATTTATCATATTCAAAAAAAATTCAAAATCCCAAAACACCCCATTTTAAATAAATATTAATATTTAATTTAAAATGATTCACACTTTAAAAACATTTTATTTCAATAAACCACAAGTTTATATTAGGGAAAATCTAATCCCGTTAAATCATTTCCACTTCCTTTCCAAAATTTTAAAAAAAAACTCAACCTTTCCAAAACCATTCTTATATTTAATTTTGGAAATCCCCTTTTCCACTTTTCCAAATCCAATCCTTCCTTTAAAACCCATTTCCATAATTCCCACATAAGTATTTTCAAAACAAAAATTCAGAATTCATGAAAGGTCCAAGAAACCCAAAAAAAGGAACTAGTGTCAGTGGGTGACTTGACCATATGGTTGGAATCCATATGTCAAATACAACACCAAAACAAAAATACTTATTAGGACCATGCCCTAGCTCCACGTGGATTTCTAGGCCCTATGAGCTCACAAAGGCCATTAGTCAGACTCCCCTTGTCATATCCCAACACCAAACAATCAACAATAACAAAAGACACTAATACAACCGAACTTCCCATGGAAACCCGAGGATTAGAATGAGAAAGAGTTCGCGATGCTCTTCCTGCACTTACCCCTAAAGTCCCAATAATCCTACTCCATCTACCTTGACATCCCCCAAATAACAAGGGCACTCTTAAAAGAAAGGTCTACTAAGATCTGACCTCCTCTGATACCATTTTGTCACGAACTAGCCTGAGTCGACCCTGAACCGGTCACCCAAGCTAGCCCGTGACAAGTCCTGAGAGGCCTTCCTGATCCTCCTTGGATGGTGACAAGCACCAAGGGCATTGATAGAGTACACAAGGGAACGATTTCACCCATATATAAATAATCAAACAAACAATGGAAATAAATGGACATCCAAAAATACATTTATATTAAAATTGAACTTAACATTATTTGTACAATAAACTAAAATTTTAACTAAACCAACAAATCAACTGACCAAAACCGATAACCAACTAACTCCATGTGACATCGATGGTCTATAACGACCCGAAATTTGGAATAAATTTTGTTTTCTAATTTTATGTGTATTTTATTTTATACTCAACAAAACTATCTCATTTAAAAAAATGATTATAATTAAAATGAGATCGTTGGGTTTTGACTGTTATATGACTGTTGGTCAATGTGTCTGTTGGAAACTAAATGTTTTGATTATTTTCTATAAATACAAGTGATCTTGTTTAATTAATATAGAAAGAAGATTCGATGGCCTCATCCAGTAGTCTCGGTCCAATTGAAACCCATATGACGGAACTTGAGAAGGAGGTAGAACCACTGGGCTTTGCTCTGGACCAAACACAAGCCGAACTTCATCGTGTGAAACTAGAACGGAATCCCCTTCGTGAGAAGTTCAAGCTGATAGAAATCACCACTCGAGCAATGTTGGTTAAGCCACCCCAAGATTCTACCACCTAGTGCACCTTACACTTAGGTCCTATGTTGGGGTTATAAGGGGCTATGTAATGAGACCGTACCTACTTTTTGTAATCCTTTTAGGTAAATAAAATTGTGATTTCTTCCTATGGTGGAGTTTGTGTTTTTTTTCAGATGTCCGAATAAATATAGGATGTTTATTGATGAATTTTTGAAAAAGGGTATATTTTAAAATATTTATGTAAACCTAAAATAATTAATGATGTGTAATGATTTTCAAAAAATGGTCTTCTGGAAATGTGTTCAGTAAGAAATTTAGATTCTAATAAGATCAAATTAATTTTTAGTGAATAGTAAATTATGAATAGTTATTTTATGCTTAGGACTAGTATTGTGACCAAATGGATTAGTAATCTTACTTAAAGAAATTATTAATATAATTTAGGCACCTTGATTAAGTAATGAGATTCATTAAAATAGGTAAATAACTGTTTCAGAAATTATTGGTTAAGTATTAGCTTTTTTCAGGTGAATAGTTTTTTTATTTAAAAATTAAATTAAACTTATTTAGAAAATTATTTTCATAAAATGGATTTCATTTTTGAAATCAGAGCATCGATATTTGGTTGAGGTGAATTTTTGGGATTTTTCTGAGAAAGTTCAATTTTCAGTGAATAGTGTTTTTATTTAAAAATTAAATTAAAAATATTTAGAAAATTATTTTCATAAAATGGAGTTCATATTTGAAATCAGAGCATCGATATTTGGTTAAGGTGAATGTTTGGTATTTTTCTGAGAAAGTTGAATTTTCGATGAATAGTGAAAATACAGTTTTTTGGTTTCAGGTGTTTAATGACATAATTAAGGATGTAATAATTATGTAATCTTTCTGGTAGACTTATGAATAGTAATATAAGGTATGAGGTGTCCCAAGTGGCCAAAACCATGGGCAAATACCATGGGCAAGCCCATTGTTTTTCCAATACCATCGATGAGGTGTCCCTTGGCCATTAATGACTTGTCCCCTCACTTCTCCTATAAATACCAAGTCTTTCCCTCATTAATTTTATTTCTAAATCCTCTCCAATAAAGTTTTGGTCTCTTTACCTTCCAAGGAGTCCTCCCAAGGTTCCCTCAAGCCTCCCAAGGTCTCGACCTTCAATCTTTCGAAGTTACTCTTCAAGGTAAGGGATTCTTTCACACTGTTCTTTTAAGCCATGACTTCCTTTATATTGTGTCTTCTAGTTTCCATCCATTTTGGTTGAGGGCATGTTCTTATATGTTATCATTACTGTCCATTTCATGTCTAATTTTTGAGAGACCCTTTCTTCTCTCATCAATTTGTTTTCTGAAATTTTAAGTGACGTCGTTAGGCTGCCGAATTTCTCATAAAAGAAATCGCATCTTCTCTTTTCTTTCATGTTTCCTTTTCATGTGGTATGTCATTAAAATATCCAAACCATGATCTTATCCAGTACCCATATTGTATTAAGAATTATTTATTAGTGTTTGACCCTTGTCCCCTCTCTTTTCAATGTTTTCTAAAACCATGTTATATAATCGTTATGTTGTAAAAATTTCGTCTCAAAATTTGTATATCTTTCTCTCAAGAAATTCCATTGTTTATTAATGTGAATACCCAAAACTATTTCATTTCTATGAGTGTTCATAAATATATAAATACTATATATTTTATTCTATAATTGGAATACATATGACCCTCACTCCCTTTCCATTGGTTATAAATGATATAATGATCTTATTTTTAAGAGCTTTTAAAACGTCACGATTTTGAAATGAACCCCATTTCTTTTATTCTCTATGGGTTATTTATGAAATGTATGATTATGATCTATGTGACTCACATGTAAGTAAAGACATATTAAGTGTGCACCCTAATAGTGATCTAATTCATTGGTTAAAGATTTAATCTCTAGATACGAAAAGTTTCATGATACCTTGGTGAATAACCTTGGTAATTTTTATAACACCTTGGGGATTGACCTTGGTGATATGTTCATGAATGTATAAATGAAATTTTATAGCCACATATTCAAGTTTTATTACAAGTTATTTTCATTATTATATTCCTATACTTCCATTTCTCATGTCTTTATGTTTTTATTCAAGTTCTTATTGATATCACAAGTACATTGATTCCCTTATTTACCCTTATTGGGCCTTCTTCTCACCCTTTCCTTTGATTTATGTCTCCAGGATATGAGATGTAGTAATTGTACATAGGATGAACCTGTGATGAAGCCTTACAAGTGGTTTAGAAGAATGTTTTATGTTGTTTTCATGTATTTTGTTCCTGATTTCCAAGACACTAGACATTAAATATCCTCTGTATGTAAAATTTAATGAAAATTTATATATTAAAAAGGCGGGATGTTATATGGTCACTCTCCAACATAATGATCACACGTCACCTAAGGCGATTGAACTCGAGTTGAAACCTGCACAAGGGATAAAAACAGAAGAAGACTATAGGCGTGAGTATTAAAAATTAGTAGGTAATCCCAATATTATATTCACAATGCACTTCCTTTAAAATAAAAAAACATCAATTTCATGTTTTAAATAAATGATATAAAAGTATTTTTTTCAAATGAGGTTCCATGCTATAATAATTATCAGACAAAAACTTACATGCTTTATAAACAAAAATACAAATAACAATTTTTCAAAGAGGTGCAACTTCAAAATGAAAATAGTTTAAATGAGGGCTGATTCAAATATTTTACACTTTTAAATAAATAACACACACTACTAAATTTACCAACCAAACACATTGTATGCTGACGGTGAGTACAAAATAGCCAATGAACAAAACTCACGGGAACACCCTTAGGCACTAGTTTGTTGTGATCCCCGGGTACCTCGTATCTCAGTGAAAGTAACCATAATATATATTTGTTCTTGTGCACCTGATCCACTAGTAGGGATCATACCCATAACCTAGTGGTCCCCCAACATCATTAGCATCATATTTTAGTTAGTTTTGTCATCGTCAGACTTGCTATGTGAAACAGGGGCCAAACCCCACGGAATCACTAGCATACTAGTACACGTCTGCCCACCTAGATACCCAGGATTCCCTTTAGTGTTCAATAAATTTAAAAATATTATAAAACAAACATTTCACATAAAAAATCCATTACCAAACCAAGATCACACAAACAACCAGCAAACATGCTTCACATTTCTTTCACGAATCAATAAACCACTAAAAAGTTTCGCAAAACAATCTCGAGGAGTATAACGAGTCCTTGCACATAAAATACATTTAAGAATGATCTTTTAATGCCAAAAACCCATAAATAACATAGAAAACTTGATTTTGAATCCCCAAAACCAATTAAAAAATCAATTTCATGGACCATAAAGTGTCCCCAAAAGATAGAACATAAAATACACATGGAAACCAATTTTTTTTAAAAATGCCAAACAGGCCTTTAAGGATTTCTCAAAACTAACATTAGACAAAGGTATGCATTTAAATTTTATTAAGGATTTGTATAAACACCATTTACAGTAGAAAACCACATTCATAAATCTCTTATAATACTCAGGTTACATATTCAAATCATAACCATTTTCATAAATATGTGAAACGGTCCATTTTCCGACAACTTGAGCCAAAATATGTTGTAAACCAAAACCCATTTGTTTTTAAAACCAAATCCAAATTGGAAAGCCATATAAGGACCCAAAAACCCATTTTTAATACTTACAATACATTTATAAATCCAAACAAATAATTTTTAAATCACACTTAACACATAAAATCCTATCGGAAAATTTACCGAACACATGACATGCACTTTTAAACAAAATAATTTATTTTAATAAGTTAAAAAGGAATAAAACCCCAATTGCATGACATATTTTATTCAAGAGTCTGAAAAATGTTAAAAATTCCATAAACCAGGTTCTCAACCTCACAAACCAACTGCGAAAGATAACAGAACATTTAATCAAACACTTTGTGTGCACTTTCCTGACAAAACAATAATACCTTTCACAAATTAAGGCTTAAACAACCATTTTACACACCAAGAAAATTATAAAAAGGATTAAAAGAAATAATAAAAATATATATCAATTGAGGAAAATATTAAAATGATAAAACTTGAATGATAAAGGCATGTT
Source organism: Viscum album (assembly GCA_963277665.1). NCBI lineage: Eukaryota > Viridiplantae > Streptophyta > Magnoliopsida > Santalales > Viscaceae > Viscum > Viscum album. The sequence goes on from OY728160.1 coordinate 124,569,978, forward strand.
CAAGGGATATCATACCTCAAATCTTTGCCGTAATGAAAACGCACACACGAAATCACCCGTTGTTGGTTTATAAACCCTAAAACTATGAATACCATACCTAAACGAACAAAACCCCCATAAAAAAATTTTTAACAGAACCCTAGGTCTATCATGACTAGTGGATATTATAAAACCAATAAATAATTAAATAAGGAATAAGAGGGAGGATAAAGGAGAAGGAATCTCACCTTTTCAACTAGAAAACTCTTCGTATTCTACTAGATATGCACCCATAGATAAAAGGGAATGGCAGGAAAATTATTGGAGAGACTCCTAAGGTCTGGAAGAACCTCAGAAAGAAGATTGGTGTCCTAAAGATTATGAATTGATTGATTTATGAATGATACAATTTACCTTGTCAATTCTGGACGATTTGGGAGACATTGAGAATGTTTCCACACTCCGCAACTATTCTAAGATTCAAAGAGAGAAAATCGATAATGGGGGTGAGTATAGGGATATTGGATTCTAGTGGGAGGTGGAATAACCAAAAAAATTAAATATTGAATTAGATATAAAATAAACTAATTCTTTGTTTTAAAACTATAAATGGGCCCATGGGATGGCCCAGTGCCTAAATAAGTAACCCCAATTCACCATGATTATAATTATTAAGGGGTACAAAAGGATATAATAGTTTGAATATATCAGGGGAGGAAAATTATTAAGTTTAATGGGTGAAAGATGTCTAAAAACAAAGTAGTTATAAAAGAAGCAAATTTGGTTTTTAAAATTGGAAATGGGATCATGGTTGGCCCAAATCATGAAGCAACCACCCTTTCTCCAAAAACTCCTAAAAAAATGGGGAACACAAATTAGGGTGATTATACATAGATGAAACTTAAAAACTCAGCATTAATCTCACCCAAGACCCCCAAAAAAGTATTGGGATTTCAAATGAACTGGATCAAAACAAGGACATGAAGAACCAGGTGTGACAATTCTCCCCACCATTAAAGCTTTATACCCTCGGAAAGCCATAACACATTACTGCTACCATAAAAACACATAAGGATTCCCTATCAACATGATCCAACCTATCAATATAGGGAAATATCATTTTCTATCAACATAACTTAATCCTCTTTCCCAAACAAAACACCAACTCACAACCACTTTGTGAAAATCAATGTAATGTTCAAGACACCACCTCCATAACCAAGCTAAGAACCCGATTGTTGGGACCTCTCCCAATGAACCCAAAAATCACCCAAACTAAAGAGAACTCAAGAAAACCAAAGAATCTAAGGAAGTACAGAATAGACTCCCCGCCATTAATAAACAACTATCACTAGTTAATTTCATGGGAGGAAAAATCAATGAGACCTGTGGTGGGTCTCCCCACCATTAGAACCCAACTAGAAACGAAAAAAAGTAAGAACTCAACATTAACTCACATTGACAAGTCCAAAAAAACTCTCCAAAAAAAACCCACAAACCCAAGTTAATAGGGTTATAACATGAACATCTTAACTAGACACTCCCGAACGAATGGGACAATAACTGGGCAAACACTTTCAACATGGATCCAGACCCCCACCACTCGGGGAGGGGAGGGAAGGGGACCCAATAATTATTCCATTGAAACCACAAAATAAAAGAGGAGCTACCCAAAATTGTCCCCCTATGAATAGGTAACACCAAGACTGCACCCGATTTACATAGGCAGTCCACAAAGGGACATTGATCAGAAACCCACATCCTTGAAGGAATAACCATAGACACTATGTGAGGGGTAAGTCCACCACACTTGTTGTGACAAATGTAAATTCATAGTAATGAGGAACCACAATATAGACATAGAAACTACCTTACCATAATGGTGGAGGCAGGATCTTGGTCAAGTGCCCCACACCTCTATAGATTTTATAACTATGTGAAAAGCTTCACTCTGAGGCTGATGGCCAGAGCCCTAATCTTGAAGCATCTACTACACCACAGTCAGGTTCTAAGGATCACACCACTCAAAGAAAACTCACTTTCTCAACAAAACTCCTTATTCTAAATAGGAACTCATAGATACATATCAAAATTCTCTCTCACTCGGAATGAGGAGAAGAATGGACAAGGAATACGGAGAAACACATCAACATCAATGAACACAACTACTATGTCCATAAGAATTATCATGAACTATAAGCACTTTAAATCGATCCCAAACATCTCTCAATTTAAACTAACAGGATGGGGAATTATTTTAGGAGGTGTATCTATCTTTTAAAACATAAGAAATAATACTTAGGTTTATCAATTGGAAATCTTACAAACATAGAACTATCTGTGGCCACATCACAACATCTAACACATCTTTAGAAACCCACTAAACATTACTCCAAAACCGAGCCACCAATAAGATCTCAACCAAAGATACAACAAGATTTTGACTTCTAGATCACAAGGCAGCTTACTGAATAAAAAAAATCATCTAAGATATTGAAAAATGTATCCACATAACCATTAGTTTATAAAAAAAGACCACAATTTTTCAGCTCAAAACACTTTTGAAAAACAAACTAATTTGGTGGGTTTCCACATTCACCAGTGGTGTTTCATCAAGTCTCACTCACATGCACATTTCTATGCCACTCCAGGCACCCAAACACCATTCCATATAGGCCACCATTCTAGATATCAATAAAACCATGCATGTGAGAACCCATGAAAACACCAAAGGATAAAAAAACAACATCATTACAAAAATCATTTACCTTCCAAAGGAGCACTAACCACCAATTCAAAAACCATTTTCAGATTTCACAAAACAAACTACACCTCATCAAGAACCATTTTCTGAAAAACCTACCACTTTTTATTTTTGACAACTTTTAAAACAACCAAGCTACTCTAAACAACCCCTTCCCATTTTCTAAAATTCAACAATGTTTCTTTTCATAATCTGATGTCCATTGAGACCAATACCCTTTCTTGGAAAATGCCAACCACTCAAAACCAATTCCCAAAACTAATTTATCAGATTCAAAACATTTTATTTCAATAAACAACATGTTTAGATTAGGGAAAATCTAATCCCGTTAAATCATTTCCACTTCCTTTCCAAAATTTATTTTAAAAAAAACACAACCTTCCCAAAACCATTATTATATTTAATTTTTAAAAACCACTTTTCCACTTTTCTAAATCCAATCCTTTCTTTAAAACCCATTTCCAAAATTCCCACATATGGATTTTCAAAACAAAAATTCATAATTCATGAAATGTCTAAGAAACCCAAAAAAAGGGAACTAGTGTCGGTGGGTGACTTGACCATATGGTTGGCGTCCATATGTCAAACACAACACCAACACAGAGAGACTTATTAGGACCATGCCCTATCTTCACATGGCTTTCCAGGCCCTGTGAGCTCATGGAGGCCATTAGTCAAACTCCCCTTGTCATATCCCAACACCAAACAATCAACAAGAACAAAAGACAATAATAAAACCATAATTCCCATGGAAACCCGAGGATTAGAATGCAAAAGAGTTCACAATGCTCTTCCCGCACTTACCCCTAAAGTCCCAATAATCCTAATTCATCTACATTAACATACCCCAAATAACATGGGCACTCTTAAGAGAAAGGTCTGCTAAGAGTCGACCTCCTCTGATAATATTTTTTCATAAACCAGCCCGAATCGACACAGAACCGGTCACCCAGGCTAGTCCGCGACAAGTCCCGAGAGGCGTTCCTGATCATTCCAAGATGGAGACAAGCACTAAGGGAATAAATAGAGTACAGAAGGGAATTATTTCTCCCATATATAAACAATAAAATAAATAATGTAAATAAATGGATAGCCCAAAATACATTTATATAAAAATTGAACTAAACATTATTTTTACAAGAAACAAAAAGTATAACTAAACCAACAAGTCAACTGACCAAACCTGATAACCAACTAACTCCATGTGACAATGCTGGTCTGTAATAACCCGATATTTTGAATAAATTTTGTTTCCTAATTTTTTGTTTATTTTATTTTGTACAAAACAAAACTATCTCATTAATAAAATGAGTATAATAAAAATGAGATCGTTGGGTTTCAACTGTTATATGACCATTGGTCAATGTGACCATTGGAAACTAAATGTTGTGATTATTGTCTATAAATACAAGGAATCTTGGTTAATTAAAATAGAAAGAAGATTCGATGGCCTCATCCAATAGTCTCGGGCCGACCGAAGCCCGTATGACAGAACTTGGGAAGGAGGCAGCACCACTGGGCTTTTCTCTGGACCAAACCCAATCCGAACTTCATCATGTGAAACTGGAACGAAATAACCTTCATGAGAAGTTCAAGATGATAGAAATCACCACTCGGGCAATGTTGGTCGAGCCGCCCCACGATTCTATCACCTTAGCTCACCTTACACTTAGGTCCTATGCTAGGGTTATAAGGGGCTATGTAACGAGATCGTAGCTACTTTGTGTAATCCTTCGAGGTAAATAAAATTGTGATTTCTTCCTACAGTGGAGTTTGTGTTTTTTTATGATGTCTGAATAAATATCGGATGTCTATTGATGAATTTTGGAAAATGGGGATATTTTAAAATATTTATGTAAACCTTAAATAATTAATGATGTGTAATGATTTTCAAAAAATGGTCTTCTGGAAATGTGTTCAGTAAGAAATTTAGAGTCTAATAAGATCAACTTAATTTTTAGTGAATAGTAAATTATGAATAGTGATTTTATGCTTAGTATTAGTATTGTGACCAAATGGATTAGTAATCTTACTTAAAGAAAGTATTAATATAATTTAGGCACCTTGATTAAGTAATGAGATTCAATAAAATAGGTAAATAACTATTTAAAAGATTATTGGTTAAGTGTTAGTTTTTTCAGGTGAATAGAATTTTTATTTAAAAATTAAATTAAAAATATTTAGAAAATTATTTTCATAAAATGGAGTTCATTTTTGAAATCAGAACATCGATATTTGGTTAAGGTGAATTTTTGGGATTTTTCTGAGAAAGTTGAATTTTCAGTGAATAGTGTTTTTATTTAAAAAATTAAATTAAAAATATTTAGAAAATTATTTTTATAAAATGGAGTTCATTTTTTAAATCAGAGCATTGATATTTGGTTAAGGTGAATTTTTGGGATTTTTCTGAGAAAGTTGAATTTTTGGTGAATAGTGAAAATACAGTTTTTTAGTTTTGAGTGTTTAATGACATAATTAAGGATGTAATAATTATGTAATATTTCTGTTAGACTTATTAATAGTAAAATAAGTTATGAGGTGTCCCAAGTGGCCAATACCATGGGCAAATACCATGAGCAAGCTCATTGTTTTTCCAATACCACCGATGAGGTGTCCCTTGGCCATTAATGACTTGTCCCCTCACTTCTCCTATAAATATCAAGCCTTTCCCTCATTCATTTCATTTCCAAATCCTCCCCAACGAAATTCTGGTCTCTTTACCTTCTAATTAGTCCTCCCAAGGTTCCCTCGATCCTCCCAATGTCCCAACCTTCAATCTTTCGAAGTTACTCTTCAAGGTAAGGGATTCTTTCACACTCTTCTTTTAAGCCATGACTTCATTTATATTATGTCTTCTAGTTTCCATCTATTTTTGTTGAGGGTATTTTATTATATATTCTTCTTACTATCCATTTCATGTCTAATTATTGAGATACCCTTTCTTCTCTCATCAATTTGTTTTCTGAAATTTTAAGTGACGTTGTTAGACTGCCGAATTTCTCATAAAAGAAATTGCATCTTCTCTTTTCTTTCATGTTTCCTTTTCATGTGGTATGTCATTCAAATATCCATACCATGATCTTATTCAGTACCCATATTGTATTATGAATTATTTATTAGTGGGTTACACTTGTCCCCTCTCTTTTAAATGTTTTCTAAAACCATGTCATATAGCCGTTATACTGGAGAAATTTCATCTCAAAATTTCTATATCTTTCTCTCAAGAAATTTTGTTGTTTATTTATATGAATACCCAGAAATATTTCGTTTCTATTGGTGTTCATAAATATATAAAGATGATATATTTGATTTTGTAATTGACATACATATAACCCTCACTCCCTTTCCATGGGTTATAAATGATATATTGATCTTATTTTTAAGATCTTTTAAAACGTCATGATTTTGAAATGAAACCCATTTATTTTATTCTCTATGGGTTATTTATGAAATGTTTGATTATGATATATGTGGATCACATGTAATTAAAGACATATTAATGGTGCGTCCTGATAGCGCTCCAATGCATTGGGTAAAGATTTAATCTCTAGAGATGACAAGTTTCACGATACCATGATGAATAACCTTGGTAATTTTTATGAAACCTTAGGGATGGACCTTGGTGATATGTTATTGAAAGTCTAAATTAAATGTTGTAGCCAAAAATTCAAGTTTTGTTCCAATTTATTTTCATTATGATATTCCTATACTTCCATTTCTCATGTCTTTATGTTTTTATTCAAGTTCATATTGATATCACAAGTACATTGATTCCCTTATTTTCCCTTATTGGGCCTTCTGCTCAGCCTTTACTTTGATGCATGTCTCCAGGATATGAGATGCAGTAATTGTACATTGGATTAACCTATGATAAATCCTTACAAGTGGTTTAGAAGAATTTTTTATGTTGTTTTCATGTATTTTGTCCCTAATTTCCAAGACACTGGACTTTAAAGATCGTCTGTTTGTAAAATGTAATGAAAAGTTATGTATTAAAAAGGATGGATTTTATATGGTCACTCTCCAACACAATGATCACATGTCTCCCAAGGCGATCGAACTCGAGCTGAAACCTGCACAAGGGCTAAAAACAGAAGAAGACTATAGGCGTGAGTATTAAAACTTTGTATGTTAGACTAATATTCTATTCCCAATGCACTTCCTTTAAAATAAAAAACATCAATTTCATGTTTCAAATACAAGATATAAAAGTATTTTTTTCAAATGAGGTTCCATGCTATAATAATTATTAGACAAAAACTTGCATGCTTTATAAACAAAAATGTAAATAACAATTTTTAAAAGAGGTGCAACTTCAAAATGAAAATAGTTTTAATGAGGGATACTTTAAAGATTGTACACTTCTAAATAAATAACACACACTGCTGAATTTACCAACCAAACACATCGTATGCTGATGGTGAGTACAAAATATCCAATGAGCACAACTCACAGGAACACCCCTAGGCACTAGTTTGTTGTGAGCCGTAGGTACCTCGTATCTCGATGAAAGTAACCATAATAAATATCTTTTCTCGTGCACACGAGGCACTAGTAGGGGTCATACCCATGTCCTAGTGGTCTTCCAACATCATCAGCATCATATTTTAGTTAGTGTTGTCATCGTCAGACTTGCTACGTGAAACAGGGGCCAAACTCCACGGAATCACTAGCATACTAGTACACGTCCTCCCACCTAGATACCCAGGATTACCTTTAGTGCTCAATAAAGTTACACATATTATCAAATACACTTTTCACATCAAAATTCTATTACCAAACCATAATCACACAAACAACCCGCAAACATGCTTCACATTTCTTTCACGAATCAATAAACCACTAAAAAGTTTAGCAAAACAATCTCGAGGAATATAACGAGGCCTTGCACATAAAATCCATTCAAAAATGATATTTTAAGGAAAAACCCCATAAATAACATATAAAACCATATTTGGAAGCCCCAAAAATAATAAATAAATCAATTTCATGGACCATAAAATGGACCCAAAAGATAGAACATAAAATACACATGTAAATCAAATTCTTTTAAAAAAATGCCAAACGGGCCTTTAAGGATTTCTCAAAACTAACATTTAACAAAGGTATGTATTTCAATTTTTTTAAGTATTTGTATACACACCATTTACAGCAGTGAACCAAATTTATAAATCTCTTATAATACTCAGGTAACATATTCAAAACATAACCATTTTCATAAAGATGTAAAATGGTCCATTTTCTGGCAACTCGGGCCAAAATATGTTGTAAACCAAAACCCATTTTTTTGTAAAACCAAATACATATTGGAAAGCCATATAAGGACCCAAAAATACCATTTTTCATTCTTCCAATACATTTATAAATCCAAACAAATAATTCTTAAATCACACTTAACACATAAAATCCAAACGGGAAATTTACCGAACACATGACATTCACTTTTAAACAAAGTAATTTATTTTAAGAAGTTAAAACAGAATAAAACACCAATTTCATAACATATTTTATTCAAGATTCTGAAACATGTTAAAAATTCCATAAACTAGGTTCTCAACCTCACAAACCAAGTTTGAAATATAACAGAACATTTAAACAAACACTTGGTGTGCACTTTCATGACAAAACAACAATACCTTTCACAAATTAAGGCTTAAAAAACCATTTTTCACACCAAGAAAATTATACCAAGGATTAAAAGCAATAATAAAAATATATATCAGTTGAGGAAAATATTAAAATGATGAAACTTGAATGATAAATGCATGTCCAAGGGATATCCTACCTCAAATCATTGGCGTAATGGAAACGCACACACGAAATCACCCGCTGCGGGTTTATAAACCCTAAAACTATGAATACCAGACATAAAAAACAAAACACCCATTAAAAAAATTGTATAACATAACACTAGGTCGATCATGACTAGGAGAGATTATAAAAACAGTAAATAATGAAAGGAGGAAGAAGAGGGAGGATAAAGGAGAAGGAATCTCACCTTTTCAACTAGAAAACTCTTCATATTCCCCTAGATCTGCACCCATAGATAAAAGGGAATGGATTTAAACTTCTTGGAGAGAATCATAAGTTCTGGAAGAACTAGGGAAAGAATATTGGTGTCCAAAATAGTAAAATTGATTGATTTATGAATGATACAATTTACTTTTTCAATTCTGGATGATTTGACAAACATTGAGAATGTTTCCCCACTCCGCGACTATTCTGAGCTTCAAAAACGGAAAATCGATAATGGGGGTAAAGATATGGATATTGTATTCTGTTGGGAGGTGGAATAAACAAAAAATATTTAATATTTAATTAGATATAAAATAAACAAATTATTTTTTAAAAAACTGGAAATGGGATCATGTGTTGGCCCAATGCCAAAATAAGTAACCCAAATTCACCATGATTATGAATTATTAAGGGGTCCAAAAAGATATTATAGTTTGAATATATTAGTGGAGGAAAATTATTAAGTTTTATGGGTGAAAGATGTCTAAAAACAAAGGAGTTATAAAAGAAACAAATTTGGTTTTTAAAATTGGAAATGGGCTCACGGTTGGCCCAAATCATGAAGTAACTACCCTTTCTTCAAAAACTCCTAAACAATATCTATGGAACCCGAATTAGGGTTATTAGATATATATGAAACTCAAAAACTCAACATTAATCTCATACAAGATGCAAAAAAAGTATTGGGGCTTCAAATGAATCGGATCAAAATAAGGGCATGAAGAACCAGGTGTGACAATTCTCCCCACCATTAAAGCTTTCCGCCCTCGGAAATCCATAATACATTACTACTACCAGAAAAACACCTAAGTATTCCTTATCGACATGATCAAACCTCTCAATCTTGGGAAATATAATTTTCCATTAAAATAACTTAATCCTCTTTCCCAAACAAAACACCAACTCAAAACCACTTTGTGAAAATCAACGTAATGTTCAAGCCACCACCTCCACAACCAAGCCAAGAACCTGATTGTTGGGCCTTCTCCCAATGAACCCAAAAATCACCCAAAATAAAGAGCACTCAAGAAAATCAAAGACTTTAGGGGAGTATATAATAGACTCCCCACCATTAATAAACAACTAAAACTAGACAATTTCATAGGATGAAAAATCAACGAGACCTATGGTGGGTCTCCCCACCATTAAAACCCAACTAGCAACGAAAAAAACAAGAACTAAACATTACCTCACTTTGACAAGTACAAAAAAACTCTCTCACAACAAACCACCAACCCAAGTTAAGAGGGTTATAACATGAACATCTAAACTAGCCACTCTCGAACTGAGGGGACAATAACTGGGCCAACACTTTCTACCTGGATCCAGACCCCCACCACTCAGGGAGGGGAGGGAAGGGGACCTAATAATTATTCCAATAAAACAACAAAATAAACAAAGGATCTACCCAACATTATCCCCCTACGAATAGGTAACACCAATACTGCACCTGATTTACATAGGCAGTCCACAAAGGGACATTGATCGGAAACCCTCATCCATGAATAAATAACCATAGACACCGTGTGAGGGGTAAGTACACCACACTTGTTGTGACAAATGGAAATTCACAGTAATGAGGAACCCCAATATAGACATAGAAACTACCTTACCACAATGGTGGAGGCAAGATCCTGGTCAAGTTCCCCACACCTCTCTAGATTTCAAGACTGTGTGAAAAGCTTCACTCTGAGGCCTATAGCTGGAGCCCTAAATCTTGAAGCATCTGTTGCACCACAGTCAGGTTCTAAGGATCACACCACCCAAAAAAACTCACTTGCTAAACAAAACACCTTCTTATAAATAGGAACTCATAGATATATATCAAAATTATATCTCACTCGGAACGAGGATTAGAATGTACAAGGAATATGGTGAAATGAATCAACATCAACGAACACAACTACTATGTCCACAAGAATTATCATGAACTAGAAGCACTTTAAATCGATCCCAAACAGCTCTCTATTTCAACTAATGGGATGAGGAATTTTTTAAGGAGGTTGTTCTAGCTTGTGAAACATGAGAATGAATCCTTAGGTTTATCAATTGGAAATATTCCAAACATAGAACTATTTGTGGTGACATCACAACATCCAATACATATTTAGAAACCCACTAAACATTACTCCAAAACTGAGCCACCAATAAGATCTCAACTAAAAATATAACAAGAGATTGACTTCTATATCACAAGGCAGGTTACTGAATAAAAAAACTCTTCTAAGATATAGAAAAATATATCTACTTAACCACTGGTTTATAAAAAAAGGCCACAATTTTTCAGCTCAAAACACTTTTGAAAAACAAACTAATTTGGTGGGTTTCCACATTCACCAATGGTGTTTCATCAAGTCTCACTCACATGCACATTTCCATGCCACTCCACGCACCCAAACACCATTCCATATAGGCCAGCATTCTAGATATCAATAAAACCATGCATGTGAGAACCCATGAAAACACCAAAGGATAAAAAAACAACATCATTCCAAAAATCATTTACCTTCCAAAGGATCACTAATAACTAAGTCAAAATCCATTTTCAGATTTCACAAAACAAACTACACCTCATCAAGAACCATTTTCTGAAAAACCTACCACTTTTCATTTTTAACAACTTTTAAAACAACCAAGCTACTCTAAACAACCCCTTCCCATTTTCTAGAATTCAACATGGTATATTTTCATAATCTGATGGCCATTGAGACCAATACCCTTTCTAGGAAAACACCAACCACTCAAAACCAATTCCCAAAACTAATTTATCATATTCAAACAATTTTTAAAATCCTAAAACACCCCATTTTAAACAAATATTCATAATTAATTTAAAATGATTCACACATTCAAAACATTTAATTTCAACAAACCACAAGTTTAGATTAGGGAAAATCTAATCCTGTTAAATTATTTCCACTTCCTTTCCAAAATTTATTTAAAAAAAAACACAACCTTCCCAAAACCATTCTTATATTTAATTTTTGAAAACCCCTTTTCCACTTTTCCAAATCCAATCCTTATTTTAAAACCCATTTCCATAATTCCCACACGATGATTTTCAAAACAAAAATTTAGAATTCATGAAAGGTCCAAGAAACCCAAAAAAGAGAACTAGTGTCAGTGGGTGACTTGACCATATGATTGGCGGCCATATGTCAATCAAAAAACCAACACAGAGAGACTTATTAGGACCATGCCCTCGCTCCACATGGATTTCCAGGCTCTATGAGCTCATGGAGGCCATTGTTCAGACTCCCCTTATCATATCCCAACACCAAAAAATCATCAAGACTAAAAGACACTAATAAAACTGGACTTTCCATGGAAACCTGAGGATTAGAACGAGAAAGAGTTCATGATGCTCTTCACGCACTTACCCCTTAAGTCCCAATAATCATACTTCATCTACCTTGACATCCCCCAAATAACAAGGGCACTCTTAAAATAAAGGTTTGCTAAGAGCTGACCTCCTCTAATACCATTTTGTCACGAACCAACCTAAGTTGACCCTGAACTGGTCACCCAGGCTAGCCCGCGACAAGTCCCAAGAGGCATTCCCGATCATCCCAGGATGGAGACAAGCACCAAGGGCATCAATAGAGTACACAAGGGAACGATTTCGCCCATATATAAATGTTGACCTCACCTGTTTTTGATAATCTCAATCATGTATTCATATGTGTTGAAAATCCCAATTATGCTTTCATTCTCTATGATATTTTTAAGTATCATTGATCTATACTTTAATTCTTTCCAATCTATGATCAAACCAATAATTATCTTTAGAATAGTCTTTGAAATATGTTAATCCTCATTTATCCATGTTCATACAAGTTATAAATTGATTCTAACCCAATCGGATGTGTTCTGCATAAAACAGATAAGTAATCTGCCTATAGCTACTGATAAAGAGCTACCGGTACCCAGTCTACCGATAGACTTAGTCTACCGACAGACAGAGTCACCGATAGACTTAACACAGAGTTACCGATACACTTAACACAGAGTTACCGATACACTTAACACAGAGCTACCGATGTGCTTATAAATGTAAGCTACCGATGGAATAAGAGTCACCAATGGACGAAGCTACCGATACAAACACAGCTACCGACGCATGCAGCTACCGACGCATGCAGCTACCGACGCATGCAGCTACCGATGCATGTACCTACCGATGCATGGAGCCACCGATAAACAAAGTCACTGATACAAGCATGTACCAACCGACGCATAGAGCCACCGATAGAGTCAAAGCAACTAATGACATTGAGCTACCGATGTTCAAGCTACCGATGTTCAAGCTACCGATGTTCAAGCTACCGATGTTCAAGCTACCGATGTTCAAGCTACCGATGCTAATTACCTACCGATCACTCGACTCACTGTTTGAATTTCTTTATTTCCTATATTTAATCTATCTAACGGTCATATCATGTACATTTTAATGATTTGTCAAATACCTGATAAAGGTTGTCGGATGTCAGGAACCCGTACCTCGTACCTGCTGAAATGAAATCTTTTCTGTCCCCTGTTGGGAGAAAAATACGAGAAGACTATGTTGCACACAAGAGAATATATCACCATCAACGAACAACAAGGAGAGGCAAACCAAAAAAGTGCGGTGCATCCAATATACCAAAAACACAAGAACGAGAAGAACACAGAGAAGCTCATAGACAATCAAGCATACTCGAGAAGTGTTCTGTGCATACAAGAACTTCAACTACTACATTTCTACTGCCTGTGAACCTGGAGCATACGACACTCTGTTTCTCAAACAGAAACGAGAAGAGGACTCAGACTCACTTCTAGTCGAATCCAAAGGAGTCCAGAGCTACACTGAAATCACCAGAACCTCCTCTAAAACTCTATATCTCTTGTTCTGTGATTTATGATCATTCATTTCGAGCAGTGTGTGTTATCTGCTGTATCTAACACATACACTGTCTCCTGTACTCAAACTGAAGGATTTGTAAATCCTTACCAAACTCTTTCATTCTTTCTTTCCCACGAAGAACAGTGGTAGAGGTCATGTGTGACCTGGACAGCTGGTTGCTGTTGTACTGTTTCCCACGAAGAACAGTGGTAGAGGTCTTGGACCTGGATAGTTGTAAACTGTTGAACCCCGATCCAGGGTGTGGATCATTTTTTATATAAACTTTTGAGAGGACTAAGTCTCGGCTTGAGACTGAACCTCTTGGTTACATTGTTGTTCCACCTCTTTCAAAGTTTTATTCCGCTGCTAATCACTTTAAAACCAATACTGTTTTTAAAGTTACTTTGATAATTAAATTAGCAAGTGTTTATGTTAAGTGTAGATTAGTAAGTTTGTTTCAAAAGATAATCACACACTCCTGTGTTGATTAACTGGGAATTAATCAATCCCTTGAGAATCTAACAGAATCTCTACTTTAATATAAATTCACTACAGTTTAATTTATTATTTTATTTGGGGGTCTTTAAAACACTGTTTTTAATTACAGAAATTTTAATTGGTACTCAATTCACCCCCCTCTTGAGTAAACCACTCTGACCAACACTTGGTATCAGAGGATTGAAAATACTTTCTAAAAGTACTCTGCTTTTGAACTGTGATTTTAGTTGTATTTTAAAGTTATTAAAATTTCTGTTATATCTAAATTTTTATCTCTTTAAAATTTTCTCATCATAGACAATAGACTTGAGGGTGCTGCTACTAACCGGACACCTTTCTTCAATGGAAATAATTATGCTCAGTGGAAACTGAAAATGAAAATTCATCTAGAAAGCATAGGTTTTGATATTTGGACTGCTATTGAATCAGAATACAAAATTCCTACTACTGCTAGATCTACTTGGGATGAACCTACAAAGACTGATTACAATAACAACTGTAAAGCTATGAATGCCTTGTACTGTGCTCTAGGAGATGAAGAGTTTAATAGAATTTCTGCATGTAAAACTACATATGAAATTTGGGATACCTTAGCTGTTTCTCATGAAAGAACAACGAATGTTAAAGAAATGAGATTGAACACTTATACTATCAAGTATGATAATTTTAAAATGAAGCCTGACGAACCCATTTCTGACATGTATCTCAGGTTCAATGAAATTGTCAATACAATGATCTCGCTGGGAAAGGATGTCTCATCGAAGGAACAAATTATGAGAATTTTGAGATGTCTACCTGATAGATGGAGAGGCACATCTGTCTCAATCAGAGAATCATGTGACATAGCTGCTCTACCTGTCAAGGAACTAATTGGCAAGCTGATGATGTATGAAGAAGAGCTTAAAGTGAACAAAGAGGAAGAAAATGAACCTGCAAGAAAGTCTGTCGCTTTCAAATCCTCAACTTCAAAGAATAAGGACAAAGAAAAGCTTCAAGCTGTAGTTGAAAGTTCAAGTTGTGAAGACAGTGAAAGTGATTCTGACAGTGATGCTGAGATGGCTCACATTGCTAGAAGATTTAAGAAATTTTATAGGAAAAAGAAGTTCTTCAGAAAAACAAATTATAAGGGTAAGTATGATCACCAAGGCAAATGGAAAAAGGATTGGAAGAAGAATGACAAATCTGATGAAGTTGTCTGCTATGAGTGCAAGAGAAAAGGACACATTAAAGCCGACTGTCCAAAGCTGAAGTATAAAAAGAAATATGAATATAAGGACAATAAGTTTAAGAAAGCCATGAAGGATACTTGGAGTGCTTCAGAAGACAGCACAAGTGAAGCTGAATCTTCAGACTTTGAAAGGAATCGAGCCAACATGTGCTTTATGACAAACACTTATGAGGTAACTGCTGAAACTCCTGCTTCAAATTCATATTATTCTGGAGATGATTCTGAAGGTGATAACATGTCTAAATATGAACTGTTTGAATATTGTGATATTCTGGAAGAGACATGTAATGAACTTAAGGATAAATACAAGTCATTAAAGAAACAGCATGCTCTCACCACTACAGTTAAAACCGAACTCACTACTGAAAAAGAGAAAAATGCTCAACTGTTAAAAGAGAACACTGAACTGAAACTATCTAATAAGCAACTCAAGAAAGACTTAGAGAAGTTCACCAATGGCAAAAATACACTAACACAGATGCTAGGAAAGCAAGTAGCACCTAAATATACTACTAGTATAGGATACCAACCTGGACAAAGGAAAATTGCCAAAACTAGATTCATTTCTAAATCTGGACAGAATGAAGGTAATTCTGGAACTTCATATGCTTCAACCAGTTATATACATAGCTATGGATCTAATAAAGTTTATCTTTCAAAGCATGTCAATTCTACAAAATATATGAGACCCATTAGAAAAATGTGGGTACCTAAAGTGTTATTGGCTAACCTGTCTGGACCCAAGAAAATCTGGGTACCAAAATCATCTCCCACCTGAATCTGTTTTGTAGGGAACTTGCTTAAAGAGCTCCTGTAAAGAGACCTGGTATTTGGACAGTGGATTTTCAAGACATATGTCAGGAGACTTCTCTTGTTTCAAGAGCTTAATAAAAGTTGATGGAGGCTTTGTCACCTTTGGTGATAATTCAAAAGGGAAAATCATCGGTCTAGGCTAGATTGGTAACACTGATTCAATTTTAATTTCTAAAGTTTTATTTGTTGATGGCCTTAAATACAATCTATTAAGTATTTCTCAGTTGTGTGATGATGGTTTTCATGTTAAATTTGAAAATGATTCTTGTAAAGTTTTTAATTCTAATAATGTTTTGGTATTTTCTGCCTTAAGAAATGAAAATGTTTATGCTGTTAATCTGAATTCTTTAGCTAAGCAGAATATTACTTGTTTGAATGCTTTTCATAAAGAATCTTGGCTATGGCACAGAATATTAGGACATTGCAACATTCACTCACTTAGAAAACTTTCTAGAAAAAACCTAGTTAGAGACCTACCTAAATTAGAATTCCCAAATGATAGAGTGTGTAACCCCTGTCAAAAGGGAAAACAACACAAAGTTTCTTTTAAATCAAAGAACGAAGTTTCAACTTCTCAACCACTTGAATTGGTTCACATAGATTTTTTTGGACCATCAAGAGTTTCTAGTTTAAATGGGAAGCACTATGTTTATGTTCTTGTAGATGACTTTTCTAGATATACTTGGGTATATTTTCTAGCTCACAAAAGTGAAGCTTGTTCTTACTTTATCAAATACTCCAAGTCTGTAGAGAACCTTAGTGGACTTAAGATTAAGACCCTGAGAAGTGATCATGGTCGTGAGTTTGAAAATCAAGATTTTGAATCTTATTGCTCACACAATGGCTATACTCATAACTTTTCTTCCCCTAGAACACCCCAACAGAATGGTGTAGTAGAAAGAAGAAACCGAACCCTTAAAGAAATTTCTAGAACCATGCTCAATGAATATGATCTGCCTATTTATTTTTGGGTTGAAGCTGTAAATATAGCTTGTTATGTCATTAATAGAGTCTTAATTAGACCTGTTCTTAAGAAAACCCCTTATGAATTGTGGAACAATAGAAAGCCTAAGGTTAATTACTTTAAAGTCTTTGGTTGCAAAGTATTTATTCTGAATACTAAAGATAATCCGGATAAGTTTGCTTCCAAAAGTGATGAAGGAATTTTTCTGGGTTACTCTATTTCAAGTAAAGCCTATAGAGTATTCAATAAGAAAACCAAATGTGTGGAAGAATCTGTTCACATCAAGTTTGATGAAACTGATCCACATGAGCCTAAAACCTCTCTTGAGAATCTTGAAGTAGATTTGTCTATTCTGGACATCAATGATAAATCTAAAGAACCTATTATAAAAGCATCCAGTTCTGGACTTTTTCCAGAATCTGCTTCTATTGAACCCGAACCTATAGATGAACCTGAAATTTCTAGTCCAACCTTTACCAGATCAACGAGGATTCTAAAGAATCATCCTTTAGAAGCTGTTGTTGGTAATCTTGATAGAGGAACACAAACTAGAGCTTCTCTAAGAAACCAAGTTGAACATCAAGCCTTTCTTTCACAGCTAGAACCCAAAAATATCAATGATGCTATCAATGATGAATTCTGGGTAATAGCTATGTAGGAAGAATTAAATCAGTTTGAAAGAAACAAAGTCTGGGAGTTAGTTGACAGACCTAAGAACACTTTGACAATAGGCACAAAATGGGTTTTTAGAAATAAAGTAGATGAATCTGGAAATATAGTTAGAAACAAAGCTAGACTAGTTGCACAAGGATATAGTCAAGAAGAAGACATAGACTATGAGAAAACTTTTGCACCTATAGCTAGACTAGAAGCCATTAGAATCTTACTTGCATATGCTGCACATCTGGATTTCAAGTTATATCAAATGGATGTGAAAAGTGCATTTCTAAATGGTTTTATAATTGAAGATGTTTTTGTAGAACAACCACATGGATTTACTAACCCCCATTTTCCAAATCAAGTTTTTAAACTTTCTAAAGCTTTGTATGGCTTAAAACAAGCTCCAAGAGCTTGGTATGATAGACTTAGCAATTTCCTTATTTCAAAAGGTTTTACTAAAGGGATTGCTGATCCAACTCTTTTCATTAAAAGAATTTCTAAAGATGTTTTAGTTGTACAAATATATGTTGATGATATTATTTTTGGATCTTCTAAACACTCTTTATGTACTGATTTTTCAAAAAGTATGCAAAATGAATTTGAAATGAGCTTAATGGGAGAGCTTAATTACTTTCTTGGATTTCGAGTATTTCAAAATGAAAATGGTATTGTTTTGAATCAAAGTAAATATACAAAGGATCTTTTAAAACGTTTTGGTCTGGATAGTATCAAGGAAAGTGAAACTCCTATGAGTACTACCTGTAAATTGGATGCAGATGAAACTGGAAAACCAGTTGATTAAACAAATTACAGAGGTATGATTGGTAGCTTACTTTATCTTACTGCTAGTCGACCTGATATTATGTTTAGTGTGTGTATGTGTGCTAGATTTCAAGCTAATCCAAAAGAATCTCATTTTCTTGCTGTTAAAAGAATTTTTAAATATCTCAAACACACGGTTAACTTAGGTTTGTTTTATCCAAAAGGAAAATCCTTTGAGTTAATGAGTTATTCAGATGCTGACTTTGCTGGTTGTAAGTTAGATAGAAAAAGCACATCAGGAACATGTCATTTGCTTGGAAAATCCTTAGTTTCTTGGTGTAGTAAGAAACAGAACTCAGTTGCATTATCTACTGCCGAAGCAGAATATATAGCTGCTGGTAGTTGCTGTGCACAAATTCTGTGGATGAAACACACTCTTTTGGATTATGGATATGTTTTTAAACATGTTTCAATCAACTGTGATAACACCAGTGCAATAAACATCTCTAAGAATCCTGTATCTCACTCTAGAACCAAACACATAGATGTAAGACACCATTTCCTAAGAGATCACTATCAAAAAGGTGATATTTCTCTTGAATTTATTGGCACTGAACATCAATTGGCCGATATTTTCACTAAACCTTTAAGTTCGGATAGGCTAAGTTACATAAGACATGAATTGGGAATGTTTAATCACAACCGGTGTGAAAATCCTCACTAATGTGAAAATTCTCACCGATGTGAAAATCCTCACCGATGTGAAATCCTCACTGATGTGAAATTCTCACCGATGTGAAAATTCTCACCGATGTGATATTCTCACCAATGTGAAATTCTAACCGATGTACAATTCTCACCGATTTGTTTTTCTCACCGATGATTAAATCACACCGATGCAAGGTTTTAAAACATCTGTCTGCCGCCAAGAATACGAATCGTTTTATTTTATTTTATTACTCTATTTTAGTCGTTTATTTGGAATTCCTAAATGATAAAACTAAGTCTAAGCCACTTCTTACCTCACCGAGCTCAAAATCTCTCACCTTCGAACCTTAGCTCTCAAATTGTCCAAGAACCCTAAACCCGCGATGGTAAAAACCAAGCTTCCTATCATCAGAGATGAAACAAGCAACAGAAATAAATGGACAGCCCAAAATACATTTATATAAAAATTGAACTAAACATTATTTGTACAAGAAACTAAAAGTAGAACTAAACCAACAACTCAACTGAACAAACCCGATAACCAACTAACTCCATGTGGCACTGCTGGTCTGTAACGACCCGAAGTTTTGAATAAATTTTTTTTCCTAATTTTGTGTGTATTTTATTTTATACTCAATAAAACTATCTCATTTAATAAAATGATTATAATTAAAATGAGACCTTTGGGTTTCGACTGTTATATGATCATTGGTCAATGTGACCGTTGGAAACTAAATTTTGCGATTATTGTCTATAAATATAAGTGATCTTGGTTAATTAATATAGAAAGAATATTCAATGGCCGCATCCAGTAGTCTCAAGCCGACCGAAGCCCATCTGACGGAACTTGGGAAGGAGGTAGCACTATTGGGCTTTGCTCTGGACTAAACCCAAGCCAAACTTCATCGTGTGAAACTAGAATGGAATCGCCTTCATCAGAAGTTCAAGCTGATAGAAATCACCACTCGGGCAATGTTGGTCGAGCCGCCCCAAGATTCTATCACCTTAGCACACCTTACACATAGGTCCTATACTGGGGTTATAAGGGGCTATGTAAAGAGACTGTAGCTACTTTGTGTAATCCTTTGAGGAAAATAAAATTGTGATTTCTTTCTATGGTGGAGTTTGTGTTTTTTTAGATTTCCAAATAAATATAGGATATCTATTGATGAATTTTGGAAAAAGAGTATATTTTAAAATATTTATGTAAACCTTAAATAATTAATGATGTGTAATGATTTTCAAAAAATTCTATTCTGTAAATGTGTTCAGTAAGAAATTTAGAGTCTAATAAGATCAAATTAATTTTTGGTGAATAGTAAATTATGAATAGTGTTTTTATGCTTAGGATTAGTATTGTGACCAAATAGATTAGTAATCTTAATTAAAGAATGTATTAATATAATTTAGGCACCTTGATTAAGTATTGAGATTCAATAAAATAGGTAAATAACTGTTTAAGAAATTATTGGTTAAGTATTAGTTTTTTTTGGGTGAATAGTTTTTTTATTTAAAAATTAAATTAAAATTATTTAGAATTTTTTTTTCATAAAATGGAGTTCATTTTTGAAATTAGAGCATTGATATTTGGTTATGATAAATTTTTGGGCTTTTTCTGAGAAAGTTGAATTTTCAGTGAATAGTGTTTTTATTTAAAAACTAAATTAAAATTATTTCAAAAATTATTTTCATAAAATGGAGTTCATTTTGAAATCAGAGCATCAATATTTGGTTAAGGTGAATTTTTGGGATTTTTCTGAGAAAGTTGAATTTTCAGTGAATGGTGAAAATACTGTTTTTTAGTTTCGGGTGTTTAATGACATCATTAAGGATGTAATAATTATGTAATCTTTCTGGTCAACTTATGAATATTAATATAAGGTATTAGGTTTCCCAAGTGTCCAATACCATGGGAAATACCATGGGCAAGCCCATTGTTTTTCCAATACCACCGATGAGGTGTCCCTTGGCCATAAAGGACTTGTCCCCTCACTTCTCCTATAAATACCAAGCCTTTCCCTCATTAATTTTATTTCCAAATCCTTTACAAGGAATTTATGGTCTCTTTACCTTCCAAGTAGTCCTCCTAAGGTTCCCTCAAGCCTCCCAAGGTCCCGAACTTCAAGCTTTTGAAGTAACTCTTCAAGGTAAGGGATTCTTTCACACTCTTCTTTTAAGCCATGACTTCCTTTATATTGTATCTTCTATTTTCCATATATTTTTGTTGAGGGTATGTTCTTATATGTTCTCCTTACTGTACATTTCATGTGAAATTGTTTAGATACCCTTTATTCTCTCATCAATTTTTTTCTGAAATTTTAAGTGATGTCGTTAGGCTGCCGAATTTCTCGTAAAAGAAATCGCATCTTCTCTTTTCTTTCATGTTTCCTTCTCATGTGGTATGTCATTTAAATATCCATACCATGATCTTATTCAGTGCACATACTGTATTATGAATTATTTATTATTGGGTTGCCCTTTTCCCCTATCTTTTCAATGTTTTCTAAAACCATGTTATATAGTCGTTATGCTGCAGAAATTTCGTCTCATAATTTCTATATCTTTCTCTCAAGAAATTCCCTTTTTTATTTATGTGAATACCCAAAACTATTTCGTTTATATGGGTGTTAATAAATATATAAAGATGATATATTTGATTCTATAATTGACATGCATATAACCCTCACTCCCTTTCCATGGTTTATAAATGATATAATGATCTTATTTTTAAGAGCTTTTAAAATGTCACGATTTTGAAATGAAACCCATTTCTTTTATTCTCTATGGGTTATTTATGAAATGTTTGATTATGATATATGTGGCTCACATGTAAGTAAATACATATTAAGGTTGTTCCCTGATAGCACTTAAATGCATTGAGTAAAGATTTAATCTCTAGAGATGACAAGTTTCGTGATACCTTGGTGAATAACCTTGGTAATTTTTATGACACCTTGGGGATGGACCTTGGTGATATGTTCATTAATGTATAAATAAAATGTCGTAGCCACATATTTAAGTTATGTTTCAAGTTATTTTCATTATTATGTTCCTATACATCAATTTCTCATGTCTATGTTTTTATTCAAGTTCTTATTGATATCACAAATACAATGATTCCCTTGTTTACCCTTACTGGGCCTTCTACTCACCCTTTCCTTTGATGTATGTCTCCAGGATATGAGATGCAGTAATTTTACAAAGTATAAACCTATGATTAAGCCTTAAAAGTGTTTTAGAAGAATGTTTTATGTTGTTTTCATGTATTTTGTTCCTAATTTCCAAGACACTAGACTATAAATATCCTCTGTATGTAAAATGTAATGAAAAGTTATCTACTAAAAAGGCGGGATTCTATATGGTCACTCTCCAACACAATGATCACACACCGCTCAAGGCAATCAAACTCAAGCTAAAACCCGCACAAGGGCTAAAAACAGAAGATGACTATAGGCGTGAGTATAAAAACTCAGTAGGTTAACCTGATATTCTATTAACAATGCACTTCCTTTAAAATAAAAAAAACTTCAATTTCATGTTTTAAATACAAGATATAAAAGTATTTTTTTCAAATGAGGTTCCAAGCAATAATAATTATTAGACAAAAACTTGCTTGCTTTATAAAAAAATGCAAATAACAATTTTTCAAAGAGGTGAAACTTCAAAATGAAAATAGTTTTAATGAGGGATTCTTTAAATATTTTACACTTTTAAATAAATAACACACACTAATGAATTTACCAACCAAGCACACTATATGCCTACGGTGAGTACAAAATATCCAATGATCACAACTCATGAGAACACCCCTAGGCACTAGTTTGTTTTGATCCCCAGGTACCTCGTATCTCGGTGAAAGTAACCATAATAAATATTTGTTATCATGCACATGAGCCACTAGAAGGGATCATACCCATAACCTAGTGGTCCCCCAACATCATCAACATCATAGTTTAGTTAGTGTTGTCATCATTAGACTTTCTATGTGAAACGGGGGCCAAACCCCACAGAATCACTAGCATACTAGTACACGTCCGCCCACCTAGATACATGGGATTCCCTTTAGTGATCATTCAAGTTAAACATATTATCAAATACACTTTTCACCTAAAAATTACATTACCAAACCATAATCACACAAGAAAACCACAAATATTCTTCACATTTCTTTCACGAATCAATAAACCACTAAAAAGTTCCGCAAAATAATCTGGAGGAGTATAACGCGGCCTTGCACATAAAATCCATTCAAAAATGATCTTTTAAGGCCAAAAACCCATAATAACCTATAAAAACAGATTTGGAAGACACAAAACAAATTAATAAATCAATTTCATGGACCATAAAATGGCCCCAAAAGATAGAACATAAAATACACATGGAAACCAAATTTTTTTAAAAAAATGTCAAACAGGCCTTTAAGGCTTTCTCAAAACTAACATTTGACAAAGGTATGCATTTCAATTTTATTAAGGATTTGTATAAACACCATTTACATCAGAAAAAAACATTCATAAATCTCTTATAATACTCATGTTACATATTCAAAACATAACCATTTTCATAAAGATGTGAAACAGTCCATTTTCCGGCAACACGGGCCAAAATATGTTGTAAACCAAAACCCATTTGTTTGTAAAACCAAATCAAAATTGTAAAGACATATAAGGACCCAAAAATACCATTTTTAATTCTTACAATACATTTATAAATCCAAAAAAATAATTTTTAAATCACACTTAACACATAAAAGCCAACCGGAAAATTTACCGAACACATGACATGCACTTTTAAAGAAAATAATTTATTTTAAGAAGTTAAAAAGGAATAAAACCCCAATTGAATGACATATTTTATTAAATATTTTTAAATATGTAAAAAATTCAATAAACCAGGTTCACAAACTCACAAACCAAGTGCGAATGATAACAGAACATTTAAACAAACACTTGGTGTGCAATTTCATGACAAAACAACAATACCTTTCACAAATTAAGGCTTAAAAAACCATTTTTCACACCAATAAAATTATAAAAGGGATTAAAAGAAATAATAAAAATATATATCATTTGAGTAAAATATTAAAATGATGAAACTTGAATGATAAAGTCATGTTCAAGGGATATCATACCTCAAATCATTGGTGTAATGGAAACGCACACACAAAATGACCTGTCGTGGGTTTATAAACCCTAAAAATATGAAGCCCATAACTAAACAAACAAAAAACCCATAAAAAGTTTTATAACATAAACATAGGTCTATCATGACTAGGGTAGTTTATAAAACCAATAAATAATGAAAGGAGGAATAAGAGGGAGGATAAAGGAGAAGAAATATCAACTTTTCAACTAGAAAACTCTTCATATTCTACTAGATCTGCACACATAGATAAAAGGGAGTGGCTTGAAAATTATTGGAGAGACTCCTAAGGTCTGGAAGAACTGGGGAAAGAAGATTGGTGGCCTAAAGAGTACTAATTTATTGATTTATGAATGATACAATTTATCTTGTCAATTCTGGACGATTTGAGAGATATTGAGAATGTTTCCCCACTCTGTGACTATTCTGAGCTTCAAAGAGGGAAAATCGATAATTGGGGTGAGGATAGGTATATTTTATTATGGTGGGAGGTGGAATAACTGAAAAATATTAAATATTTAATTATATATAAAATAAACAATTATTTTTTTTAAAACTGGAAATGGGCCCATGGGCTGGCCCAATGCCTAAATAAGTAACTCCAATTCACCATGATTATGAATTATTAAGGGGTCCAAAAGGATATAGTAGTTTTAATATATCATTGGAGGAAATTATTAAGTTTAATGGGTGAAATGTTTTTATAAAATAGGAGTTATAGAAGAAACAAATTTGGTTTTAAAAATTGGAAATGGGCTCACGGTTGGCCCAAATCATGAAGTAACCACCCTTTCTCCAAAAAATCCTAAAGAATTAATGGGGAACCCAAATATGGGTGATTATACATAGATGAAACTTAAAAACTCAACATTAATATCACCCAAGACCCAAAAAAAGGTATCAGGATTTCAAATGAACCGGATCAAAACAAGGACATGAAGAACTGGGTGTGACAATTCTCCCCACCATTAAAACTTTCTGCCCCCGGAAAGCCATAACACATTACTACTACCAGAAAAACACCTAATGATTCCTTATCAACATGATAAAACCTATAAATCTAGGTAAATATCATTTTCCATCAACATAACTTAATCCTCTTTCCCAAACAAAACACCAACTCACAACCACTTTGTGAAAATCAACGTAATGTTCAAGCCACCACCTCCACAACCAAGCCAAGAACCCGATTGTTGGGCCTTATCCCATTGAACCCAAAAATCACCCAAACTAGAGAGCACTCAAGAAAACCAAAGACTATAGGTGAGTACAAAATGGACTCCCTACCATTAATAAACAACTATCACTAGAAAATTTCATATTTGTAAAAATTGACGAGACCTATGGTGGGTCTCCCCACCATTAGAACCCAACTAGCAACGAAAAAAAAACAAGAACTCAACATTAAATCACTTTGAAAAGTCCAAAAAAAACTCTCCCATAATAACCAACCAACCCAAGTTAAGAGGGTTATAACATGAACATCTAAAATAGCCACTCTCGAACGGAGGGGACAATAACTGGGCCAACACTTTATGCATGGATCCAGACCCCCACCACTCTGGGAGGAGAGGGAAGGGGACCCAATAATTATTCCACTGAAACCAAAAAATAAAAAAAGGAGCTACCCAACATTATCCCCCTATGAATAGGTAACACCAAGACTTCACCCGATTTACATAGGTTGTCCACAAAGGGACATTGATCGGAAACCCTCATCCATGGAGGAATAACCATTGATATTGTATGAGGGGTAAGTCCACCACACTTGTTGTGACAAATAGAAATTCACAGTAATGAGGAACCAAAATATAGACATAGAAACTAACTTACCACAATAGTGGAGGTAGGATCCTGGTCAAGTTCCCCACACCTCTGTAGATTTCCTGACTATGTGAAAAGCTTCACTCTGAGGCTTATGGCTGGAGCCCTAAATCTTGAAGCATCTGTTGCACCACAGTCAGGTGCTAAGGATCACACCACTCAAAAAATCTCACTTGCTCAAAAAAACACCATCTTATAAATAGGAAGTCATAGATACATATCAAAATTATATCTCACTCGAAAAGAGGAGCATAATGGACAAGGAATATGCCGAAATGCATCAACATCAATGAACACAACTGCTATGTCTACAAGACTTATCACGAACTGGAAGAACTTTAAATTGATCCCAAACAGCTCTCTATTTCAACTAACGGGATGAGGAATTATTTTAGGAGGTGGATATATCTTGTGAAAAATGAGAAATAATCCATAGGTTTATGAATTTTAAATCTTTCAAACATAGAACTATCTGTGGCTACATCACAACATCCAATACATCATTAGAAACACACTGAACATTACTCCAAAACCGAGACACCAACAAGATCTCAACTAAAGATACAACAAGAGTTTGACTTCTAGACCACAATGAAACTTACTGAATAAAAAAACTCTTCTAAGATATAGAAAAATCAATCCACATAACCATTGGTTTATAAACAAAGGCCACAATTTTTCAGCTCAAAACACTTTTGAAAAAAAACTAATTTGGTGGGTTTTCACATTCACCAATGGTGTTTCATCAAGTCTCACTCACATGTACATTTCCCTAACACTCTAGGCACCCAAACACCATTCCATATTGGCCACCCTTCTAGATATCAATAAAACCATGCATTTGAGAACCCATGAAAACACCAAAGGATAAAAAACAACATCATTCCAAAAATCATTTACCTTCCAAAGGAGCACTAACCACCAAGTCAAAAACCATTTTCAGATTTCACAAAACAAACTACACCTCATCAAGAACCATTTTCTGAAAAACCTACCACTTTTCATTTTTAACAACTTCTAAAACAACCAAGCTACTCCAAACAACCCCTTCCCATTTTCTAAAATTCAACAAGGTTTCTTTTCAATAATCTGATGGCCATTGAGACCTATACCCTTTCTAGGAAAACACCAACCACTCAAAACCAATTCCCAAAACTAATTTATCAGATTCAAACAATTTTAAAAATCCCAAAACACCCCATTTAAAACAAATATTCATAATTAATTTAAAATTATTCACACTTTCAAAACATTTTTTTCAACAAACCACAAGTTTAGATTAGGGAAAATCTAATCCTGGTAAATCATTTCCACTTCCTTTCCAAAATTTGTTTTAAAAAAACACAACCTTCCCAAAACCATTCTTATATTTAATTTTGGAAAACCCCTTTTCCACTTTTCCAAATACAATCCTTCCTTTAAAACCCATTTCCATAATTCTCACACAAGGATTTTCAAAACAAAAATTCAGAGTTTATAAAAGGTCCAAGAAACCCAAAAAAAGAAACTAGTGTCGGTGGGTGACTTGAATGTATGTCAAACACAACACCAACATAGAGAGAGTTATTAGAACCATGAACTGGCTTCACATGGTTTTCCAGGTCCTGTGATCTCACAGAGGCCATTCGTCAGACTCCCCTTGTCATATCTCAACACCAAATAATCAACAAGAACAAAAGATGCTAATAAAACTGGACTTCCCATGGAAACCCGAGGATTAGAATGAGAAAGAGTTCGTAATGATCTTCCCGCACTTACCCCTCAAGTCTCAATAATCCTACTCCATCTACATTGACATCCCCCAAATAACAAGGGCACTCTTAAAATAATGGTCTGCTAAGATCTGACCTCCTCTGGTACCATTTTGTCACGAACCGTCCTTAGTCGAGCCTGAACCGTTCACCCAGGCTAGCCCGCGACAAGTCCCGAGAGGCATTCCCAATCCTCCCGGGATGGCGACAAGCACCAAGGGGATAAATATAGTACACAGGGGAATGATTTCTCCCATATATAAACAATCAAACAAACTATGTAAATAAATGGACAGCCCAAAATACATTTATATAAAAAATGAACTAAATATTATTTGTACAAGAAACTAAATGTAGAACTAAACCAACAAATAAAATGACCAAACTAGATAACCAACTAACTCCATGTTACACTGCTGGTCACTCTCCAACACAATGATCATACGTCACCCAAGGCGATCGAACTCGAGCTGAAACCTGCACAAGGGCTAAAAATAGAAGAAGACTATAAGCGTGAGTATTAAAACTCAGTAGGTTAGCCTGATATTATATTCCCAATGAAATTACTTTAAAATAAAATAAAAATAAATTTAATGTTTTAAATAAAAGATATAAAAGTATTTTTTTCAAATGAGGTTCCAATCTATAATAATTATCAGACAAAAACTTGCATGCTTTATAAACCAAAATGCAAGTAACAATTTTTCAAAGAGGTGAAACTTCAAAATGAAAATAGTTCTAATGAGGGCTGCTTTAAAGATTGTAAACTTTTAAATAAATCACACACACTACTGAATTTAAAAACCAAACACACCATATGCCAATGGTGAGTATGAAATAACCAATGAGCACAACTCACGGGAATGCCCCTAAGCACTAGTTTGTTGTGAGACCCAGGTACCTCATATCTCGGTGAAAGTACCCATAATAAATATATATTCTCGTGCACATGAGCCACTAGTATGGATAATACCCATAACCTAGTGGTCCCCCAACATCATCAGCATCAGAGTTTAGTTAGTGTTTTCATAGTTAGACTTTCTACGTGAAACAGGGGCCAAACCCCATGGAATCACTAGCATACTAGTACACGTCTGCCCACCTAGATACCTGAGATTCCCTTTAGTGCTCAATAAAGTTACACATATTATAAAATACACTTTTCACATAAAAATTACATTAAAAACCAAAATTAAACAAATTACCCATAAACATGCTTCACATTTCTTTCATGAATCAATAAACCACTAAAAAGTTTCGCAAAACAATCTTGAGGAGTATAACGAGGCCTTGCACATAAAATCCATTCAAAAATGATCTTTTAAGGACAAAAACCCATAAATAACATATCAACCCAGATTTGGAATCCCCAAAACCAATTAATAAATCAATTTTATGGACCATAAAATGGCCCCAAAAGATAGAACATAAAATACACATGGATACTGATTTTTTTTTAAAAATGTCAAACGGGACTTTAAGGCTTCCTCAAAACTAACATTTGACAAAGGTATTAATTTAAATTTTATTAAGTATTTGTATACATGACATTTACATTATAAAACCACATTCATAAATCTCTTATAATACTCAGGTTACATATTCAAAACATAACCATTTTCATAAAGATGTGAAACGGTCCATTTTCTGGCAACTCGGGCCAAAATATGTTGTAAACAAAATTCTATTTGTTTGTAAAACCAAATACAAATTGTAAATCCGTATAAGGACAAAAAAATACCATTTTTCATTCTTAAAATACATTTATAAATCCAAACAAATAATTTTTAAATCACACTTAACGCATAAAAGCCAACCAGGAAATTTACCGAACACATGACATGCACTTTTAAACAAAATAATTTATTTTTAGAAGTTAAAAAGGAATAAAACCTAAATTTCATGAAATATTTTATTCAAGATTCAGAAACATGTTAAAAATCCATAAACTAGGTTCTCAACCTCACAAACCAAGTTTGAAAGATAACGGAATATTTAAACAAACACTTGGTGTGCACTTTCATGACAAAACAACAATACCTTTCACAAAATAAGGCTTAAACAACCATTTTGCACTCCAAGAAATTTATAAAATGGCTTAAAATAAATAATAAAAATATATATCAGTTGATGAAGATATTAAAATTATGAAACTTGAATGATAAAGGCATATGCAAGGGATATCGTACCTCAAATATTTGGCGTGATGGAAACGCACACACGAAATCACCCGCTGTGGGTTTATAAACCCTAAAACTATAAATACCAGACCTAAACAAACAAAACCCCCATAAAAAAATTATAACATAACCCTAGGTTGATCATGACTAGGTGAGATTATAAAACCAATAAATAATGAAAGGATGAAGAAGAGGGATGATAAAGGAGAAGGAATCTCACCTTTTCAACTAGAAAACTCTTCATATTCCACTAGATCTACACCCATATATAAAAGGTAATGGCTTGAAACTTCTTTGATATACTCCTAACATTTGTAAGAACCAGGAAAAGAAGATTGGTGGCTAAAACCATATGAATTGATTGATTTATGAATGATACAATTTACCTTGTCAATTGTGGATGATTTGAGAGACATTGAGAATGTTTCCCCACTCAAAAACTATTCTGAGTTCCAAAGAGGGAAAATCGATAATGGGGGTGAGGATAGGGATATTGGATTCAGTTGTGAGGTAGAATAACCGAAAAATATTAAATATTTAATTAGATATAAAATAAACAAATTTTTTTTTTAAACTGGAAATGGGACCATGGGCTGGCCCAATGCCTAAATAAGTAACCCAAATTCACCATGATTATGAATTCTTAAGGGGTTAAAAAGGATATGGTAGTTTTAATATATATGTGGAGGAAAATTATTAAGTTTAATGGGTGAAAGATGTTTAGAAACAAAGGAGTTATAAAAGAAACAATTTTGGTTTTAAAAATTGTAAATGGGCTCACAGTTGGCCCAAATCATGAAGTAACCACCCTTTCTCCCAAAACTCCTAAACAAGAAATAGGGAAACCAAATTAGGGTTATTAGACATTTATGAAACTTAAAAAATCAACATTTATCTCACCCAAGACCCCCAAAAACGTATTGGGATTTTAAATGAACCAGATCAAAACAAGGACATGAAGAACCGGGTGTGACAGCCACCGAAACCCTCCTCTCTTCCGTGCCAAACCCATCTGGGATTTTCTATCACTGGGCCTCCATCCTAGATTAAGTCTTAATATTCATCTCCCTAGACTTTGAACCACGTGTAATCCCTTGTTTCCTTTTTGAAAAACTAACCACATGCACGCCCCATTCCACCTCCCACAGACAAACCTTTCAAGACGTGATTGTCAAGCCTTTGTTGCCTCTTGTTCCTCACACCAAGGATCAATCACATGGGCTTAGATTAATAATAGACCATGACATACTCTCTAATCCTCCATAGATTTTAAGACCAAAAAAACAATTCCAAACTACGTGGACATTGATCATTTCCAAGTAAAGGTATATAAGAAGCCTTCCTGAGGTTCAAGCCCAAAACCTATTGGTTCTGACCCCCTTCATCTCAGTTCACCAACACTAATTCCGAACTATGTGGACTTTTATCCTTACCAAGTCAAGGTACATAGAAAGCCTCCCTGAGGTTCAATTACAACACCCATTGGTCCCGACCACTTAATGTCGGTTCACAAACACCTCATCCAGAACTACGTGGACTTTGATCCTTATCTAGGCGAGGTATGTAAGAAGCCTCCATGAGGTTCAAGCCCAACTCTCATTAGTCCCAACTACTTCTCATCGATCCACCCTCGTCCTACATGACATTAAACTGTATGCCCCTTTTTGTATCGCATGACACTAAAATGTCCCCCAATTAGTGGTAAGTTGTTGTCTACCCAAATCAGTGGTAAGTCGTTGTAAACCCCAATCAGTGGTAAGCCGTTGTCAACCCCAATCCAACGGTAAGCCATTTTCATCCCCTTTGTGGGTACAACCATCTCTGGTCCACCCTAATTGCATCAGACCAACCCGGGCTGCTAACCATGCATAAGCCCCAGTATATCATCAGGTCGCTTTCCTCTGCGTGCACCCCGATTATATGCCCCCATCATGAACTACGTGGAATTTTATCCTTGCCAAGGTAAGGTACGTAAGAATCCTCCCTGAGGTTCAAGCCTATCACCCATGTCCAGACACACCAATGATATCCAACGTGTCTACTCCCCTGATCAAAGTTTGTTGCCCTGACCAGACCCCTTGGAATATCCTGACAGAATAAGTGTAATTAATGGGCATCCATGAAGACATGGCATCGAGAAGAGTTTTACGAGCAAAGTCTTAATATATGAGGGAGACCTGGACTTGGTAACGAGATCTGAGGAGGAATCTGTGTAATAAGGAACCAACATCCCATCATCCTATTTTGATCAAGGAGAAAACGTCCCTGAATAGGTGATAGATGTCACCCGCCTTTGGAAAGTGGGAATGCGGGGAAACAATCAACACGTCCTTAGCAGACAGATGTGTGCACCCTAGAGAAAGCGTCGGAAATAAAAATGGTGAACCCGACCTGAAGTTATTCTCCTCAATATAGATATTAGTAGCATTCAAGACATTAGTGGACTAGTTGTCACCGGATCCATGTATCCAACACTAGGGCCCACCAAGAAAATAGTGGGCCTGGCATGAAACTCACAAGAGGTCAGGGTAGTTAAAACATTGTACATCTTGATCTGTGACATTGTCAACATGGATCTTTCTTACCATCCATGGAAGACGGAATGACACTGGGGCACTGGGCGTCGATTTCCTAGTTTCATCACTAATGGTTTAATCACTCTTTATTTCAGGACCCAAGATGTCGTAACAGGAAACTGATCATCGCCCATCCACCA
This sequence comes from Viscum album, assembly GCA_963277665.1. Lineage (NCBI taxonomy): Eukaryota > Viridiplantae > Streptophyta > Magnoliopsida > Santalales > Viscaceae > Viscum > Viscum album. Next base: position 124,602,864 of record OY728160.1, read on the forward strand.
ACGTAGGGGCAATGTCAATGTGGCAGTCCCACATTTCTCCACCACTTCTGAAATAGTCACCATATCCACATCAGCTGGGCACCTACACCCCATCTCCACGCCTGAATTCGTTCAGTGAAGAGTGATAGATGACCTCATTTTACAATACGAGGAGGGGATCTTCTCAACCAAGGACATGTCCTGGAAGGACCTATAGGCATTTGTGCCTCATTTCCACCACCACCACCAAGGTTCGTGCAAGGATCCACTTCTCCCCACTCTGATGCACAACCGTTTTAGGAGCCTCTCCCTGAAATGCTTCAATGGATCCCTCCCCTATGTCGATGAGGTGGGGGATGTCTGGGCCATCCCAGCCGGGATATCGTTCTAGGGGCCCCCATAGAGGGCCCCCACTAGGCCACGCCAGTGCTGCCACCTGGACCTAAAGGTTGAGGAGTAGGTAAGCTATGTGCCTGCCCCGCCAGCCCCAGTACGGCTAACCCGATGCCAGCGTCGAGCATAAGTCGAGGTGGACGCCTTCCAAGGGGTGTCAACATCAATGACTACCATGGATTATTCCACCACCTACATATACCATCATCCCCTCTCTATGTTGAATAGGGTAACTCATATAATCGACCTGAATCAAGGCCCCAATTGCCCCATGGGCAGGCTGGGTTGACTCCCCCGGCTGCTGGTGTAGGTAGAGCCCACCACGAGCCGACCTATGACAACGACACCCAGTACGGAGGTCCTGCCCATACCGCCACCATTGAGAACATGGGTCCTCCCACCTCTAAGCCCGGTGTGGAGGTCTACCTCGAGCCATCTTTAATCTAAACGAGGAACCTCCTCGGGGTAGTGACACTCAGTACAGAAGCCTCTTCTGTGCTCATGACGTCAGGTATGGAGTCATTATTCCTGCCACAGGCCGCCGACGTGGATGTGTTACACATTCTATCAATATCTAGCATGGTTGACTCCCTCATGTCCTTAAAGTGGCCGAATAAGGTCCCCCCCCCCCCCCGCCCTAGAAATCAGAGGAGTGAAGGTCAGCCTCGCTTCATCGGCACCCAACATGAAGGTCCTACATGTGTTCGGCTTGACCAGTATGAGGACCCTCCTCTCATTGACACTGGTAGAGGAAATAAGCATGGAGGCCTTACCCTTGCTCCAAATCACTCTGCTTCAGTACTGCTATAGGTTCCCCAGCCACCTCTGGTTGATGAGTGGGGCAATGAATGGCCTGACCCCGAATCTGGGTTGAGGATCTTGTGGGACATTCTAGCATCAGACCATTTTTCAGAGATGTTTTGGCCAGTTGTAGCCCCAAACTTCAGTGCACTGGAATAGCTCACCTAAGAAGAAGTTGGAAGCTTTTTCTAGAACCTCTAGGAAACACACTTTTATCTTAATCATCAGCGAGTGAATTACCCTAAAAGAAAATCACATTTTGAAGACATTGGCCAAAAATTCCATCTGATTGATTTGGTCTCACTCCTCGTGGCCCAGTGCCCTCAATCACCAGGCCTCTATAGGACCCTCCAACAAAGATGCATCTAGAGATTTAAAGTTCTCCATAGGATTATCAGGGAGTATTCCCCCATGTGTAGATCCATGGATGGGGGTAGTACCTGGCCCTCCACTTCAGTTCCATCCGGTGCTAGCTCGACATGCTAGGTGATATTGAGGATATGCCTCCAGGCATAGTCACAGTTAACATGGCAGTTCTATCAGAGGAAGAGACGGAAGTAGAACTTGTTAGGGGGAAACATACCCCTCGTGGGAGTACCACAAATTTTGGACCCATCATGAAGGGTCACTTGCCAGTAGAGAAATTTACTGAGTTTTCCCATACCCACCAAGGCATTGGTTCTCAGCCGAAATCTCAACAAGGGTAAGGAGCACCTCAGAGCCGCCAAACCCTCTGACTCGTCTAGATCTGTAAAAAATATGGATTACAATCTTGAGAAAGATGTGTTGACTAAAAAACTCACAGAGAATAAGAAGATGTTCGATGACCTCTTTGTTGAGAATGTTGTAGAGCAACGATAAGACTACAGTGATCCTCGGTTGGGACAGCAGGCACAGGCACAACTCCCCCCAGCGAATTTCTTCAAGGTTATCCTAACTATCCTACCCATGTAGATAGGTTTGAGGTGGGAACTTACAGAAATAGGGTGCTATATGTGTCGCCAAATCCTCTTGAGTGATGAGACAACCACTGAGACCCAACTCATGTTCTCTTAGCTCCTTCGCAGTTCATCCCACCAGCCAATCCACAAGTCATTGGGCCTTCTGATCACATTAAAGAACACGCCAATGCACTAGTGGTCTGGGATCCCCATCAAGACAGGAACCCCAGACCATATTATCCCATGGCGGTGCTCATTGCCTACCTTAAGGCATTGGAGGTGCAACAAGTGGCAATATCTCATGATGGAAAGCAATATCTGGCCTGGGTGGATGATATTCCAGCACCCCCGGGAGTTTTTGGAAATCCCACCTTATCCCCCTTTAATAGGATGGGTGACCCACTACAACATTTGGCCCATTTCATTTCAAGGTGTGGACGCATGCTGGGAACCCCGACACAACAGGAGGATGACAAACTCCAATGCTTCGTGCAGACATTGGAAGGGCCTGCATTTTTCTGGTACATCTAGTTACCCAACAGATCAGTAGCCAAATAGGAAGATCATTTTAGGAAATTTCTTTACTAGTTCAGTTCCACCACTTGGAAGATGAGTGTTGTAGACCTATTAAAGTGCAAGCAAAGGCCTGATGAGCGCGTCACAGACTTTTTCGCTTAGTGGAAAGTGATCACATATTCTCTTGGGATGCCGGTGACTTAGGAACAACTACTAATGATTTGTGTGGGGAATGTCAATACAAAACTGGTCCCCTCACTGATCACCCAAAACTACCCTACAGGATTCTGAGACTTCCTTGATAAAGTCCAGTGCCTAGAGGAAGCCTTACAGTAGGCCAAGAAGGCATGCCCGTTGCCTCCCGTGATTCCTGCAAGGAAGGCCTATAAGGCTAATCCCGCCGCAGTGGTAGAGATAGAGGCCCCCAAGAAACTAGAGTTGTTACCAGTGGAGCCACCTCCACATACTCACAGAGTCCCTCCACCTAAGGCGCAGCCTCCGGCCCAGTGGCTCCCACCTAAAAACTGGCATGTACCCCCGCATAACGTGTCACCACTGCCAAGGTGAGATAACCAGGCTCTACCTCCTTGGTAGGCTCCTCTATACCCTCATCAAGGTCGTCCTCCCTGATCCCCCTTCACAGACAAGAGAAACCATACCTACACATTTAAAAAGGATCATGACCCTGACTATTTCTGAAGTGATTTGAAACAGGGGATTGTATGTTTTCCTCAATGAAGGAGGCTAGAAGAGGTGGGTCTCATTGATTACCCCAACTACTACCCCTATCACTGGATCTTTGGGCACACCCTTAAATAGTGCTACATGTTTAAGGACTAGTTTCAAGACTAGGTCGACAACAACATAGTTAGGTTGGGCCTAGCTCTAGCACGTGTGGCATGTATATTTGTGAAGCCCGATAGCAGTAGTGACAGTGAAGGTGAGTGGAATCTGGTTTCTAACTGCAGGTCCTAGAATTTCGATGACTGGATAGCTCGTTAGGAATTCACCCGTGCCCATGGTATTATCCATGAATGACTAAATCAATCTGAACCTTTAGAAGATTCCACGTCACCCACAGCCAATACCTCTAAGCCAACGGCTTAGCCATCCCCTTCCTAGAAGAGCAAGCATCAGTAGCACAAGGGAAAACAAAGTCCCCCGCCAATGTCGTCGTCATCCCATACTCTAAGTGACTTCATGCCCCCAGAGATGGAGATTCCTCCAAGGATCCATTTAGTAGTGGATGACTCTTAAAGTGGTAGTCAAGGGTACACATCTGTTAACATAGTAGATCTGGTGAACCCCTATATGATTTATGATGGCGAGGAGCGCCAGGAGGATCCTACCAATGTTCCCATTCATCGCCAGCATTGACAGAGCCACGAAAATCTGGGTCATTGGAGTGCCTCCATCAGTATTTCCAACTAGGATGTGCATGTCACTAAAACCAGACAACAGGCCCAATGTAAAGCTCAACATGTGCAGCCTTCTCATCAGGTGTCATCAGATCCACCTTTTCCCCTGTTTGTGTTGCTTGATCAGGAAGAGCCACCTCGACCGCATCGTGGTCAGCCACACTCTGCTACGGACTGGTCTCAGTCATCTGGACCTCATCTGGTAGTCACTCCACCGATTTTGACTAGTGAGCAGTGGGATATTCCCAGCACCAGTCAGTCGTTGATCCAGCCAGCATGGCCCGCCATACCTCATGTTACAGAGTGACCTCCTATAAGTAGAAGCTCACACCTGGCACGGAAGTATGATGTCCTCAAACATCTTTCTAGAATTTTTTCAATGCTCACCATCCTTTAGGCCCTTCGCCTGTCTCCAGATATGAGGAAAGCCATCATTGAGTCCTTAAAAATCCCCCTCCAGTTTGAGATAGAGGTATCAGCCATAGAAATCTTCCATTCTGAGGCGGTTGATCATTATGAATTCCAACTCATAATATTTTTCTCTAGAGAAGATTAAGGCTCTCCCATACAGGGGAATATCTTCCCATTGTAAATTACCATCCAGTTTAATAGTGTGTAGGTTCATCGCTCTATTGTCGACACACGATCTAGGATCAAACTAATCCCGACCCATACAATGCAAAAATTGGGGTTGTTTGAGGATGATCTGAGTCTCTCTGACCTGAAAATTGAATTTTATGATAGGAAAGAATTGACATTGGTCATCATGAATTGCCTAAAGACCCAGTTGGGTGGCCTAGTTTCTAGCACCTAGTTCATGGTTGTTTCGCAGGACACATCTTACAACACATTAATGGGCAGGTCGTGGCTCCACCTCCATGTAGAGGTTCCTTCATCTTATCACCAGTGCCTAAAGTACTGCCTGAATGGTCGAGTGGGAGTACTTCAAGGTGACGCATCTCCCTTTTACTCTTGTGATGCCTACTATCTAGATGCTGACTATTACAAGAGAAAGGACAAGCAGATTTAGGCTAACGAGGTTGAGCATGCTACAGCTGCGACCGACCTGTGGATAGATCTAGATGATGCCAACATCTATCCAATCCAACAATTGGAGGATATAACCCCGGACATGGTACAATGATTCTTTGTTTCTGGAATAAGGGTAGAACATTCCAAAGTATAAGAGACACCTGAAGATCACCACATACTTCTACACGAATCAAGATCGGGTAATCCTGGAGCCCCCTACTCCCATAAGTTTTCAGCTTGTCCACCCCATGGCGATGAAAATATGTCATACTTGTTTTTTTTCAGGCTGGGATAAACTAGATCAAGATGACACACCACTTTTTCTTAAATATCATCAAGCATGGACCCTAGGGCCAAAGACCAGATGGGATCAGATTGACAACCTTTATCACTATGGTTTTGGCAGCACAGAAGTCCCCTGATGCAGTGTTCACTACCGCTCAGGTTGAAAGTAGCCTCCCATCAGGATCTGTTGATTCAGAGGAAACTCCTACTATCAAGGATCACTCTTCCATAATTGAAGAAGATGATTTATAGGATTCTCCTCCTATCTTTGAAGATGATATCTCCACCATGGTCGATGAATTTGTATAGGTGAACCTCAGTGGAGAGGCAAACACGAAAATTATATTGATTAGTGTCGCTATGCCCCTCGAGGAGTAACAACAGTACGTGGACTTACTCAAACAGCACCATGATATATTTTCCCAAAGTTACAATGAGATACCATGACTAGATCCTCAGGTAACCATCCACCACCTCAGTCTTCCCACAAATCATTGCGGGTTCAAGCAGCCTCCTAGAAAGATGCACCCTTCTCATGGTGCCATGGTTGAGGTCGAAGTCAATAAGATCATTAGAACCAATTTCTTTAAGGAGGTCCAGTACCCCTGATAGCTATCCAACATTGTGCCATTCAGGAAGAAGAATAGACTTATCAAAGTCTACATCAACTTCTGGGATCTCAATCACCATTTCCCAAAGGATGATTTTCTAATTCCTATAAAGGAATTGTTGATTGACACTATAGCTAGGTTCTAAGCCCTATTCTTCATGGATGGGTACTCTGGGTATAACCAGATCCAAATGGATCCTAAGGATGAGGAGTCTACGACCATCAGGGCACCACAAGTCAAGTTCTATTAACAATTCATTCCCTTCGGTCTAAAGAATGTAGCTTCCACCTATCAACAGACTATGCATTGAATATTTAAAATGATCCTCAAGATGTTGGTGGAAATCTACATGGACGATATGGTGGTCAAATATTTCCAGCATCAGGACTATCTTAAATACCTTTATAAAGTGTTCATCTTCCTTTGTTCCCACCACCTGTAGATGAATCCATTGAAGTGTGCCTTTGGGGTCACCTCTGGAAATTTTCTTGCTTTCATTGTCAAATACTAGGTCATTGAGATCAACCTAGAGAAGATCAAGGACATTAGCCAGATGTCTCCCCTAAGAAATCTTCAAGAGCTTCACGGTTTCCAAGGATATTTAGCCTACATACGCTGATTCATCACGAATCTGGCAGAAAAGTGTAAGCCCTTTTCTCAGTTCATGAAGAAAGGCACTGTCTATGAGTGGGATGAAGAATGTAAGACTACTTTCAAGGAAATCAAGAAGTATCTTCTCCAGCCTCTAGTCTTAATGCCACATGTCTCTGAAAAGATGTGGGTCCTTTATGTGACTGCCCTAGAACGATATCACGATGCCCTTCTTACCCATAAGAACAATGAGGGAACAAAGAATAATCTCTATAATATCATCCACAAGATCCTCTATACAGAGACCAGATACTCCCTAATCAAGAAGAGATGCCTGAGGATGGTATTTGAATTATAGAAATTGCGACATTACTTGCAGTCCCATGAGGTACAGTTGGTGTCTAGGGTGGATCCACTGAAGTACATCCTGAACCTTCCAATGTTGATAGACTGTCTAGCTAGGTGGGTAGTAATCCTTCAGTAGTTCAACGTCAGGTTTTTCCCTCATAAGTTTATTAATAGGAAAGCATTGGCATATTTCCTCACTGCCCATCCATCTCCTGCAGACCAGTCCCTGGACCTAGATTTTCCCGACGAGGCAATTCTCTCGATAGACCAGGACACTCTGTGATGGAAAATCCACTTTTATGGTGATTCTTGGAACCCTACCATTAGAAGGCTCAATAGAGTGGGTTTGGGTGTCATCTTCATTACTCTAACACAAGCCAATCTTCCATATTCATTCCGACTATCAAAAGGTTGCACCAACAATGAGGCAGAATATTAGGCTCTCATCATTGGTCTCGAGTTGTCCCTCAGGATTGATATTCCCCACTTTCATGTGAAATGGGACTCCAAACTAGTCACCATGAAGATTAATGGGGACTATGTCATCAGAAAGCAAGAGCTTGTACCACTGTTGGAACACACCCTCTAGCTGATGGCCTAGTTCCCATCACGGCCAGAAGTTACTCATGTCCCTCGATCCCAGAACGATCAAGTTGACACCTTGACCAGCCTAGTTGTATCACTTTTAAAGCCTGAATAGGATGATTTGATTATCCGTGTGGAACATCAGAGAGTCATCTCTCCCGTCACTCTAGATTATAATGACAGCCAGTAGGTAATCCACATTAACACCGGTTCCTGGATGTTAGGACCTCCAGGTCCCCTGGATGTAGTGATTGAGGTGGATCCTGACTGGATAACCTCCTTTGTCGAGTACCTCATGAATGTTAATCTCCCATAAGATCGATCCGAGCATGAGATAATCTGACTTCATGCATTATAGTTTATCCTCTAGAGTAGTCTCAGTCTTAATAAGATCCTCTAAAAGAATAGGTTTGATGGGATTATCCTTTGTTGCATTCAACTAAATGAGATTCCTCAAGTCATGCATGAGGTTCATACCAATTTATGTGGGGTTCATCAGACTAGGCCGAAACAATCTCACTAGATCCGGAGACTGGGGCATTTTTGGATCTCTATGATCCGTGACTATATTGTGTTTTCCAAGAGGTGCCATGCATGCCAAATTCATGGAAACTTTGTGTATTAGCTGCCAGAGCCTCTCTACACTACCAAGTACTCTTGGCCCTTTACAATCTGGGGACTCGATGTCATGGGACCATATCCACCAGCGACAGCTCGCCAATGTAGGTTTATCCTGACTACTACAGAACCCTTTTTCAAGTGGTAAGAAGCAGTTTCACTCAAGGAGGTCAAATCCCATTCTATCTTCAACTTTGCAGGCTACAATATCATCTACTAGTTTGGATCCCCTCACGCCATCCTCACCAATAACAACACCAACTTCCAGGTGGCATAGTTGAAGAAATTTCACACCATGTACAACATCCATTCTAACCATACCTCACGCAGCCACGTGCAACTAAATGGGAAGATTGAGGCATTCAATAAAACCCTCTCTAAAATTATGCAAAAAATGGTTGGTCAGAACAAGAAGAGTTGTCCAGAAAAACTCCCCAACACTCTCTGGGATTATCAGATGAGGACTTGTAATTCCACATAGGTGACCTCATACTTCTTGGTGTAAGGAATAGAGGCCATCCTTCCCATCGAGATTCAGTTTCCTTCATTACACATAGCTGTCTATGATCAGCAATCACCAGATAAAGTAGATGAAATCCATCTGGATGAATTGGAAGCACTTGACAAGAACAGGCAGTGTGCCCATCACAATCTGTAAAGGAATCAGAACAAGATAGCTAGATATTCCAACAAAAAATTTCACCTCCTTTATTTCTTTCAAGGTGACTTGGTGTTGGACTTGAGAACACCAATTATACCAGGACAAACCCCACAAAATTGGATCCCATGTGGGAAAGACCTTAAGTTATTCAAAAGTTTTATCCCAATCACGCATACTCCCTGATTATCATGGACGGTGAGCATATAACTCCTCCCACCAATGAAAAGTTCCTCAAGCAATACATTTCTTGAGAAAATGTGGTCCTACACATCCTTAAACTATTCCATCCATACCACAAGACATTAAAATGTTTGGTTCATCTGAACTGAAGGATATAAAACTATTCATCACTTGTCCTTCATGACGTTAAACTGTGAGCGGCAGATGAACCTAATGTCCCGCATGACATTAAACTGTATATCATTCCACAGGATGTTAAACTATATTTGGTCCCACAAGACATTAAATTTTTATGCCCTGCATGATGTTAAACTGTGTGTTGTCCTACAATAAATTAGAGTGAAAGAACTACATATGGCTTGATTCTCATCCTCATAGGATATGTAGGAACTCTCAGACACTTCTTCTTGATTCCAGCCCCAGTTTCCTCTTTGACTATCCCCCTGGGTATTGTTCTCTTGGAGGATCCCACATGGTGTTGTGTAGGCTTCTTTGGCCACACTTATGTCCGGATTACGATGATCGCACCATGTTCCCCCCTCCTCGTTCTTATATTCTCCCATTTCCTCACTGCACGACGTTAAACTGCATGGCCTTCAAGAACTATGTATGGCTTGATTCTCATCCTCATGGGATATGTAGGAACGCCCCAAGTATTTTGTCTATTGGCCCATCCCAACTTCAAAATCCCACCTTGGGTCAGAAAACATGGTGTGGTGCCGACTTTTTTCCTCCTTTAAATTAGATTCATCATAACCGCATTGTATATCCCCTTCCCTGGAGATCTCCACCTCTTTCACCATCCTTCTTGTCATTAAATTGCATAGGCACATTTATGCACCACACGCTCCTTGTGCTTGGGACTCTGTCATCTTTCACATCCAAAAGTGACCTTGAATGGTACAAATACTTTTTCAAAGGTCTCTCCTATCATTTCAGGCCAACGTTCTTGAAGAACTTGAAAGAAAAATTGTTATAAGTCCCACATTGAGAATATGGTCAGTGGTAAATGCTCATTTATTGTCCCCATTTCAGGTCACACGATATGGATGTTATTCTTTGAACCTGGTAAATAGCTATCCTTTTTCGTTGTCACCACCCCCATATGTCCCAAATATTGAGTGTATTGGTTCATTTTGAACCATTGTCTCTTCAAGATTTAGTCTGCCTTTGGCTGGAGTGTGAGTCCAGCTATCATACCTCTATATGCTAAGGAGAGCCCAGTCCTACTCCTCGATTCCCACACCTAGTATTGCTCAAACGGGCTTAGGATCTGTGGTTAGGAAATACCCACATGATGGGTCATGTGGCTATAGTTGTCCAGGACTCCCATCCTTAGGTCCCTCGACCCTTTCAACCCCCTGGTCTAAGTTCTCATTTAGGATTGTGTGGTGTGGTACAGACTCACGTCCTCATTCACGTCACGCTATTTTTTCTACACCACACATATCCCCTTGATACATCCCTCCACCTATCATCCTTTCCGCAAGCATAGTCCATACCATGCTTCACACGCCCCATATTTTGGGTTTTTATCATCTGTTATATCCAAAAGGACCCCCGAACAGCATAGATGCTTGGAAAAAGCTCTCTCTTACCATTTTGGGCCAAGGTCCACGAGGATTTCGAGTGACAAGTTGATACAAGTCCTGTGTTGTGAATGCAGTCAATAATCAACTCTAAATTATTTTCCACAAAACTATGATCACGTAGATATAGATATTGTGTTTCAAACATAGTCAGTAGTTATCATCTATCATTGTTTCCATTTTTTGGTTTTCCACAGGCACAATGATTCGCCATCTCTACTCAACTATCCCATGAATATGAAATTAAACCAAGCATCTACGGTCTGAGCCCTATGACCTTAAACTAAGATCACCATTGTCCTCACTGCAAGATGTTAAACTGCGAACTGGTTGTGACTTCCTATTTTAGGTCCCTCGACATTTTCGGCCCCTCAGCCCAAGATTTCATTCGGGATTGTATAATGTGGTATGATCATATTCCCTCATTCACATCTGGCTACTCACCATTCCATACACATACCTTATTGTGGTACCTTTCCGCTATTTGTGTCCTTGTTCCATGATGTTAAACTACACAGCAGTCTTCCTCATAACTATGTGCGGCTTGATTCCCATCCTCATGGGATATGTAGGGCCACCTGAACATCTATTCTTCGGGTCCATCCCCATCTCTTAGAAACTTCCTTATCATTCTAGCCTCTCATCCTGATTCTTTCTAGGGGAGGGGTACACAGTGTGGTATGGACTCATGTACTCATTTACGTCAGGATGTAAAAACCACTCCACATACCTCTATCTCTTGAGCATTTTTCAATCCCTTGCACTACACTCATATTTTCAAGTCATCTTTCCTTATATTTGGTCCCTCAACCCTCTTTGGTGATTCACCAATGTGCCTAGGAGTACTCTGGTTCAAAACCTAGAGTGTTGGATTCTACTTGTACATGCTTTCACCCATTTTTCAGGCTTTGTATTCCCCTTAATTTGGGCCTTCATCATCCTTTACATCTGAAGGGACCCCCAAATGTCATGGATGCTCGACCCAAGGGATCTCTTACCATTATGGGACAACACCCTTGAGAGTTTCAAATAAAAAATTGATATAGGTTTTGTGTTGCAAATATGGTATGTAGTTGACACTCATTTGTTGTTCCCATTCCTGGTCACACGATATGGATACTTTGTTTTGAACACGGTCAACAATTATCCTCCTTCTTCATGCCAACCCCATCAATCCTTGAGTGTTGGTTGTATGATTCACATCATCTTCCACACCATCATGTCCAAGTGGAATTTTGACACTCTTGGAACTATCCCTCAGTGCGCATTTGCACATTAGGAGTACAAAACTGCAGTAAGGCGTCATTCAGGGCTCCACACCGACTTCCCCTTTACATGTATCCCATGAGTTTCAAAGACAAATTCCGCCCTTTTTCCCACATCGAGTTTGACTCACATGGTCTTAGGGATTAGATCGATATTTTTTCTCTCTTAGAAGAGTTTCTATTCCCTATGGTCTAAGATCTAAGACCTTAAACTAATATATCCTTATATGTATTCCCATTATAACTACATATAACTTGATTCCCTTGCTCATGGGATATGTAGGAATGCCCAGAAATCTCATCTTAGGGTCCATCTCAAGTTCCACTAATCATCTCTTCTGTTTAGCCTTTTAGGCTCTGACTCTTATAGGATTGCGTGGTGTGGTGTGTGTGGGATTATGTCCTCATTCACATAAGGTTTTTAATAATTGTACCACGTAATCCCCTTCTAGAAGTTATTCCCTCCTACCTCTTTTCCTACATGACATTAAATTGCATGTCGTCCTGTATGACGTTAAACTATATACATTCCTACATTACCTTAAACTGTTATGTCTCACATGACGTTAAACAAGACTCTAAGAACTACGTATGGATTGATTCCCATCCTCTTGGGATACATAAGAATACCTATATGTTTCATCCATGGGTCCAGCCCCATATTTTCTAACCTCTGCTGGCCCCTAAGCTCGAGGTTTCTTCTTCAGAATTGCACATGGTGTGATGTGGACCTTGTCCTCATTCATGTAGTGTATGCTTTAGCACATCATTAACATTACCCCTATGGTCTCACATGACTTTAAACTTTTTTTTCTTTATTTTATGACATTAAAATGCATGGTTGTTCCTAACACATGACCTTAAACTGTGAAATTATCGTCCTGGCCGCACGACAAAAAATGACACTGCATCGTGGTGTTCTCACTTGAGGGGACATCTTTTTGGGTATTAGTTATCCACCATACCATTTTTAAATGCCTTCATATGGATTTATTTTAGTATAGATACTAGGATTCTCTGTCCTAGGTTTATCGATTCAGAAAAAACATACATTTATCCTAATTGACAAATAAGATCTATCAAATACCGCTTCTTTTGGTGCGAGGGCTAGACCTACATGACCTATCCCTGACATTGGAAACTTACCATTCTATCTCTATAACTATGTATGGATTTATTACCATTATCATGGGGTACATAAGAATGCCAGGGAACTTTGCCTCGGGCCCAGCCTAACTTTCACTTTTGGTTCCTCGACCTAAAAGTTTCATGGGGAGTACGTTGTGGTGATACGGACTCCTATTGTCCTCATTCATGTCAGGTTTAATAATTACCTCACCACGTGTCTCCCTCCCTTAGTTATATCTATGTTCTGAGATCTATGACCATAAACTAAGGTCACTCAGCATTCTTGTTACCAGATGTTAAACTGCACGAAATCTTCTAGAACTATGTATGTAAAGACAAGTAAATTTCAAGGAATTTTTTTTTCTTAATTTCTTTGGGATTTTACGTGTACGCAGTTTCTGACCGCACCTAATTCTGAGGCCCGGTGTTCCTGGAATCATTTTTAGAAGTTTAGATCGGGTAAGTTCAGTGAATGAACAAGCGGGTTTTTCTAAATTTTGAACCGGTACTCGGAATCGAAATCAGAGGGCACCGATGAAACCGCAGCACTGGTATTTGCTTAGGAGAACCTTTTCTGAAGGTGCATTTACTCAGGGGGAGTTGTTAAAAATGTGAGGAATAAAATATAATTGTTTTATAGTTTTATTTTATTTCTTTACTAAGTGGTTTAAGTGTTAAGTGAAATAAAGTTGTGTCACAACTTTATTTCTCTCTTCTAAGTGGTTTAACTTCCATGTGAGGGAGTTGGGGTGGGACCCACTAAATCCTAACTTCTCTTGTTAGGATATTTGTGAGGTGGGGCCCACATGAGCCCCACCCCCTTCAAATTCTTAAAACTCCCTCTTAATTTTGTAACCCTTAAAAACTCCCCATTGATTAGGGTGACTTTATCTCTCCCCACTTTAATTCAAAGCCAACACATTAACTTAATTAAGTGAGTTATGTGTTTTGGATTTTGAGTTCTTGAAAAATCTTTCCATGTGTTAATAAAATAAGGAAGGCCTTATTTTATTTGGGGTTGTTTGAGTTGTGTGTGGATATTTGGAGAGAATTCTCTAAGTCTTGGAGAACTCCATCATCTTTGTTGAAGAACATCAAGACCTCAACGAAGAAAATCATCACCGCAAGGAGTGATCGACGTACCATTCTTCTCCTCTCCACAGCCAGTGTGAGACGCCATTCCCTCCTTGGACGTACGTCAATGCCATCATCGAAACCAACCCCATGATGCCGACTTTTGTCACCGTTGTTGAGGTAGGTTTTTTTTCATGTTCATGATTATTTGATGATTCTTCGTTCTATTATTGGCCGCCTGTTATCAAAATAACGGGAGGAGGTCGGACCGCACGTACATGGCTGAACCTCCTCCCCTTTTTTGTTGTTGATTTTTCTTCGTGGCTTGAAACGGAGGTTGTGCCATAGCACCGTGCGAGGTCAAGAGAACCGCGACTGGAGCGGGCTGCGGCGAAGGAGTGCGGCACCGTCGCGCCGCGCTGGTGAGACTGAAAGAGGCCGCGGCCGGAGCCGGGCCGCGGCGGAGGAGCACGGTGTCATCACGTTGCACTGGAACACTGAGGAGGGTTGCAGCCGGGGTGGGCTGCGGTGGAGGGGCACGGCGCCATCGCGCCGTGCCGGACAGAAGGAATCTGTGGCCCTTGGCCGTGGCGGTTCAGCAAAAGGGGGTGGCCGGACTCACCCAGCAGTCGGCGCACCTGGAGGCGGGACTGGAAGGTCCCGCGGCAGCCACCCCCGGCCATCCTTAATGGTCGACCGTTAACCTAGAAAACCGGGGGTTGAAACCCCCGGCCAGCATAGCAAGGCGGACCCCTCAGGTCTGCCATTTCTAGGAAAGGGGGTGGCCGGACTCACCCAACAATGCCTTGTACTGTGCTCTAGGAGATGAAGAGTTTAATAGAATTTCTGCATGTAAAACTACATATGAAATTTGGGATACCTTAGCTGTTTCTCATGAAGGAACAACGAATGTTAAAGAAATGAGATTGAACACTTATACTATCAAGTATGATAATTTTAAAATGAAGCCTGACGAACCCATTTCTGACATGTATCTCAGGTTCAATGAAATTGTCAATACAATGATCTCGCTGGGAAAGGATGTCTCATCGAAGGAACAAATTATGAGAATTTTGAGATGTCTACCTGATAGATGGAGAGGCACATCTGTCTCAATCAGAGAATCATGTGACATAGCTGCTCTACCTGTCAAGGAACTAATTAGCAAGCTGATGATGTATGAAGAAGAGCTTAAAGTGAACAAAGAGGAAGAAAATGAACCTGCAAGAAAGTCTGTCGCTTTCAAATCCTCAACTTCAAAGAATAAGGACAAAGAAAAGCTTCAAGCTGTAGTTGAAAGTTCAAGTTGTGAAGACAGTGAAAGTGATTCTGACAGTGATGCTGAGATGGCTCACATTGCTAGAAGATTTAAGAAATTTTATAGGAAAAAGAAGTTCTTCAGAAAAACAAATTATAAGGGTAAGTATGATCACCAAGGCAAATGGAAAAAGGATTGGAAGAAGAATGACAAATCTGATGAAGTTGTCTGCTATGAGTGCAAGAGAAAAGGACACATTAAAGCCGACTGTCCAAAGCTGAAGTATAAAAAGAAATATGAATATAAGGACAATAAGTTTAAGAAAGCCATGAAGGATACTTGGAGTGCTTCAGAAGACAGCACAAGTGAAGCTGAATCTTCAGACTTTGAAAGGAATCGAGCCAACATGTGCTTTATGACAAACACTTCTGAGGTAACTGCTGAAACTCCTGCTTCAAATTCATATTATTCTGGAGATGATTCTGAAGGTGATAACATGTCTAAATATGAACTGTTTTAATACTGTGATATTCTGGAAGAGACATGTAATGAACTTAAGGATAAATACAAGTCATTAAAGAAACAGCATGCTCTCACCACTACAGTTAAAACCGAACTCACTACTGAAAAAGAGAAAAATGCTCAACTGTTAAAAGAGAACACTGAACTGAAACTATCTAATAAGCAACTCAAGAAAGACTTAGAGAAGTTCACCAATGGCAAAAATACACTAACACAGATGCTAGGAAAGCAAGTAGCACCTAAATATACTACTAGTATAGGATACCAACCTGGACAAAGGAAAATTGCCAAAACTAGATTCATTTCTAAATCTGGACAGAATGAAGGTAATTCTGGAACTTCATATGCTTCAACCAGTTATATACATAGCTATGGATCTAATAAAGTTTATCTTTCAAAGCATGTCAATTCTACAAATTATATGAGACCCATTAGAAAAATGTGGGTACCTAAAGTGTTATTGGCTAACCTGTCTGGACCCAAGAAAATCTGGGTACCAAAATCATCTCCCACCTGAATCTGTTTTGTAGGGAACTTGCTTAAAGAGCTCCTGTAAAGAGACCTGGTATTTGGACAGTGGATGTTCAAGACATATGTCAGGAGACTTCTCTTGTTTCAAGAGCTTAATAAAAGTTGATGGAGGCTTTGTCACCTTTGGTGATAATTCAAAAGGGAAAATCATCGGTCTAGGCTAGATTGGTAACACTGATTCAATTTTAATTTCTAAAGTTTTATTTGTTGATGTCCTTAAATACAATCTATTAAGTATTTCTCAGTTGTGTGATGATGGTTTTCATGTTAAATTTGAAAATGATTCTTGTAAAGTTTTTAATTCTAATAATGTTTTGGTATTTTCTGCCTTAAGAAATGAAAATGTTTATGCTGTTAATCTGAATTCTTTAGCTAAGTAGAATATTACTTGTTTGAATGCTTTTCATAAAGAATCTTGGCTATGGCACAGAAGATTAGGACATTGCAACATTCACTCACTTAGAAAACTTTCTAGAAAAAACCTAGTTAGAGACCTACCTAAATTAGAATTCCCAAATGATAGAGTGTGTAACCCCTGTCAAAAGGGAAAACAACACAAAGTTTCTTTTAAATCAAAGAAAGAAGTTTCAACTTCTCAACCACTTGAATTGGTTCACATAGATTTGTTTGGACCATCAAGAGTTTCTAGTTTAAATGGGAAGCACTATGTTTATGTTCTTGTAGATGACTTTTCTAGATATACTTGGGTATATTTTCTAGCTCACAAAAGTGAAGCTTGTTCTTACTTTATCAAATACTCCAAGTCTGTAGAGAACCTTAGTGGACTTAAGATTAAGACCCTGAGAAGTGATCATGGTCGTGAGTTTGAAAATCAAGATTTTGAATCTTATTGCTCACACAATGGCTATACTCATAACTTTTCTTCCCCTAGAACACCCCAACAGAATGGTGTAGTAGAAAGAAGAAACCGAACCCTTAAAGAAATTGCTAGAACCATGCTCAATGAATATGATCTGCCTATTTATTTTTGGGCTGAAGCTGTAAATATAGCTTGTTATGTCATTAATAGAGTCTTAATTATACCTGTTCTTAAGAAAACACCTTATGAATTGTGGAACAATAGAAAGCCTAAGGTTAATTACTTTAAAGTCTTTGGTTGCAAAGTATTTATTCTGAATACTAAAGATAATCTGGATAAGTTTGCTTCCAAAAGTGATGAAGGAATTTTTCTGGGTTACTCTATTTCAAGTAAAGCCTATAGAGTATTCAATAAGAAAACCAAATGTGTGGACGAATCTGTTCACATCAAGTTTGATGAAACTGATCCACATGAGCCTAAAACCTCTCTTGAGAATCTTGAAGAATATTTGTCTATTCTGGACATCAATGATAAATCTAAAGAACCTATTATAAAAGCATCCAGTTCTGGACTTTTTCCAGAATCTGCTTCTGTTGAACTCGAACCTATAGATGAACCTGAAATTTCTAGTCCAACCTTTACCAGATCAACGAGGATTCTAAAGAATCATCCTTTAGAAGTTGTTGTTGGTAATCTTGATAGAGGAACAAAAACTAGAGCTTCTCTAAGAAACCAAGTTGAACATCAAGCCTTTCTTTCACAGCTAGAACCCAAAAATATCAATGATGCTATCAATGATGAATTCTGGGTAATAGCTATGCAGGAAGAATTAAATCAGTTTGAAAGAAACAAAGTCTGGGAGTTAGTTGACAGACCTAAGAACACTTTGACAATAGGCACAAAATGGGTTTTTAGAAATAAAGTAGATGAATCTGGAAATATAGTTAGAAACAAAGCTAGACTAGTTGCACAAGGATATAGTCAAGAAGAAGGCATAGACTATGAGGAAACTTTTGCACCTGTAGCTAGACTAGAAGCCATTAGAATCTTACTTGCATATGCTGCACATCTGGATTTCAAGTTATATCAAATGGATGTGAAAAGTGCATTTCTAAATGGTTTTATAATTGAAGATGTTTTTGTGGAACAACCACCTGGATTTACTAACCCCCATTTTCCAAATCAAGTTTTTAAACTTTCTAAAGCTTTGTATGGCTTAAAACAAGCTCCAAGAGCTTGGTATGATAGACTTAGCAATTTCCTTATTTCAAAAGGTTTTACTAAAGGGATTGCTGATCCAACTCTTTTCATTAAAAGAATTTCTAAAGATGTTTTAGTTGTACAAATATATGTTGATGATATTATTTTTGGATCTTCTAAACACTCTTTATGTACTGATTTTTCAAAAAGTATGCAAAATGAATTTGAAATGAGCTTAATGGGAGAGCTTAATTACTTTCTTGGATTTCGAGTATTTCAAAATGAAAATGGTATTTTTTTGAATCAAAGTAAATATACAAAGGATCTTTTAAAACGTTTTGGTCTGGATAGTATCAAGGAAAGTGAAACTCCTATGAGTACTACCTGTAAATTGGATGCAGATGAAACTGGAAAACCAGTTGATCAAAAAAATTACAGAGGTATGATTGGTAGCTTACTTTATCTTACTGCTAGTCGACCTGATATTATGTTTAGTGTGTGTATGTGTGCTAGATTTCAAGCTAATCCAAAAGAATCTCATTTGCTTGCTGTTAAAAGAATTTTTAAATATCTCAAACACACGGTCAACTTAGGTTTGTTTTATCCAAAAGGAAAATCCTTTGAGTTAATGAGTTATTCAGATGCTGACTTTGCTGGTTGTAAGTTAGATAGAAAAAGCACATCAGGAACATGTCATTTGCTTGGAAAATCCTTAGTTTCTTGGTGTAGTAAGAAACAGAACTCAGTTGCATTATCTACTGCCGAAGCAGAATATATAGCTGCTGGTAGTTGCTGTGCACAAATTCTGTGGATGAAACACACTCTTTTGGATTATGGATATGTTTTTAAACATGTTTCAATCAACTGTGATAACACCAGTGCAATAAACATCTCTAAGAATCCTGTATCTCACTCTAGAACCAAACACATAGATGTAAGACACCATTTCCTAAGAGATCACTATCAAAAAGGTGATATTTCTCTTGAATTTATTGGCACTGAACATCAATTGGCCTATATTTTCACTAAACCTTTAAGTTCGGATAGGCTAAGTTACATAAGACATGAATTGGGAATGTTTAATCACAACCGGTGTGAAAATCCTCACTAATGTGAAAATTCTCACCGATGTGAAAATCCTCACCGATGTGAAATCCTCACTGATGTGAAATTCTCACCGATGTGAAAATTCTCACCGATGTGATATTCTCACCAATGTGAAATTCTCACCGATGTACAATTCTCACCGATTTGTTTTTCTCACCGATGATTAAATCACACCGATGCAAGGTTTTAAAACATCTGTCTGCCGCCAAGAATACGAATCGTTTTATTTTATTTTATTACTCTATTTTAGTCGTTTATTTGGAATTCCTAAATGATAAAACTAAGTCTAAGCCACTTCTTACCTCACCGAGCTCAAAATCTCTCACCTTCGAACCTTAGCTCTCAAATTGTCCAAGAACCCTAAACCCGCGATGGCAAAAACCAAGCTTCCTATCATCAGAGATGAAACAAGCAACAGAAATAAATGGACAGCCCAAAATACATTTATATAAAAATTGAACTAAACATTATTTGTACAAGAAACTAAAATTAGAACTAAACCAACAACTCAACTGAACAAACCCGATAACCAACTAACTCCATGTGGCACTGCTGGTCTGTAACGACCCGAAATTTTGAATAAATTTTTTTTCCTAATTTTGTGTGTATTTTATTTTATACTCAATAAAACTATCTCATTTAATAAAATGATTATAATTAAAATGAGACCTTTGGGTTTCGACTGTTATATGATCATTGGTCAATGTGACCGTTGGAAACTAAATTTTGCGATTATTGTCTATAAATATAAGTGATCTTGGTTAATTAATATAGAAAGAATATTCAATGGCCGCATCCAGTAGTCTCAAGCCGACCGAAGCCCATCTGACTGAACTTGGGAAGGAGGTAGCACTATTGGGCTTTGCTCTGGACTAAACCCAAGCCAAACTTCATCGTGTGAAACTAGAACGGAATCGCCTTCATCAGAAGTTCAAGCTGATAGAAATCACCACTCGGGCAATGTTGGTCGAGCCGCCCCAAGATTCTATCACCTTAGCACACCTTACACATAGGTCCTATACTGGGGTTATAAGGGGCTATGTAAAGAGACTGTAGCTACTTTGTGTAATCCTTTGAGGAAAATAAAATTGTGATTTCTTTCTATGGTGGAGTTTGTGTTTTTTTAGATTTCCAAATAAATATAGGATATCTATTGATGAATTTTGGAAAAAGAGTATATTTTAAAATATTTATGTAAACCTTAAATAATTAATGATGTGTAATGATTTTCAAAAAATTCTATTCTGTAAATGTGTTCAGTAAGAAATTTAGAGTCTAATAAGATCAAATTAATTTTTGGTGAATAGTAAATTATGAATAGTGTTTTTATGCTTAGGATTAGTATTGTGACCAAATATATTAGTAATCTTAATTAAAGAATGTATTAATATAATTTAGGCACCTTGATTAAGTATTGAGATTCAATAAAATAGGTAAATAACTGTTTAAGAAATTATTGGTTAAGTATTAGTTTTTTTTGGGTGAATAGTTTTTTTATTTAAAAATTAAATTAAAATTATTTAGAAATTTTTTTTCATAAAATGGAGTTCATTTTTGAAATTAGAGCATTGATATTTGGTTATGATAAATTTTTGGGCTTTTTCTGAGAAAGTTGAATTTTCAGTGAATAGTGTTTTTATTTAAAAACTAAATTAAAATTATTTCAAAAATTATTTTCATAAAATGGAGTTCATTTTGAAATCAGAGCATCAATATTTGGTTAAGGTGAATTTTTGGGATTTTTCTGAGAAAGTTGAATTTTCAGTGAATGGTGAAAATACTGTTTTTTAGTTTCGGGTGTTTAATGACATCATTAAGGATGTAATAATTATGTAATCTTTCTGGTCAACTTATGAATATTAATATAAGGTATTAGGTTTCCCAAGTGTCCAATACCATGGGAAATACCATGGGTAAGCCCATTGTTTTTCCAATACCACCGATGAGGTGTCCCTTGGCCATAAAGGACTTGTCACCTCACTTCTCCTATAAATACCAAGCCTTTCCCTCATTAATTTTATTTCCAAATCCTTTACAAGGAATTTATGGTCTCTTTACCTTCCAAGTAGTCCTCCTAAGGTTCCCTCAAGCCTCCCAGGGTCCCGAACTTCAAGCTTTTGAAGTAACTCTTCAAGGTAAGGGATTCTTTCACACTCTTCTTTTAAGCCATGACTTCCTTTATATTGTATCTTCTATTTTCCATATATTTTTGTTGAGGGTATGTTCTTATATGTTCTCCTTACTGTACATTTCATGTGAAATTGTTTAGATACCCTTTATTCTCTCATCAATTTTTTTCTGAAATTTTAAGTGATGCCGTTAGGCTGCCGAATTTCTCGTAAAAGAAATCGCATCTTCTCTTTTCTTTCATGTTTCCTTCTCATGTGGTATGTCATTTAAATATCCATACCATGATCTTATTCAGTGCACATACTGTATTATTAATTATTTATTAGTGGGTTGCCCTTTTCCCCTATCTTTTCAATGTTTTCTAAAACCATGTTATATAGTCGTTATGCTGCAGAAATTTCGTCTCATAATTTCTATATCTTTCTCTCAAGAAATTCCCTTTTTTATTTATGTGAATACCCAAAACTATTTCGTTTATATGGGTGTTAATAAATATATAAAGATGATATATTTGATTCTATAATTGACATGCATATAACCCTCACTCCCTTTCCATGGTTTATAAATGATATAATGATCTTATTTTTAAGAGCTTTTAAAATGTCACGATTTTGAAATGAAACCCATTTCTTTTATTCTCTATGGGTTATTTATGAAATGTTTGATTATGATATATGTGGCTCACATGTAAGTAAATACATATTAAGGTTGTTCCCTGATAGCACTTAAATGCATTGAGTAAAGATTTAATCTCTAGAGATGACAAGTTTCGTGATACCTTGGTGAATAACCTTGGTAATTTTTATGACACCTTGGGGATGGACCTTGGTGATATGTTCATTAATGTATAAATAAAATGTCGTAGCCACATATTTAAGTTATGTTTCAAGTTATTTTCATTATTATGTTCCTATACATCAATTTCTCATGTCTATGTTTTTATTCAAGTTCTTATTGATATCACAAATACAATGATTCCCTTGTTTACCCTTACTGGGCCTTCTACTCACCCTTTCCTTTGATGTATGTCTCCAGGATATGAGATGCAGTAATTTTACAAAGTATAAACCTATGATTAAGCCTTAAAAGTGTTTTAGAAGAATGTTTTATGTTGTTTTCATGTATTTTGTTCCTAATTTCCAAGACACTAGACTATAAATATCCTCTGTATGTAAAATGTAATGAAAAGTTATCTACTAAAAAGGCGGGATTCTATATGGTCACTCTCCAACACAATGATCACACACCGCTCAAGGCAATCAAACTCAAGCTAAAACCTGCACAAGGGCTAAAAACAGAAGATGACTATAGGCGTGAGTATAAAAACTCAGTAGGTTAACCTGATATTCTATTAACAATGCACTTCCTTTAAAATAAAAAAAACTTCAATTTCATGTTTTAAATACAAGATATAAAAGTATTTTTTTCAAATGAGGTTCCAAGCAATAATAATTATTAGACAAAAACTTGCTTTCTTTATAAAAAAATGCAAATAACAATTTTTCAAAGAGGTGAAACTTCAAAATGAAAATAGTTTTAATGAGGGATTCTTTAAATATTTTACACTTTTAAATAAATAACACACACTACTGAATTTACCAACCAAGCACACTATATGCCTACGGTGAGTACAAAATATCCAATGATCACAACTCATGAGAACACCCCTAGGCACTAGTTTGTTTTGATCCCCAGGTACCTCGTATCTCGGTGAAAGTAACCATAATAAATATTTGTTATCATGCACATGAGCCACTAGAAGGGATCATACCCATAACCTAGTGGTCCCCCAACATCATCAACATCATAGTTTAGTTAGTGTTGTCATCATTAGACTTTCTATGTGAAACGGGGGCCAAACCCCACGGAATCACTAGCATACTAGTACACGTCCGCCCACCTAGATACATGGGATTCCCTTTAGTGATCATTCAAGTTAAACATATTATCAAATACACTTTTCACCTAAAAATTAGATTACCAAACCATAATCAAACAAGAAAACCACAAATATTCTTCACATTTCTTTCACGAATCAATAAACCACTAAAAAGTTCCGCAAAATAATCTGGAGGAGTATAACGCGGCCTTGCACATAAAATCCATTCAAAAATGATCTTTTAAGGCCAAAAACCCATAATAACCTATAAAAACAGATTTGGAAGACACAAAACAAATTAATAAATCAATTTCATGGACCATAAAATGGCCCCAAAAGATAGAACATAAAATACACATGGAAACCAAATTTTTTAAAAAAAATGTCAAACAGACCTTTAAGGCTTTCTCAAAACTAACATTTGACAAAGGTATGCATTTCAATTTTATTAAGGATTTGTATAAACACCATTTACATCAGAAAAAAACATTCATAAATCTCTTATAATACTCATGTTACATATTCAAAACATAACCATTTTCATAAAGATGTGAAACAGTCCATTTTCCGGCAACACGGGCCAAAATATGTTGTAAACCAAAACCCATTTGTTTGTAAAACCAAATCAAAATTGTAAAGACATATAAGGACCCAAAAATACCATTTTTAATTCTTACAATACATTTATAAATCCAAAAAAATAATTTTTAAATCACACTTAACACATAAAAGCCAATCGGAAAATTTACCGAACACATGACATGCACTTTTAAAGAAAATAATTTATTTTAAGAAGTTAAAAAGGAATAAAACCCCAATTGAATGACATATTTTATTAAATATTTTTAAATATGTAAAAAATTCAATAAACCAGGTTCACAAACTCACAAACCAAGTGCGAAAGATAACAGAACATTTAAACAAACACTTGGTGTGCAATTTCATGACAAAACAACAATACCTTTCACAAATTAAGGCTTAAAAAACCATTTTTCACACCAATAAAATTATAAAAGGGATTAAAAGAAATAATAAAAATATATATCATTTGAGTAAAATATTAAAATGATGAAACTTGAATGATAAAGTCATGTTCAAGGGATATCATACCTCAAATCATTGGTGTAATGGAAACGCACACACAAAATGACCTGTCGTGGGTTTATAAACCCTAAAAATATGAAGCCCAGAACTAAACAAACAAAAAACCCATAAAAAGTTTTATAACATAAACATAGGTCTATCATGACTAGGGTAGTTTATAAAACCAATAAATAATGAAAGGAGGAATAAGAGGGAGGATAAAGGAGAAGAAATATCAACTTTTCAACTAGAAAACTCTTCATATTCTACTAGATCTGCACACATAGATAAAAGGGAGTGGCTTGAAAATTATTGGAGAGACTCCTAAGGTCTGGAAGAACTGGGGAAAGAAGATTGGTGGCCTAAGGAGTACTAATTTATTGATTTATGAATGATACAATTTATCTTGTCAATTCTGGACGATTTGAGAGATATTGAGAATGTTTCCCCACTCTGTGACTATTCTGAGCTTCAAAGAGGGAAAATCGATAATTGGGGTGAGGATAGGTATATTGTATTATGGTGGGAGGTTGAATAACTGAAAAATATTAAATATTTAATTATATATAAAATAAACAATTATTTTTTTTAAAACTGGAAATGGGCCCATGGGCTGGCCCAATGCCTAAATAAGTAACCCCAATTCACCATGATTATGAATTATTAAGGGGTCCAAAAGGATATAGTAGTTTTAATATATCATTGGAGGAAATTATTAAGTTTAATGGGTGAAATGTTTTTATAAAATAGGAGTTATAGAAGAAACAAATTTGGTTTTAAAAATTGGAAATGGGCTCACGGTTGGCCCAAATCATGAAGTAACCACCCTTTCTCCAAAAAATCCTAAAGAATTAATGGGGAACCCAAATATGGGTGATTATACATAGATGAAACTTAAAAACTCAACATTAATATCACCCAAGACCCAAAAAAAGGTATCAGGATTTCAAATGAACCGGATCAAAACAAGGACATGAAGAACTGGGTGTGACAATTCTCCCCACCATTAAAACTTTCTGCCCCCGGAAAGCCATAACACATTACTACTACCAGAAAAACACCTAATGATTCCTTATCAACATGATAAAACCTATAAATCTAGGTAAATATCATTTTCCATCAACATAACTTAATCCTCTTTCCCAAACAAAACACCAACTCACAACCACTTTGTGAAAATCAACGTAATGTTCAAGCCACCACCTCCACAACCAAGCCAAGAACCCGATTGTTGGGCCTTATCCCATTGAACCCAAAAATCACCCAAACTAGAGAGCACTCAAGAAAACCAAAGACTATAGGTGAGTACAAAATTGACTCCCTACCATTAATAAACAACTATCACTAGAAAATTTCATATGTGTAAAAATTGACGAGACCTATGGTGGGTCTCCCCACCATTAGAACCCAACTAGCAACGAAAAAAAAACAAGAACTCAACATTAAATCACTTTGAAAAGTCCAAAAAAACTCTCCCATAATAACCAACCAACCCAAGTTAAGAGGGTTATAACATGAACATCTAAAATAGCCACTCTCGAACGGAGGGGACAATAACTGGGCCAACACTTTATGCATGGATCCAGACCCCCACCACTCTGGGAGGAGAGGGAAGGGGACCCAATAATTATTCCACTGAAACCAAAAAATAAAAAAAGGAGCTACCCAACATTATCCCCCTATGAATAGGTAACACCAAGACTTCACCCGATTTACATAGGTTGTCCACAAAGGGACATTGATCGGAAACCCTCATCCATGGAGGAATAACCATTGATATTGTATGAGGGGTAAGTCCACCACACTTGTTGTGACAAATAGAAATTCACAGTAATGAGGAACCAAAATATAGACATAGAAACTAACTTACCACAATAGTGGAGGTAGGATCCTGGTCAAGTTCCCCACACCTCTGTAGATTTCCTGACTATGTGAAAAGCTTCACTCTGAGGCTTATGGCTGGAGCCCTAAATCTTGAAGCATCTGTTGCACCACAGTCAGGTGCTAAGGATCACACCACTCAAAAAATCTCACTTGCTCAAAAAAACACCATCTTATAAATAGGAAGTCATAGATACATATCAAAATTATATCTCACTCGAAAAGAGGAGCATAATGGACAAGGAATATGCCGAAATGCATCAACATCAATGAACACAACTGCTATGTCTACAAGACTTATCACGAACTGGAAGAACTTTAAATTGATCCCAAACAGCTCTCTATTTCAACTAACGGGATGAGGAATTATTTTAGGAGGTGGATATATCTTGTGAAAAATGAGAAATAATCCATAGGTTTATGAATTTTAAATCTTTCAAACATAGAACTATCTGTGGCTACATCACAACATCCAATACATCATTAGAAACACACTGAACATTACTCCAAAACCGAGACACCAACAAGATCTCAACTAAAGATACAACAAGAGTTTGACTTCTAGACCACAATGAAACTTACTGAATAAAAAAACTCTTCTAAGATATAGAAAAATCAATCCACATAACCATTGGTTTATAAACAAAGGCCACAATTTTTCAGCTCAAAACACTTTTGAAAAAAAACTAATTTGGTGGGTTTTCACATTCACCAATGGTGTTTCATCAAGTCTCACTCACATGTACATTTCCCTAACACTATAGGCACCCAAACACCATTCCATATTGGCCACCCTTCTAGATATCAATAAAACCATGCATTTGAGAACCCATGAAAACACCAAAGGATAAAAAACAACATCATTCCAAAAATCATTTACCTTCCAAAGGAGCACTAACCACCAAGTCAAAAACCATTTTCAGATTTCACAAAACAAACTACACCTCATCAAGAACCATTTTCTGAAAAACCTACCACTTTTCATTTTTAACAACTTCTAAAACAACCAAGCTACTCCAAACAACCCCTTCCCATTTTCTAAAATTCAACAAGGTTTCTTTTCAATAATCTGATGGCCATTGAGACCTATACCCTTTCTAGGAAAACACCAACCACTCAAAACCAATTCCCAAAACTAATTTATCAGATTCAAACAATTTTAAAAATCCCAAAACACCCCATTTAAAACAAATATTCATAATTAATTTAAAATTATTCACACTTTCAAAACATTTTTTTCAACAAACCACAAGTTTAGATTAGGGAAAATCTAATCCTGGTAAATCATTTCCACTTCCTTTCCAAAATTTGTTTTAAAAAAACACAACCTTCCCAAAACCATTCTTATATTTAATTTTGGAAAACCCCTTTTCCACTTTTCCAAATACAATCCTTCCTTTAAAACCCATTTCCATAATTCTCACACAAGGATTTTCAAAACAAAAATTCAGAGTTTATAAAAGGTCCAAGAAACCCAAAAAAAGAAACTAGTGTCGGTGGGTGACTTGAATGTATGTCAAACACAACACCAACATAAAGAGAGTTATTAGAACCATGAACTGGCTTCACATGGTTTTCCAGGTCCTGTGATCTCACAGAGGCCATTCGTCAGACTCCCCTTGTCATATCTCAACACCAAATAATCAACAAGAACAAAAGATGCTAATAAAACTGGACTTCCCATGGAAACCCGAGGATTAGAATGAGAAAGAGTTCGTAATGATCTTCCCGCACTTACCCCTCAAGTCTCAATAATCCTACTCCATCTACATTGACATCCCCCAAATAACAAGGGCACTCTTAAAATAATGGTCTGCTAAGATCTGACCTCCTCTGGTACCATTTTGTCACGAACCGTCCTGAGTCGAGCCTGAACCGTTCACCCAGGCAAGCCCGCGACAAGTCCCGAGAGGCATTCCCAATCCTCCCGGGATGGCGACAAGCACCAAGGGGATAAATATAGTACACAGGGGAATGATTTCTCCCATATATAAACAATCAAACAAACTATGTAAATAAATGGACAGCCCAAAATACATTTATATAAAAAATGAACTAAATATTATTTGTACAAGAAACTAAATGTAGAACTAAACCAACAAATAAAATGACCAAACTAGATAACCAACTAACTCCATGTTACACTGCTGGTCACTCTCCAACACAATGATCATACGTCACCCAAGGCGATCGAACTCGAGCTGAAACCTGCACAAGGGCTAAAAATAGAAGAAGACTATAAGCGTGAGTATTAAAACTCAGTAGGTTAGCCTGATATTATATTCCCAATGAAATTACTTTAAAATAAAATAAACATAAATTTAATGTTTTAAATACAAGATATAAAAGTATTTTTTTCAAATGAGGTTCCAATCTATAATAATTATCAGACAAAAACTTGCATGCTTTATAAACCAAAATGCAAGTAACAATTTTTCAAAGAGGTGAAACTTCAAAATGAAAATAGTTCTAATGAGGGCTGCTTTAAAGATTGTAAACTTTTAAATAAATCACACACACTACTGAATTTAAAAACCAAACACACCATATGCCAATGGTGAGTATGAAATAACCAATGAGCACAACTCACGGGAATGCCCCTAAGCACTAGTTTGTTGTGAGACCCAGGTACCTCATATCTCGGTGAAAGTACCCATAATAAATATATATTCTCGTGCACATGAGCCACTAGTATGGATAATACCCATAACCTAGTGGTCCCCCAACATCATCAGCATCAGAGTTTAGTTAGTGTTTTCATAGTTAGACTTTCTACGTGAAACAGGGGCCAAACCCCATGGAATCACTAGCATACTAGTACACGTCTGCCCACCTAGATACCTGAGATTCCCTTTAGTGCTCAATAAAGTTACACATATTATAAAATACACTTTTAACATAAAAATTCCATTAAAAACCAAAATTAAACAAATTACCCATAAACATGCTTCACATTTCTTTCATGAATCAATAAACCACTAAAAAGTTTCGCAAAACAATCTTGAGGAGTATAACGAGGCCTTGCACATAAAATCCATTCAAAAATGATCTTTTAAGGACAAAAACCCATAAATAACATATCAACCCAGATTTGGAATCCCCAAAACCAATTAATAAATCAATTTTATGGACCATAAAATGGCCCCAAAAGATAGAACATAAAATACACATGGAAACTGATTTTTTTTTAAAAATGTCAAACGGGACTTTAAGGCTTCCTCAAAACTAACATTTGACAAAGGTATTAATTTAAATTTTATTAAGTATTTGTATACATGACATTTACATTATAAAACCACATTCATAAATCTCTTATAATACTCAGGTTACATATTCAAAACATAACCATTTTCATAAAGATGTGAAACGGTCCATTTTCTGGCAACTCGGGCCAAAATATGTTGTAAACAAAATTCTATTTGTTTGTAAAACCAAATACAAATTGTAAATCCGTATAAGGACAAAAAAATACCATTTTTCATTCTTAAAATACATTTATAAATCCAAACAAATAATTTTTAAATCACACTTAACGCATAAAAGCCAACCAGGAAATTTACCGAACACATGACATGCACTTTTAAACAAAATAATTTATTTTTAGAAGTTAAAAAGGAATAAAACCTCAATTTCATGAAATATTTTATTCAAGATTCAGAAACATGTTAAAAATCCATAAACTAGGTTCTCAGCCTCACAAACCAAGTTTGAAAGATAACGGAATATTTAAACAAACACTTGGTGTGCACTTTCATGACAAAACAACAATACCTTTCACAAAATAAGGCTTAAACAACCATTTTGCACTCCAAGAAATTTATAAAATGGCTTAAAATAAATAATAAAAATATATATCAGTTGATGAAGATATTAAAATTATGAAACTTGAATGATAAAGGCATATGCAAGGGATATCGTACCTCAAATATTTGGCGTGATGGAAACGCACACACGAAATCACCCGCTGTGGGTTTATAAACCCTAAAACTATAAATACCAGACCTAAACAAACAAAACCCCCATAAAAAAATTATAACATAACCCTAGGTTGATCATGACTAGGTGAGATTATAAAACCAATAAATAATGAAAGGATGAAGAAGAGGGATGATAAAGGAGAAGGAATCTCACCTTTTCAACTAGAAAACTCTTCATATTCCACTAGATCTACACCCATATATAAAAGGTAATGGCTTGAAACTTCTTGGATATACTCCTAACATTTGTAAGAACCAGTCAAAGAAGATTGGTGGCTAAAACCATATGAATTGATTGATTTATGAATGATACAATTTACCTTGTCAATTGTGGATGATTTGAGAGACATTGAGAATGTTTCCCCACTCAGAAACTATTCTGAGTTCCAAAGAGGGAAAATCGATAATGGGGGTGAGGATAGGGATATTGGATTCAGTTGTGAGGTAGAATAACCGAAAAATATTAAATATTTAATTAGATATAAAATAAACAATTTTTTTTTTAAAACTGGAAATGGGACCATGGGCTGGCCCAATGCCTAAATAAGTAACCCAAATTCACCATGATTATGAATTCTTAAGGGGTTAAAAAGGATATGGTAGTTTTAATATATATGTGGAGGAAAATTATTAAGTTTAATGGGTGAAAGATGTTTAGAAACAAAGGAGTTATAAAAGAAACAATTTTGGTTTTAAAAATTGTAAATGGGCTCACAGTTGGCCCAAATCATGAAGTAACCACCCTTTCTCCCAAAACTCCTAAACAAGAAATAGGGAAACCAAATTAGGGTTATTAGACATTTATGAAACTTAAAAAATCAACATTTATCTCACCCAAGACCCCCAAAAACGTATTGGGATTTTAAATGAACCAGATCAAAACAAGAACATGAAGAACCGGGTGTGACAGCCACCGAAACCCTCCTCTCTTTCGTGCCAAACCCATCTGGGATTTTCTATCACTGGGCCTCCATCCTAGATTAAGTATTAATATTCATCTCCCTAGACTTTGAACCACGTGTAATCCCTTGTTTCCTTTTTGAAAAACTAACCACATGCACGCCCCATTCCACCTCCCACAGACAAACCTTTCAAGACGTGATTGTCAAGCCTTTGTTGCCTCTTGTTCCTCACACCAAGGATCAATCACATGGGCTTAGATTAATAATAGACCATGACATACTCTCTAATCCTCCATAGATTTTAAGACCAAAAAAACAATTCCAAACTACGTGGACATTGATCATTTCCAAGTAAAGGTATATAAGAAGCCTTCCTGAGGTTCAAGCCCAAAACCTATTGGTTCTGACCCCCTTCATCTCAGTTCACCAACACTAATTCCGAACTATGTGGACTTTTATCCTTACCAAGTCAAGGTACATAGAAAGCCTCCCTGAGGTTCAATTACAACACCCATTGGTCCCGACCACTTAATGTCGGTTCACAAACACCTCATCCAGAACTACGTGGACTTTGATCCTTATCTAGGCGAGGTATGTAAGAAGCCTCCATGAGGTTCAAGCCCAACTCTCATTAGTCCCAACTACTTCTCATCGATCCACCCTCGTCCTACATGACATTAAACTGTATGCCCCTTTTTGTATCGCATGACACTAAAATGTCCCCCAATTAGTGGTAAGTTGTTGTCTACCCAAATCAGTGGTAAGTCGTTGTAAACCCCAATCAGTGGTAAGCCGTTGTCAACCCCAATCCAACGGTAAGCCATTTTCATCCCCTTTGTGGGTACAACCATCTCTGGTCCACCCTAATTGCATCAGACCAACCCAGGCTGCTAACCATGCATAAGCCCCAGTATATCATCAGGTCGCTTTCCTCTGCGTGCACCCCGATTATATGCCCCCATCATGAACTACGTGGAATTTTATCCTTGCCAAGGTAAGGTACGTAAGAATCCTCCCTGAGATTCAAGCCTATCACCCATGTCCAGACACACCAATGATATCCAACGTGTCTACTCCCCTGATCAAAGTTTGTTGCCCTGACCAGACCCCTTGGAATATCCTGACAGAATAAGTGTAATTAATGGGCATCCATGAAGACATGGCATCGAGAAGAGTTTTACGAGCAAAGTCTTAATATATGAGGGAGACCTGGACTTGGTAACGAGATCTGAGGAGGAATCTGTGTAATAAGGAACCAACATCCCATCATCCTATTTTGATCAAGGAGAAAACGTCCCTGAATAGGTGATAGATGTCACCCGCCTTTGGAAAGTGGGAATGCGGGGAAACAATCAACACGTCCTTAGCAGACAGATGTGTGCACCCTAGAGAAAGCGTCGGAAATAAAAATGGTGAACCCGACCTGAAGTTATTCTCCTCAATATAGATATTAGTAGCATTCAAGACATTAGTGGACTAGTTGTCACCGGATCCATGTATCCAACACTAGGGCCCACCAAGAAAATAGTGGGCCTGGCATGAAACTCACAAGAGGTCAGGGTAGTTAAAACATTGTACATCTTGATCTGTGACATTGTCAACATGGATCTTTCTTACCATCCATGGAAGACGGAATGACACTGGGGCACTGGGCGTCGATTTCCTAGTTTCAGCACTAATGGTTTAATCACTCTTTATTTCAGGACCCAAGATTTCGTAACAGGAAACTGATCATCGCCCATCCACCAACGTAGGGGCAATGTCAATGTGGCAGTCCCACATTTCTCCACCACTTCTGAAATAGTCACCATATCCACATCAGCTGGGCACCTACACCCCATCTCCACGCCTGAATTCGTTCAGTGAAGAGTGATAGATGACCTCATTTTACAATACGAGGAGGGGATCTTCTCAACCAAGGACATGTCCTGGAAGGACCTATAGGCATTTGTGCCTCATTTCCACCACCACCACCAAGGTTCGTGCAAGGATCCACTTCTCCCCACTCTGATGCACAACTGTTTTAGGAGCCTCTCCCTGAAATGCTTCAATGGATCCCTCCCCTATGTCGATGAGGTGGGGGATGTATGGGCCATCCCAGCCGGGATATCGTTCTAGGGGCCCCCATATAGGGCCCCCACTAGGCCACGCCAGTGCTGCCACCTGGACCCAAAGGTTGAGGAGTAGGTAAGCTATGTGCCTGCCCCGCCAGCCCCAGTACGGCTAACCCGATGCCAGCGTCGAGCATAAGTCGAGGTGGACGCCTTCCAAGGGGTGTCAACATCAATGACTACCATGGATTATTCCACCACCTACATATACCATCATCCCCTCTCTATGTTGAATAGGGTAACTCATATAATCGACCTGAATCAAGGCCCCAATTGCCCCATGGGCAGGCTGGGTTGACTCCCCCGGCTGCTGGTGTAGGTAGAGCCCACCACGAGCCGACCTATGACAACGACACCCAGTACGGAGGTCCTGCCCATACCGCCACCATTGAGAACATGGGTCCTCCCACCTCTAAGCCCGGTGTGGAGGTCTACCTCGAGCCATCTTTAATCTAAACGAGGAACCTCCTCGGGGTAGTGACACTCAGTACAGAAGCCTCTTCTGTGCTCATGACGTCAGGTATGGAGTCATTATTCCTGCCACAGGCCGCCGACGTGGATGTGTTACACATTCTATCAATATCTAGCATGGTTGACTCCCTCATGTCCTTAAAGTGGCCGAATAAGGTCCCCCCCCCCCCCGCCCTAGAAATCAGAGGAGTGAAGGTCAGCCTCGCTTCATCGGCACCCAACATGAAGGTCCTACATGTGTTCGGCTTGACCAGTATGAGGACCCTCCTCTCATTGACACTGGTAGAGGAAATAAGCATGGAGGCCTTACCCTTGCTCCAAATCACTCTATCACTTACCATTGAGATCCTCTTCACACGCTAGCCAGTGGACACAGAGGTCATCCGTGTGTTCCTTTTGATATCTATTCAGGTGCTCCTTGTACCCTAAATCATTCAGGAGGAATCCCTCTTCGTCCTCATGCCAGAAATATACCATATCCTGAAGATCCATCCTGAGGTATGAAGGTAGGTCATCGCCGCTATAAAAAGAATTATGGGAAGATTCAGACTGAGATTAAACCTGGATTTTTCTCATATTATAAGGTGGAATAAGACTCAACAATTGAACCCTCACCTAGATCCTCCGTTTCAAGGGTTGGGGTAGGAACAAGGTGCATCAGTCTCATACTTCCGGAATGAGAGGTCCACTGGATCCCTACCTCTCTCTGAAGATACATCCAGGAGGATGAAAATTTAGAAAATCCCTAGGTATTGGCCATGTAATCGCCACCATCATCACTAGGATCATTCTCTACCTCAACCCGAGATCTCGGAGAGTTATTGTAGGGGTCGATGGTGAACCAGCAGCATCATGTTCCACCGCTATTATCCATAGTCCCTATGCCAGAAACCATGGTTTCCATCCCTTATTATCGTGATGTGGTGGCAAAGTCACAGTATTTTTCATAGGATAACCTAAGATGTGGTGGCTTGTCAGCCCGCTCGCCATATTCTCCATCGGCTAGCCTACTATCTCAACGGTCTGCTTCAGTACTGCTATAGGTTCCCCAGCCACCTCTGGTTGATGAGTGGGGCAATGAATGGCCTGACCCCGAATCTGGGTTGAGGATCTTGTGGGACATTCTAGCATCAGACCATTTTTCAGAGATGTTTTGGCCAGTTGTAGCCCCAAACTTCAGTGCACTGGAATAGCTCACCTAAGAAGAAGTTGGATGCTTTTTCTAGAACCTCTAGGAAACACACTTTTATCTTAATCATCAGCGAGTGAATTACCCTAAAAGAAAATCACATTTTGAAGACATTGGCCAAAAATTCCATCTGATTGATTTGGTCTCACTCCTCGTGGCCCAGTGCCCTCAATCACCAGGCCTCTATAGGACCCTCCAACAAAGATGCATCTAGAGATTTAAAGTTCTCCATAGGATTATCAGGGAGTATTCCCCCATGTGTAGATCCATGGATGGGGGTAGTACCTGGCCCTCCACTTCAGTTCCATCCGGTGCTAGCTCGACATGCTAGGTGATATTGAGGATATGCCTCCAGGCATAGTCACAGTTAACATGGCAGTTCTATCAGAGGAAGAGACGGAAGTAGAACTTGTTAGGGGGGAACATACCCCTCGTGGGAGTACCACAAATTTTGGACCCATCATGAAGGGTCACTTGCCAGTAGAGAAATTTACTGAGTTTTCCCATACCCACCAAGGCATTGGTTCTCAGCCGAAATCTCAACAAGGGTAAGGAGCACCTCAGAGCCGCCAAACCCTCTGACTCGTCTAGATCTGTAAAAAATATGGATTACAATCTTGAGAAAGATGTGTTGACTAAAAAACTCACAGAGAATAAGAAGATGTTCGATGACCTCTTTGTTGAGAATGTTGTAGAGCAACGATAAGACTACAGTGATCCTCGGTTGGGACAGCAGGCACAGGCACAACTCCCCCCAGCGAATTTCTTCAAGGTTATCCTAACTATCCTACCCATGTAGATAGGTTTGAGGTGGGAACTTACAGAAATAGGGTGCTATACGTGTCGCCAAATCCTCTTGAGTGATGAGACAACCACTGAGACCCAACTCATGTTCTCTTAGCTCCTTCGCAGTTCATCCCACCAGCCAATCCACAAGTCATTGGGCCTTCTGATCACATTAAAGAACACGCCAATGCACTAGTGGTCTGGGATCCCCATCAAGACAGGAACCCCAGACCATATTATCCCATGGCGGTGCTCATTGCCTACCTTAAGGCATTGGAGGTGCAACAAGTGGCAATATCTCATGATGGAAAGCAATATCTGGCCTGGGTGGATGATATTCCAGCACCCCCAGGAGTTTTTGGAAATCCCACCTTATCCCCCTTTAATAGGATGGGTGACCCACTACAACATTTGGCCCATTTCATTTCAAGGTGTGGACGCATGCTGGGAACCCCGACACAACAGGAGGATGACAAACTCCAATGCTTCGTGCAGACATTGGAAGGGCCTGCATTTTTCTGGTACATCTAGTTACCCAACAGATCAGTAGCCAAATAGGAAGATCATTTTAGGAAATTTCTTTACTAGTTCAGTTCCACCACTTGGAAGATGAGTGTTGTAGACCTATTAAAGTGCAAGCAAAGGCCTGATGAGCGCGTCACAGACTTTTTCGCTTAGTGGAAAGTGATCACATATTCTCTTGGGATGCCGGTGACTTAGGAACAACTACTAATGATTTGTGTGGGGAATGTCAATACAAAACCGGTCCCCTCACTGATCACCCAAAACTACCCTACAGGATTCTGAGACTTCCTTGATAAAGTCCAGTGCCTAGAGGAAGCCTTACAGTAGGCCAAGAAGGCATGCCCGTTGCCTACCGTGATTCCTGCAAGGAAGGCCTATAAGGATAATCCCGCCGCAGTGGTAGAGATAGAGGCCCCCAAGAAACTAGAGTTGTTACCATTGGAGCCACCTCCACATACTCACAGAGTCCCTCCACCTAAGGCGCAGCCTCCGGCCCAGTGGCTCCCACCTAAAAACTGGCATGTACCCCCGCATAACGTGTCACCACTGCCAAGGTGAGATAACCAGGCTCTACCTCCTTGGTAGGCTCCTCTATACCCTCATCAAGGTCGTCCTCCCTGATCCCCCTTCACAGACAAGAGAAACCATACCTACACATTTAAAAAGGATCATGACCCTGACTATTTCTGAAGTGATTTGAAACAGGGGATTGTATGTTTTCCTCAATGAAGGAGGCTAGAAGAGGTGGGTCTCATTGATTACCCCAACTACTACCCCTATCACTGGATCTTTGGGCACACCCTTAAATAGTGATACATGTTTAAGGACTAGTTTCAAGACTAGGTCGACAACAACATAGTTAGGTTGGGCCTAGCTCTAGCACGTGTGGCATGTATATTTGTGAAGCCCGATAGCAGTAGTGACAGTGAAGGTGAGTGGCATCTGGTTTCTAACTGCAGGTCCTAGAATTTCGATGACTGGATAGCTCGTTAGGAATTCACCCGTGCCCATGGTATTATCCATGAATGACTAAATCAATCTGAACCTTTAGAAGATTCCACGTCACCCACAGCCAATACCTCTAAGCCAACGGCTTAGCCATCCCCTTCCTAGAAGAGCAAGCATCAGTAGCACAAGGGAAAACAAAGTCCCCCGCCAATGTCGTCGTCATCCCATACTCTAAGTGACTTCATGCCCCCAGAGATGGAGATTCCTCCAAGGATCCATTTAGTAGTGGATGACTCTTAAAGTGGTAGTCAAGGGTACGCATCTGTTAACATAGTAGATCTGGTGAACCCCTATATGATTTATGATGGCGAGGAGCGCCAGGAGGATCCTACCAATGTTCCCATTCATCGCCAGCATTGACAGAGCCACGAAAATCTGGGTCGTTGGAGTGCCTCCATCAGTATTTCCAACTAGGATGTGCATGTCACTAAAACCAGACAACAGGCCCAATGTAAAGCTCAACATGTGCAGCCTTCTCATCAGGTGTCATCAGATCCACCTTTTCCCCTGTTTGTGTTGCTTGATCAGGAAGAGCCACCTCGACCGCATCGTGGTCAGCCACACTCTGCTACGGACTGGTCTCAGTCATCTGGACCTCATCTGGTAGTCACTCCACCGATTTTGACTAGTGAGCAGTGGGATATTCCCAGCACCAGTCAGTCGTTGATCCAGCCAGCATGGCCCGCCATACCTCATGTTACAGAGTGACCTCCTATAAGTAGAAGCTCACACCTGGCACGGAAGTATGATGTCCTCAAACATCTTTCTAGAATTTTTTCAATGCTCACCATCCTTGAGGCCCTTCGCCTGTCTCCAGATATGAGGAAAGCCATCATTGAGTCCTTAAAAATCCCCCTCCAGTTTGAGATAGAGGTATCAGCCATAGAAATCCTCCATTCTGAGGCGGTTGATCATTATGAATTCCAACTCATAATATTTTTCTCTAGAGAAGATTAAGGCTCTCCCATATAGGGGAATATCTTCCCATTGTAAATTACCATCCAGTTTAATAGTGTGTAGGTTCATCGCTCTATTGTCGACACACGATCTAGGATCAAACTAATCCCGACCCAGACAATGCAAAAATTGGGGTTGTTTGAGGATGGTCTGAGTCTCTCTGACCTGAAAATTGAATTTTATGATAGGAAAGAATTGACATTGGTCATCATGAATTGCCTAAAGACCCAGTTGGGTGGCCTAGTTTCTAGCACCTAGTTCATGGTTGTTTCACAGGACACATCTTACAACACATTAATGGGCAGGTCGTGGCTCCACCTCCATGTAGAGGTTCCTTCATCTTATCACCAGTGCCTAAAGTACTGCCTGAATGGTCGAGTGGGAGTACTTCAAGGTGACGCATCTCTATAAGGACCCGCACTTATTTCATACATAATCTTGAATTTATTCAAGAAAACACTTCATTTTACATTGAGGATCTTTTCAAGTTTAGAGCTTTAGAGAATTAAGACAAAATATTCATAACATTACACATTGTTACATAGTGGATACCATAAAATCAGTTTCCATTTTCCTCAGAATATAAAACATTAAAACATAAAACAAGACTCCTTGACAATTCTTCAACATTTAACATGTCTTCCTTCCTTGTATTATTCATCCATTAACCTGTGAAAAATCATTTAAAAACTTGGGATGAGCACAAAAGCTCAGTAAGGTATGAAAAAGAAGGAAAAAATCTCATTAGTCCATGAATACACAAGACATATGGAAACATTTTCAAAATACATGATTTACACCCATAAAATCTTACTTAGCGTAACATGAGATTTACACAAGATCCATACAAACATAAAGGTATATTGGGGCATTACTTACATAATCTTGTAACCATCTTGGCTACCTTAAAAATTTGTAACCCTCACGGCTACCTTACTTTGTGTAACCATCACAGTTACACTTGGAGTAACCATACGGCCGACCTCCAACTTACTCATACCCAATGCATTGGAGGGAAATATAGGTCCCACCCTTCATCATAAACAATGCCCAATAGCCAAAACATAATCATTCAACATAAATAATAGCATAAAAACATTGCCTTTGAATCTTATAAAAATTTTAGAAGAAAAGTCCCTTATAAACATCTTATACTTGAAGTGATACTTAATTGAGTGGATGGAATATGTATATACTCTGTAAATACACATAATTAAACATAATATAAACAGAACCCATCACACAAACAATTTAAATAGCACATAAATTATAAAGTAGAAGGTTAACCCAAAGAATGGAAATCGGGTTAAGAATTCCCTTACCTTGGGCTTGTCTTACTTCAAAATTGTTTGAACCTCCTGTATAATGGTTAAAAGAGTGTTAATAGTATTTTAAAGAAACGTGTTCATGTTTATAACATCTTATATGGTCATTTAATAACCTCATTTCACCCCTTATTTGTTAGTATTTGTTCCTTGCATTATTTTGGGCGAGTTCTTTTGTGATTTTCACGATCGGTTCATGATGAATCGTTCTTGTTGATTGGAAGTGAAACTCCAGAATTGGAATGGAGTATTATTTACATAATTCCAGTACCATAAATTATACCATTCATCACTTTGGTGCTTTATATGATGATGATTTATAAGTTAAAACATTAATTATGTTCGTTTAGATAATTTAAGTGGTTCTTTGATAATTACAATTTCATTTAGTCTTATAAGTTTGAATCAAGAGTACAAAAGAATTCCAGAACCTTATATGAGTCATAAAACATATATTATAACCTGGTTCAACCATATAAATGGTTTCATGACCAGACTTGAAATAATTAATGGAAATTGAAAATACATCGTCCACGATATCGGTAATTCGACACAAATGGACAATGTTTTTTGATTCTTTAAATAAGTGAAAGAGGAGAGGAATAATGATTTGTAATTTTCCATAAACATGAAAACATCCAGAATATACATGATTCTGGAGATTTCATGCCTCTTGGATAAGAGGGGGTGAAGAATGAAGAGAAGGGAATCTTGAAATGAAGAAAACATGAGAAATTTATTACAAAAATTCGGCAGCCTAACGGCATCTCTTAAAATTTCATAAAAAAGAGATTGATGAGAGGAATGGAATATCTCATCATTCATACAAAATTTGGACAGTAAGGGAAATATTTAACGAAATATCCCAACAAAAGACAAAGGGAAAGGAAGAGAATAACATAAAATGGAAGGAAAGAATGAAAATGAAAGAGGATGTTTACCTCTTGATCTCTTCTCCTTGAGATCCTTCTTAAGGGCTTTGATTTTGGTCTTTTGGTGAGACCAGCAGCTCTAGGACGTGGGGAAGAAGATTGGGCAGGGAATTTGGCAGAAATTAGACAATGCTCAAGGCTTGAGAGGTGTGGGAGGAAGAGGGGAGTGAGGGTGATATTTATAGTGGAGGAGGGGAGGTATTTTAGATTATTTTAATTATTATTATAATATTTTTATCAAGACTATGAATAATCTCAAATCAAGTGGCCTTAATTAGTGAAAATATCATGTGATTTCGAAGCAAGTGGCCTTGCATCACTTATGATGTCATAAATAGTGCATTTTTACTGATAAATTGATTATACGGTATTTTACCGTATTTCACTATTCACCGAAAATTCAAGAGTTTCAGAAAAATACCAAAAATTTACCCCAACCATTTTTCGACGTGTAGAATTCAAAAATGAACTCCATTTTTCAAAAATAATTTTCTAAATATTATTAATTTAATTTTAAAATAAGGTCACAGTTAATTCGAAAAATAACAAAATTGAAGTGCAATTAGTTTTATGTGACATTGGAAAATTAATTAAGATCCCATTATCCTATTGCCATGGGAAAATAAAATAATAATATTATTTACTATTCATGAGGTCATATTACTATTCATAAGGGCATGTTACTATTCACAAAAAAAACAAGTTTGTTCTATCAGACTCGAAATAACATACTGAACACAATTGTAGATGATAGTTTCTTGAAATTCAAAACATAGAAGAAATAAAATTATGTTTAAAGGATACTTATAAATATATAACTTAAACAAAATTTCAAGCATTTTCAATTTATTTTTAGAAAACCTTGGGATGTTACATTATCCCCACCTTCTTGAAATTGCGTCCTCGCAATTTTATTTACTTATTAAACAACTGAGGGTATTTTTCCCTCATAGCATTTTCAAACTCCCATGTTGCTTCTTCAACCATGTGGTTTCTCCACAAAACCTTTACTTGGTGGATTACTTTATTCCGCAATACCTGTTCTCTTCGATCAAGAATCTGAACCGGTTTTTCTTCATAAGAAAGGTTCTCTGCTAGCTGAACTTCTTCCGGCCTCAAGACATGTGATGAATCTGGAACATACTTTCTCAACATCGAAACATGAAACACATTGTGTACCTGAAACAAGCTCGGAGGCAAAGCTACGCGGTACACAACTGTTCCAACTTTATCCAAGATTTCAAAAGGACCGATGAACCGTGGACTTAGTTTCCCTTTCTTACCGAAACGCATCACACTTTTCCAAGGAGATATTTTAAGGAAAACATGGTCACCTACCTTGAAAGAGAAGTCTTTCCTTCTGTTATCTGCATAACTTTTCTGCCTGCTTTGAGCTATCCTCATGTGTTGCTGGATCATCCTCACTTTCTCAGCCACTTCTTCTACTAATTCTGGCCCCATCAACTTTCTTTCACCGACTTCATCCCAAAACGCAGGAGTCCGACACCGCTTTCCATACAAGGCCTCAAAAGGTTCCATCTGAATACTGGAATGGAAACTGTTATTATAAGAAAACTCAACTAATGAAAGATGCTGATCCCAACTTCCCTGATAGTCCATTGAACAAGCTCGAAGCATATCCTCCAAAGTTTGAATCGTTCGCTCTGACTGCCCATCTGATTGAGGATGAAAAGTTGTACTGAAATTCAACTCTGTGCCCAAAGACTTCTGAAGTCCCTTCCAAAATTTAGAAGTGAACCTGGGATCTCGGTCAGACACAATGGAAAGAGGAACTCCATGTAACCTGACAATCTCTTTGAGGTAAAATCGAGAAAGCTGATCTAATGTCATTGTATCTCGAATAGAAAGAAAATGAGCAGACTTTGTTAGCCGATCAACAATAACCCATATCGCATTGTTACCTCGAGAAGTCTTTGGTAGTCCCACCACAAAATCCATGGATATATTCTCCCATTTCCATTCTGGCACCGGCAAAGGCTGAAGCATCCCCTTTGGTAACTGTCGCTCTGCTTTAACCTGCTGACATGTCAAACATTTCATTGTAAAATCAGCAATATCTCTTTTCATCCCATTCCACCAGTAATACTCCCGAAGGTCTCTGTACATCTTAGTACTTCCAGGATGAACAGAAAATGGAGAACTATGAGCTTCACACAACAATTCTTTCTTCAACTGGGAATCACAAGGCACACACAACCTTTTTCCAAACCTTAAAACACAATCTTTATCAAGATTAAATTCTGGAAACTTACCCATTTTAACCAATTCTACCTTTTTCTGTAGCTCACAGTCTTCCCTCTGCGCTTTCATAATTCTGTCTGACAACGAAGACTGCACTGAAACCTGAAACAAAACAGATATATTCCCCGCACCAACAACTTCCAAGCCAAAATTTATCAAATCATTAATCAAGGGATCACGTTCCAAACGTAGCATGGTTAATGATGCATGATTTTTCCGACTTAAGGCATCCGCTACTTTGTTTGCTTTTCCAGGATGGTAATTAATCGTGCAGTCATAATCCTTTATCAGTTCTATCCATCTTATCTACCTCATGTTTAATTCCTTCTGAGTGAATATATACTTAAGACTTTTATGGTCAGTATATATTTGGCATTTGGTTCCGTATAGATGATGCCTCCATATTTTCAAAGCAAAAACCACAGCTGCCAACTCCAAATCATGTGTGGGATAATTCAGCTCATGAGGTTTAAGTTGTCTCGAGGCATAGGCAATTACCTGATCATTCTGCATCAAAACACAACCAAGTCCCTTCAAAGAAGCATCACTATAGATGACAAACTCACCATTCCGGGAAGGTAAGGCCAAAACTGGAGCATTCACCAATCTCTTCTTTAGTTCCTGAAAACAAACATCACATTCCTCTGTCCAAACAAATTTAACCCCTTTCCGTGTTAACTTAGTTATTGGGCTAGATAACCGTGCAAAGTTCTCAACAAAGCGTCGGTAATAACTTGCTAAGCCCAGAAAACTACGAATCTCTGTAACATTTGTGGGTCTTGGCCATTCATCAACTACTTTTGTTTTGGCAGGATCAACTGTTATTCCATCCTTATTTACAATGTGCCCAAGAAAAGAAATCTGTTGCAACCAAAAATCACACTTGCTGAATTTTCCATATAGTTTCTTTTCTTTTAAAGTTTGTAAAACAACCCTTAGATGTTTTTCATGCTCCTCTTTATTTTTAGAAAAAACCAGAATGTCATCAATAAATACCACCACAAACTTATCCAAGAACTCATGAAATACTCTATTCATAAGATTCATGAATACAGCAGGTGCATTAGTTAACCCAAATGGAATAACAACAAATTCATAATGCCCATATCTAGTACGAAAGGTTGTTTTCGGGATGTCATCCTCCTTCACCTTCAGCTGATGGTATCCGGATCTCAAGTCAATCTTGGAAAAGTACTGAGCTCCCTGGAGCTGATCAAACAAGTCATCAATATGAGGCAAAGGATACTTGTTTTTAACAGTGATGTTATTCAAAGCTCTATAATCAATGCAAAGTCTCATGGAACCATCTTTCTTTTTAACAAACAAAACAGGGGCTCCCCATGGTGAAGTACTGGGACGAATGAAACCTTTGACAAGC
Organism: Viscum album; assembly: GCA_963277665.1. Taxonomy (NCBI): domain Eukaryota; kingdom Viridiplantae; phylum Streptophyta; class Magnoliopsida; order Santalales; family Viscaceae; genus Viscum; species Viscum album. The sequence goes on from OY728160.1 coordinate 124,647,113, forward strand.
AAATCCTGCAACTGATTTTTCAATTCAAGAAGTTCTATTGGAGCCATATGATATGGGGGTTTTGAAATTGGCTTAGCATCAGGGACTAAGTCAATTGTGAATTCAACTTCTCGTTTAGGTATGACACTGGGTAACTCCTCAGGAAAAACATCAAGGTATTCATTTACCACTGGCACATCATTGATTTGAATAGTTCCCTTGTTTTCAACAATATGAGCTAGATAACTTTCATTTCCATCTTTCAGTAGTTTCTCAGCTTCTTGATATGTTATCAATTGTATGGGTTCATTCTTGTATACAAACTGAAACTCTTTCTGAAAAACAACTTCTTTAGCTCTACAGTCAATCTTAGCATGATAACCAGAAAGCCAGTCCATCCCCAGAATAACTTCAAACTCGACTAAGGGTAAAACAACAAGGTTTGCAGGTAAAGTCTTTCCACATACCACAATAGAAATATTCTTATAATTCATCTTTGCTATAACATTTCCCCCTGGTGTTTTAACAACAAGTTCGGGTATCATTTGTTGAGGTGATATTTCCAATTTACTAGAAAATTTCTCAGAGATGAAGGAATGTGTAGACCCCGTATCAAACAAAACTTTAGCAAAATCTGAGTGAACAAACAAAGTACCTGATACAACTTCATTGGATGGCCCAACATCTGCTGACGTAGTCGCAAAGGATCTCACTACACCTTTCTGCTTGTCGTCTGGCTTCTTTGCATCATTTGGATCCCTCTTTGGACAGGCATTTGCATAGTGACCCATCTCACCACATTTAAAACACTTTATAGTTTGCTTATCAGGATTAGTCTTTGGATCATTTTCATTGCAATCTCGGGCCATATGTCCAAACTTACCACATTTAAAACACTTCCCAGTTTTGATAAGACATTCCCCAGGGTGCTTCTTTCCACACTTTTCACATACTGGAAACTGTATTTTCTTACCATCAGATTTCATTGGTTGATTCTTACCCATTGCTTTCCAATTTGACCTCTTCTTCTCTTTGTTTCCAAATTGCATGTGATCGTCAGCAAACTCCATCTCTACCCTCTCAGCACATCGGACAAGTTTCTCGTAACTTTTGAATTCACGGGAGGCCAACGCCCTTCGATACCTTGGCTTCAATCCTGAGTAAAAGCGGTTGATTTTGCTATCGAGATCCATAATAGGATTCGGAGCATACCTCGCCAGCCGGGTGAAGTTCGCCTCATACATAGCCACTGAATCTTCCTCCTTTTGTTTCAGTTCAAGGAATTGTTTCTCCATTCTAAGTCGCACCACCTTAGGAAAATATTTTTCAAGAAAAATACTTTTAAATTCATCCCATACTAAGGCATCAAAATCCTCTCTACCCCTGACATTCCTTACCATTGACCACCACTGATCAGCTTCCCCTTCAAAACGATAAATGGCAAGACTTACCTTTTGATTGTCTGAACATCCCATAACATCAAATATCTTTTCAAGGGCTTTAATCCATCCTTCTGCTGCCACTGGGTCAGAAGATCCGCTGAATGCAGGAGGATGTTGTCTCATAAAATGTTCCACCACTGTCATGTTCCGTTGGGGTACATCTATTTGTCCTCTTGCATGGATGCCACCACCATTTATTGCCTGTGTTAGCTGAGCCATTACTGTCACAAACTGCTCGGTTCCAATCCCTACCATTCCGGGCTGTTGATCAGGAAGGATGTCATTCTGTCGGTGCCTATCCTCTTCAGCATCCATGTTCCTTCTGCGGACAACCATTCTAAACAAACATTTCTTAGATGAAGCAACATGGTAATCTTTAAATGCTATAACAAATTAAACATAGGGTGAGAATTAGTTATGGTATTCTATTAGCATCACCTTAACCCCTAAAGTTATCTAAACCATCCTCTGATACCAACTATAAGGACCCGCACTTATTTCATACATAATCTTGAATTTATTCAAGAAAACACTTCATTTTACATTGAGTATCTTTTCAAGTTTAGAGCTTTAGAGAATTAAGACAAAATATTCATAACATTACACATTGTTACATAGTGGATACCATAAAATCAGTTTCCATTTTCCTCAGAATATAAAACATTAAAACATAAAACAAGACTCCTTGACAATTCTTCAACATTTAACATGTCTTCCTTCCTTGTATTATTCATCCATTAACCTGTGAAAAATCATTTAAAAACTTGGGATGAGCACAAAAGCTCAGTAAGGTATGAAAAAGAAGGAAAAAATCTCATTAGTCCATGAATACACAAGACATATGGAAACATTTTCAAAATACATGATTTACACCCATAAAATCTTACTTAGCGTAACATGAGATTTACACAAGATCCATACAAACATAAAGGTATATTGGGGCATTACTTACATAATCTTGTAACCATCTTGGCTACCTTAAAAATTTGTAACCCTCACGGCTACCTTACTTTGTGTAACCATCACAGTTACACTTGGAGTAACCATACGGCCGACCTCCAACTTACTCATACCCAATGCATTGGAGGGAAATATAGGTCCCACCCTTCATCATAAACAATGCCCAATAGCCAAAACATAATCATTCAACATAAATAATAGCATAAAAACATTGCCTTTGAATCTTATAAAAATTTTAGAAGAAAAGTCCCTTATAAACATCTTATACTTGAAGTGATACTTAATTGAGTGGATGGAATATGTATATACTCTGTAAATACACATAATTAAACATAATATAAACAGAACCCATCACACAAACAATTTAAATAGCACATAAATTATAAAGTAGAAGGTTAACCCAAAGAATGGAAATCGGGTTAAGAATTCCCTTACCTTGGGCTTGTCTTACTTCAAAATTGTTTGAACCTCCTGTATAATGGTTAAAAGAGTGTTAATAGTATTTTAAAGAAACGTGTTCATGTTTATAACATCTTATATGGTCATTTCATAACCTCATTTCACCCCTTATTTGTTAGTATTTGTTCCTTGCATTATTTTGGGCGAGTTCTTTTGTGATTTTCACGATCGGTTCATGATGAATCGTTCTTGTTGATTGGAAGTGAAACTCCAGAATTGGAATGGAGTATTATTTACATAATTCCAGTACCATAAATTATACCATTCATCACTTTGGTGCTTTATATGATGATGATTTATAAGTTAAAACATTAATTATGTTCGTTTAGATAATTTAAGTGGTTCTTTGATAATTACAATTTCATTTAGTCTTATAAGTTTGAATCAAGAGTACAAAAGAATTCCAGAACCTTATATGAGTCATAAAACATATATTATAACCTGGTTCAACCATATAAATGGTTTCATGACCAGACTTGAAATAATTAATGGAAATTGAAAATACATCGTCCACGATATCGGTAATTCGACACAAATGGACAATGTTTTTTGATTCTTTAAATAAGTGAAAGAGGAGAGGAATAATGATTTGTAATTTTCCATAAACATGAAAACATCCAGAATATACATGATTCTGGAGATTTCATGCCTCTTGGATAAGAGGGGGTGAATAATGAAGAGAAGGGAATCTTGAAATGAAGAAAACATGAGAAATTTCTTACAAAAATTCGGCAGCCTAACGGCGTCTCTTAAAATTTCATAAAAAAGAGATTGATGAGAGGAATGGAATATCTCATCATTCATACAAAATTTGGACAGTAAGGGAAATATTTAACGAAATATCCCAACAAAAGACAAAGGGAAAGGAAGAGAATAACATAAAATGGAAGGAAAGAATGAAAATGAAAGAGGATGTTTACCTCTTGATCTCTTCTCCTTGAGATCCTTCTTAAGGGCTTTGATTTTGGTCTTTTGGTGAGACCAGCAGCTCTAGGACGTGGGGAAGAAGATTGGGCAGGGAATTTGGCAGAAATTAGACAATGCTCAAGGCTTGAGAGGTGTGGGAGGAAGAGGGGAGTGAGGGTGATATTTATAGTGGAGGAGGGGAGGTATTTTAGATTATTTTAATTATTATTATAATATTTTTATCAAGACTATGAATAATCTCAAATCAAGTGGCCTTAATTAGTGAAAATATCATGTGATTTCGAAGCAAGTGGCCTTGCATCACTTATGATGTCATAAATAGTGCATTTTTACTGATAAATTGATTATACGGTATTTTACCGTATTTCACTATTCACCGAAAATTCAAGAGTTTCAGAAAAATACCAAAAATTTACCCCAACCATTTTTCGACGTGTAGAATTCAAAAATGAACTCCATTTTTCAAAAATAATTTTCTAAATATTATTAATTTAATTTTAAAATAAGGTCACAGTTAATTCGAAAAATAACAAAATTGAAGTGCAATTAGTTTTATGTGACATTGGAAAATTAATTAAAATCCCATTATCCTATTGCCATGGGAAAATAAAATAATAATATTATTTACTATTCATGAGGTCATATTACTATTCATATTACTATTCATAAGGGCATGTTGCTATTCACAAAAAAAACAAGTTTGTTCTATCAGACTCGAAATAACATACTGAACACAATTGTAGATGATAGTTTCTTGAAATTCAAAACATAGAAGAAATAAAATTATGTTTAAAGGATACTTATAAATATATACCTTAAACAAAATTTCAAGCATTTTCAATTTATTTTTAGAAAACCTTGGGATGTTACAATCTCCCTTTTACTCTTGTGATGCCTACTATCTAGATGCTGACTATTACAAGAGAAAGGACAAGCAGATTTAGGCTAACGAGGTTGAGCATGCTACGGCTGCGACCGACCTGTGGATAGATCTAGATGATGCCAACATCTATCCAATCCACCAATTGGAGGATATAACCCCGGACATGGTACAATGATTCTTTGTTTCTGGAATAAGGGTAGAACATTCCAAAGTATAAGAGACACATGAAGATCACCACATACTTCTACACGAATCAAGATCGGGTAATCCTGGAGCCCCCTACTCCCATAAGTTTTCAGCTTGTCCACCCCATGGCGATGAAAATATGTCATACTTGTTTTTTTTTTCAGGCTGGGATAAACTAGATCAAGATGACACACCACTTTTTCTTAAATATCATCAAGCATGGACCCTAGGGCCAAAGACCAGATGGGATCAGATTGACAACCTTTATCACTATGGTTTTGGCAGCACAGAAGTCCCCTGATGCAGTGTTCACTACCGCTCAGGTTGAAAGTAGCCTCCCATCAGGATCTATTGATTCAGAGGAAACTCCTACTATCAAGGATCACTCTTCCATAATTGAAGAAGATGATTTATAGGATTCTCCTCCTATCTTTGAAGATGATATCTCCACCATGGTCGATGAATTTGTATAGGTGAACCTCAGTGGAGAGGCGAACACGAAAATTATATTGATTAGTGTCGCTATGCCCCTCGAGGAGTAACAACAGTACGTGGACTTACTCAAACAGCACCATGATATATTTTCCCAAAGTTACAATGAGATACCATGACTAGATCCTCAGGTAACCATCCACCACCTCAGTCTTCCCACAAATCATTGCGGGTTCAAGCAGCCTCCTAGAAAGATGCACCCTTCTCATGGTGCCATGGTTGAGGTCGAAGTCAATAAGATCATTAGAACCAATTTCTTTAAGGAGGTCCAGTACCCCTGATAGCTATCCAACATTGTGCCATTCAGGAAGAAGAATAGACTTATCAAAGTCTACATCGACTTCTGGGATCTCAATCACCATTTCCCAAAGGATGATTTTCTAATTCCTATAAAGGAATTGTTGATTGACACTATAGCTAGGTTCTAAGCCCTATCCTTCATGGATGGGTACTCTGGGTATAACCAGATCCAAATGGATCCTAAGGATGAGGAGTCTACGACCATCAGGGCACCACAAGTCAAGTTCTATTAACAATTCATTCCCTTCGGTCTAAAGAATGTAGCTTCCACCTATCAACAGACTATGCATTGAATATTTAAAATGATCCTCAAGATGTTGGTGGAAATCTACATGGACGATATGGTGGTCAAATATTTCCAGCATCAGGACTATCTTAAATACCTTTATAAAGTGTTCATCTTCCTTTGTTCCCACCACCTGTAGATGAATCCATTGAAGTGTGCCTTTGGGGTCACCTCTGGAAATTTTCTTGCTTTCATTGTCAAATACTAGGTCATTGAGATCAACCTAGAGAAGATCAAGGGCATTAGCCAGATGTCTCCCCTAAGAAATCTTCAAGAGCTTCACGGTTTCCAAGGATATTTAGCCTACATACGCTGATTCATCACGAATCTGGCAGAAAAGTTTAATCCCTTTTCTCAGTTCATGAAGAAAGGCACTGTCTATGAGTGGGATGAAGAATGTAAGACTACTTTCAAGGAAATCAAGAAGTATCTTCTCCAGCCTCTAGTCTTAATGCCACATGTCTCTGAAAAGATGTGGGTCCTTTATGTGACTGCCCTAGAACGATATCACGATGCCCTTCTTACCCATAAGAACAATGAGGGAACAAAGAATAATCTCTATAATATCATCCACAAGATCCTCTATACAGAGACCAGATACTCCCTAATCAAGAAGAGATGCCTGAGGATGGTATTTGAATTATAGAAATTGCGACATTACTTGCAGTCCCATGAGGTACAGTTGGTGTCTAGGGTGGATCCACTGAAGTACATCCTGAACCTTCCAATGTTGATAGACTGTCTAGCTAGGTGGGTAGTAATCCTTCAGTAGTTCAACGTCAGGTTTGTCCCTCATAAGTTTATTAATAGGAAAGCATTGGCAGATTTCCTCACCGCCCATCCATCTCCTGCAGACCAGTCCCTGGACCTAGATTTTCCCGATGAGGCAATTCTCTCGATAGACCAGGACACTCTGTGATGGAAAATCCACTTTTATGGTGATTCTTGGAACCCTACCATTAGAAGGCTCAATAGAGTGGGTTTGGGTGTCATCTTCATTACTCTAACACAAGCCAATCTTCCATATTCATTCCGGCTATCAAAAGGTTGCACCAACAATGAGGCAGAATATTAGGCTCTCATCATTGGTCTCGAGTTGTCCCTCAGGATTGATATTCCCCACTTTCATGTGAAATGGGAGTCCAAACTAGTCACCATGAAGATTAATGGGGACTATGTCATCAGAAAGCAAGAGCTTGTACCACTGTTGGAACACACCCTCTAGCTGATGGCCAAGTTCCCATCACGGCCAGAAGTTACTCATGTCCCTCGATCCCAGAACGATCAAGTTGACACCTTGACCAGCCTAGTTGTATCACTTGTAAAGCCTGAATAGGATGATTTGATTATCCGTGTGGAACATCAGAGAGTCATCTCTCCCGTCACTCTAGATTATAATGACAGCCAGTAGGTAATCCACATTAACACTGGTTCCTGGATGTTAGGACCTCCAGGTCCCCTGGATGTAGTGATTGAGGTGGATCCTGACTGGATAACCTCCTTTGTCGAGTACCTCATGAATGGTAATCTCCCATAAGATCGATCCGAGCATGAGATAATCTGACTTCATGCATTATAGTTTATCCTCTAGAGTAGTCTCAGTCTTAATAAGATCCTCTAAAAGAATAGGTTTGATGGGATTATCCTTTGTTGCATTCAACTAAATGAGATTCCTCAAGTCATGCATGAGGTTCATACCAATTTATGTGGGGTTCATCAGACTAGGCCGAAACAATCTCACTAGATCCGGAGACTGGGGCATTTTTGGATCTCTATGATCCGTGACTATATTGTGTTTTCCAAGAGGTGCCATGCATGCCAAATTCATGGAAACTTTGTGTATTAGCTGCCAGAGCCTCTCTACACTACCAAGTACTCTTGGACCTTTACGATCTGGGGACTCGATGTCATGGGACCATATCCACCAGCGACAGCTCGCCAATGTAGGTTTATCCTGACTACTACAGAACCCTTTTTCAAGTGGTAAGAAGCAGTTTCACTCAAGGAGGTCAAATCCCATTCTATCGTCAACTTTGCAGGCTACAATATCATCTACTAGTTTGGATCCCCTCACGCCATCCTCACCAATAACAACACCAACTTCCAGGTGGCATAGTTGAAGAAATTTCACACCATGTACAACATCCATTCTAACCATACCTCACGCAGCCACGTGCAACTAAATGGGAAGATTGAGGCATTCAATAAAACCCTCTCTAAAATTCTGCAAAAAATGGTTGGTCAGAACAAGAAGAGTTGTCCAGAAAAACTCCCCAACACTCTCTGGGATTATCAGATGAGGACTTGTAATTCCACATAGGTGACCTCATACTTCTTGGTGTAAGGAATAGAGGCCATCCTTCCCATCGAGATTCAGTTTCCTTAATTACACATAGCTGTCTATGATCAGCAATCACCAGATAAAGTAGATGAAATCCATCTGGATGAATTGGAAGCACTTGACAAGAACAGGCAGTGTGCCCATCACAATCTGTAAAGGAATCAGAACAAGATAGCTAGATATTCCAACAAAAAATTTCACCTCCTTTATTTCTTTCAAGGTGACTTGGTGTTGGACTTGAGAACACCAATTATACCAGGACAAACCCCACAAAATTGGATCCCATGTGGGAAAGACCTTAAGTTATTCAAAAGTTTTATCCCAATCACGCATACTCCCTGATTATCATGGACGGTGAGCATATAACTCCTCCCACCAATGAAAAGTTCCTCAAGAAATACATTTCTTGAGAAAATGTGGTCCTACACATCCTTAAACTATTCCATCCATACCACAAGACATTAAAATGTTTGGTTCATCTGAACTGAAGGATATAAAACTATTCATCACTTGTCTTTCATGACGTTAAACTGTGAGCGGCAGATGAACCTAATGTCCCGCATGACATTAAACTGTATATCATTCCACAGGATGTTAAACTATATTTGGTCCCACAAGACATTAAATTTTTATGCCCTGCATGATGTTAAACTGTGTGTTGTCCTACAATAAATTAGAGTGAATGAACTACATATGGCTTGATTCTCATCCTCATAGGATATGTAGGAACGCTCAGACACTTCTTCTTGATTCCAGCCCCAGTTTCCTCTTTGACTATCCCCCTGGGTATTGTTCTCTTGGAGGATCCCACATGGTGTTGTGTAGGCTTCTTTGGCCACACTTATGTCCGGATTACGATGATCGCACCATGTTCCCCCCTCCTCGTTCTTATATTCTCCCATTTCCTCACTGCACGACGTTAAACTGCATGGCCTTCAAGAACTATGTATGGCTTGATTCTCATCCTCATGGGATATGTAGGAACGCCCCAAGTATTTTGTCTATTGGCCCATCCCAACTTCAAAATCCCACCTTGGGTCAGAAAACATGGTGTGGTGCCGACTTTTTTCCTCCTTTAAATTAGATTCATCATAACCGAATTGTATATCCCCTTACCTGGAGATCTCCACCTCTTTCACCATCCTTCTTGTCATTAAATTGCATAGGCACATTTATGCACCACACGCTCCTTGTGCTTGGTACTCTGTCATCTTTCACATCCAAAAGTGACCTTGAATGGTACAAATACTTTTTCAAAGGTCTCTCCTATCATTTCAGGCCAACGTTCTTGAAGAACTTGAAAGAAAAATTGTTATAAGTCCCACATTGAGAATATGGTCAGTGGTAAATGCTCATTTATTGTCCCCATTTCAGGTCACACGATATGGATGTTATTCTTTGAACCTGGTAAATAGCTATCCTTTTTCGTTGTCACCACCCCCATATGTCCCAAATATTGAGTGTATTGGTTCATTTTGAACCATTGTCTCTTCAAGATTTAGTCTGCCTTTGGCTGGAGTGTGAGTCCAGCTATCATACCTCTATATGCTAAGGAGAGCCCAGTCCTACTCCTCGATTCCCACACCTAGTATTGCTCAAACGGGCTTAGGATCTGTGGTTAGGAAATACCCACATGATGGGTCATGTGGCTATAGTTGTCCAGGACTCCCAGCCTTAGGTCCCTCGACCCTTTCAACCCCCTGGTCTAAGTTCTCATTTAGGATTGTGTGGTGTGGTACAGACTCACGTCCTCATTCACATCACACTATTTTTTCTACACCACACATATCCCCTTGATACATCCCTCCACCTATCATCCTTTCCGCAAGCATAGTCCATACCATGCTTCACACGCCCCATATTTTGGGTTTTTATCATCTGTTATATCCAAAAGGACCCCCGAACAGCATAGATGCTTGGAAAAAGCTCTCTCTTACCATTTTGGGCCAAGGTCCACGAGTATTTCGAGTGACAAGTTGATACAAGTCCTGTGTTGTGAATGCAGTCAATAATCAACTCTAAATTATTTTCCACAAAACTCTGATCACATAGATATAGATATTGTGTTTCAAACATAGTCAGTAGTTATCATCTATCATTGTTTCCATTTTTTGGTTTTCCACAGGCACAATGATTCGCCATCTCTACTCAACTATCCCATGAATATGAAATTAAACCAAGCATCTACGGTCTGAGCCCTATGACCTTAAACTAAGATCACCATTGTCCTCACTGCAAGATGTTAAACTGCGAACTGGTTGTGACTTCCTATTTTAGGTCCCTCGACATTTTCGGCCCCTCAGCCCAAGATTTCATTCGGGATTGTATAATGTGGTATGATCATATTCCCTCATTCACATCTGGCTACTCACCATTCCATACACATACCTTATTGTGGTACCTTTCCGCTATTTGTGTCCTTGTTCCATGATGTTAAACTACACAGCAGTCTTCCTCATAACTATGTGCGGCTTGATTCCCATCCTCATGGGATATGTAGGGCCACCTGAACATCTATTCTTCGGGTCCATCCCCATCTCTTAGAAACTTCCTTATCATTCTAGCCTCTCATCCTGATTCTTTCTAGGGGAGGGGTACACAGTGTGGTATGGACTCATGTACTCATTTACGTCAGGATGTAAAAACCACTCCACATACCTCTATCTCTTGAGCATTTTTCAATCCCTTGCACTACACTCATATTTTCAAGTCATCTTTCCTTATATTTGGTCCCTCAACCCTCTTTGGTGATTCACCAATGTGCCTAGGAGTACTCTGGTTCAAAACCTAGAGTGTTGGATTCTACTTGTACATGCTTTCACCCATTTTTCAGGCTTTGTATTCCCCTTAATTTGGGACTTCATCATCCTTTACATCTGAAGGGACCCCCAAATGTCATGGATGCTCGACCCAAGGGATCTCTTACCATTATGGGACAACACCCTTGAGAGTTTCAAATAAAAAATTGATATAGGTTTTGTGTTGCAAATATGGTATGTAGTTGACACTCATTTGTTGTTCCCATTCCTGGTCACACGATATGGATACTTTCTTTTGAACACGGTCAACAATTATCCTCCTTCATCATGCCAACCCCATCAATCCTTGAGTGTTGGTTGTATGATTCACATCATATTCCACACCATCATGTCCAAGTGGAATTTTGACACTCTTGGAACTATCCCTCAGTGCGCATTTGCACATTAGGAGTACAAAACTGCAGTAAGGCGTCATTCAGGGCTCCACACCGACTTCCCCTTTACATGTATCCCATGAGTTTCAAAGACAAATTCCACCCTTTTTCCCACATCGAGTTTGACTCACATGGTCTTAGGGATTAGATCGATATTTTTTCTCTCTTAGAAGAGTTTCTATTCCCTATGGTCTAAGATCTAAGACCTTAAACTAATATATCCTTATATGTATTCCCATTATAACTACATATAACTTGATTCCCTTGCTCATGGGATATGTAGGAATGCCCAGAAATCTCATCTTAGGGTCCATCTCAAGTTCCACTAATCATCTCTTCTGTTTAGCCTTTTAGGCTCTGACTCTTATAGGATTGCGTGGTGTGGTGTGTGTGGGATTATGTCCTCATTCACATAAGGTTTTTAATAATTGTACCACGTAATCCCCTTCTAGAAGTTATTCCCTCCTACCTCTTTTCCTACATGACATTAAATTGCATGTCGTCCTGTATGACGTTAAACTATATACATTCCTACATTACCTTAAACTGTTATGTCTCACATGACGTTAAACAAGACTCTAAGAACTACGTATGGATTGATTCCCATCCTCTTGGGATACATAAGAATACCTATATGTTTCATCCATGGGTCCAGCCCCATATTTTCTAACCTCTGCTGGCCCCTAAGCTCGAGGTTTCTTCTTCAGAATTGCACATGGTGTGATGTGGACCTTGTCCTCATTCATGTAGTGTATGCTTTAGCACATCATTAACATTACCCCTATGGTCTCACATGACTTTAAACTTTTTTTTCTTTATTTTATGACATTAAAATGCATGGTTGTTCCTAACACATGACCTTAAACTGTGAAATTATCGTCCTGGCCGCACGAAAAAAAATGACACTGCATCGTGGTGTTCTCACTTGAGGGGACATCTTTTTGGGTATTAGTTATCCACCATACCATTTTTAAATGCCTTCATATGGATTTATTTTAGTATAGATACTAGGATTCTCTGTCCTAGGTTTATCGATTCAGAAAAAACATACATTTATCCTAATTGAAAAATAAGATCTATCAAATACCGCTTCTTTTGGTGCGAGGGCTAGACCTGCATGACCTATCCCTGACATTGGAAACTTACCATTCTATCTCTATAACTATGTATGGATTTATTACCATTATCATGGGGTACATAAGAATTCCAGGGAACTTTGCCTCGGGCCCAGCCTAACTTTCACTTTTGGTTCCTCGACCTAAAAGTTTCATGGGGAGTACGTTGTGGTGATACGGACTCCTATTGTCCTCATTAATGTCAGGTTTAATAATTACCTCACCACGTGTCTCCCTCCCTTAGTTATATCTATGTTCTGAGATCTATGACCATAAACTAAGGTCACTCAGCATTCTTGTTACCAGATGTTAAACTGCACGAAATCTTCTAGAACTATGTATGTAAAGACAAGTAAATTTCAAGGAATTTTTTTTTCTTAATTTCTTTGGGATTTTACGTGTACGCAGTTTCTGACCGCACCTAATTCTGAGGCCCGGTGTTCCTGGAATCATTTTTAGAAGTTTAGATCGGGTAAGTTCAGTGAATGAACAAGCGGGTTTTTCTAACTTTTGAACCGGTACTCGGAATCGAAATCAGAGGGCACCGATGAAACCGCAGCACTGGTATTTTCTTAGGAGAACCTTTTCTGAAGGTGCATTTACTCAGGGGGAGTTGTTAAAAATGTGAGGAATAAAATATAATTGTTTTATAGTTTTATTTTATTTCTTTACTAAGTGGTTTAAGTGTTAAGTGAAATAAAGTTGTGTCACAACTTTATTTCTCTCTTCTAAGTGGTTTAACTTCCATGTGAGGGAGTTGGGGTGGGACCCACTAAATCCTAACTTCTCTTGTTAGGATATTTGTGAGGTGGGGCCCACATGAGCCCCACCCCCTTCAAATTCTTAAAACTCCCTCTTAATTTTGTAACCCTTAAAAACTCCCCATTGATTAGGGTGACTTTATCTCTCCCCACTTTAATTCAAAGCCAACACATTAACTTAATTAAGTGAGTTATGTGTTTTGGATTTTGAGTTCTTGAAAAATCTTTCCATGTGTTAATAAAATAAGGAAGGCCTTATTTTATTTGGGGTTGTTTGAGTTGTGTGTGGATATTTGGAGAGAATTCTCTAAGTCTTGGAGAACTCCATCATCTTTGTTGAAGAACATCAAGACCTCAACGAAGAAAATCATCACCGCAAGGAGTGATCGACGTACCATTCTTCTCCTCTCCACAGCCAGTGTGAGACGCCATTCCCTCCTTGGACGTACGTCAATGCCATCATCGAAACCAACCCCATGATGCCGACTTTTGTCACCGTTGTTGAGGTAGGTTTTTTTTCATGTTCATGATTATTTGATGATTCTTCGTTCTATTATTGGCCGCCTGTTATCAAAATAACGGGAGGAGGTCAGACCGCACGTACATGGCTGAACCTCCTCCCCTTTTTTGTTGTTGATTTTTCTTCGTGGCTTGAAACGGAGGTTGTGCCATAGCACCGTGCGAGGTCAAGAGAACCGCGACTGGAGCGGGCTGCGGCGAAGGAGTGCGGCACCGTCGCGCCGCGCTGGTGAGACTGAAAGAGGCCGCGGCCGGAGCCGGGCCGCGGCGGAGGAGCGCGGTGTCATCACGTTGCACTGGAACACTGAGGAGGGTTGCAGCCGGGGTGGGCTGCGGTGGAGGGGCACAGCGCCATCGCGCCGTGCCGGACAGAAGGAATCTGTGGCCCTTGGCCGTGGCAGTTCAGCAAAAGGGGGTGGCCGGACTCACCCAGCAGTCGGCGCACCTGGAGGCGGGACTGGAAGGTCCCGCGGCAGCCACCCCCGGCCATCCTTAATGGTCGACCGTTAACCTAGAAAACCGGGGGTTGAAACCCCCGGCCAGCATAGCAAGGCGGACCCCTCAGGTCTGCCATTTCTAGGAAAGGGGCGGCACCCCCCCCCCCCCACCCCTTCTGCGTCCGCTCAGCGTGCGGGTGCCCGCACAGGGCCGGACCGGCCGCACCGGGCCTCTCCGTGCCATCCGGGCCGTGCCGCGCCAGCCGGGCCGGACCGCGCCCAACCGGGCCGACCCATGGGGTATTGGGTCGGGTCAGACCGGGCCCAAACCCCCTGTTTTCGGATAGATCTGTTCAAACGCCCATAACTTGGGCTACGAACCTCCGATAGACACACCGTCAGTTGAGTAGTGATCCTCGGATCGAGACGGTCTTTTAGGTATATTACACTAAAGGATTCAGAGAAACTTTGATATGGACAGGTTGGTTCGAACATGAAACTAACCAGGCCCTCGGAGCGGAAACGCTTATAACTTGAGCTCCGGACGTCCGATTAACGTGTCGTCGACTTTGTTGGATTCCTCTTAGTGAGATGGTTCTTTTGGATTACTCTTCTCTAGGTTTGGATGCAGAGGGAGTAGGGTTGGGTTGGTTTTATCTTAAAACCCAACCGGGCCCCTGGGATGAAAAAGCCAATAACTCTCAAACCGGGCGTCCGATTGACGCGCCGTCTATCGCGTTGAGTTCCTATTGACGAGACGAAACTTTGGGATACATCAACTCTAGACTTCGTGTCAGTTGATGTATCGACCCACTTGGATCGTGGAGCGGACCCTCCTGGAATCGAGTATACTATGTGCGGGAACCCTAGAGCTGGCTGCGACTGCGATGAGGACGACCACCATACTAGGATCCTCCGTGGATTCGACGAGGACGACCACCATACTGGGATCCTCTGTGAGTTCGATGAGGACGACTACCGTACTGGGATCCTCCATGGGTTCGATGAGGATGACTATTGTACTAGGATCCTCCGTGGGTTCGACTACCGTGTTGGGATCCTTCGTGGGTTCGACGATGATGACTAATTTACTTGGATCCTCCGTGGGTTCGACAGCGACAACTACTATACTTGGATCCTACGTGGGTTTGGTAGAGGAGATGATTCAGAGGCTACATCAAATCATCTCCACCCCTCTTCGTGAGTAGTATACCTGTGTAAGCTGAGTCTTGACTTTCAATTATTATCCATGATATGATTGACTTCCTTTCCTAAGTGGATTGGATTGTGTTATCCTATGTGGATTGGATTGTGTTATCCTATGTGGATTGGTTGTGTTATCCTGTGTGGATTGTTTTGTGAATTCCTATGTGGAATGGGTTATGTTTTTCTTGCATGGACTGGATTGTACTTGGGCTCATGTGCTGGAGTCGAGCTGGAATTGATGACTTAGGTATATGTATGGGCATATACCTAAGTAGAGTTGGTTGTTACTTTGAGATTTTATCTTTCCTTTGTGGTTTATCCTTCATGGATTCTGAGAGACCTTCGGGGGTCTCGGGGTCCCTAATGAGTAGCGTATACTCACCCCTGCATGGGCTATGCCCGCACTATGTTGTGTTGGATGCAGACGACAGACAGCGCTGATCAAGGTGGGAGCTCGTGGAGCTGGATGGTACCTGGAGGTGGATCACTAGATGGGACGTACTTGGAGCGGACGGATGGAGCCGAGGAGCAGAGGAGAATATCTGTACCCACCCTTCAGGTGGGATTTCTAGAGGATGGCTCGGACTCACTGCTTTACTTTTTAGTTGTTGTACTTTCATTTTAATTGTACTTTACTTATAGTTGGGTTTGTATTCTGGCCCATTTACTTTTTAGCACTTACTTTTGTACTCAGTTTACTTAGTGTCTACTTCAGCTTGTGTACTATGTGGTGTTTGTTTACTTTCTAAAGGCAATTCCTTCCCTTTTATTGGGATTTATGCCTTTGGTGCTAGATGTTAGCCACTGGCCTATGGAAGGCGGGCTTGGGGTAGTCACAGCATGGGCCCCGAGGACAGGTCGTGACAAATTGGTATCAAAGGTAGGTTCGGTTCTACCGTAGAACTCAGGACTCTGATCTTTCTTCTATGTGAAGTAATATTGTTAAGGGTAATGAGTGTGGTTATCAGTCCAGGGAGTCCACTGTTGGTGTGGCGGCTGAAGTATCCATATATTAGGACCCTGACTTCTAATTTCTGACTCAATACATGAAAACATTGATTGCATGTGTGTTTAAAGAGTTTTCTTTGTGATTACTTTATGTCAGCTAACCAGGTATACTGTATTAACCGTGGAGCACCTTCTTCTTTTTAGGATGGCCCCACGACGGCAGCTAGCAAGGGTTCCTAGTTACATGTGAGACGGCAGGCCACCGAGCGACAAGGCCTTGGTGCAGGGCCCTATTATAGCGGAGGCACAGGCGGTACCTCTTCCCGCCGAGCCAGCGATGCCACTATCCCCAGCCACTGAGATTGCACGATGCCTTAGTGCACTACACAAGTTTCAGCATCAGAGACCGCCCAAACTCCATGGGGAGACGGACCCTCAGGCAGCCGAGGATTGGCTGGAGGCTGTTGTACGAGTCTTCAGGTTGGTAAGAACACCAGCAGACCTCATGGTGATCCTTGCAGCAAGTCTCCTGCACGCGGCAGCAGGTAGATGGTGGAGCCTGATGCTCCAGGTTCACAACGAGGCATAACTACTTTGGATGTACTTCGAGAGCCTATTCCGCTCAGATTTCATTCCAAACACCCTCCGTATGGTGCGCATTCTGGAGCAACTATAGCTGCGGCAGGGCAGCATGATGGTAGCCCAGTACTCGATGAGTTTTATCGATCTCTCACGATACTCCACGAACATGGTACGGGACCCATTCTTTTGGGCCTGGACCTTCGAGAAAGGAATGAGGCATGAGATCAGGGCTTCGATGATCTCCCTCAACATTCCGACGTAGGCAGGGGTGCTGGAGAGAGCCCTTCTAGTGGAGAGTTTTCTCGCTGAGCAGTCACCAGCGGTGAGACCCTCGGCAGGACGACCCGTAGCGGAGTCTTCTGCAGTTGGCAGTAGACAGTTGACGTAGAGGTCAAAGTGGGCCAGTCCATTAGATGAACAATCTCAGGATGCAGATTTGATTGTACGGGGCACACGAAGGAGATCCATCCACACGAGGAGCAGGCAATGCTATGCATGCGGCAAGCATGGTCACATGGCTCGAGACTGCCCGACCCACCTAGCAGATGAGCATCAGGCAGTATAGGGACCTCCCAGGTAGAGGTTCGACCATGGTGGTCCATAGGTAGTAGGCGTATGAGGTAGAGTAGCTAGACGATCAGCGGATGGTGGGCGACGCTTTGAGGCCCTACCACCACCACCACCAGGAATACCACCCCGACCGTAGGGAACGGGTGGACAAGGGAGAGCTCAACTATAGGCAACTGAGGCCTACGACCTTGGAGATCCGGGAGTAGATAGACAGGAGCGGGACTGGCTCCAGACATGGAGACTTTTTTTCATGATTCTTCAAACTTTGTTGATATCTTTGATGCTTTGTGTCTTTGTACTTTGAGATGCAGTAATAAAAGACACTTGTTCTTGCGATGTTTTCTTCCATGTCCTTTCTATGTAATTGATACTGAGAGGTTCCGGTTAAAACTGTTGACTTGACTCTCACTTTCTATATTCCTACTGGAGGAGACCTAGTGACCACACACTGTTGCCAACAATGTGACTCGACCCTTGGAGTCAATAGTAACGGTTGGATCTCTTAGTAGTAGCATCGAGGCCTTACGACGTTGTCCATGGCATGAAATAGTACCGTTCATGTCAGGATTGACTGTATTAGGTAAAGAACGTGGTTCATCCAGGGGATGAGACCATATTTCTCTTTTCAGCAGAGGATGAATCTCAGCAGCTCTTGTAGATCATAGATGAATAAGGGTGGAGATGAGTTCTTACAAATGGATAATCACACCTGTTGTTTGTCGAGCGAATGGTTTACTATTCTCACTGATTCATTAGTCTCAGTTGTATCCTCTCTCAGAAGGACATGAACCTGATATGGCGGCGATGGCTTGAGTTCCTCCAGGACTATGACCTTGAGAAAGTTCATACTCCTGGGAAGGGTTACTTTGTAGAAGATGCTCTTAGTAGGAGATACGTGCACGACCTAACGCATATCATCGACCATGAGGAACTGGACATCGATGACGGGGTGACTTTTGCGGAGGTCCCTGTGGAGATCGAGGATCGATAGGAGTGGGTCCTACGTGGGTGGTCGATTCTTCTAGTGTGCATCAGGTGGCAGCACGGGAACCTCTAGGTGAGCACAGGGGAGTGAGAGGCTCAGATGCATGCTCAGTACCCCCATTTGTTTCCCTAGTTTTTGATGTAGCTTTATGGGGGCATAAAGCCCTGAGGTGGGAGTAATGTAAAGACCCATAAATTTCAAGGAAATTTTTTTTCATAATTTATTTGGGATTTTACGTGTACGCAGTTTCTGACAGCACCTGATTCCGAGGGCCGGTGTGCCCGGAATAATATTCCGAAGTTTAGATCGGGTACATTCAGTGAACGAACGAGTGGGTTTTTCTAACTTTTAAACCGGTACTCAGAATCGAAATCCGAGGGCACTGATGAAACCACAGCGCTGGTATTTTCTTAAGAGCACCTTTTTCGAAGGTGCATTTACTCGGGGGGAATTGTTAAAAATGTGAGGAATAAAATATAATTGTTTTATAATTTTATTTTATTTCTTTACTAAGTGGTTTAAGTGTTAAGTGAAATAAAGTTGTGTCACAACTTTATTTCTCTCTTATAAGTGGTTTAACTTCCATGTGAGGGAGTTGGGGTGGGACCCACTAAATCCTAACTTCACTTGTTAGGATATTTGTGAGGTGGGGCCCACACGAGCCCCACCCCTTCAAATTCTTAAAACTCCCTCTTAAGTGTGTAACCCTTAAAAATTCCCCACTGATTAGGGTGACTTTCCCTCTCCCCACTTTAATTCAAAGCCAACACATTAACTTAATTAAGTGAGTTATGTGTTTTGAATTTTGAGTTTTTGAAAAATCTTGGCATGTGTTAATAAAATAAGGAAGGCCTTTCATTATTTGGGGTTGCTTGAGTTGTGTGTGGATATTTGGAGAGAATTATTTAAGTCTTGGAGAACTCCATCATCTTCGTTGAAGAACGTCTAGACCTCGACGAAGAACGTTGTTACCGCAACGAGTGGTCGACGTGCCATTCTTCTCCTCTCCGCAGCCAGTGTGAGACATCATTCCCTCCTTGGACGTACGTCAATGCCGTCATCAAAACCAACCCCGCGACGCTGACTTTTGTCACCGTTGTTGAGGTAGGGGTTGTTTTCATGTTCATGATTATTTGATGATTCTTCGTTAAATTATTGGCCGCTTGTTATCAAAATAACTGGAGGAGTTCGGACCGCACGAACATGGCCAAATATCCTCCCCTTTTTTTGTTGATTTTTTTTCATGGCTTGAAATGGAGGCGGTGCCATTGCACCACGTGAGGTCAAGAGAACCGCGGACGGAGTGGGCCACAGTGAAGGAGTGTGGCACTGTCACGCCACACCAGTGAGACTGAAAGAGGCCGCAGCCAGAGCTGGGCCGCGGCGGAGGAGCGTGGCATCGTCGCACCACGTCGGAACACCGAGGAGGGTCGCGGCCGCAGTGGTCCATGGCAGAGGGGCACGAAGCCATCGCGTCGTGCCAGACAGAAGGAAGCCGCGGCGGTTCAGCAAAAGGGGGCAGCCGGACTCACCCGACCGTCGGTGCACCTAGAGGCGGGACTGGCAGGTCCCACATCAGCCACCCCCGACCGGTCTTAATGGCTGGCCGTTAACCTAGAAAACCGGGGGTTGAAACCCCTATCCAGCACAGCAAGGCAGACCCCTCGGGTCCACCATTTCCAAGAAAGGGGCGGCGACCCCCCCCCCCTTCCGCGTCCGCTCAGCGCGCGGGTGCCCGTATAGGGCCGGACTGGCCGTACCGGGCCGGACCACCCACGCCGGGCCGGGCCATCCGCGCCGGGCCGGGCCGCCCGCGCCGGGCCGGGCCGGGCTGCCCGTGCTGGACCGGACCCCCACGTCGGGTCGGGCCGCACCGGCTGGTCCGGTCCACGCCAGCCGTGCAGGGCCGCGCTAGCTAGGCCGGGCCACGCCCAACCGGGCCGGACATGGACCTAAGTCGGGTCAACCCGGTTCGGGCCGATCCATGGGGTATTGGACCGGGTCGGACCGGGCCCAAACCCCCTATTTTCAGACAGATCTATTCAAACGCCCATAACTTGGGCTATGGACCTCCGATCGACGCACCGTCAGTTGTATAGTGATCCTTGGATCAAGAAGGTAATTTTAGTTTATTATACTCAAGGTTTTGTAGAAACTTGGATATGGATGGGTTGGTTCGAACATGAAACCAACCAGGCCCTCGGAGCGAAAATGCTTATAACTTGAGCTCCGGACGTCTGATTGATGTGTCGTAGACTTTGTGGGATTCCTCTTAGTGAGACAGTTCTTTTATCTTAATTCTCTCAAGATTTGGATGTAGATAGATTACGGTCAGGTTGGTTTTATCTTAAAAACTAACCGGGCCCCTGGGACGAAAAAGCCAATAACTCTCAGACCGGGCGTCCGATTGACGCGCCGTCTGTCGCGTTGAGTTCCTATTGACGAGACGGAAGTTTAGAATACATCAACTCCAGACTTCGTGTCAGTTGATGTATTGACTCCCTTGGCTCGTGGAGCGAACCCTCCTGAAATTGAGCATGTTGTGTTCGGGAACCCTAGAGCTGGTTGCGACTGCGACGAGGATGACTACCGTACTGGGATCCTCCGTGGGTTCGACGAGGATGACCACAGTACTGGGATCCTCCATGGGTTTGAGGAGGATGACTACTGTACTGGGATCCTCTGTGGGTTCGACGAGTATGAATACTGTACTGGGATCCTCTATGGTTTCGACTACCGTGTTGGGATCCTCCGTGGGTTCGACGATGATGACTACTTTACTTGGATCCTCTGTGGGTTCGACAGCGACAACTACTATACTTTAATCCTACATGGGTTCGCCAGAGGAGATGATTCAGAGGCTACATCAAATCATCTCCACCCCTCTTCATGAGTAGTATACCTGTGTGAGTTAAGTCTTGACTTTTAATCATTATCCATGACATGATAGACTTGCTTTCCTAAGTGTATTGGATTGTCTTATCCTGTGTGGATTGGATTGTGTTATCCTGTGTGGATTGGATTGCATTATCCTGTGAGGATTGGGTTGTGAATTCCTATGTGGAATGGGTTATGTTTTTCCTATGTGGACTGGATTGTACTTGGGCTCGTGTGCTGGAGCCGAGCTGGAATTAATGACTTAGGTATATGTATGGGAATATACCTAAGTAGAGTTAGTTGTTACTTTGAGATTGTATCTTTCCTTTGTGGTTTATCCTTCGTGGATTCTGAGAGACCATCAGAGTCTCAGGGTCCCTACTGAGTAGCGTATACTCACCCCTACACGGGCTATGCCCGCACTACGTTGTGTTGGATGCAGACGACAGACAGTGCTGATCGAGGTGGGAGCTCATGGAGCTGGACGGTACCTGGAGGTGGATCACTTGACGGGACATACTCAGAGCGGACGGCTGGAGCAGAGGAGACTATCTGTACCCACCCTTCAGGTGGGATTTCCAGAGGATGGCTCAGACTCGATGCTTTACTTTTCAGTTGTTGTACTTTCATTTCAGTTGTACTTTACTTACAGTTAGGTTTGTATTCTGGCCCATTTACTTTTCAGCACTTACTTTTATACTCAGTTTACTTAGTGTTTACTTCAGCTTGCATACTTTGTGGTGTTTGTTTACTTTCTAAAGGCAATGCCTTCCCTTTTATCGAGATTTATGCCTTTGGTGCTAGATGCCAGCCCCTGGCCTATAGAAGGCGGGCTTGGGGTAGTCACGGCATGGGCCCCAAGGATGGGTCGTGACAATGTATGGCTTGATTCCCATCCTCATGGTATATGTAGGAATGCACAGAAATCTTGTCTTCGAGTCCATCCCCTGGAATCTTAAATATTTCACCCTCTTTTTCGGCCCCTTGGCCCAAAATCTTTTGGGAAAATGTGGTGTGGTGAGTACCTATTAGGTTCAAATTCATGTTGGGTTTTGAAATATCTTCACCATGTGCCTCCCTTGTCTTTTCCCAATCTGGTCCAAGTTCTATGACTCTAAGCTAAGATCTCTCTATGGGAACTACGTGTCAGGTTTGGATACTTCACCGCCCTTCACACAATATATTAAATCATGTACCCCCTTAATGGTCTACCCTATACCTTAATCTAGAAACATACGAACCCCAGACCATTGTCCTTGGAAAGGGACTCAACTCCCTCTATCTGATACATCTTATTGTTGTACTCAGATGCATTGTGACAAAGAGCCCGAAGTGTGGAATTTTCACAGGTAAATTCCCTCTTTCCATGTCTAAGCTTCATGAGCCCATTATTTGGATTTTCATACTCTTCCACGTCTAAAGGGATATCCTTTATGGCTTATTCTCATGCCACATTGGCTTACCTACCTTCTTAGGAAAACGTCCCAGAGGACCTCAGATGATATTTGTGACAGGTCCCGTATTTTGAACTTGGTCAATGGTCGACCCCCATTTGTTTATCCCCATTCTAGGCTAATGCTATATAGATGTTGTGTTTTGAACATGTTCAACGGTTACCCCTTATCATCACACCACCATCATTGTCATCCATATCTCAAGCATTATGATTCACATTTTTCCACTCCCTTATGTTCAAGTGGAATTCCCACATACTCATCTTTACCCCTTTGGAAATCTAGGTGTGTTAATTAGGCGGGTCATCATTATTGGAATTTCATTCACCTAGCATCTCGTTGCCCCTAATGTGTTCCTCCCTGTACTTATAAAGTCCCATCAATACTCCTTGTTTCCCATATTGAGCATAACTCATGTGGTCTTAGTAGTTTTGGTAGGATGTGTACAATAGAATCCATGCCACACATGTCTTTCGTCCCACATGACGTGAAACTTCATTCACATAACTACAAGTGGCATGATTCCAATTCACATGGGATACGTAGGAATGCCTAGACAACCTGTCTCAGGCCCAGTCTAGTTTTTACTATTATCCCCTCAACCTAAGTATTATCATGAGAGGGTGTGGTTTGTCTTGGAGTATTATGGTCCTCATTCACATCGAGGTATGTACCGCACCAAAAATTTCCTTTTTTGGGTAGCCATGTCCTCGACGCATGACTTTAAACTACGACCTATACCCTGACCAAGTTCAGGATGCCCCATGTTAATCATGGGATGTGTCAGTTTCCTCGCTAGAGAGGATTCTCCCAACCATCATTGGTCTCTGACCACACTATGCTTCAAAAACTACATTTGGCTTGATTCTCATCCGTATGAGATATATAGTGATGCAAAGACATTTTTCCTCAAGCCCAGCCTTAGGGTCATCAACCCTACTAGTCCCTCGACCCCGATATTGGTCCATGTAGTATGACTATTAAACTATGTGCATTGTCCTCACCGTGTGACATTTAAACTACATTTTTATCGTCTTTATTGGTATGAAGTAAAACTACAAGGCATTCCAGGTCCTTACCAAAGAGGTCCTATTTGGAAGTAGTTATGATCCCTGATCATACCGATGCACTCACCTAATGTGTATTCACCACAGTGGCATAATTTCAAGAGTTTTGGACTCCATTCGGATAACCCATCACTCCACCCTCAACGTTTTGAGTGCCATTTATTTGGAACATCATCCTCTTTCATGTCTAAAGGAACCCCCTAACAGTATGGATGCTCATCCTATGGCTAGCCTACTGTCCTGGGCCAATGTTCTGGAAGACTAATGGATGACATTTCGAGTCAGGCCCAGTGTTTTGAACATGGTCAGCGGTCGGTCCACATTTGTTATCCCCATTTTATGATAATGCAATAAGGACATTGTGTTTCAAACATAGTCAACAGTTATCCTTCATTGTCACACCATACCTACAGTGTCCTAAATTTTGGGTATCGTGATTCACACTTTCTACTCATATATGTTTAGATTAAGTCTAACTCCCCTGGCGTTACCCTGCTTGTGCACTAGAGCACACTAATCAAATGGAAATTCGACAGATCTGAGAGCATTATTCTTCGGTCAGGCCTCCCCCTTTATTCTCAGAAGCCCGGATGGGTCATTTATACCTCGGATGCCCAAAATTTGGTTGGAATTCCCACAATCAAACGAAGTGACAAAGAGACCATCCATTGTTTCTCACATCAGGCATGAACTACATGAGCTTTGGGATGGATTGCTAATTATTTCATGGCTATGGTTAGAATGCATCGAACTGAATAAACAAGTGAATAATCAATTCATGCACGTAGTTCAGAACAACCAGTATCAAAGAAGAATAAATTTATGAGTTTGGATAAAATAGGGCCCTTAAGGATTGATATTCCCCTGCCTCGAGGATCCTCTAGTATGATCCACTTTTTCTCCTCTATTCCATGGTCAAACACCGTCTTCCTTGACCCGAAATCTTGATTTTCGGGTCATTCTTTAGAAATAGGTTGGACCAATTTGAGTAGGAAATGTCCTTTATAAATTAAGTGACACCCAGCCTCTCCTTGGCTAGCTCCATTAGGTTCCATGTTAGGATGGGAGTCTGCGACCTGTCACCACAGATGTTCTATGTCAGAATAAATTCATCATACTAGTGCCCATCCAAGGGGATGTCCCCAATGCAATTAACATCCCAAAGACTGATACCAACCTCCCCATGGTGGAGATGGAAGGTGTTGGTACTAGGGGACCACCAGGTAAACATCTCCAGACCAAGTTCTTATTGGCAGTGGAAATTAAACCATGAAATCCACACCGCCTCGAACAACCCGATGTGCTGCAGTTCTGCCCCAAACTGATCACATGATTGGTGTACCCAATATTTCCAAGCCCACTCACTTGTGAAATTGTCTCCAGACCTTAGGTCCCAGTTCGACAGCCTGCCCTTCATCTCATCAGTGATGCTCTGTTGAAAGGTACTTGTGTAAGGGGCTAGAGAGTCCTTGGCGACCGGTTCACCTCCTGAAATGGTTATGGTCCTTCAATTCAGAACATAGATGGCCATATTCCAGGTTTCTCTGGTAGGATGGCCATTATTTGTGATGTTGTATCGGGGAAGATCATCCTCGTGAGTCACTCATGACTGTAGTGTGTCGACTTCGAATCCCGACACTGAGACCCCCTCTAAAATACCGAAATCTCATATCGGTAGATTTTCAGATAGAACATAATCCTTTTGGGCTTATTTCAGCATGTTGAAGAGAGTTTAATTTCTAGATGCAACTTTTTGGGCACCATAGACTTCAGGGTTCTTCACCATCTCAGCCCTCCGAGCAGCATACACAGCTTATCTTTCAGAATCTATTTGATCAGCAACCATCTTCTTTTGGTAAAGTCTAGAAAAGGACTGTGCAAAAAAGCCGGAAAGGTGTATGAAAAATCAAAATCTATTGATAAAACCTAAGAAAATGGTGCGGGAAACTGATTTTTTGAGAAAAATGACGACCAAAGTCAGTCGGTTCCGCACAAATAGAAGTCAAATTGTGAGATAAGGCAGGCGATATTTTCCACACATTAGAGCACCAGAGTTTATCACGCGAGAAAATTGGTATGAACCATGGGACCCCAGAGGGCTTTTATAAGCGTGGCGTGGGTTTTTCTGCATGCGGTAAAATGCTTTACGCACACATGAAGAGTTTTACTCAAACCACAACTGGAAAGGGAATTTGTCTTGGTGTGTCCCTCAGAATCTGACCTTCGTTCCCCCATGTAGCTCTGATTCCGATGGGGGGCAATTGTATATGCCATAATCCACCGAAGGCCTTGGACCAAATTTCGGGGGAAAACGAAGGAGAATTTTGACCAAAGGCACTGGTACGGGATGGCCCAAAAGGCTGCATGAAATATCCAAGGAGTTCATGGAAAACCATCTCATGACACCTAAAATGACACGCTAGAGAAATCTTTTGAACACCACATGGAAAGTTGGGCACCCCGTGAAAAGTTCTACACAGCGCGGAAATTTTCACGCCACGTTGAAAGTTGTGCACCACCGACTAAAGAAAAGATTTTTCCACACTAGTTGAGTTCTATGTGCCCTTCATTGCTACATCTCACCTATAAATAGCAGGGACCCCCCCTGCTTCAGGGATTAAGAATCTAAACCATCTCCCCTATGTGGAATTCACCTCTTACATGCGCAAAAGATGCCTTTCAGGTATGGGATTTTCTGCGATAGGTCTCCTAGGGGTCTGCCTTTTCACGGGATCCCTATGGCTTGACCCTCACCCAAGTACTTATTTTTTGTCCACTTGCGTGCAAGACCTTCCACTAGCGCACAAAACCTCTACCCCTCTTTGTATGCAAACCGCTTCCATTTCCCCGCACGCCTTGTTTTCTACTCAACTCAGCATTTTGTGCACAACAGTCTACTCTTTGCGCACCTATTGTGCGCAAACCTCTCCTTTTGTGCACAATGCCTTCCTCTGGTGTGCACCTTTTAACATGTGTTCAATGTCGCTTCCCCAGACACCATCTTTAGGTTCTCCTTACACACAAAATGCCTATGTTACACACCCTTCTTCTGTATGGACCTCCAAGCTTGTATGAAGTGATTTCAATGTCCCATGGGTGTTGCTTCAGGTTGCATTACTTAGCCTTATGATTCTTCACATTGGAACGCTAATGGCTATTGATTCTTCACATAGCCACACTAATGTGGGCCCCTAAATAGTTAACTCCACAACACCCCACTCATATGACATTATCAGTGCCTTCCCATCACCAAGGGTTAAAGCATGCTGATTATGTAAATCCTAGGGGTGCGGAGTGAACCCACCTCGTCTGAACTATAATATGTTAAACTGCCAAGAACCATCATCCTCAAAACATGAAGTTAAACTGTAACCTCACCCCGCACACTCTATGTGGCGCACCCTGTCTCAGACAATCTCTATGCCTACTTGTCTCCACCATAGTGAGATCATTCCTCGAATGGAATGAGATCCTCTTTGTCGGAGTGGTTCCTGTCCACGGGGAAGGGAATCCATCTTGGTGTAATCCCTTATCTTTCTTGCAGGAGTTAGTATCCTTACTCCTCCTTTATTCTTCCATGCCAAGGACCATAGGTGGGGATGGGCACCAGAACCCTCCTCTCTTCCATGCCAAACCCCTCTGGGATTTGTCGCCACCCGAGCCTCCATCCTGGTGTATGTCCCAATATTCATCTCCATGGGCTACAAACCATGCGTAATCCCCTGTTTCCTTTTTGGGATGCTAACCATGTGTAAGCCCCATTCCACCTTCCACAGATGCACCATTTGCAACATGATTGCCAAGACTTTGCTACCTCTTGTTTCTCACACTGAGCATGACTCACATCAGCTTAGAGTAGGCATAGACCATGACATCCCCTTTAGGACACCTTAGAGTGTAAGCCCCAAACACCTATTCCAAAATATGTGGACTTTGATCCTTTCTAAGGAAAGGTACATAGGAAGCCTCCCTAAGGTTTAAGACAAACACCTATTGGTGTCAAACCCCTTTATTTTTGTTCACCAAAACCTATTCTGAACTATGTGGACTTTGATCCTTGCCAAGGAAAGGTACATAGAAAGCCTCTCTAAATTTCAAGACCAACACCCATTAGTCCTGACCACTTCACGTAAGTTCACAAACACCTCGTCCTGAACTACATGTACTTTGATCCTTGTCAAGGTGAGGTACATAGGAAGCCTTCATGAGGTTCAAGACCAACTCCCATCGGTCCTAACTACTTCACGTTGGTCCACCCCTGTCCTACATGTCGTTAAACTGTACTCCCCTTTTTTCCCACATGACACTAAATTGTTTCCCAATCAGCTGTAAGTCGTTGTCAACCCCAATCAGCAGTAAACCATTATCAACCCCAATCAGCAGTAAGTTGTAATAAACCCCAATCCAGTGGTAAACTGTTGTCCTCCCCTTAATTGGGACACACATATCAGGTCCACCCCAATGGCGTTAGAACAACCTGGGATGGTAACCACATGTAAGCCCCACTATATCATCGGGTTGTTGTCCTCTTCATACATCCCAATTCTATGCCCCCATTATGAACTATGTGTACTTTGATCCTTGCTAAGGCAAGGTACATAGGAAGCCTCCCTAAGGTTCAATCCCATCACCCATGTCTCATCCTGGTCTTTCCCTCAAGCCTATGTATTTCAGGAAGGTCATTCCCTAACCCGGAGGTTCCACTTCCTCTGGTTCCCCTTCATATGGGTCACCTCATTAGGTGTCCCATCTCCTCAATGAACTACATGGACTTTGATTCCCTACCATGGGGATACGTAGGAAGTCTCTTTGGGGCTCAATCCCAACATCACTGTCACCCTCACATCTGCCCCATTTCATCCCCCCTCTACTTAGTTCTACTCTCCATCATCCATCCTGATTCTTACCCAGGCCACAACATCCCGGTGAGATCATGCCAATTCACCTCTTCACTGCTCCTAACAGTAACCGGGTAACTAACCATGTGTTAGTCCCAGTATCAGTGTTCCCTCCAGGGGTTGTACCCATCTAATCCACTCTATTCGGTGTTCCTATCTATCCAATCCATCTCTGTTAGACATTAAACTCGCGGCATACCCTATGTTAAACATGGGAAGTTGAGAAAAATCTCAGAGATATGCCTATAGCATTTAATTACCCACATTCGATGTGGGATGCCTCAGGTTTCTGTAACCTTGAGAAGCCCTATAATAAGGGGAAGAGAAACAGATGTACCAGTGTTCCAACTTCAAGAAACACCAGTGATGTCCAATGTGACTACTCCCCCGACAGAAGGTTGCTGCCCTGACCAGACCCCTTGGAATATCCTGACAGAATCAGTGTAATTAACCTGCATCAATGAAGACATGGAACCTGAAAGAGTTTCACAAACAACATATTAATATATGAGGGAGACCCAGACTAGTTAACAAGCTCTAATGAGGAATCCACAGAAGGAGGAACCGACATCCCACCATCCCATTTCGATCAAGGAGAAAACATCCCTAAATAGGCGACAGATGTCGCCCGCCTTTGGAAAGTAGGAATGTGGGGAAACAATCAGTGTGTACTCAGTGGATGGATGTGTGTGCCCTGGAAAAATTGTCAAAAAAATGTCTCAAAGAGAGGAATTTGAGATGAAAACCATTATCTTGTTTCAGATTCATTCTGCAACTGTACCTATCTTATTAAATAATTAATTTAAGTTTAATAGATACCTTATTAGGAACATTATTATTCAATATTAAATTTAATATAGACTATTTAATTTTATATTTTATTTATTTTTTCTATTTTTTCTTATGTTTGCATGGAAATTTTATCTATATTAGCTTTTTTTGTAATTTTAGCAACTGGAGATGATATTTTTATAATAAGTTAAATACTTAATGTAAAAATTATTGAACTAAATTCAAGTATTTAATTAAATATTAAATTACAATTACAATATTATATAGGTTCCCACAGAAATCATTGATAGATTTCTATAGAATTATTGAAGTAGGTGGTTAAATAAACCAAAACATGAACCTATAAGTTCTCGATGGGTGGGTATAGTTTGGGAAGTGTATCATATAATTATAATAAAAGAATAATTATGCTATTTATATTTTTTAATTCATTGAATTATATTTTAATTATTTTATATAAATAATTAAAAACAAGATGAAAAATCAAAAACCATATTTTGTGGACAAGGTAGTCCACAAAACACATGGTTAATGTCATTATATTTTTCAATGTGGATTGAAATATTTAAAAGTGGTTGGTTCATAAATATAATAATAATTTTGTATAATAATAACACTTATTTTATCATATTATTGTGTTAATGATAGGTTTGTAAGATAAATATTTCGATTAAAATGTTATGGATTACATAATAATCACTTTGGGACTTTGAACATTCTCTTGAAAGAACCCTTGAAATGAAGGGATTAGTTGGAATAATTAAGACCATAGGCTTTTAAAAATGATATATGAATATAGGATGGTAAATATCATAGAGTTTTTGGGAAGTAATTCAATGTATTGGGTGTTCCATGAAGAGATGGAAGTGTCCCCTTTTATAAGTGATGAAAATGGGTCTTTAGAGAATTCCATTTCATTTTAAATGATTTATTTACATTATTCTAGTGTCAAAAACTCCAAAAGATAGAATTAACTAAGTATTGGGTGTGATTAGGTCTATAAATAATAAACTAATTATTCCCATTCATGTTTTAAACATGTTGGAAGTCAATAATTCTATGGTTTTAACTTTTACATTTTTTTACCTTAGTAGCTAGTTTTTAACAAAATAAATTGCCATTTACTAAAAATTTGAATTAGACCGACTTACAAAATTGGTGTATGATGAACCTAATTTTTTTTTAAATTTAAACTAATTTTAAAATAATATAAAATGAAAAATTTATATTACAAATTTTTATATATTGAAAAATACTGGTTTGTAGAAAAATGGTGTTTTAAACCATATTTTTTATTTAACTTATTTAGCACTGGTTTTCAGTTAAATATTAGCTATCATAATTATACATATGTTTGAAAATCATATTTGATTCATCATTTGAAAAAATTTATTTAAATGATTGGATAAAAATTACACAATATTATTAAAATAATTCTAAAGTAATGGTGTTACCATTATCATGGCCATTAACTTTAATCTTACCAAACAAAATTTTATGACCAAAATTTAAATCTAAATTATTATATAAAATTTTCATATTGAGAAAAAAAATTAACTTCATATTTTATATTTAATTTTTATAAGTGATGGAAATTAATTTTTAATATAATCAAGTAAAAATAGTCTTTAGAATAAAATATTTCTTTGGTTTCCAAAAAGATTCACATGAGTTTTTATAAGAACAACATAGTGATTTTAAATGATTTGTTTTAATTATAAATATATATCATATATATAAATGTGTTTTGAAAACATTTAAGTCATTCTTTTAGTATGATAATTTCATAAAAATGGTATTTTTTAGCAAAATAATCCTTTTAAGTATTGACCTAAAAAAATTAATTTAGAAAAATAAAAAAAATTAAACATAAGAAAAAATTGTTATTATAAATAAAAAAAGTATGTAAATTTTTTCAAATGAAAATTTTATAGTTTTTAAATTCATTTTTTAATAAAATAAAAAAATATATTGAAGGCCATTTTTATTGGAAAATGAAATTTTCAAATATTTCATGTTATTGTTCTTATTTCATATAATTTACCAACTAAATTATATTTAATAAATTATTAGTATTAGACATAATTTATCATCATTAATCATATGTTTCTTGAAATATAAATTCATAAACATATAAAGGCTATTTTAAAAAAATCTAAAAATCAATGATATTATTTGTTAATTTATGTAATCTAATTGAATTTCATTTATATTAAAAGATTATTTTATTTTCTTTATACATATATTTCATAAACTAGTTTCTCATATTCCTTCATGTTAATTCAAAGTCTTGGTTTTAACAGTCATACTTTATATTTATATTTTTATGTAAATATATTATGGTTTCATTTCTATTTTAATTTGCATGTGCAATAATATATTAAACACATTTAATTGATTTAAAATAATTTATTTATTAAAATCATGGGGTGTTACGTTCTTCCCCACTTAAATAAATTTCATCCTCAAAATCTTTGATTATTACTCACCAATGAAAGGGTATTCTTTTCATATTTATCATATGGGATGTAACTTCTGATATGACATCAGCCTTACTTTATTAGTCTATATTTAGTTATATTTCTTCAAAAAACATTAATATTTCATACAATCATATTGTCAAGTGTATATATACCATAATCATACATTCTCCAAAATGTACCTTTCCTGAGATCATTTGAATATATAATAAATTAAATATATTTAAACCATATATTATTTCATAAATTAGCACTATATTTAACCCTAAAATAATATTAATCACTAGTTCATAAGGTCACACCTGAGTCAATATATATCATAATCCCAGAAGTGAAACTAACATCACTAAAATATCAATAATAAATTATAAATTCTATGGTTACTCATACTACGTAACATAATTTTTCAAAATCAAATAATAATTTATCATATCAATATCAAGAGTATATAAAACCTAAGAGTAATCCACCCGTTAATGAAATGTTCTTTAATATTTGTCTCCATAAAATATAACCATGTCATAAATTCACATTGCATGTTTATTGATACCATTTGATATATTCTTCCAAACCTTCAAAGAATAACTAAAGAAGAATAATCATTATATGTTTCACGTAATCCTCATTAATTTTTTAATATTTTAGAATATCATTTATAAATATATATCATTATTTAAAATATTTAAGAGTGTCAATATTTTATTTCTTTTCAAATATAAACATCATTATATTAGAAAAGACATGGAAAGTCGCCATTTTCCATCATAGTAATCATATAATCAAATTATCAACCATTTAAATATGATCCAAAATTCAGTTATAAGATATAGTGGTTTTAGGATAAATACCTTTCTTAGTATCATTTTTGTGATCATATGGAACTTTTAGGTCAACCTATGATTATAATTTTCTAATCCTTGATTATCTATGATCGTTTTTCAATTAGGTTCTCTAACCTAATTAGTAAACATCATTCTTAAATCCTTCATAATAGTTCAAAATGAAAATGGGATAAATCAGAGAATATACCCCAAGAGTGTCAAACCAGGTGTGTATTTATGCCTCTTTTTCATGAACCTCCTGATGAAGAAGTTTTCAAGATCACTTTTGGGATAACTGCACTTAGAGTAGGGTAAATCAGTATGGGAATACTTTTTTACTTATCTAAAATTTTATCCATTTCATTTCCTTTACCTCTTATTCAGTGAATATATCACTTATCTTATTCCCCTATGGTTAACGTGCCTACACATAAAAACAACACGACATAATGGACCCCAAAGTTTTTTGGACACCATCCTTATATATGTGGGTTTAATTAATTAATTAAAATAATTAATGATGGGATATTAATTTATTTAGAAGCCCCATGATGGTATTTTAATTTTTTTGAAAATTTTATTACAGCGTATGATTTTGATTCATTGTGCATCACCCATATGGGGCCTTTTGGTTACTCTGAGGTGTAGCCCATAGCTTGAGCATGGTTAGGTAAATCGTGCGACAAGAATTCAGTTTGGATCAGTATTTGGATAGTGCAATTAGAATAGTTATAGCATGGTTAGTCCAACATAGTGGCACCTAGGGGAAACTATGCATTGTGGGTTTTGTCTATGTAGTTCCATGTACACAGTTTGCACATGGTTAAGTAAACTGTGTGGCCTAACCATGTGGTTTTCTAAGGATTTGAAAAATTGTTATTTTATTATTTTTTCATTTTTTTCATTTTTTTACTCCAAAAATTTAATACACTGCCTCACCCCTATCCTTCCCCCTTATGTTGAACTGACCCCACCCCACCCCTCCATGGGTGTGCACGAAAACCCCTAGCAATCGCTCCTCCTCCTCATGTGATGAAAACCCTACCTCCCATTTTCCTACCTTACTCCTTAGATTTCGAGCATTGTTACCTCTAGTTTTAAGTAGTATGATTCTCCCTCTATCTACTATATGATTTTCTACATAATATAAACCTTAATCACAATCGTGGTTCCAATTATAGTTTGATAGAAGTTTAACATAATAATTTTGGGTGTTTAGGGTTTAGAGAGACCCTATATTTCTTGTGGGATCCTTCTCCTCTGAATACATTGTGATTTGGCTCACCACAGTGTGCTTCTAGATCTATTTCATATGGTTTTGGATAAGTGTTTCTTTTCTATCACATTAAATTACATTCCTTTAATTGAATAGGTGTTTTAAACAATATATCTGTTAATTTATGCCTATGTGTATTAACCATGAGGGGTTGTTTGAAATAAAATTAAGCTTTAAAACTTTTCATGGGATGTGAATCTATGACAAGTCATTGTGAAAATTCATGGATGGATTTTTAAAGAATGGTTTTTGTTTTAAAATAGGTGGAAAACATATCTCAAATTTTTAAAAAGTATTCCTGGATTAAATTAGGTTTT
Organism: Viscum album; assembly: GCA_963277665.1. NCBI lineage: Eukaryota > Viridiplantae > Streptophyta > Magnoliopsida > Santalales > Viscaceae > Viscum > Viscum album. Next base: position 124,681,666 of record OY728160.1, read on the forward strand.
AATAGAATTGTTTTGGGTTATTTATTTTCAAATTTTTGTGATAATATTTTTTGGGTGTTGATAGTTTTTAGGAAATTCTGAATGAGTTACGTGATTTAAAAGGGTGTTTTTTCCCATGGGTATGGTATTTAGACACTCATGTGGTTTTTAATATTTTAAAATGTGATTTAAAAAGGGTTAGAATGGGTTTCCATTTTATTTTCAATTTTTTTTATGAAATGGATTGGAATTATAATATTCTTTTAAATTGACAAACCAATTTAAATTTTATTAGAATGATATTTCATAAATTACGTGATTCTCCCTTGTGTCCCTTTTTTATTCTTATTTCCCATAGTGGCAAGTGAACTCATGTGGGTATGTTTGTTTTACTTCATTGCATATGTTTTTTATGTTTTTTTGTGATGACCCAGACTCTCTTGGTCCTTCCCTTTGCCGAAATCCAGGTTATAAAGGAGTGGCGTCTCGGTGAGACCGATCGGCGCGACCGATCGGTGAGACCGATCGGTGAGACCGATCGGTGAGACTGATTGGCGAGACCGATCGGTGCGACCGATCGGGGAGACCGATTGGTGAGACCGATCGGGGAGACCGATCGGTGAGACCGATCGGCGAGAACGATCGGTGAGACCGATCGGTGAGACCGATCGGCGAGACGGATCGGTGAGACCGATCGGCGCGACCGATCAGCGAGACCGATCAGTGAGACCGATCAGTGTCACCCAGCCTTGTCAAGTTGTTTCCAGTAGCGCTCCTTTGCGTAAATAAGGTTTTAAACCCTATTCTGACTTGTTTAAGCATGTTTTTAAGACCCGTAATGCCCATAAGAGTTTTAATTAAATACTTCATCAATTCATGAGCCGGCTTAAACCAACCGACCCCCTTTTTGTGACGAGTGGAGCCGCGTGGTCAACCCACAACCCCCGCGCCTTACGTGGTTTCGCATTTTCACCACAACCGTCCCCGGATCTTATAAATTAAGGGTTAGCTGTGGTTTCTCTTTTCTCGATCGTGGCTTTTCACAAACAACTTTTGGTGCATCGGGACCGCCTCATCATTATCCGTAAAGTTCCGCGCCCTGTCCTAAACGTCGATCATATATCAACAATTAGGGAATTTCTCCTTCGTCTCTCTCTTTGTGTATCATGCAGGGTGGGCGTGCTTTTGATTCTGTAGAATTGGGTAAACCATACCTAATTAAAGATAATGAACGAATTCTATAAATAAAGAGAGGGGGGTTGTGATCGTTGATGGTGTTTTATATTCTGATTTTGTTTCTTCTATGACCATCTTGTTGAGTTGTGCTGGCTTATGCCTTCTGAAAATCAAGGCCGTTGGTGGTCGTTGTTTGTGCACTAATGAACCCTTGCTGATGTTTTAAATGGCTTGTTGTGGTTTTAAACCCCTGTTGTGAAAAGTAATTGGTTAATCACATATATCCGGCCAAATAAATTGAGGCACCAGGATCTTTCCTTCTGTGATAACCCCTGGTTAAAACACACGAAAATTGAAATCATGGAGTGTGTTAAGTCGTTTAAATCTGAAAATACCGGCATGACCCTGACTTGTGTTGATGGTGGTAGTCGGTTGTTTTCTTTCGGGCCGATTGTTGGAGATGTGGGAGGGGATGGGATCCCCTATTCTTTTATACTCTTTGTGGTTGTGTGAAATTGGGGATGGGATCCCCTATTGGTATGGATTTTCTGGTTGTCAGTTTAAATCCGGGTGGTTACTTGTTTATATCACGAATTGGGGTGGAATCCTCTGTTGTTGAGAACCGGGTATGGGTGTTATGGTTGTTGCCTGACTGTTTGCTTTTCTGGACTTATGCTTATGCCTCCTAGTTGCCCAGTAGTGCTTAAACATAAACATTATTACTGAACGTGAAATAAGAAAGGGAACAAATGGGTTGTTAGCATGAGTCGTGACTCGGACTTGAGTGTTGTTGTGATCTGTAGGCTGTCTGAAGAAAAAACTAGCTTTGGGTGAGTGCTTTCTATATATATATATATATATATATACTTATATCTTTGTGTTTCTTATTCGCGCCCCACCCAAGTTGAGCACTTAGTGCCGAACACCCCCATTTAATGGGGGAGGGTGTTTTTCCCAACACTATTCATAGTGACTGGTTATTAGCTCCTTTTCTTCTCCCTTTCCCGGATAGCCCAAGTATCTTCGGGCAGGATGTGATGGCCTGAAGTCCATTATTAGCCCAAGAACCTTCGGGCTGGGTAGTGTGGTGGTTGGCCAGGTGTGTGCGGCATGTGGTTTCCCAAGTGTCTTCGGGATGAGGCCCAGGTGTCTTCTGGCGTGGCAGTGGATCCTTTAGCCCAGGTGTCTTCAGGCGTGGTGGTGGTTGTTCTGGACTAGGTGTTTGCAGGCATGGTTACATGTGACATTTGTGGCCCAGGTGTGTGCGGGCGGGGTTTGGCAGTGGGACTGCGTGTGGTTGTGGCCCAGGTGTGTGTGGGCGGGGTTTGGTAGTGGGACTGTGTGTGGTTGTGGCCCATGTGTGTGTGGGCAGGTGCGGTAGTGGGACTGTGGTGAGAATGGCGGGATTGGTCCGATGTGTAGGATGTCTCAATAACCAGTGGGAAAGTGGCGTGGCGTACCCAAACATAGATGTGCTCTTATGATATATATTACTTGACTTGCGTTATTTGTAGAGTGTGCCTTGGTGAGGCTTGGGGTGGATAGTTTACCTTGATAGGTGTTTGGTTTTCTCTTTTTCTCATGGTACTTTAGTACGTTCCCCCACTTGTGCACGAGAGTCTTTGGTTTTCCCTACTGAGTGTACTTGTATGCTCACCCTACGTATATAAAAACTGCTTTTAGGTTTCCAGGAGGACTTCGGGGATCACGCAGGACCATACTAGCTCGGACCTTTGGAGCAGTTGCAGTTGTTGTTTTCTTTTCTCTTTGGTACTTACTGTGTAGTTACATATTGCACCTTGTGGCTTTTACTTTTGAAACATGCATGTGGGAATGGTTTACTTTTGGATTTAATTTTCTTTCTGCCTTGGTGTTGTTGGGTTTTCTTCTCTTTATCTCTCGATCCTATAAAATTAAAAGGGTAATTCCTTCCATTTGTGAGAAATTTCTATACCCTTGGTGCTAGTCGCCACTCTGGGACCTATTGAAGGCGGGTTTCAGAGGTCATTATCTCTCCTTCAACTTGAAGAAGGAAGGGCCTGGCAATCTGCTGACCCTTCCCTCCTTTTGGTGAAGGCGAGTCGTGACAGAATGGTATCAGAGGTGATGGTTGAGAGATAGGATGGAGTCTGGAGTTAGGCACAGTGAGGATTGCATGGGATGGTAAGGCAACGGTGTTGGTGACCTTGGTGCGCGAATTAGTCCAGGGAAGACCGGCTAGGACACGGGATTTTAGGGCCCCCCGTGATCCGATGCAAGGACTCTGGACATACCGAACGACCAAGTGAGGCCACACTGATTGCAGGTTAGAGACCCAAGGAAAGGTACATGCATCATAATGACTTGTGTTCTTGTGTTTCTGGGATGTCTTGTGGATTAAGAATAAATTAAATTTTAAGAAGTTTTCAGAACGATATTCTGCACTACTTAGGATTAGGCATTCCTTTTTTACCTTTCAGTTATGGCACCTGGAAGGCGACCACGTGTGGTACAGGCGATCGAGGCCCCGGAGACTACTTTGGCCAATCGGCAGAGAGCTGATTGAGAGGAAGAGGATGACCAGTGGCAGAAGACTCTTTTATCCTTCCAGCGACAGGCCCTCGAGAAGTATGAGGGAAGAACCTCCGATATGAAGATGAAAGGCTGGCTAGAGGAGCTAGTTATAGCCTTCGGCCTAATTCGGGCCTCGACCAAATACTGGGTCCCTCTGGCCATTAGCCAGATGCGGGGAGCAGCACGTCAATGGTGGATGCTTTACCTGGGGGAGAGGAGAGAGTCTGAGGTGGCTTGGGTGGATTTCGAGAAGGAGTTCCGGGCGGAATTCCTCTCCTCGACGATGAAGGCAGAAAAGAGGCAGGAACTACTCTCCCTCCAGCAGGGGAGTATGTCTGTGAGGGAGCTAGGGATCAAGTTCAAGGACCTCCTACGTTTTGCTCTGGACCTCTTTCCCGACGAGGAGTCTCGGGCAAGATGTTTGGAGGAGGCACTCCGACCCTCCCTCCAGTATGCTGTTACCCCCTTTACCCTGCCGACGTACTTGGAGGTCCAGAAGAAGGCCGAAGTGGTGGAGCGGATGCATGCTATAGGGGGAGTGTCGTGGGAAGGGATCCAGATGGGACCATCGAAGGGGAAGGCTTTCAGCACCAGGGCTCCAGCGTCAGGACCCTCTAGGTTCTGACCCGCCGGGAGCAGGCCGCAGCAGTTTCATTTTCGATCCCCTGGCCCTCTCCCTTTTCCTTCGGGCCCAGGACCGTGGTGTTTCATCTGTGGGAGCCCTGGGCATCTCCGGAGTCAGTGCCCCGACCGGATGTAGTACAGCAGTAGCAGTCATCCCCAGCACCCTCCCCAGCAGCAGCTTCTAGCCAGACCTTTCCAGCAGCAGCAGTAGGGACAGCGAGCTCCCGCTCCTACGAGGGCAGATGTAGGAGGAGGAGGCCGACCTCAGGGCGCTCCACAAGGACCTCGACCAGGGTGTGGTCGGGGAGTTGGCTGACAGCCGAGGGGTAGGGGAGATGGGCGTGGACAGTTGCACGCTGTGGAGGCAACAGTTCCGGCAGTGCCAGAGGTTGTTCGAGGTACGATCAGTCTGTTTAACACTCTTGCTTATTCTTTGTTCGATACCGGAGCTTCGCACTCATTCGTTGCACCCAGTCTAGCTCGTGCCTTGGGTCTAGATGCCGAGATACTTCCAGTGCCCCTAGTGTTGATCACACCAGTTGGAGGTCATACCGACTTGTTGTTCGTTTATCGGGGATGTAGACTTATGATAGGGACACACCAGTCGGTAAGGTATCTTCTTCTGCTACAGATTCAGCCATACGATGTCATCCTAGGCATCAACTGGTTATTTTCTGTGTGCGCCATCATCGACTATTTTCGAAGAAGGGTGGTGTTCTCAAACTTGGACAGCCGGCGTGTTACCTTCACCGGTGAGCGAAGCAGACCAAAGGGGAGCAAGGGAGAGGAGCCTCTCCTCTCCTTGTTGACCGAGCTGACAGTGGAATCAGTAGAAGATGAAATGGTGGAAGTGTCAGAGATCGTCTGTGAGTTTATGGACATCTTTCCTGAGGAGGTGACGACTCTACCCCCTCGACGTGATGTTGATTTCGGGATAGACCTACAGCCCGGTGCTCGTCCAATATCGATGGCTCCTTACCGGATGGCACCTTCGGAGCTACGGGAGTTGCGAATACAGATTGACGATCTGATGAAGAGGGGTTATGTTCATCCGAGTGCATCACCGTGGGGTGCTCCGGTCTTGTTTTCAAGGAAGGCAGATGGTCATCTTAGGTTGTGCATAGACTACAGGAGGCTGAATCAGGTGACGATCAAGAATCGCTACCCTCTTCCAAGGATAGATGATCTTTTCGACCAGCTGAAAGGGGCAGGATGGTTCTCAAAGATCGACCTATGGTCTGGGTACCACCAGCTGAGGGTGAAAGAGAGTGACATCCCAAAGACATCATTCAGGTGCAGGTATGGACACTTCGAGTTCGTAGTCATGCCCTTCGGTGTTACGAACGCCCCGGCTGTGTTCATGGGTCTTATGAACTCCATCTTCTGGGAGTACCTGGATCGGTTCATGGTTGTGTTCATTGACGACATCTTGGTCTACTCTAGATCAGAGGAGGACCATGCAGAGCACCTGAGGACAGTTTTAGAGGTCCTCCGACAGCACCAGCTCTATGGGAAGTTGTCAAAATGCAACTTCTGGACACGAGAAGTGCAATTCCTCGGGCACGTGGTGTCCGAGCAGGGGGTAGCGGTGGACCCATCAAAGGTTGAGGCAGTTGTTTCTTAGGAAGCACCCAAGAATGTGGCATAAGTCCGAAGTTTCCTCAGACTGGCAGGTTACTACCGGAGATTCGTACCCAACTTCTCCCGAGTAGCAGCCCCTTTGACGACTCTGACCAAGAAGGACCAGGCTTTTGTATGGAGTGAGCAGTGCCAGTCATCCTTCAGCTACCTGAAACAGAAGTTGGTCAGTGCCCCATTGCTGAGATTACCAGAAGAAGGGGTGGCTTATGAGGTGTTTTGTGATGCTTCAGGACAGGTCCTGGGATGCGTGTTGATGCAACGACAAGGGGTGATCTCTTATGGGTCCAGGCAGCTACGTTCCCATGAGCGTAATTACGCCACCCACGACCTGGAGCTAACAGCGGTCGTTTTTTTGCTAAAGTTATGGCGGCACTACCTCATCGGGTCATGCTTTGTGGTCTTCACGTATCACAAAAGCTTGAAGTATATCTTCTCCCAGCGGGACTTAAACTTGTGACAGCGAAGATGGGTGGAGTTCCTCCAGGATTACGACTTCAATATCTCTTATACTGAGGGTAAGGGCAATGTGGTGGCCGATGCCTTGAGTAGGAGGACGTAGAAGGATGTCATCCGAGATTCGGCGGATGCCTGGAAAGCGATGGGAGAGTTGGCTACCTTGCACCTAGATGCGAGGGTGGATAGCGGCAGAGGATGCCTATATCAGATGACAGTGCAGTCATCCCTATTTCAGTAGGTGGAGGAGTCTCAATGGGGAGACCTAGAGTGTGAAGTGATGCATGACCAAGTTGACCAGGGCAATGCTCCGGAAGGATGGAACGAGGATGGTCGGAATCGGATGCTTTTCCAGGGAAGGTTGTTTGTCCCTGAGGCGATGCGTGGCAAGGTTCTCAGTGAGTTCCACAACTCACCCCTGGAGGTACACCCAAGAGTTTCCAAGATGTACCATGGGTTTAAGAGGCAGTTTTGGTGGCCCGGAGTTAAGCGAGCGGTGGCAGAGTTTATGGCCAAGTGCCTAGTGTGTCAGCAAGTGAAGGCTGAACACTGAGTTCCAGGCGGCCTACTACAACCCCTAGATGTCCCCGAGTGGAAGTGGGATGACATCTCAATGGATTTCATCATGGGACTACCCAAGGCCCAAGGAGGGTACGGCGCCATCTGGGTGGTAGTGGACAGGTTGACGAAATCGGCTCACTTTCTGGCGATCATGGAGTCGAGTGTTGTGGATGCTTTGGCACGAAAGTACGTGGATGAGGTGGTGCGGTTGCATGGAGTTCCGAGGTCTATAGTCTCAGATAGGGATGCACGGTTTACCTCGCGAGTCTGGAGAGGATTGAAGCATGCATTTGGCACCCAGTTACGTCTTAGCATAGCTTTCCATCCACAGACGGATGGACAAACAGAGCGCACCATCCAGACTTTGGAGGATATGCTGCGAGCATGCGTTCTTGACTCTGGAGGGTCATGGGTGAAATACTTGCCTCTGGTAGAGTTTTCCTACAATAATAGTTACCACTCTACCATTGGCATGGCCCCGTTTGAAGATTTGTACGGGAGGCCATGTCGTTCGCCTGTGTGTTGGACCGAAGTAGGAGAGGCAGGCATCCTTGGTCCGGAGATGGTGCAGAACACGACAGAGAAGGTTCAGCTCATAAGGGAAAGGATGAAGGTGGCCTAGGACCGGCATAAGTCGTACGCTGATACCAGGAGGAGGCCCTTGGAGTTTGAGGTTGGGGACCACGTGTTCTTAAAGGTCTCCCCTCAGCGTGGGCAGCGGAGGTTCAGAAAAGGGAGTAAGATTTCTCCCAGATTCATCGAACCCTTCCAAGTGTTGCGGCGGGTCGGCGAAGTGGCTTACCAGCTAGCGTTGCCACTGCCGCTACTAAGGATACATGATGTCTTTCATGTGTCCCAGCTCCGTCGGTATCTGCACGACGATTCACACGTCCTTGATTGGGGTGATCTGGACATCGAGGACGACGTGACCTTCGTGGAGAGACCAGTGGTGATCGAGGATCGCAAAGAAAAGGTGCTTCGCGAGCGAACCATTCCCTTGGTTCGCGTGTTGTGGAGACATGGTGGGCTTGAGGAGATTACGTGGGAGAGGGAAACACATATGTGTACTCAGTACCCAGAGTTGTTTTAAGTTTTGTTCCATGTTGTACCTGTTGTGATAGAACGTTTTGTCTTTTGGCTATGAAATGTACTGGTTTTCTTCCTCTGCTTTTGTGTGAGAAGCCCCGACTATGGGGAAGGAGAGAACTCGACCCCTAATCGAGACGCATTTATTTGGATGCAATTAAACCTGTGCGGGCGATTCAGTGCCGCCCAAAGCAGATAATATCTTGACATGGGGGAGGAGACTCCCCAACCCACATGTCCGGGCAGTTTGGCATGGTATGTTGCTTAGTTCGTGACAGGAAGATGTTCTTAGTTAACGATGAGGTTCACTCCTGAGAGGGATCTTTTGGGGTGGTTGTTCGGACCCGCCCTTTCCTTCTGGGTTGTTTAAATTCTCGGGGACGAGAATAGTTTGAGAGGTATCTGATGTGATGACCCAGACTCTCTTGGTCCTTCCCTTTGCCGAAATCCGGGTTATAAAGTAGTGGCGTCTCGGTGAGACCGATCGGCGAGACTGGTCGGCGAGACCGATCGGCGAGACCAATCGGCAAGACCGATCGGCGTGACCGATCGGTGAGACCGATCGGCGCGACCGATCGGCATCACTCGGCCTTTTCAAGTTGTTTCTAGTAGTGCTCCTTTGCGTAAATAAGGTTTTAAACCCTATTCTGACTCGTTTAAGCGTGTTTTTAAGACCCGTAATGCCCATAAGAGTTTTAATTAAATACTTCATCAATTCATGAGTCGGCTTAAACCAACCGACCCCCTTTTTATAAAGAGTGGAGCCGCGTGGTCAACCCACGACCCCCGCGCCTTACGCGGTTTCGCGTTTTCACTGCAACCGTCCCCGGCTCTTATAAATTAAGGGTTAGCCGTGGTTTCTCTTTTCTCAATCGTGGCTTTTCACAAACAACTTATGTTGCATCGGGATTGCCGCAATGTTATCCGTAAAGTTCCACGCCCCCGGCCTAAATGTCGATCATCTATCAACAAGTAGGGAATTTCTCCTTCGTCTCTCTCTTTGTGTATCATACGGGGTGGGAGTGCTTTTGATTCTGTAGAATTGGGTAAACCATACCTAATTAAAGATAATGAACGAATTCTATAAATAAAGAGAGGGGGGATGTGATCATTGATGGTGTTTTATATTCTGATGTTGTTTCTTATATGAACATCTTGTTGAGTTGTGCTCGCTTATGCCTTCTGAAAATTGGGGCTGTTGGTGGTCGTTGTTTGTGCACTAATGAACCCTTGCTGATGTTTTAAATGGCTTGTTGTGGTTGTAAACCCCTGATGTGAAAAGTAATTGGTTAATCACGTATATCCGGCCAAATAAATTGAGGCACCAGGATCTTTCCTTTTGTGATAACCCCGGGTTAAAACACAAGAAAATTGAAATCATGGAGTGTGTTAAGTCATTTAAATCTGAAAATACCAGCATGACTTTGACTTGTGTTGATGGTGGTAGTCGGTTTTTTTCTTTCAGGCCGATTGCTGGAGATGTGGGAGGGGATGGGATCCCCTGTTCTTTTATACTCTTGGTGGTTGTGTGAAATTGGGGATGGGATCCCCTGTTGGTATGGATTTTCTGGTTGTGAGTTTAAATCTGGGTGGTTACTTGTTTATATCACGAATTGGGGTGGAATCCTCTATTGTTGAGAACCGGGTATGGGTGTTATGGTTGTTGCTTGACTATTTGCTTTCCTGGACTTATGCCTATGCCTCCAAGTTTTCTATTAGTGCTTAAACATAAACATTATTACAGAACTTGAAATAAGAAAGGGAACAAATGGGTTGTTAGCGTGAGTCGTGACTCGGACTTGAGTGTTGTTGTGATATGTAGGTTGTCTGAAGAAAAACCTAGCTTTGGGTGAGTGCTTGCTATATATATATATACTTGTAGCTTTGTGTTTCTTATTCGTGCCCCACCCAAGTTGAGCACTTAGTTCTGAACACCCCCATTTCATGGGGGAGGGTGTTTTTCCCAACACTATTCGTAGTGACTGGTTATTAGCTCCTTTTATACTCCCTTTCCCGGATAGCCCAAGTATCTTAGGGCAGGCTGTGATGGCCTGAAGTCCATTATTAGCCCAAGAACCTTCGGGCTGGGTAGTGTGGTGGTTGACCAGGTGTGTGCGGCAGGTGGTTTCCCAAGTGTCTTTGGGATGAGGCCCAGGTGTCTTCGAGCGTGGCAGTGGATCCTTTAGCCCAGGTGTCTTCAGACATAGTGGTGGTTGTTCTGGACTAGGTGTTTGCAGGCATGGTTACATGTGACAGTTTTGGACCAGGTGTGTGCGGGTGGGGTTCGGGAGTGGGACTGCGTGTGGTTGGGGCCCAGGTGTGTGCGGGTGGGGTTCAGCAGTGGGACTACGTGTGGTTGTGGCCCAGGTGTGTGAGGGCGGGTGCGGTAGTGGGACTGTGGTGAGAATGGCGGGATTGGTCCGATGCGTAGGATGTCTCAATAACCAGTGGGAAAGTGGCGTGGGGTACCCAAACATCGATGTGCTCTTATGATATATATTGCTTGACTTACATTATTTGGAGAGTGTTCCTTGGTGAGTCTTGGGGTGGATAGTTTACCTTGATAGGTGTTTGGTTTTCTCTTTTTCTCACGGGACTTTAGTACTTTCCCCCACTTGTGCACGAGAGTCTTTGGTTTTCCCTACTGAGTGTACTGTATGCTCACCCTACGTATATAAAAACTGCTTTCAGGTTTCTAGGAGGACTTCGGGGATCACGCAGGACCATACTAGCTCGGACCTTTGGAGCAGTTTCAGTTGATGTTTTCTTTTCTCTTTGGTACTTACCGTGTAGTTACCTATTGCACCTTGTGGATTTTACTTTTGAAACATGCATGTGGGAATGGTTTACTTTTGGCTTTACTTTTCTTTCTGCCTTGGTGTTGTTGGGTTTTCTTCTCCTTATCTCTCAATCCTATAAAATTAAAAGGGTAATGCCTTCCATTTGTGAGAAATTTCTATACCCTTTGTGCTAGTCGCCACTCCAAGACCTATTGAAGGCGGGTTTCGGAGGTCATTATCTCTCCTTCAACTTGAATAAGGAAGGGCCTGGCAATCTGCTGACCCTTCCCTCCTTTTGGTGAAGGCGGGTCGTGACATTTTTGGTCACAAGGTTACCTTTTTGGTGATTGGAGGTGATGCATGCATTTTTTTAAAAAAATTTATCCTTGATTGAAGGAATGATTGATCATTTTGGCCTCTATTTTGATTGCTCATAAAAACCCAAGTAGCTAAGTGAGAGTCCAAACTTATGATGCACTAGGGATTTTCACAGTACTAGTGTCACCAATAGTTAGTGATAGGTCTATATAGGATATTCCATACTGATGTGGCTGGGTGAAGGCTAGTTAGGTGGTAATTTTTGGATACATCATACGTTGATAGGTTATTCTACTGAGTGAAGTCTAGGATAGTATCATGTTCGGACCTGGGGAAGTTCCCATGAAAATAGGATCCTTTTTTTGATCGTTTTGAGAATTTATATTTTCATATCTATTTCATACATAATTATTATTTGATTTCATGGAAGATATGATCTTTTCATTTGTTTCCCCATATCATTATACTTGACATAATGGTGTCTACTTGAGTTCTTTCTCCCTTCATTGTGTGAATTACTTTTTAAATGATTGAAAAGAGTTTTTGAAAGGTTTTTAAAGAAGGGAATTTTAATCATGGATTATAAAGTATTATCAAAATATTTTTAGAAATGAGTTTTAAAGGTGTTATCTTCTGAGAGTAATGAAATTGGTTTGTTTTTAAACTCCAAGTGATTGTGATTTTAAAACGGGTTTTTAGGTCGTTATACCTAGTTTTTATTAAACGGTTGTATTTAGAGATTATTTTGGAATTTTTTTTTAAATGTAATCATATTTGAGTTTTAAAATGGTATCTCTAAAATATGAATTTATAAAAAAAATGACTTCAATTTTGTGTTTTGGGAAATGAATTTATGATGGAAAAAATTTTCATTCAAACCGGTTGTTTTTATTTAAGAAAAACCTTGGAAAAGAGTTTTTATAACACTTATTAAGTGTTGTTACTTATTTGTAAAATAATATTGAAAATGATTAATTTTATATTTAATTTCAAGATATAATGATTAGGATGTAATATGAATGTGACTGTTTAGTTTTGGTTTGTTTTGGTGGATGACTAAGTGATTTTTTTCTCATGCCTATATTATTATCTCAGTTTCTAGTTCCTTATTCTTCTTCAGTCCACTCATTAAGCAATGATTATTGAGGTTAGTTTTTATTTTATCACCTTCAGTATACAATGACTATTCCATGATTAGGTATATTATACCTTTATTTTCATAGAATTCATAGTGTGAGACCCTTTACTTGATTTTATTTTTCCATGTAGGATTTTATTTCTTTCTATAGATGGAGGGAAGAAATATCATCTAGTGGGTAAAGTAGAGACATTAGAGGGGAATATTTAAATTATAGGAGTGTAAGATCAGAGGATGATGGATGTTTTTATTGGTCACTTATAATTACATATTTCCTAATTTGTATATTAGTTTGGTGTCCTATTTATTTTTCTCTAATTTGGATGTATGATGTACAAATGGGTCATGCCTGAATTTTCATTATTTTCCATTACTTTATTATATTATTTTTAATTAGGTGAAATGATTCCTAAGTGGTGTTTCCTTGATACATTGTAAATTGTCCCGGATCATGGGGAATGGTAATGCCCTTTGGGCTATTGGGAGATCAGTTCGGGTGTCCATCAGATGGATTGTTTGAGTCAGTTCATTACAAATGGTATCAAAGATTTGATTTCATCTTTTTAATCAGATCCCAATCCATTGGAAGACACTTGTATTATTTGGGGTGTCAAGGGAAGATTTAGTTATAGTTTTTCATTGGAACTTGAGAGGTTGGTGTAGGAAAAGTTTATCTAGATCTTTTTCCTCCTTGAGCCTCGAGTTTCCATGGGAAGTGAGATTTGAATTTTGAGCTCAATATTTTTTTTGGATTTTAGTTTGATTCCTATGGAAGTGGATTGTTATCCTAATCAACGTTCTTATTTTCCATAGGGGTTATATATGATGTTTTAGGATGAATACAAATAATGAAGTTAGGGTGTGATGATGTCTTGTACGGTTTGAAATACAATGAGATGACAAAATTCTTGATTCTAGAAACATTTTAGAGTGAAATAAATGATTGGAATGTGTTTATAAAAAATATATTCAGGCCAGTCACAATTCCATATATCAGTTATTTCATTACTTGGACTGCTTAACTCCTAGATTTCCATAAGAATTTTGGTAGTTTTATAGGGGTCATGATCAGTCTTGGGATATGTTGGAATATTTTTAAGTCCTGTTATCTGACTTAGTTATGTAGTTTTTTTTTCATGTGATGTTTAGTTCATTTTCTATGTGGAAAAATGTATTTCATATGATTTTTTTGGTATTAAAACAAGGACTTAGGTAATGATTTTAAAATTATATTGGTTTCATAAAATGTTTTGAAATATTAGGTTTTGTTTGAAATTATAATTTTTCTATATATGTTTGATTTTCATAATCAAGTACACATTGTTTTATATAATGGGTATCATATTTTAAGAGAAAATACTATTTTTAGAATTAGATTTTAACCCTTGGTGTTTGTATTTCAAAATAGTTAGTGATTTTAAAGAAAATTCAAATGGAAATGTGTGTTTCATTTTGAAAAATGGGATGATGTTTTAGTTTTAAAACATTTTGTGTTTTTTTTAAAGCTTGTTTTGTAAATGTTTTAAAATTTTCCATGTTATGTTAGGAATTGGGTTTTGAATCTGGAAAATGGTTTATGTTTTGTTTTGAATGAATGAATCCCAAATTTTAATGGTTCCCTAGTTTTTAAAATGGTATTTTGTTATAGAAAACGTTATTTATTTTAACAAATATTGTGATTTTTTGTCCCTTGAATGTTTTGGGACAACATGGTGTGATGTTAGGGACATGAACATGCGAGGTTCTATGTATTAGATTACATGATGTGCCCAGTGTAAAAGTATAGTGTTTATCTTAGGGGTTATTCCTCCTTCTATTTATCACTTCCCAAACTCTAATTAGAGTTGTAGGCGAAGTTTTTTTATCATAGCGTTAATCTTTGGTTTTATCTAAGGATGTGTTTATCTAGTATCCCATTTGAAGATTATTTAAACTAGTGGTTTAGAGTCGTTATCTTTAACTTTATTATCACATCAATTTCATTTTCTGAAATCTCTCATATGAGCTCCAGTTTGGTATGGTTTTTTTCATTTGGGGATGGATATGTTTGTGGTTTGGTGGATGAGTGGATATAATTTGTTAAATTTTTTGGGTGCTTAGTTGTGTATCTATTGGTGGTAGTGACAAAATGTTTGGGATAAAGAAAGCCTTGACCAAGTGTTTCTTGGGTTACTCATTAGTTACATATCATGGGTGGTGTTACTTTTTGTAATCTAATCATTCCTTAAGTATTGATGCTTATTGTTGTTTTTCACTTGTGTGGGGGTATATCAGGGGATATTTGTGATCTTTCCTTTAGAAATGGGTAGAACTTAGAGTGTATACTAGAATACATGGTGTGTAGCTATGTTTTCAGTTGTGACGTGGGTGCCACTTGGATGTTGTTTCCGTTGGAATTACCATGGGATGATGTTCTGGGGAGATTTATCTAAAAACCCTTATATGTTAGTTGTGACCCTTAGGTTAGAGTCATGTCATTTAACAATGAGGAATTTCTATTTATTGATCATCTGATTTGGAAAACATGTTTTAGAGATCTATTTTTTCTGATCCTTTTGGTTGTTTTTAGTAGTAATGACTCATTGTGGTTTTGATCCTACTTCTTTTGGTCAGATTTGGCCAATGGATTTTTGTGAATTCACTTTGGATATTTTAGGAAGTTGTTTGGTGAATGACTTTCTCTTGTTTATTGTAAGAGGTTATCAGTTGTTCCACCATTTTAGATCATTTATAAATGGTAAAGAGACCAATGATCATTTTATGTTTCTTTAGAGTTTATATTTGATGTTTTTTTATTGGTTCTTGATCTGGTTTTTATTAAGGAATTACTTAGTTATTGTTCAGTTTGTGTGAGGAAGCTCAATTACTTGAGGATTTATCTTTCTCTTAGATAATTGTTTTTGAATTCATGTCCTTTAGATATTTACCTTAAATCAAGATTTTATGGGGGTCAAAAGTGGTGTGGTGGGGATTTGTGACACCATAAATGTCATTGTGGCTTTAATTAACTAATTAAATTAATTTACCATGGGACATATTATTTTTTGGAATCCCCAGGATATAATTTTAATTGTTTGGAAATTGTTTGTATTGTGCATGGGTTTTTCATGGTGATAATTAACTATGAAACAACTGTGTGAGGACTTCTATAGTGTTTTGGGTGTAGTACATGACATGTGAACAATTAGGTAAACTATGTGACAATAATGTAGTTCAGATATATATTTTGATATTTCTAATTCGCATGGTTGTAGTATTGTTATCCAAACTATGAAATTCCCCTGGGAAACTGTGTGAGGTGAGTTTTGTCTTGGCATTACCTTGCACAAGGTTGGTACATGGTTATGAATACCATGCATTATAACCTTGTAGTTTTACCATATTTTAAAAAATATTATTCTTTTTATATTTATTTATTTATTAAAATTTTTAACCCCTAAAATCAAATGCACTCCCCCACCCCTCTCCTCCACAACACATAGGAACAACCCCCTCTATGGGTACACACGACACCTCCCATTGCCACCTCCCATCCTCATGTGATACCAACCCTTCCTCTTATCATCCCACTTTCCTCCTCATATATTGAGCATATTTCCCTATGGTTTCAATATATAGGCTTTCCCCCCATTCACTCACCTGATTTTCTTATTCCCATGACTCCTAATCACATACGTGATTCAAACTATGGTTTGGGATGAGATTAAAAAAATTCTGCTTGTTTAGGATTCTTAAGGACCCTATTTTTAATGTGTGATCCTTCCCCTTAAACGGAAACATGATTTGGCTCATTGTGTCTTGATTCCAACTTCATTCCCTTTTGTACGTGGTAGGTATTTATTTTTCATCACTTTATATTATGTTTATTTATGATTTTAAATGGTTTACCTTTTAATTTATGATTATGTATATTCCCCAAAATGAATCTTTTGATACAATAGTGGATTATAAAAATTGTAATGGGATGTGATCCCATTCCAAGTAGTTGGAAAAATACACAATTTTATTTTTAAATAATTCATTTGGTTTTTAATGTACTGATGTACACCTAATTAATATTTTAAAATGAATTATTGAATTGTTGTGGGTTTGAAATGATGTTTTTTTGGGTTTTTTTTGTTAAAAGGGGTTTGATAACCTTTTTTTTTGGTTTTTTAATGTTTTTGAGAATTTTAAAATGATTTGGGTGATTTAAAAAGTGTGTGTTTTCCAATTGGGACTGTATTTTGGAACTCTTATAGATTTAATATTTGCAGTGGTGATTAAAAAGGAGAAGTTAGAGATTCTGTTTGATTTTTTTTGTTTAAATGGCTTGTAATTCCAATATTTTTTTAATGATATGACCCATTTGGAGTTTTATGGAAATAAGATTTCCTAAATGATATGACTCCCTATTGAGCCCCTTTTTGATTGTTGTGGCTCATATTATCATGTGATACCTTTTGGGGATGTTTTCTTTACTGCATTTCAAATGTTATTTTTGTTTTTAGTTATGGGGATTACTTTGTGAATGTCATTGGTGATATATTCCTTTTATTAAAATGGTTTATCCTTAATTAAAGGAATTATTGATTGTTCTCACCTCCATTTTTATTTTTCATGTGAACCAAGTGGGATAAGTGAGAGTCTAGTTTTATTCTTCACTAGGGATCCATACACTAATATTGTCCCCTCTAGTTTTTGGAAGTGCTAGTTGTGTTGTACCATTCCAATAAAGGTGGGTGCAGGATTGTTAGGTGGTTGTTATATAATGAAATGCATTTAGGAAGGTTGGTCTATTGAGTGAAGTCTAGGATGGTCTAGTGTTAGGACATAGGGTAGATCCCATAATAGTAGGATCCTTCATTAGATCATTTAGTATATTTCTATTTTCATATAAATTGAATCTCTATTATTATTTTATTTCTTGGAATATATGCACTTTTCATTTATTTCACGTTTTTTCTTGACATGACATGGTGTTTCTAACATGAGGGATTTCTCACTTCTTTGGGTGATTTACCATACAAATGTTTGAAAAGATTTTGTGAAAGGGTCTTAAATAATGGAATTTGAAGCATGTATTTTAAAGTGTTTTTATACTATTTTTAAAAATTAATTTGAAAGCTGTTCTTTTGTGATAAAAATCGTTATTGGTCTTTTTTTGAAACTCCAAGTTTGGGTTTTTGGGACCTTATTCCAAGTTATAATCAAATGGTTGGTATTTGAACATGTTTGGGAAAACTGTGTGTTAAATTGAAACCAATTTGAGTTTTAATATGAGTATCTCTAAGATAATTGTTTATAAAAGAAGTTTTAAAGCCTGAATTTAAAGTGTAGATTTAGAAAAGAGTTTTTGTCTCAAAAAAATATGTTTTCCATGTGAGATTTTTTATTTAATAAAAATATAAATAAATCCTTTTTAGCACACTTTTGATTTACTATTTTTTTTATTGTGTAGAAAATGTTTATTTTTATATTTTATTTCAAACTAGAATGATTATAATGTAATGTGAAGGCATCTACTTAGTTTAGGTGGGTTTTTCTTACCTACTGTGTGATTTTGTTCTCAAAACTATATTGTTATCTCAGTAGAGGTCCTCGGTTCTTCTCCAGACCACTCATTGAGCATTGATTGTTAAGGAATATTTTTAATTTATCATATTCATACTGGGGTTCCCATTCCTTGATTGTTTAATACCTACATTTTCTTTTGATATAATGCCTAATGTATGGACCATTAGTTCATTTGACTTGTCTAACTAAGATTTTATTATATTCTATAGATGGAGGGTTGACATATCAACAGTTTGGAGAATAAAATCTATTTTTGGGAATATTTTCCTTTTATGAGAGGGATATGGAAGGTTAATGGAGGTTTTCAGTGCTTCATGTTGTTTACTACCTTCCTAGATTTTTTATTTGGTTGTTGTTCTATTTATTTTTCTATGGCATGGATGTCTGATGTTTGGTATTTTCAAGCTAGAATTTAATTTATTATTCATTTCTTGGTTTCCTTATTATTAATCGGCCAAAATAATTCCCAAGTGGTGCTTCCTTGATTCCCAGGAACTCATGGAATCCCATGGGGATTTGTAATTCCATTAGAGTGAGTGGAAGAATAGTTTGACCATCCATAAGATATACGAACCATGTTAGTTAATTAAAAATGTCATCATAACATTAGGTTTTTTTCCAATAGGATCCTTAGACTCTAAAACACACTTTTTTATTTGGGGAATCATGGTAAAATAAAATTAATGTTTTTCATTGGATCTTGAGCAAAAGGTGTAGGGAGGATCTATCTAGATCTTCCCTACCTTTGGCATTGTGTTTCCATGGGATGTCAGATTCTAATTTTGAGATTGATATTTTGTTATAGTTCGATTTGATTCCTATTATAGAGGTTTTTTTTTCTCATCATCATGGAGAGTTTCCTTGGGGGTGGAATGTGATGTTTTGTGATGGTGATGAAGAAGGAAGACAACATTTAAGGTTGGGTCATAGTTTTTGAGAAACCATGTTACAACTAAATGGTTGATTATAGACATGATTTAGGGAATAATACAAGATTAGAAGGGGTTTTCAACCATGTGTCCATGTCAATCATGATTCCAAATCCTATTTATTTTTTAACTTAAACTTCTTGACACTTGTATTTCCCCAGGTATTTGGCGGTGGGATAGGGGTCACAGTTAATCTTTTGATATAGTGTCATGGTTGTTTAAGACTTGTGTTATGAATTTTTTATTTAGTTTTTTTGTGTGATGTGGAGTTCAATTTGTGTTCGTTAAAAATGGATTTCAAGAGAAGAATGTATTTAGTTTTAAAATAATACCATAGGTCTTGTTTCTAAAATGATAATGGTTTCATAAAATCTATTGAAATTGTTAGTTTCATTTGAAAATTTTAATACAAATTTATGTGTGATAGATTTTTATAATTATGTGCATGATTTTTTAAAAGACAAGTTACATATATTATGGTACACCAATGTTTTTCAAATTTTATTTTTACCCACTGTTTTTGTATTTCAAAAGGGTAAGTTATTTAAAAACAATTTTAGGTGTAAAATGCGTGTTCAATTTTTAAAACCTAAATGGTGTATGGAATTAAATAAAGTTATGTTTGTTTTTGAACTAGTATTTGAATCTTTTGAGAATTTACGAATTTAGGTTATGACTTGGGGTTTTAATTTTTAAAATAGTTTCTATTTATGTTTTAATGAAATAATCATCAATTTTAGTGATTCCTTGGTTTTCAAAATGGGATTTTGGTAAAAACATTCCTATTTTTTAAAAAAAAATTGTGTTTTGTTTTATATCTTGTATGTTTTGGGAGATCTTGTTGTGGTTTTAGGTACATTAACACATGAGTTTCTACGTATCATATTGTTTTATGTCCCCCTACCCACTAGAAAGGACAATTTTGAAAGTAAAGTGTTCATCTTAGAATTCCTTCCTCTTTGTATTTAACACTTCTTAGACTCTAATTAGAGTGGCAGGTGTAATTTCCTTCTTGGCGTGACATGATTTTGTTTTATATGAGTCCATGATTCTTTAGTATCCCATTTATAGATTATGGGTTCCAGAGTTTTATACTTTCGAGCTTTGTCTTGATGAGTAGATTAGTAAGGATCAATTTCCTTTTTCAAATCTCTCTTATGATCCCTAATTTGGAACATTTTTCATTTAGTCTTTGAGATGTTTGATGTATGATGGATTGTTTTCCATGGTTCGATAAACATTTTATGTTCTTGGTTGTGTCCCTTTTAGAGGACAAGAAACCTTGGGATTTATGCAAGATCATTTTAGGGCAGTTCTGGCTTGAGGAATCCTTGCCCCAATGTTTATTAGGTTCTTCATTGGTTTCTTATTGTAGGTTGTGTTCCTTTGGGAATCTATTCATGCCAATTTTTTTGATTCATGTTGTTATTTTTCCCTTGGGTGGTGTATACTATGGGTTATTTATGCCCATTACATTGGAAATGGGTTGAATGTGGGGTGTATACTTGGATACTTGGGGTTGTAAATTTTTTCTAGTTGGTTTTTGGATTCCATAAGGCTATGTTTTCAATCAAAATTACTATGGGTTAGTGTTAGAGAGAGATGGATCTAAACACCCTCACATGCTAGATATGAGCCTTAAATTTGAGCCATATGATTACTTAATGAGAAATGCATTTGGTTTTTGAGCCTCTAATTTGGAAAACTTTTTTTAGAGATATAGTCTGTTGATATTTTTGGATATTTTTAGGATTAGTGATCCCCCTTTGGTTTTGATCATGTTTCCTGTGGTTTTCTTTGTCCACTGGAGTTTTTTGAAGTCCCTTTAAAGATTTAAATAAGGTGGAATCTCAATTACTTCCTTTTACTTGTGGTAGTAGGTTTCTCTTTATTCCACCTTTTTAGTTCATTTCTAAATGGTAGGGGAGACTGATTCTTAATCTCTATTTAGTTAGAGTTTCTATATGGGGTTTTTTTGA
This sequence comes from Viscum album, assembly GCA_963277665.1. Taxonomy (NCBI): domain Eukaryota; kingdom Viridiplantae; phylum Streptophyta; class Magnoliopsida; order Santalales; family Viscaceae; genus Viscum; species Viscum album. The sequence goes on from OY728160.1 coordinate 124,702,439, forward strand.
TTGGATATTGATCAGGTTTTTTCTTGAAGAATTAGTCTTTTTCTGTTATGCTTGTGGGAGGAATCTTGGTTGTTTGGGGACTTATCATTATCTTAGAACTTTGTTTTATATTCCATTCCCTTTTTACATCTACTTTGACCTATGACTTTTTGGGGTAAGAAAGAGGTATGGTGGGGAGTTTCTGACACCCACCATGTCACTGTTCCTTTAATTTAGTAAATAAATTAATTTAATTGGCCTATTAAATTTTTTATAATCCTTGAGTTGGAATTATAAATTTTTGGAAAATAATTTTTTGTACTTGAGTTGTGGATGGTTAGGAGTAAGCTACATGATGTTTTTGTGAGTTTGAGGTGTGGCATATAGATTTCATATAATTAGGTAAACCATGTGTTAATTGAGTGGTTTAGAAGTATGTTGTGTAATGTTGGAACGTGGTTAGGTAAACCAAGTGGCCTAACCATTTTATTTTCTAAGCATTTAAAAAATTGATTTTTATTTTTATTTTTTTATTTGTTACATTCTTAAACCCAAAAAATCTAATACACTCCATCACTCCTTGCCTTTACCATCACATCGAACTAGTTTCCCTCCCCTTAATGGGAATTCATGAAACAAATCTTGGCTTCCAATCCTCTGCCTCACAGGACGTCGCACCTTCCACCTACCATCCGACCTCCCCCCTCCAATTGAAAGCATTGTTACATTTGATTTCAAGATGTAAGAATATCTCTCCCTCTTTCATATCATATTATTCCTCTCATAAACCCTAATCACTATCATAGATGGGATGAGTTCAAAATTCAAATTTTGGTCTTTAGGGTTTGGAGGGACCCTCTCTTACATGTGGTAACCTTTTTATTCAAAGTAAACATGATTCACCCACTATAGTGTTCTTTTGGATTAACTAGTGTTTGGGATGTGTTTAAAATTTCAAGAACATTTTTAAGTGATGGATCATTTGTAATTTTTTGGAAATGAGATTTTATAAATGATGTGATTCCCTCTTTCACTATTTTTTGATTCTTATTCCCTGTATTTCAGTGTGTCCCCTTTTGGGAATGTTTTATTTTTTTATTTCATATTATATTTTTGTTTTTTGGATATTGGGATGCCTTTTTTAAGGTTGGAGGTGATGCGTGATTTTTTTTTAAATTGGTTTATCCTTGAGTGAAGGAATGATTGATTGTTCCCATCTCAATTTTGATTGTTCATGGGTACCTAGGTAGCAAGGTGGTAGTCCAGACTTATGATACACCAAGGAGCCACACAAAATTATACTCCCAAGTAGTTAGTGATTGGGATAAATGGGGTGTTCCATTCCTATGAAGTTGGGTGTAGGCTTGTCGGTTGGTTTTTATAGTATGTAAAGTATTCTTGTAGGTTGGTTCATTGATTTAAGTATAGAACAGTCTCATATTAGGACCTAGGGTATATTCCATGACACTAATATACTTTTAAGGATCATTTAGAGAATTTATATCTATGTATCTATTGTATCCCCTATTATTATTTTATTTCATGGAACATATGTTCTTGTCATTTATTTCATATTATTTCATGAATTAACATAGTGGTTCATAATTTTGTGTTTCCTCCCTTATTTGGTTGATTTACTTTTCCAATGTTTGAAAAGAGTTTGTGAATGGTTTTTAATGAAGGGAATGAGAAGTATGGTTTCTAAAGTGTTCGGAAAATTTTCTTAGAGATTATTTTGAAATGTGTTCTTGTGTGAAGAAAATTTATTTTTATTATTTTAAAACTCCAAGCATGTGTGGGATTTCAAAAACAGGTTTTTGGGCCCTTATGACTAGTTTTTATTAAATGGATAGTTTTTGAGTATTTTTTTGAAAACATTATATTAAATAGAACATTTTTGAGTTTTGAAATAGGTATTTTTAAAATATGTTTTTTATAAAACTAGTTTATGAGTGAATTTAAATTAGTTTTGAGGCTAATTGGTTTAGATAGGAAAATATTTTTTTAAAGAATTGTTTTTTCATTTTATAAAATATTAGAAAATAAAGTTTATCAAGATTGTGATATATTGTTTATTTATTTTAAAAATATATATATATTTTATTCTATAATATATTTCAAACTAACATGCATATTATGTAATATAAAGTGTAACCTTAATTTTAGTGGGTTGTGTGGCCTACTGAGTACTTTTATGCTCTCACTTATATTATTATCTTAGTTGAATGTTCTGGGATCTTCTTTAGATTTCTAAAGAGTATTGATTATTAAGGTTATATTTTTTTATCCTATTTGTAATTTGGTTCCCATTTCATGATTTTGTAGGACCTACCTTTACTTTTCTCATAATTCCCAACATGTGTCCCTTTATTCTATTTTCTTTTATCAAATTGAATTTTATTGACTTCTACGGATGGAGGGTAAATATATCTACTGGTGGGGGAGAAAAGACATTAGAGGTGTGAATTTTCGTTGAGTGAGAGGGATATCAGAGGGAGAGGGTGGTTTTGGTACTCATGACTATTTATTATTTTTTATTTATGATATTAGGTTACTATTATATTTATTTTTTATTGGTACAGATGTATTGTGTACGGATGGGTTAAGCCTGATTTTTTTTTACTTCTTGTTTTATAATTATTAATTGGGTGAAATCATCCCCAAGTGATACATCCATGATACCCATCCATTTTTACCATCTCATGGGGATCTAGAACACCCTTCGAACTTCTATAGAATAGGTTTGGGTGTCCATCAGATGGACATACTAGGCCAGTTTGTTATAGTTTCTTAATGATATTTACCTCCCTAAGGATGACTACAACCCTGGTGTTTAGTTCTTATTATCCCTCATTCCCAAAAAAAACTTTTTATTATTAAATAAATCATGAGCATGGGTAAAACCTCATACTCATTCTCTTATCACCAATGAGGTACAATGAAAGCTATTCAATATTGCATTGGTGCAAGATGTAAAAATTTTTCTCATAAAGTGATCAGAAAATATTGAAAATGCCATTTTTAATGGAAAATAATGAATTTGATCTATTTACTCACACTAAAACAATCACAAGTGATCTTTTTAAAAAAATAACCACTAGTTTTGTCTAAGAAATATTCATACCTCTACAATATCAGAATATATTGTAGGATGAATACTCTGATTAAATTCATCCCCTTCAGTGCATTAAATGATTCCTCTATATTAAATGTTAGATTCTCCTTCTGCCAACCCCTTTGATATATCATAATATGACGTAGATGTTTTAAATAGGGTCTCCTTCTTGACACAAAAATTTATATCTTTTATCATTGTGTCTAATGACCTTTCTTTGATTCTACTTCTTCTACAACACACTATTTGTTAATATCAAGATCAATTTTTAGATCACCAGAAATATATTTATTTGAATTCATTCTGTAATTTCCATTTTACTTATTAGATCAAAAAAACATGCAACATCATGAATCATTAAAAAACAACCGTGAAATATGAAAAAAAAATTCAGATATAAATATTAATGAATATTTTATTACCATAAATACCGCATGGGTTTCATACGTATTCTCTAATATTACAGGATTTTGAGAACTAAGAAATCATAATGGATTATTACATAATGTGATAGACCTCACATGAATTTTCTTAAATCATATCATTCATGAAAAAAATCTCCACGGTGAAATTCATGTCCGTGTGGCATGAGAAGAAACCCCCAAAAAATTACTTCCAATATAATATGTAATGGTATACTCATTTATGGTATAGTGGTTTATCTTTCCATTAACTATGGATTAGCCAAAAGTTCCATGACATAACACCCATAAATTATCCATAACTATGGAAAATTTATAATATATTCTTATGATTCAATATCATAGATTACTACATTGATCCTTGTAGAATTATAATTTTTATAAATCATTTCCTCAGTAAATTTAGAACACTCCATGATGTAGTGTGAATATGTGGTGTGGGAAACTCGACATTCATGACATTACGGTGAGTCACTCATTAAGGTGGTGTAGCAGACAAGTGGAATCAGGAGATCATATATAGAAGCCTCGCCAGTTGAAGGTTGATGATGATCATGTAATTTGACAAGAGGGTCTAGGTTAGTATAATCAGATGGAAATGCATTTTTGTGTAACTTTGAATGATTGAGTAACAATATTTGTGATTGAAGGAGCCCCACATAGGTTTGCACTTTAGTCTCTCTCCTAATAATTTCACTGCTTCCTGCTACTTGTCCAAGTAGTCAGTGGGGTTAGACACTTGTAAAATATTACTCACATGCTTAAACCATGTGGCGCCTCACCTTCTCTTCCACCTAGGCACCTAGTGGACACCATACACACACCATGTGTGCTCCTTGTGGCCTCTATGTTCCAATAAAATCTTAGATTCCTACATTTTCACTTAGAGAGTTCTATTCTCCCCCTATATTCTTTCGTAGGGGTCTGGGTCAACCCTATCCCATGTAATTAACCCCTTGTTTCTGACATGTTTGGTTGAAGGTATCATTGGTTTCCAAGGGCTAACCAATTTCTTTTTCTAACTCATATAAAAATTGTATCAAATATTCAACATAACATAACAATAAATACTCACCATATAATTCCTTCTCTTTTATTTCCATTATTAAAAATATATATGTAATATCTATTTTAAAATAGACATCAAATTTCCTTATACCAATAAATAGTTTCATGAAATTCAATATTCTTAAATCTTTAACATAAATAATATTCATATGAAATCACCAATACATGATTTAAATTCACTTATTATGATAGTGAAAGTAATATGAAATACATTATAACATGATATAAAAATAATAAAGAATGGTTCATTAGTTTTCATAATTACAAGGAGAATTATTTAACCATGAAATCCAATGGCATAAAATAAACTCAAAACAATTCTACATGTATCGCCACTTCATAAAAAACATGATATGGAATTTAATCTTTTCATGGATGGTTCTCCATCAAAGGATCAACTTATTTAATTACTTAATTTCCTAAAAATAAATAGTTCTTATAAGAATATCTTTTGGAAGTACTAAAAACATCCAAGCTTATTCAATCATCAGTTGAGATTTAAAAAGTAAGTCTCAACTTAAAGCATATAGTTTCATGGAAACTTCATCTTCAACAAAAATTCTTGGAAACACCAATGAATTTTGAATCTAGTCATATTATTTAATAAATATTGGCATCATACTAACTCATTGAAAACCACTAAAACATACCACAAAGTAAGATATTCACAAGTTAGTACCCAATTCACACTTTATAGGGCTATTTTCCATTATTATATCTTTGTCAAAGCCTTAATCCACTCATTGTATCTTGAAAGTGTTTTAATTACTTGGAAAACCACACAATAAAATTTTTACCAATACCTAAGGATTTCATGTTATAACTAAACTTATTCTTAGGATATTCACTTATATTATCTTATCATAATCATAAAAATCTTCAATATTACCTCAAATGAAAAAATGGGTATCTATATGTTTTAAATTATTATCAGCCTTAACTTATCAACCCATAAATTTTCCTTAATAAAAAAAATATAACATCTAAAGTAATCTAAAACATTCTATGATAACTACTATGATGCCTCAAACTGATACTCCTAAATCCAGTGCCATTAACCCATAGTTTACATACTAGATTCAATACAAGCTATAGATAACTAATCCATAACTACATGGCTAAAATAAAACATTGAAACACATGCATTCTCAAGAACTTTTTGGTTTATAGATTTTGATAATTAGTATAAATTAGAGACTAATAATCCCATTTATTTATCAACTAAGTGAATTTTTTTCCAACTATATAAAAAATAATTATTCCAAAATAAGTCTTCAATATATCCCAAAAATTCCCCACACGGACTATCCTATTAGATATATCATGTGAAATAATTTTCTTCATAACTAGGGGAAATAAAAACATAATTAGGGCTGAGCTCAAATTTCAGTAAGGGAAAACATACAAATAAGGAAGTCATGTTATAAATATGGAATACATATTATGAAATTATTAAGTAATCATCATAATAAGACATTCATCTGAAATAGGTAACATGATATATCCAAGAAAATAAATTAAAAAATGGATAATAAAAATTATTGATCATATACTAATGTAATACATAATGTAGGACTCCAAAATATGATGTTAAGAAATTTCTCCATGAAACTATATTGAAATGGGTATATGTATACACCAAAACATATTTTTTAGTCTCATTTGATTTATTGATACATTGAGTTTCTATATAATGTGAGGCCCCACCCATTATTCGATTAAGTCCAATGCATTTATTATATGAGAAAATGAATAAAAAATCATAATATCCTTTTGTTGTAATAATATATTTTAGAAGAATAAGATATGGAATTATAATACTTCTTCTCAAGTTAAGAAAAGGGATAACATGATGATAACCCATCAGGATAAAGAACGTGGATGAAAAAAATACTTAATCAACTCATGAAAAATCATTTATATTAAAATAACAACATAAAGAATGATAATACTTTTACAGATGTCAACAAAGGAGATATAATATTCATAAATCATCCTAAGGAATAAGGTGTAGGGTTAAAAAATAAATAATCAAATTTCTCGAGTAATCAATAAACATCTATAGTAGTATAACAAATATAAATATTTTCAATAGTTCTCCAATCAATAAATGAAACACTTTTCAATCTAATCATACCTCAAAATAAACTCGTAGGGAGTAGGGGTATAATGTTAATTTGAATATTGAATAACATGATCATAATCCATGTAGAAGAATAATGTGTAGAGTTATAAAATAACATAATGAAAAATTAATAAAGTAAATGTATAATGATTTTGGGATAGATGAAAAACATCCTTGAAATCGAATGATTGAATGATACCTGTCAAGGAGGGTTAAAGAATTGGATTGTTTGGCACTATGATTTTATCACCCCCAAAGATATAAGTATGTATTAGAGTATAAATATTGAAACATAAACCCTGTTAGGGTAAATTATTATGAAAATGAAAATATAAATAGAATTGAAAACTATAAAGTGATTTTAGAAAATATTTTTTACATTGAAGATAATTATAGTTTCACGGGTCACTTCCAAGAGTATTTTTTAGAAGGTTGAGTGAAAAATATTTAAAACAATTACATTTAAAAATAATATTCAGTATCTTTAATTTGAAATTACATAATTTTAAACTTTTAGAAATGTGTAGAGGAAAGAAAAACATGTGAATGTGGAATTAAAAATCCATTTTAATATCTCAAAAAATATTTTTTTAAAACTCACATTGTAAAAAGAGTAACAAAACAATCTTTAAAATAAAAACTAATTTTCTAAAATATTTTTATAAAATAGGTTAAAAAAAATATTATTTTGGGAGAACCAAAGAATAGGAAAATAATTTCATGATGAAATAATATAACTCAGGGAAAGTAGACTTGAGTTATCAATATCCCTTAGGAGAAACATAATTATTTAAGTAAGAAAAAAATAAAGAAGGTTTATTATTTAGTAGAAATGTAAATTTATGTAAATAAAATAAAACAACACATAATATAAACAATTTTTATAATCTATCCAAATTTTAATTCCAATAGTATGATCACAACTTGATGAATGAAAATCGAGTTATGAAATGCTTTATAATTGGCCTAACAATGATTAAATAGTATTAGATGAAAATTAAATTATTTGTCTTAGTATTTACCTTGAATACAAAATTAAATTATAAAGATACATACATTTCAAGTGAATACACCATTGAAATGAATACATGCTGCATAACATAAACATTTTTCAAGGAATTATAGTTTGAGACAAAGAACTCTTGCAAATTAAGTATGATTGTAATAAAAAATCCTTGAAAGAGTGGGTTTGTAATTGAACATAAAATACCATGATTAAAATATAATTTACGATATGATATATCATATAGGTGTTATATACACTATGTAAATGAAATTAGGTGGGTACTTATAAACATGTATGAAAGGAAGGAATTTGAGACAAAATCCATTAGCCTGTTCCAGATTTATTATGTGCATGCACCTAAATTATTGAATAAAAAATTGATTTTATTACATAAATTATAAAAAACCTTATTATTTTTTATTTAATTAAAAATATAATATTTATTACCATATTTTATTTATTTATTATATAGTTTTTTTCTTATGTTTTCAGGAAAATTGAATGGGTGTCAGCTTATTTTGTTAAATTTAGTGATCAGATATGATATTTTAATAATAATTTAAATACCTAATATAACCATTAGAAAACAAAAAAAATAATTAATTTCATATTATATTACTATCACATTAGTATTTATGTTCTATATTCATCCATTAAACCAACCCAAACATGAAATTGATATATCTCGATTGGTGAGTATGGTTAAGGAAGTGTATAATGTCATTATAAAATAATAATTATGATATTATTTATATTTTTATATTTTTGTGACCAAAATTTTACGTGTTTTGTAAAAATAAATAAAATCAAGATGAAAAACAAAAAAGTTACTTCATGGAGGTGGTAGTCTAAAGAACGTACAGTTAACATCCTTTTTTTCAATGTTGATGGAAGGGAATAAATAAGGGTTTTTACAATAATATTATAACACATTATTATGAAAATTATAATTATGTTATCATATTACTATGTCAGGGTCTTGTTCTAAAGATAAATATTAAGTATAAATTGATAATGCTAACGGAATATTCACTTTGAGAGTTTAAACTTTATCATGAAAATATTCATGGAGATGATGGTATTAGTAAAATTAATTGTGTCCATAAGGTTATAAAAATGGGATATGATTATAGAAGGATAAATATTTCATATTTTTATAAATTAATTAAATGTAATGGGTGTGGGATGAAGGTGTGTACGTGTCACCTTATAAGTGAAGAAAAGAGAAATTTGGATAACACCCTATAAATTTTAAGGATATCATTATACTATTTAAGGTTTGAAGACTAAAAAAGTTTTAAATAATTGATTTTTTGGTGATATTGGGTCTATAAATCATCAAACAAGTATTTAATATTTTTTAAACATGGTGGAATTCATTTTTTTATTTGGTTTTTTTACTTTCACATTTTTTACCTTGGCAACTAGTTTTTAACTAAGCAATTAGTGTTTTAATAAAAATATAAAATAAAACATATTACCAAATTTGTTTTTTATTGTCCTAAACTTATTACCCACTTAATTTATTTCGATTTCTAAATTATAGACAAATTAAATTTTAAATTAAAACTTTTTATATATAGAAAACCCATTTGTGAGAAAAATGGTGTTTTAACCATTATGTGTTCTTAATATTATTTAGAATTGGTTAACAATTAAATGTGAAATAATATAATTATTTATTAATTTAAAAATAATACTAGATTCATTATTTAAAATATATTAATTGAATTGGATAAACAAAAATTACACATTATTAATACAATAATTCATTAAAAGGTATAATTTTAACACTATCATGGTTATTAAATTTAATCATAGTAATCATAAATTTATTCCCAAAGTTGAAATTGAACTTATTACATAATATGATCATGTTAAAAAATATATAATATACATTCTCATATATTTAATTTCAATAATTGATGAAATTTAATTTTTTTTATAAGTGAATAAATATAATTTTTTGAATAAAATATTACTTATGTTTCCAAGAATATATAAAAGGGTTCTATAAAAACAAAATATTAATTTTTAATGATTTATTTTAACTATATATATTATAGAAAAAGGTTTCAAAAACATTAAATTCAATATTTTATTAAAACAATTTCTTAAAAGTGACAGTCTTAAGCCATATCAATATATTTTTTACTATTTCCATAAAATAATTTATTTTAGAAGAATATAAAAAATTTATCTTAAGATAATATTGTTATTATAAATCAAAAAATGGTCATTTTTTCCAAATAAAAATTCAAAAAATTAAAATTAATATTTTGAATAAAATTATAAAATATAATTTAAAATCATTTTTATTGGAAAATGAAATTTTAAAATATTAACTATTATTATTATTATTATTAAATATAATCTAATAAATTCTTAATATCAGACATACATTATAATAATTAACCATTCTTTTCCTTAAATAGAAATTCATATCATATAAAATAGCAATTTTTTGAAAAATACGCTTCTAAACAATAAATGATCTTATTAGTAATTTTAGGTAAGCTAATTTAATTTAATACATATTAAGTGTTGATTTAATTTTATTTATACATATATTTAATAAATAGGTTAATCCTATTCACTTATACTAATTATATGACTTGGTTTTAATGGTCATACATGATATTAATATTTTTATCTAAATATTACACAGTTTCGTTTTAGTTCAATGTTGCTTATGGAGAATACTACCAAACACATTTGAATAATTTAAAGGACATAATATATTTAAATATTGATTTATTACATTCTCTGGACCTTAAATAAATTTTTTCCTCATAACATTTAATTATCACTCACTAATGAATGTAGGTGAGGGTATTCTTAACATATTAATCATTGGGGATATAACTTCTAATACGACATCTACCTTACTCTCTTAGAATATATTTTGTTACATATCATTCCTAAAAACAATTAAACTTTCTTATAATTATATACTTTTCTATATATGTAACATCCTAATCCCAGATTCCAGTGAATGGTGCCCCAATCCTAGTTGTCCATTTGGCCTCAAGAACATCTTCCCAAACGCCAGAGGCTTCCAACTAGAAGAGAGGTCCTACGGTATGTCTATGGGGAGATTATTCCCTCTTATCAGAGTGTGACACAACAACACAAATAATAAAATCAATAGTGTTACATCTCCCAAAATGATAGAGTCTTCTGTATTATGACACTTTTTCATATCCATATCTGTAATAATATTATCTTATCAGGTACCAAATGAAACCCAAGTATGGTGGGAGATAAAATCATAGTAGTCCACCACCAAAAGTGTCTAATTCCATACAATTAGGAAATATATAATATTAAAAGTGTATTTTAAGTAATATAATATGTAAAGGAAGTAATAAAAGTAAACAACCCATAAAATTCTAGGTCCCCATTAACAATTGTCCTCTACTTTCTACTTCATCCTTAGATGAAAAGGATCTGAATAAATAGTCAGTCCTATTTTAGTTAATAATTAAGTTTCATATATTTACTGAATCTTACTCAATAAATGAGTCTTGATACTGGAAACGTATCCTAGCATCCCTTGTAAACATATGTGAATAAGAGATTCTGAACCAGATCATCTATAATGTGTAAGGCAATGACTGTATCCAAGATTATTATTGGGATTGGAAGATGAATCATATCAATAATTCCATTATAAATTCAATCAAGAACCTTTGATCATCCTTTGAATTTATTATTTATAATCTAGGTATCACTCTAGGCATAACATGAAGAAAACACCATAAAATCATGTCTATTGTGATCCTAATAAGAAACCAGGTATCACTCTAGTTGTGATATAACATAATTTTCATTGAGTATGTACTTAGCGGTACACTAATGGAACCCAATTATCACTCCTAGAATATATATATAGAATCATACCTTTGAGTTTGTCCTTGGAAGTCCATATAAGGAGTCCAAGTGTCACTCTAGAGGAAAACAATAAATACCATGAGTTCTTCCTTGGCATTTTAATAAGGATTTCATGTATTAATCAGAAAAAATAATGCAACAACCAGATGAGTTCATCCATGGATTTCGTATATGAAACCACGTGTCACCCAAGGAATATTATAACATTAAATCAATATCATTTAATTATATCAAGGTTCATAAACATAATTATATTACTTAGATATCACATAATAAGGTGTATGAAAGGAAGGACTGAGCATAGAAGGTTTAGCCTCTTAATTATATCACATGGTAATTTCACTATAAGAAGCATCTAATGCTTAGGTAATAAATCACATGGCCAAAGCCTAGGAAAATGGTCATCCATTCCCATTATTTAATAAATTCAATTTTTACTCAATCTATAATTCAATTATTCAATTAACATCCCTTGAAAAGTGGCATAAGAGACACCTCAAGGGTATTTAAAATCATATTCCACCCTTGGTAGTCAAGTTAATTATACAACACATACAAGGGGTGGTTCCAATTCAAGGATCATAACCATTCAATCATTATCAATGGGTCTGATTAATTACATAGGTCATACCTATCCATTTTATACAAGGATTAAATTCCATTTAAAGGGTGTGACTCAAAAAATGTGTTCATAAAAAAACATCGTATATAAATACAAACACCTTGACAATGAGGTAAAATCATGAGAACACTTACCATAGGTCCTTAGTAGAGTGCTCGTCTAGTATCGTCTCCTAATTCGACTCAAATCGGGAGAAAGAAACAGATGAATAAACTAGAAATAGGGAATATTATCTTTCACCTAAATTACTCTATCAATGTAAATTTAACTTAAAATACTGAGTCGCATGGTTTGGCCGCATGGTTGGCTAAACCGAACACCTTCTACTCTAAGAAGGGGCACCTCGCATGATTTTACAAACCATGTGAAAACTGTGTCTCATCCAGCTATCAAAAACTGTAGAGGCTATGACATGGGAATGTTCCTAAATTCTAATAGTTTTTAAATCACGCATCTTGTAGATACCCATGATCCAACCTCGTATTGTTAGAAGTAATCGTGCAGCCTACCCTTCACGGTTTCTACTAATCATGTGGCTTGCACTTTTATTTCAAAAAGTTGGGATCTAGTATCTAAAGAAGCCCAATAAACCATGATAATGCCATAACCTAAAATGGTAATTACAGTTGGCCATACATAAGAATTTAAAGTGAAAATTGACAGAATGAAAAAGAATCAGTACCTCAAGAAATAGCCATTTTTTTATAAACTTCCCCCCTTAAATCAATTCTTCCCTGAATTTTCCACGCAATGGTGGTAAAGAATCGCAAGAGAATAACTCCAATAATTGATAATGTAAATTGTAATTCTTCTCCCTAGTCTCATCCTGTAAATGAATATGGCTTTAATAGAACCCACACTAGAAGAACTCACTGTACACAAAGAACCATCATGCTCCTGTCAATGATATGAATCATATACTCCTCAAAGGACACATCTACCAACAACTCAATCCCCATAGGATGAAAAAAAAGAGACTTTATGAATTATAATTTCGCACCTGGGATACATGTAATACATTGTGCATAGACCAATACCTTTGTGTTAACTACAACTGATAGGCTTTCGACCCAAATCTCTCAAGAATCTCGAATGACCTAACATATCACAGTGAAATTTTACCCAGTCTCCTGCGTCTCTAATGTACCAGCCATGTTGAACCATGCAAAAGACCAATTCCCTAACATATAACTCTTGATTTTGTCGATAGAAATCTATGTAATATTTCTATATATAATTCAAAGTATCCATCCAGTTTCTAATCAACTAAACCTGCTCTGTTGTTTCCTGTACGATATGTGGTCCAAGCATAGTTTCATATCCTACCTCTAATGAGCATAGGGGTGGTCAACATGGACTTCCATACAAGGAATCTTAAGTATAAATATGAATAGTGTCTTGAAATATATTATTTTAAGTGAATTCAACCAATTTTATGTTCCTCTCCCAAGACCACCCAAAATCCATGATGCATGCCCAAAACATTTCTTCAATATCTTGTATCATTCAATTTGACTGGTCGTCTTTATGAGGGTGGTATGTTGTTCTAAAAAGCACATGTGTACACAATGCCCACTACAACCATTTCGAAAATAGTGATGTGAACCAGGCATCCCTATCTAAAATGATAGTATGGGGTACCCCATGAAGGTGTGATATCTCACAGATATACATCCTCCCAAAGAAATTTACTGAAAAGGACTCATTGATAGGAAGGAGATTAAAAACCTTTGAGAGCATATAAAAACAACCCAAATAACATCATTAAGTCATGGTTACCTCAGTAACCCAGTAACAAAATCCATCATAGCATCGTCCCATTTCCAATTAGAAATGATAATATGTTGTTAAAGTCAAGTAGTTCTCCAATGATCCACCTTCACCTACTAACAGGTGGAACATCTCATGAAAAAACTAGCTACATCTCTTCTCATACCCAACCACAAGTATCAGCGATGTAAATCTTGATATATTTGGTGAGGATCGGGTACACTATCCAAGCCGAGGCTTGAATGTCTCACATCAACCCCTTATGCATATATTCTAAAACCCATACACTACCATGAACATTGAGAATTTCATCCTCTGTTATGGTCAAACCAGGAGGTGGGTCCTCACATTCCATTGTCTCCCATAGGACTAGACCCTTAGAATACAATATCTTACTCATACTCAATCTATCCAGTGGGGTAGAGGTCACAACTAAGGATTATAGAAAATCCTACTCTTGACTATCATTCACCTCTAAGTGAATGTTAGAGATGAAAGCCATATACTACCACACAATACTTTACGGTTGAACAGCCTATATTTTTTCCCTCCTGCTTAGTGCATTAGCCATTGCATTTCCCTTCCTAGGTGTGTAGGTAAGTTAAAAGTAAAAATACTATGGGTATTCAACCCACCTTCAGTGCCTCATATTCAGGTCACACTGTGTAAATATGTACTTAAGGAATTTCTATATCGTGAACACCACAAAATGATCTCCATGTAAGTAATACCATCCATAATGCAAAGCATGAACAATTAAACCTAACTCAATATCATGTGTCAGGTAATTCCTATCGTGTAGCCTCAACTACTGAGACCTGTAGGCTATGACTCAATCCCACTGTATAAGAATGACTCCTAGCTTGATACCTAATTCATCATATTAAAAAGTGTAACTCATTCATGTCTATGGAAAAAGAAGTATCGTCACTAAAGTCTATCTCCCTTTCAACTCCTAAATGGTTTCATCATAGGTATCTATCCATAAAAACTTCATACCCTTCTTATTCAATTCTATGAGAGGCACTTCTAAGAATGAAAAGGCTAATATAAAACACCTACAATATCTAGCTAGTTGTAAGAAACTTTATATCTCAAAGATGTTATCAGGATGATCCCAGGAAACTACAACTCTCACATTATCTGGGTAAACTGATACTCATGTCTCTAAGATAAATTGACTAAGGAAGTGAATTCATTCCATCCAGAAGTGGCACTCTGTGAGCTTGACATATAACTGATGCTCTCTTAGTGAATCCAATAAGATCACAAGATGTTTGGAATAGTCATGCTGATTGTGAGAATAGACTAAGATTTCATCCACACATATCATGACAAATTAATCTAGATAATTATAGAAGTCTTGATTATTATTTCCATAAAACGTTTTGGTGTATTCATGAGGCCAAATGAAAAAAATAATCATATAGACTATACCTACTATGAAAATCTATATGAGGTATGTTTGTAGGTCTAAAACTCACATGATTATATCTAGATCTCAAGTCTATTTTTTAGAATACTAATTATCCTTGGATGCAACAACCCATAATTTTATCAATGAAAACTACATTCTCTTAATTATTATATATAGTATAATCCACTTGGAAAAAATAATAATAACCAAAAATATTGAAGTATAAATAAAATTTATCCATCCAATAAATGAAAGTATGATATTATTATACCATAGTATAAGTAAATAAATATTTAAAAAAATTAAAAGAAAATTTATTTTCATAAAATGATTTCATAAATTAATATTTTATTGCATTTTTATTTTAAGATACTTTTACAAGACCATAATTATTTTTTCAAAGTGTTATAAAATCAATGATAATTTTAAAATATGGATTTTTCAAGTAAATGATTATTTTAATTAAAAAATATATTTCAAATATTTATAAAATTATTTTCTTTAAATGGATTTCATTTTTTAATTATACATTTCTAAAAATGGTTAGGTCATTTTTTTGGGATTTTTCTAAAATAATTGAATTTTTAGTGAATAGTAAAGTATGATAAATTTCAATAAATGGTAAATACATGAATATTTGAGTCATTGTTAATGCAGGGATGATGTAAGACCCTTAATATCAAACAATCATTCTTAAACTACTATATTTATTCATGGAAATAAAAATTATTCATAGTATTGAGCTAAAATAATAAACTAATGAATAAAATAATGATAAAACATCCCTCTCCTCAACTATAAATACTACCCTTCACCACCTATTCTCTTCACACCTTCCATGATTTGAGACTTGTCAAAATTATACCCAATGCTCTTCTAAAGAGTCTCATAATGTCTTTTATCCCTTAGTGTCATCTAAATACTGGTCCCTTTTCCCTATGGAGGTTCTCAAGGTGGAGTAAATCAAGATATAAAATCCTCTTTCTTTTTCTTTTAAATTTCTTTTAATTTATTTTTATTTTCTTATCCTCTCATCACATCCTCTATCCAAATATACATGATAATCCCATTATATATTATATACTATAATTATATCATGTTAATATAATATTCATCATTGTAATTCTGACCTCTCTCTATTTTATTCTAAAAATGAAATCATCACCTATGATGTGTCAATTTATCAACATTGTGGACGATGCAATTTCATTTTCCTTTAACGCATTTAAGGATGATAATAAAATGATTATAATGGTTGAAATAGATTTAAAAATATATTTTTTAACCCTTTTAATGTTCTGTAACTAACATATATACATAATATTGTATAATTAAACAAAATGAGTTTGTTGTGATCGAAAAACCACCGTAATATTCTAAATGATTATCATAAATGCCTTATCTACTTATTAATCCTCATAAAATAAACCAAAATGATATATATAACAATTAAAACTTATATATTATTATCAATAACCTATAATTTCAATTTTTGGATAATTATTCCAATTTTTCATGAATTTCATTACTAATAAACAAGAAAACTGATCATGAAAACTATGAAAACAAACACTTATGAACAGTGAAATTAAAATCTATAACTCATCAAAAATCTCTTAAATGACCTTAATAAAACTATAATGAATCAAATTCAGGTATGAAAGGTTATCCACTTGTTAATTAGTTAATTGAACCTGATTATCTTAGATATTAAAGAGAAGAAGTCTTTCATATATAATGTTATGGGATTGTCAAACCCAACTCAATTTCTTTGGGTTTTCCCTCTTTGACTTCATATACAGTATGGATATTCCATTAATGTTCCTTATATAAAATTTATTTAAATTTTCCTTTTATTTTCTGGTTATACTTGTTTCCAATCTGGTTATATGACAAAAAAATGATTTTTTAAAAATAAATCTTCTTTCCAAAAACAAATAATTTAATCCTCATGAGACTATTTTTTCTTGACTCAAGATTGATGATTCTTATTCCAAGTATGTTATTACCTATTTCATTTTGGCACCCCAGTTTTTATGGATGTATTATTTTTGAAATGAAACCCATTCCTTTGCATGGGTTATTTTATGCCCAAAATTGATATACGTTCTACCTGGCATGAATGATAATATAAATTTTTTGATGTGATGAGTGTGCCTAGAATTATATAGCACTTGAAATTATTTTAATGTGTTAGGTGTACCCAGAATTAAATATCACTCCTATGCATTGGGTAATGTGATTAATATATTGAGATAATGTGAAATATGTTTTAACAGGATGATATATGCATTCAAAACTATGTGTGGTAGCTGAACACTAAGACATGATGTTTCATTTATATGAATTTCCACATTACATTCTCTTTTCTAATGTTTCCTATCATGATTGTGATGATTATGTTATGATGAAGATTTTTCTCACCCCATCTAATATTGATCCATTTCTTACCTATATTCTTACATGTATTTTTTCTCACCACTTCATTTGATGTATATCCTCATGTGATTATTTAAAATAAGGAGAACATGAGGGATAATAAGAAGTTAGAGAAGAAGGAATTAAATAAATTTTTATGTTTTATTACATAAAAGTTATGTATAGTCATAAATTTCTAAAGGCACTAGACCGTTGGGTCCTGGATTTGTAGAAGTATTGTTAGGTTTTAATTAAAAGTTTGTAATTATCAGGTAAAAAAGTAGGGTCACTATAGTTGGTATCAGATATTTTTTTAGATAATTTGGGAATTAGGATTAGATAACATTAGTGAACACTGTTAGTTTGATACTAATTATATTTAAGCACCCAAGAATATATGTTTTAGAAAATTCTAAATATCGAGATCCCACAAGACATTCCTTTATATTTAACTTCATAAAGAATAAATTATTTTTTATGACTTGTTGAGTAAAATTTTGTTCAAAACATTTATATTTTAGAAAATACTAGGAACCAATAGAACCTAGGCCAACAAACCATTCTAGGAACAATGTAGTGATTACCCAAATGACATCCCCAATTCTTTGGAAGGTGGAGTTCAAAATTTCATGGTGATTATTACCCTGATGTATCTTGCTATGAACAATAACCTAAATACTATGTAATGTCCTTTTTCACTTAAGAGGGAGAAAATAGCTATCAAATTTTTTTATGAGTATACGACCTCCCACATTTAGTGGTTCTTCCAATCCACTAGTCGTAGAATAGTGGTTCATCTCGATAGAGAAGATCTTTTTTCTTCTTCATTATTCTAATTTTGAGATGGTGAATTTTTCCATTTAACATCTAGATAAAGAGTCTGACTAATGATGGGAGATGATTAATAATTATAGGGTGAATGGAAAAATTAAATAGATTTAGTGGGAAGACTTTCAGAAAATGTTTATTAACATGTTTTCCCTCAAACCCTTCCCATAAATATGGAGAGAAAATTTATAGAGATGAATCAAAAGGAAAGTGAATCTGGTAGGAATTATGAATAAAATTTCACAAGGCTTACAAAGTATGCTTTTTGTGTTTTTATCAATAATGATAGCATAATTGATATATTATTTAGTTGTTTAAAACCACACATTTGAAAGGCTCTATAATTTTAAGACTTTTAGAGTTATTAAGAAGTTTTTCAATGTGATCTTAATGTGGAGATGGAGTTTGGAGAATGGTCCCATGGATTTGGTGTTAAGACATGAAAGATGGAGTTTCAATCTGGGGGATATAATGATAAATATAGAAAGAAACCTCAACCACCCACATATCAAAATGTGGTAAGAAGTATCATGGGAATTTCCTCAAAGGGGGGATGCTATAAGTGTGGGAGATAAGTCCACCATGATCATGAATGTTGAAAATAAATGAGGAAGAAGGAAAATGTGGTGGAGTAAAGGAGAGAACCAACCATGGTTTAAAGATAAAAATGTAGGGAGAAGGGAAACTATGCAAGCCAACACACTTAACCTCGAGTCCTATAGGGTAATCAGGATCATTAACCACCAAATCCAAATGATCAAGGGAAGGATTATCCCACCACTACTATTGAGGTGGAGCCTGAAAATAATGTGGTGATAGGTACCCTAGTTATTCATTCAAGAATAGAGAATGTTATATTTGATTCTGGTTCAATGAATTCTTTCATATATTTAAAGTTTAGTAAAACTATTCATACAAACCTCAAAATAAAAAAGTTTAGTTATCTATAATAACATAAAATGAGGGAATTATTACATCCAAAGTTTATAACTCATCTTCGATTAATTTTTTTGGACTAATCATCCTAGAAAATATTATCATACTTCTTTTGGTAGAGTTTGATTATATATAGGGAATGGATTGGCTATATTTATACAAATCCAACATCAATTCTTGGGAAAATAAGATCACTCTTCACAACCTGAAGCATCCTAGAATTTTGTACAAGGGTATATAGAAGGATCAATCTATATCAAAATAATTATTACAAGTGTGTAAATTGCTTCCTTTACAGAAATAATATCTAGATCAAATAATCGAGACAAAATAGACAATAATTCTTGATGACATGCCCACTATGAGGGGATACACTGATGTGTTTCTTTAAGAGTTTCTTAGTCATCTTCTAGTTAAATAGGTTGAGTTCTCAATTGAGATTATTCCTTGATCTCTACTTATATTGAAGACACATTAAATAATGGCCACCATTGAGTTAGAGGAACTAAATAAGTAGTTATAAGATAATCTAGAAAAGGGTTTTATATTCTCAAGTGCTTCATCATGGGGTGCACTAGTACTCTTCATCAAAAAGATGTTTGGATGAATGGGAAATTTTATTAACTATCATGATCTCAATAAAATCATGATAAATAAAAAGTGTCCCTTTCATGGATAAATCATTTGTTTGATCAATTATGTGGGGTTGGGTATTTCTCTATGGTGTACCTTTGGTTGGGATATCACCAATTAAAGGTAAGGAAGGAAGATATTCCCAACAGAACATTTCAAATGAGGTATGGAAATTATTAGTTCATAGTTATTCCCTTTATACTCACTATTTATCCAACAATATTCATGAAAAAAATGAATATAGTATTTTGAGATCATATCAAAAAAATTAAAAATATTTATTGATGATATTCTAATATACTCCAAGAGAAAATAGGAACTTTAAAAGCATTTGAATACATTGTTAAATACATAATGAATGCAAAAAAAAATCAAAGTACAATAAATGTTATTTCCATATGGAAGAAGCATCATTTTTGGAGCATATCATTCCTAAATATGAAATATCTGTAGACCCTTCTAAAAAAAGGTAATCGATGAGTGTTCCAGGACAACATCTTTAACAGAGATCCTGGTTTTCCTTAGTCTGGCTAGGTGTTACTATTGATTTGTGAAGAACTTCTCACAATTGTAAAACCAACTAACCAATATGACTCATTGGGGGGGAAAGTTTCTCCAAAACATTGAATGGGAATATTGCTTCTAAGAGTTAAAAGGAGGTCTATAACTGCACCATTACTCACATTAAAAACAAGTAGGTAAAAATTTGTGGTATACAATGATGCTTAAAAGAAGGTATTATAATTTTTACTCATGAATAATGAAAAATTGATAGCCTATTCCTCATGGCAGTAGAAAATTCCTGAGAAAAACTATCTGATGCATGATCTGGAGTTGGAAAATGTGATATTCACATTGAAAATATGGTGACATTGTCTCTATGGGGATATGTTTCAGATATATATTGACCATAAGATTCTAAAATATCTATTAACATATAAGAAGTTTAATATGTTACACCTAAGATTAATAGAACTCATCAATGATTATGAAAACCCAATCCATTACCATCATGGAAAAGAAAATAAAGTGGAAGATTATCTAAGTAGAAAGGATCCTTCGACATTATCAATGATGAGAAGTGATAAGGATCCAATATTCATGTAATTGCAAATGATGTACATGGGAATCTTAAAGAGAGGAACATTATTAATCTTTTCTCAAATGATTTCCCAACTATCCCTCATAGATAAAAAGGGGATGCTCAAAGGAATGATGTGAAAATAAGGAAGAAGGTGGAAGCTATGAGAAAGGTTAAATCCTCATATCATAAGATTGATGAGGAAGGATTTATAAGATTTGGTTCATGACTATGTTTACCATCTAATGTAGAGATAAAGAAGGAGATTATGAGTGACACACATAACTCAACCTTCTGTATTCACCTTGGGAGAGAAAAGATATATTTATATATCTAAGAGAACTATTGGAGGGACAGTATGAAAAAGGAGATTGTTTAATATACATCAAAGTGCCTAGTATGTCCGAATGTGAAGGATGAAAGAAAAAATTATAAGGGTATGATTCAAACATTACCCATACCAACATGGAAATGGGAAAAATCACCATGGAATCTGTCACTAGAATTACAAATACATCTATAGGAAATAATTATATATTGGTTTTTGTATATTTTATTACAAAGACAACTCCCATTATAATTATTTGAGAAGACCTATCCCTGGATCAACTTTGTGTATATACATTAGAGGAGTGGTAAGGATGTATGGATTTCCACTATTGATTGTATCCAATTGAGATATGAGATTCACCTCCATGTTCTGGAAAATTCTCCAACAAGATATGTACATTGGGTTGAACTTTAGTATGGCCTATCATTCTCAAATTGATGTCTAATATAAGAAAACTATTCAGACACTATAAGACATGTTGAGAGTGTGTTATATGGATGTAGAAGGAGGATTATACCAACATCTATCTCTATTTTAGTTCTCTTACAACAATAGTTTCCACTCGATAATCCAAGTGGATCCATATGAATCCCTTTATGGTAAAAGATATAGAACAATGACATGTTGGGATGAGGTTGGTGAACTTAAGTTTCTAGGACCTAAAATGGTCAAAGAAATGTTGGAAAAGGTGAAAACCATTTAGTAGCACATCGAGATAGAAAAAAATTCAACAGAATAGTTATACAGATAATCATTGAAGAGACCTAGAGTTTAATGATGAATACATTTTATTCCACTATATATCTCTATTGAATTGGATTATGAGATTTATGAAGAAATAAAATTAGATTCCTCGGTACACCATCCCCATTGAGATCCTTGATTGTGTCAGAGTTGTGGCCTGATGACTGGCACTTCCACATACCATATCTCGACCACCTGAGGTATTCTATGTATCCCTATTGAGTATGTACATACTAGATCCCTCACATGTATAGAATATAGAGGTGGTATAGTTGAAAAATTATATCTCTTACGAGGAGTAGCCAATAAAGATCTTGGACCATAGAGATAAAGTTCTATATAATAAGAATTATCATTAGGTCAAAGTACTATGGAGGATTCATAAGTACAAATAGGAAACATGGGAAATAGAGGAAGTGATTAAGAAAAATTACTCTTACTTTTTTTCACCATAGTATGTAAAATGGGTTTTCGGGGATGAAATTTCATAAAAGGGGAAGAATTTAACAACCCATAATTTTATCAATAGAAACTCCATTCTTTTAATTATTCCATATATTATTAACCATATAAAACCACTTTTAGAAAACAATACAAACATTATAAATGAAGAATGAATGAAATAAGAGGTATTTCTAGGAATTAAAAAACATTTATTGATGAAATAGTAACTTAAATTTGAGAATAGTAGTATGTATTGAGCAAGTTTTGTTTTAAACAACACGCTATTTTATAAAGGGGGGATCGTTGAGAATAACAATCTATCTCTTTGTAATGATTTTGATGTTCAAAAATACCCTTATTTGTTATTATAATGATTTTAATTTTAGTACATTTTAGGAAATTAATATTATTTATTTCTCTATTTCAGAATAATATTTAAGCGTTTAATCCATGTGGAATATTTGATAATGTATTAGAAAATTGTTTTAGCATATTAGCATGTTCTAGAAACATTGTTCATGCTCTATGTGTTCAGAAATCACTTTAGCATGTTTTGGAACAATGTTCATACCCTATATTGAGGAGCGTACCATAAGGATGGAATCTGTCACTTACGGGTTATTAGAAAAGTATGGTTAAGAAACCATACGTTTGGAAAATTTTGGAAGGAACCTTACATTTGGAAAATTTTGGAAGGAACCTTATGTTTGGAAAAGTATGGAAGAAGAACCCTACGTCGGTATGGAACGTCATGTTTGGTTCTCAAAAGTATGGTTCACCAACCTTACTTTTGTAAACAACCTTACGTTGGATCATGTACCTTACGTTTGAAAGTTGAAGAGAAAAGTATGGATGATAAACCTTACATTTGAGATCAACCATATGTTTGAAGAATGGATCATCAAATCTTATATTCCTGATCAACTTTAAATTGTGAACCTTACGTTTATTGATTGTATGCTATGCAGTTCAACCCTACGTTTGGAGTCGGAGATTTAACATACGACTTTATTAAGAAACGTTCTTTATGCAGATTATTAGGCTGATTTCAAGCCTGATTAAAAGCCTGATTTTAAAACACCTATTTAACTGATTCAAGTCCGTTTATTTGTGATTTAAAGGATCGATTTAAGAGGATCTTTTTATACTGAAAATTATGGTGAGTTATGACTGCTCTGTTATTCAAACTTTTGAATATCACAATTCTAAAGGTGACTTTTGTGGATCTAAATTTGAAAGGAAAGTGATTGTCTTTATTATATACATCTGTCTTATTTTTGAATTATATTGTGCATGATGGATCATTATATAAAGATTATAAGAGCAATTCCTTGAGTTTTTCACTACAGTTTTACAGAGATATACTAGTCACACAGATCTGCTGCTACCATGATCTATTAAACTCTCTTTTCTAATGAAGAAGAAACACATTGAATATTAATCGTTTATACATCGAAGATCTATTATGAATCCATTTTTGTTAGAGTTGATGAATTTATTTCTTTATCTATTATAACCGAAGCGGCTTAGAACTACTTCTACCTGAAGATCATTCTTTTTGAAGACGACGATACATTGACTGTTAGTTGCGTGCTATTGCAACTGTGAAGAACAATTGGAAAGTAATTTCATACAAATACTCTTTTTATTTTAAGTAATCGGCTTCTCATACTAAGCTGTATATTCGGTTTTGTGAATGAACCAGAAGGATCTGTTTTTAGCCTTAACATGTAAAGGTGTCAACTGCCTGCACTCAGTTGTGGACGATCTATTGATAAGAGGACCAGATGGTGAAAATCACCAAGATCGTAGAGTAGAGCATTGGTGAAGTGGACTAGGGGCCTTCTATTCCCCGAACCACTATACATTCATGAGTTCTTTAACTGTTTATTTTCCACTGCATAAATAATCTGATAAATATAAAAGGACAGATTTTCATCATCTCAATTCATGAAGATTTTGTAAAAGACACAATTCACCCCCCCCCCCTCTTGTGCATATTTGGTATAACCCGATCCGACAATATAACCCTTATGAATAGTAAATTAGCCAAATTAATAGTAACCTCTCACATTAAAGTATAAATAAAATTTACGCATATTATAAATGAATGTATGATATAATTATATTAAAGAATATGTAAACAATTGTTTCAAAAAATTATGAATTTTGTGTTGGTATTTTAGTAAGTTGTGAATATTTGAATACATTTTTTTGATTAATTTAATAAATTTAAAGAAAATTTATTTTCATAAAATGTATTGATAAATTAATATTTTATTGTCTTATGATATTAATATAATTTTATGAGACCTTAATTATTTTTTCAAATAATTATAAATAAGTTATAATTTTAAAATATATATTTTTCAAGTAAATGATGATTTTAACTAAAAATTAAATATAACATATTTAAAAAAAATATTTTCATAAAATAGAGTTCATTTTTGAATTATATACATCTAAAAATGGTTAGGGTGAATTTTTTGGATTTTCTAAAATACTTGAGTTTTTGGTGAATAAAAAAATATGACATATTTCGATAAATTCTAAATACATGAATTTTTTAGTTGTTGATATAAGGCCGATGTAAGAAAAATAATCTCAAAAAATTATTTTTTATTTATTTTATTTAGTCATGGGAATCAAAATTATTCATAGGATTGATCCAAAATAGTAAACTAATGAATAAAATAATGAGAAAACACCCATCTCCACCTTTATAAATACCACCCCTTGCCACCTCTTATTCTCACACCTTCCAAGCATTGATCCTTGATAAAATCCTGTCATCCCACTTCCCAAGACTCTTCTCATGATCATTATACCTTTATCTCATCAAAATATCAATCCCTTTTTCCTAAGGAGGTTCTCAAGGAGGAAGAAATCAAGAGGTAAAATCCTATTTCTTTTTCATTTAATTTATTTTTATTCTCTTATCCTCTCCTCACATATTATATCAACATGTAAATGATAAAAATAGTGTATTTTATAAAAATTAATGATATAATTTTAATGGAATATACATCATTAAAATCTTTCCTCTCAATCTTTTATTTTAAAAATGATATCATCGCTTGTGATGTGTCAATTTACCGACATCATAGATGGTGCACTTTCATTTTCCTTTAACACCTTCAAGGATTTTAATAAAAAAATAATGGTTGAAATAGATTTTAATATTTATGTTATAACTATTTTTATATTCAACAACTATCTTATATACATAATATTAAATAATAAAATAAAATGAGTTCATTGTAATCAAAACACCATCGTAATAATATAAACGATTATCACTAATGTCTTATCTAAGGGTTCATCCTCATACCATATAACCAAATGATGTATATAACCATTTAAATTTATATATGATCATTAATAAACTATAATTTTAATTCTGGATAATTGTTCCAATTTTACATGAATCATATTACTTATAAACAAGCGAACTGATCATGAAAACCACGAAAACGAATGATCCCAAATGATGAAATTAAACTCAATAAATCATCAAAAAGACCATAAATGAAACTAATAAAAATATAATGAATCAAATTCATTTATAAAAGGTTAATTAATTGTTAATTAATGAATCAATTTTATTATCCAGGATATTTAAGAGAATAAATCATTCATACAT
Source organism: Viscum album (assembly GCA_963277665.1). Taxonomy (NCBI): domain Eukaryota; kingdom Viridiplantae; phylum Streptophyta; class Magnoliopsida; order Santalales; family Viscaceae; genus Viscum; species Viscum album. The sequence continues at coordinate 124,728,915 of OY728160.1, forward strand.
AAGGTAAGAGGATTCTTGAACCCAACTTTATTTCTTTGGGTTTTCCATATTTAACTTCATTTTCAATATGGATGTTACATTAATGTTCCTTAAATAACATTTATTTATATTTCCCTTATATTTTTGATACATACATTTTTACAATATAGTTATGTGAAAAAATGAAAAGATTTTTCTAAAATAACAATTCTTCCTAAAAACAAATCATTTACTTCATGTGAGATTGTTTTTTTAAAATCAAGATTAATGATTCTTATTCCAAGAATCTTATTCCCTATTTTATTTGGGAACCCCAAATTTTATTAATGTTTTCTCTTTGAAATAAAACCCATTCCTTTACATGTGTTATTTTATGTCAAAAAAAATTATTTACGTTCTGTGTGGAATGGATGATAATGTCAATGTTATGATGTGATGGGTGCACCTAGAATTATATAGCACAAGAAAATTTTATGATGTGACGGGTGTGCCTAGAATTATATAGATCTCCAATGAATTGGCTAATGTGATGAATCTCATGAGATAATATGAAATATGTGTGAACATGATATTAGCTTTGTTAACAACTATGTATGGTATTTGACCACTAAGACATGATGTTTTATTTTTAAGAATTTCAAAATTCCATGCCTCTATCTAATGTTTCCTCTCCTGAATAGGATGATGATGTTATATTGATGAATATGGTTAGACCATATTATATCATACAATTTTTTATATCCTCTTTTTGGGATTTAACCTCACCCCTTATTTTAATGTATATCCTCAGGTGAATACTTGTACTAAGGAGAACACAAGGGATAATATGAATCAAGAGAATACAGAATTAAATAAATGTTTCTATTTTATTATGTAATAGTTATGTGAATTCGGAATTTTTCCATGACACTAAACCATCGGGTCCTAGATTTATATCACTTTTATGTTTTTGTCTTTAAAATTTTGTAATAATCAAGTAATAAAAGTTGGGTTTCTATATTGGAGTTGATAAAAAAGTTCATCTATCTACAGTAGAGGATACTAATTATTAACCATCAGCCGGTTCGATTTCTGATAATCCACTCATAGCATAATGGTTTCATCCTCTTTTTATTAAAAAGGGACTGGGTAACCCTATAGATATATACTAGTTCAATTAAACCTTGTTTCCTCTATATCTTCTAGCCACCACTTGAGCTCCTACATCTCAGTAGTAGCCATCATATAAGGAATAATGGATATTAGTGTAGCTCTTTTAAATAGATCAATAGATAAATATACCTCTCTCACTAGATGAAATCTTAAAATGTTTTCCGAGTTAAAATCCTAGAAATGATCAAGGTAAATCTGAATTTTATGTTCCCTAATCATCCTAATATAAACTCGCAATCTAAAATGTCATCTAGCTAAGCCCACAATGGTTGGATCTATCTTAGCTTCCCTAGACATCCCAATCACCCTTGTTAATAAAATATCCACCCCTAGTGATGTGAAGGTTACCCTAAAACAATAGAAATCAATGAAATAATGAACAGGAATAGAGTAATCTATCCCGAGAATGGTGTAAAAACCTTTCATCATGAGGAAAAAATGATTTCATTTTAAGTAACACATACTAGTCTCTAGGGGAACTCCCTGCATAGACGTACATCCTCCGTATGAATTACCAATAGATTATCAAGAATCATAAATCCATCAAAATATTGATCCCCAAACCCAAGGATATCCCTGATAAGAAAAATATAATGTTATGAGATGTTCATGTATCAAAAAGAGCAGATACTAAAGTAAAGGCTACTAGAATAGTACCTCACACAGTAGAAGGTCCAAGATTCTTCTACTTAGGTATCCATTGCGCTTCTAATATCTAGCATGATAAATGTACCTATGATTCATCTTGGCTACCCTGAGCAGATCCAATATTCTATTACTACAAATATGGGGTCTGACTACAATGACCATGACCACTGCATCGACCTAATCAGTCATGTATACTCTAGATCACTACCTGTTGAGAAGCTGCTAACCCACTCCTACATGTGAAGTCAGTTCAGACCCTCTCTCAGTAGATAATGCGGGATTTGTTTTCAAAAGTGTTGTAAATGACCCATCATACTGCAGGATCGGCACTCGACTTGGTATCTCATGCACTGATGTATCATATGTCCTGATCTACCATACTGGTTTCATTTCACTTGGATATTTGAGTATATGATATGGATACTATGTTCTCTGTGTGGAAGATCTAAATGAAAATTCCTACTACTAGTTGATGTAGTTCCGGATATAGGTGTCGAATCATCTTGGCTTGCACCCCCATCCTCTCTGAGGTTATGCTCTATGATAAATGCCTAATTCACTATTCTAGTAATGCATATAAGTAGTGAGATTTACCCTCCTCTTGGGTAGTGTTGTAATATGCCTAGATATTGATAGTAGGAATCTTGTTATGAATCTGAAACCTGTGATCTTCCATACCCTAAAAACATCGATGGATTCCACTGCTGGAACCCACGTGTCAATTATTGCATATTCGGGGGTAGGTAGTGGTCCTCACTAAATGGTTTGCATGAAATGCTAAAGCCTTCAAGGAACTATGCATCATCCCTCGTGTCTAAAACATCCACTAGTGCCTCAACTGTCACTACTTGATGATATACTGGTATCTCATGACCCACTACCTCTATAGCATGGTCACTTCCACATCTTAATTCCTAACTGGAGGCCATCATTGTCGCCTGCCTCCATAAATACCAAGAACATGCCTTATATCAATATTCAACAACTACTAAAAATTGATTATATTTAAATATGATAGATACAATCCTTCCCATATAAGAAAAAACCCCTCCACCTACTCCTTTATTTAGGTGTGGTCAATTTATAGATCATATAAAATTAATAGATACTACATACTTCCCAATACTAATGTCAGGTATGGGTGAAGTTCTCTACTATAAACAATTTCAGTTTACATTTCATTTAACTTTAGTTCATATTAATTTCACATTCTATTTAAAATGGTTGAACAAAATGGGTTTTCACTGTAGATTTATAAGGGCCCCATATCCTCTTGAACAGAAATACCCCGTCCACTTAATCCATACCATAACACATTCTAGTCCATGTAACTCTTGAACCATGACTCAACATGACACCATTAGATTCTCAGGGTGCATGTTGTATCCTAATTAGGAAAGCACTGTTTAGGTTAAAACATGCACTCTAAGAACCAACCATGTTTTCTAAATCCCCTACACAAAATATCTATCAATCTGTAGGTATATCAATCATGAAGCATATCATGACATCATGATAATAGGATATGAATCTTATATGGAAAATAATACTGAATATAATTTGAATTTTAACAAGTGCGTAAAATGATGCATGAGATGGAATACCCTTATCACATGGGGTTTCAAAAAAATATAACCCACAATCATATCAACTATAACACCACAATTGAAGTGCATCACCTAATAGTTGAATAAAATCAATTGTAATATCTAAAATATGAAAAAAATAATTTTCATTTATGGAAATTTGTATTTTTCCTATACCTAGGTTAGATACACCCATGAAAAACTCATTAAAAAATTCTTATTCTCTTAACCCCTTTCTATTTTTTAAAAATAGTAAAGAAAAGTTGAAAATATCCCTTTGATACCCATTTGTAATTTCCCCAACCTAGATGCAACTAAAAGGTTCCCTGGTCTTGGTTGTCCCTATGGCCTCAAGCGTATCTTCCCAAATACAAGAGGCTGCTGTCTAGAAGCAATGGCCTAGGGTGTGCCTATCAGGAGACTATTTCCTCTTATTATAGTGTGACATAATGATAACCGTTATACAATCCATAGAATATATAATAAATCGATTAGAAAATAATAACTGAACATGCGATAAACATCCAAAATAGATATATAAAAGAATTCTAGAAGTAGTCCCATATACACATAATGATAATATATTTTTTGTCTACAAAGAAACCAAAATAGGTTTCCATAAAATCATATAATACGTGTGACAAAAATCAAAAAGGCCAAAAATATCCCATCTAGTATCACGAGCCCCATCATAGTCTTGTGATCCTTTACTCCAAAGTTGAAATTAGAAAACTATAGGAGGTCAATTTCCCTTTCCATACCTATATCCATATAATCTTCTCAGGTACCAAAGGATACATAAGTAGGGTGTGATATATAATCCCAGTAGTCCACCACCAAATATGCCTAATGACATAAAGGTAGTGAATATATAATAATAATAGTGTGCCTGAAATAATAGAATACGTAAAAGATATACATAAATTAAATAACACAAAATGGTTTAGGTTCCCATGGACACCCATCCTCTACTACCTACTTAGACCTTTTCCAGAAATTCTCTAAATAAATATTTCTTTAGGTACCAATGAATAAGTAAGTTTAATTTATTTAATTAATATCATTCAATAAACGAGTCTTGAGACCTGACACATAGCCCATCTTCCACTATAAACATATACGAACAAGTGGTTCCAAACCAATCCATATATCGGGTGTAAGGAACTGATCGAATACAAGATTATTCATTGGCTTGGTAGACACATCATAAAAATTATTCCATATTAAATTCAACTAATAACCGGATCCCATCCTTGTAATTCCTTATTTGGAATCTAGGTATGGGTCTAGGAACAACATGAACCAAACAACCTTCCAGAATATCTATGGTGATCCTCTTAAAAACTCATTTATCACCCTAGGTGTTATATAACATCATCATCGTTGAGTTCATCCTTGGAAGTCCAATAAAGGGAGCCCAAATCGCAATTATGGAATATATATAGAATTTTCCCTCTGAGTCTATCCTTGGCATTCCATATAAGGATTCCAAGTGTCCCTCATGCGTATAACAGTAAATCCTCTAAGTCCATCCTTGTCAATCCTCTAAGGAGTCCAATTATCACGTGGAAAAAATAAAGCAACAGTTGGGTGAGTCCATCCATGGAGTTCCTATATAAACCCATGTGTCTCCAAAGGCATATAATAATATTCAGTCAATATAATTTAATTATCTCAAGGTTCATCACTATAATCATTTCATTTAATCCGAACCTCAAAATGTGTATCAAATAAAGAGATGATATTAGAAGTCTCAGCCACTTAATTATCACCCATAAGTATTTTACTATAAGAAGCATCTCATTATCAGGCATGAAATTACATGTATAAATCCTAGGGACTTGGTTATCCATTCCCTTTATTGAATATATTAAATTTTAAATTCAATCCACAATTCAATTCATCATTTAAAATCTCATGATAAGAGATATATGCTACACCTCAAGGGTATTCAACATCATATTCCACCAATGGTGGTGCAATTAATTAAACAACACACCCAAGGTGTGGTTCTAATTAAAGGTTCATAACCTTTTAATAATTATCAATGGGTATCATTAATTACATAGCTCATACCTAACCATTTTAAAAAAAATATTAAATTCCATTTCAAGGGAGTCAACTGAAAAAATGAGAATATGGAACAACGACATATATATAAGCACCTTGATTTTAAGTGAAAATCACAATATGACCTACCGTTGGTCTGTAATAGAGTGTTCTTCTAGTATCGGCTCTTGATTCGACTTAGACATGAAGAAAAAAGAATAAAAAATTAATAAATTGGAAACATGGAATATTATCTTACAACTAAATAACTCCAAGGATCTGAAGATAAATGAATAATAGTAAAAAAGGAACATAGATCTTTCTAAGATAGATCTGATACTTTTAATGGATCTTGATTCTAAACTCAGATAGGGGAGATATATTGATTCCTATTTTAGGATTCTAGAGGAGAACTCCAATGTAGTTTTTTTTAACTGGTTGAATAAATGAAAAATAGAATTAGTTTATAAGATTAATTAACAAAAAATGATCAGTTTCCCTCAAAATACTAGGCTTCATGATTTGGATGCACGGTTGGAAAAACTGTGCGCCTTCCAAAATAAGAAGGGGCACCTCGCTTGGTTAGTCCAAACAATTTTACAAACCATGCACAAACCATGAGCTAACCCACTGCTAAATACCAAAAAGGCTACAGCACATGCATGTGCCTCAATCCATGTGGTTTGAAAAACAGTGTGGCCTATATCTCCTCACTACTTAGCCTCACACAATTAGAAGTAACCATGTGAGATGCACCTCACAGTTTCTACTAAACTCATGGGTTGTCCTTTTCTTCTAAAACATCAGGGTCCAGGATCTGAACAAGCCCTAGATACCCCTAATACCTTGATAAACTAAAAGGGTGATCACATTAGGCCATACATAAGCATTTAAATTGAAAATTTATGGAAAGAAAAATATTTTGTACCGTAAGAATGAACCGGGTTCTTATAATATACACCATAATCATAAATTCTTTAAAATATACCTTTCTCAAAAATATTTGAATATATATGACATTAAACTACAGTGAAACCATACTTTCTTCCACAAATTAGTAATATCTTTAACCCTAAATTACTATTAGACACTAGTTGGAAATGTTACACAATAGTTAATATATATCATAATCCCATTAATGTAATGAGATTTTTTTAAAATACATGGAATCAAATATCAATCCCAATTTTAATAATACTATCTAACGTAGTTTTTGAAAATTAAACAACCCATTATTATATCAATATCATAAATATTTTAAACCTAAGAGTTATCGATCCCTCAACCATGTTCTCTTCAATAGTTATCTTCAATATAAATAACCTTTTCATAAAATCACTTTTTAATGTTATTGACACTATTTAATATACACTTCTATACCTTTAAAGTAAAACTGCCAAAAAAATCGTTAGATATTTTACATAATCCCCATAAATTTTAGAATGTATGAGAATATCATTGATAAATATCAATAAATAATAAAAATAAATATAAGTATCAATATATAATTTCTATACATATATCAAACCAACTTCCTTAGGCAAGATAAGGAAAATAACCTTTTTCCATTAAAAAAATCATACAATCAAATTATCTGCCATTTATGTATGACCATGTATTCGGTTATATGACATAGTGTTTTATGGATACATAACTTTATCAAATTTATTTTTAATATTGATTCAACCAAATAATAAAATGAAAATGGTAATGATAATATCAAAAATATTAATATTCAAACAATAATATGAATATTTATTCACTTATGACATAGTTTATTTTTAACATATGATACCATAGGATCATCCTATAATTTTTTTTGTTAAATAATTGGTTATCCATTGTCAATTTTTTATTAGGTTCTATAAATTAACTTGTTAACATCATTATTAAATCCATTATAATGGGTTTTAATATAATTTTATTAACCAGATCATTTGAATTGGGATAGTCAAACCAGGTGTGTATTTAGGCCCCATTATCATGCACTAGGAAAGGATTGAGTTATACTTAACTCTCCCTTTTTGGGGTTATTACCCATAGGTACATCTATACCAGATCCTGTATCCACTTATAGTATTCAGGAAGTGATGTAATTTCTAGTAAAATTACATTTATCTAAATCCCATGTAATTTCTAGAAAAAAACATGTTATGATGATATTTTTCACTTCCTTAACAAAACCAGATCCTATATCCACTTATAGTATCTACTTGTACTCAATAAACAGCTTAATCTCCATATTTATCTAAACTCAACCCTGATACCAAATGTGATATCCAATACACACACCCCTAGATCCATTTCCATTAATAAGAACATTACATAATGGAATCAATACTAACTATATACAACTAATCCGTAGTTAAATGACTTAAAAAAATTTCATTACATGGATTCCCAACACATTTTTGGATTAGATCTTTAGAGGATTATGAAAAATAATAAACTAATAAATCCCATGTATTTCTCAACTAATGTGAATTTTTCTACTATATACGAAATACCTAATCCAAAGTAAGTATTCAACATTTACCATAATTTATCTACATAATATGTCTGATATCACATATCATGTGCAATAATTTTTTTCATAACTAGGGGAAATTTAAACATAATAAGGGTTAATATATAACACTAACTAAGTGGAAACATAAAACTAAGGAAATCGTGGAATTAATATTATCACAATACTAAGAAATCCTCATAATTCCATAATCAATTGAAAATTGGATCATTATATATCCATGAAAATAAAGGAAAATATGGACAATAGTTATTACTATCATGGATAGATAGAATATAAATTTTCGGACATTAAAACATGTTTTTAGTACTTTATGCCAAGACACTATAATAATATGGGGAGAGGTATACACTAAAACCTTGGTATTTTTATCTCATGAGACCTATAGATGCATCAAGGGGATATTTAATGTCGATCCCCACTCATACCTTGATTGATTTTAATAAATTCATCATATGAGAAAATGAATAATCATTTTTTAATCACCTTTACCAATGATCATTTGTATTAAAATAATAACATATGGAATACCGATACTTTTACCCATTTTAATAAAAGGGATAGCACGATCATAACTCATCAATATAATGATGTTGAATGGTAAAATAATGCATATTCAACTTTCCAATAGTCATATGTATTGGGAAAGAAACATATAGAACTCCCAAACTTTTTACCATATCAATACATGGGATAAAATAATCATAACCCCTATGAAATAAAAATGTGGATAGTAAAATAATACAAAGTCAAAATTCTTGAGTAACTAATAAATAACCATATTAGAATAAAAAATATATGGTTTTTAAATAGTTCCCCAGTCAATAAATTGAATATATTTCTTGGTTATCATCCCTCAAGATAAAACTATATAGAGTAGAGTTATACTGTTAAGTCAATAGTGGAATTAGATGATCATAATCCATCCCAAAGAAGAATTTGGGTGGATGTAAATGAAAAGAACCCAAGATCACCAATGTAAACATATAATTATGTTGACATAAATGGAAAACATGTTTTCAAATGAATTATTGACTAATACCACACAAAAAGGGATTTGGATTTTTTTGTGTGTCATGAGTACATTATCCCAAAATATAAGTATATATTGTATTTTAAATAATGAAACATAAATTTTTTTAGGCAATATAATTTTAAAAATTAAATGGTAAATGGAAGTTAAATCTTAAATGAACTTTTAGAAAACATTTTTAACAATTACATAAAAGAGTATGTTTTGGGTCACTTCCAAAAGTATTTTTCAAAAGGTGAAGTAAAGTATCATTTAAAACAATTACATTTAAAAATAATCTTCAATAATAGTTCCTTGTAAATTCGTAATTTTTATCATGGAGATATTTAGATCGGAAGGAAAAAATAAATAAATGTGAAAGGAAAAAACCCACTTAATATCTAGACAAGAACCATTATTAAAAACAAAAATTATAAAAAGTGTAAAAAAACTTTATTTATTTTAATTTTTTTATTAAAGTGGATTGTAAAACAACATTTAAAAAACTATTATGGTGGGTGAACCAAGGCATTAAAAAATAATTTCATGATGAAACAATAAAACTAAATGGAAAAGAGACTTGACTTTTTAGTATCCCTTATAAGAAACAAACTCCTAGACTTAAGAAATTGTTCAAAAATGTTTATTATATGGTATAAATGTAAATTAATATTAAAAATAGAATAACACATTCTACAATCATTTTTATAATGTACACAAATTTTAATTCCAAGTGGATGATCATACCTCAATGAATGAAAATTTACAAACCAAAAATATTTACAACTAGGGTAACAATTGAGTAAATGCAATTTGATGGTAAAGAATTGATTTAGCTTAGTATTTTACATGAATAATTTTTTTTGTTAAATATACATCCATGGATATTTAATATACCATTCAAAGTAAAACATGTTATAGAACACAAACATGTCTTAAGGAAATAATGTTGGAAACAAATAACCCCTACAGCTTGAGCAACATTTTAATCCAAACCCTTTGAAATAGCAAGCATGTATGTGAAATTAAAATTAAATGATTAAAATATAATTAATGATATGATATCCCACATTTTTAGTATATAGATAACATAAATGAAATTAGGTTCATAATACCAAACATATCCCAAAGAGTTTAATTTGAGATGAAAACCCCTACCTTGTACTAGATTCATTTCGTGCATTTTCCTAACTTTGTAAATCATCAAATTAATTTTATAAGATACATAATTAGTAATATTATTTTTATAAAATTTTATATAAACTATTTATTACAATATTTTATTATATTAATTATATAGTTTTTACTTATGTTTGTATAAAAATTGAATCATTATGAGCTTATTTTGGTAATTTTAGCGATTAAAGATGATATTTTAATAATATGATAAATAATTAATATAAAAATTCCATAACAAAAATAATATTTAATTTGTTACAAACATATAATAAAATTATTTTTTAATTTCCCATGTTCATCCATAATAGTGTTTTATAGCGTTATTTAAGTGGGTGGTTAAACCAATCCAAATATGAATAAACTATATGCTTATGGGAGAGTATGATTAAGGAAGTTTATAATATCATTAAAAAATAATTATAATCATATAATTTATATTTTTTATGTTTTTGAATCATATTTTAGGTGATTTTTGTAATTAAATAAAAATTTTATGAAAATGGAAAAATGATACTTCATTGTGGCAACAGTCTTCACAACACAGAGTTAACATCCTTTTTTTCTTAGTGGATGGAAATGAATAAATAAATATGAAAACATTAATATGAGAGGAATTAAATATAATTATTATACTTAATTTATCATATTAAAAATCCAATGATAGGTTTGGATGACAAATATTAAGAATAAAATATTAAGGAATGTGTAATACTCAATTTAGGAATTTGAACTTTATCTTGAAAGCCTACTTAAAAATGTAAGGAGAATGGAAACTAATTGAAAACATAGAATTATAAACTTGATATATTATTCTATGAGTAAAATAATTGAATATTTTTTGTAATTAATTTTATGAAATCGGTGTTTCATAAAGGGGTGGAAGTGACAACTTTTATAAGTAATGAAAATGGAACTTTTGAGAACACCCTTTAATTTCCAATGATATCATTACTCTATTCAAGGGTAAAAGACTAAAAAAGTTATAAATAATGGATTATGGGGTGTTCTTAGGTATATAAATCCTAAAAAATTTATTTCTAAACTTTTTTTAAACATTTTGGAAGTTATTTATTCTTAGATTTCTTAATTTTACCATTTTTCTTATTTTTTACATGGTAAGTAGTTTTTAACTATGTAATTTATGTGTTAATAAAAATAAAAAATATAAACACTCAAATAATTTGGCTTTGATGAAACAAAATTTAATATCTACTAAATTTAATTCAAATTCTGAATAATAGAAAAAATAACTCTCAAATTAAAACATTTTATATATAGAAAAATAATATTGTAGAAAAATGATGTTTTAATCATTATGTATTCGTAACCTTATTTAGCATTGGTTAATGACTAAATTTTTATTAATATAATTATATATATTCTTAAAAAATTATATTAGGTTCATCCTTTAAAATATATTAATTTCATTAATTAGGTAAAAAATACATTATATAAATAAAATAATCTTTTAAATGTAACAATTTTAACGTTATCCAGTTCATTAATTTTAATTATAGTAATCATATATTAATTCCATAAATTAAAATTAAACTTATGAAATAATATGATCATTTTGATTTAAAATATTAAATCCAATTTGATATAATTAATTTTATAAGTGATGAAAATTAATTTTTAATATAAGAGGATAAAAATAGCTTTTAGAATGAAATATTACTTATCTTTCAAAAACTATATAAATGGGTTTTATAAAATAATATTAAATTTAAATGATTTTTTTTATAAATAAATATATATATATATATAATGTTTCAAAAATATTTTAGTCAATCTTGTATTGTGATAATTTCATAAGAGTTACAATTTTTAGAAAAATCAGTATTTTTTACTATAAAAAAATAACAAATTATTAAAGAAAAATCCAAAAAATTAATCTTAAGATAACATTGATATTATATATCCACAACTAATATTAATTTTTATTTTTAAATTCAAATTTGGAAATTTATAATTTGAAATTATTGGATAAAATAATAAAATATAACAAACAACATTTTTTATTGAAAATTACATTTCAAATATTAACTATTGTTATTATTATATCATATAATTTACCAACTAAATTAGTTTAAACCAATTATTAATATGAAATATAATTTATCATCATTAATATTAGGTTTCTTGAAATAGAAATTTTTATCGAATGTATTTTTAATTTAAAAAATATATATTTCTAAATAATAAATGATCTTATTTTTCATTTAAAGTAAACTAAATGAATTTCATTCATATTAAAACTATATTTTATTTTAATTATACATATATTTCATAAATAATTTACTAATATTCCTTCATTATAATTCAACATCATAGTTTTAATGGCCATACATAATATTTATATTTTTAACTAAATATATCAAGGTTTCAAGTTATTTTGGAGTTTTATGGGGATAAAGCTATCAAACATGTTTGGAAAATTTAAAGGAAGTGATATATTTAAATCCCTAGGTGTTATATCCTTCCCCCTTAAATAATTTTCTTCCTTACAATTTTTAATTATCACTCTCTGATGAATGTTGGTAAGGGTGTTCTTAAAATATTCATTATTAGGGATATAAAGTCTAATATGAAATCTATATAACTCTTTTAGGATCGATTACATTACATATATTTCCTCAAAAAATATTAATCATCCACATAATCCTATACTTAGGTATTTATATACACCCTAATAATACATTCTTAAAAATATACCAATACCCCAACCGTTTGAATCTCTATGGCATTAAAAAACAATGAAACCATTTATTATTCTAGACATTATCACTATTTTTAACCATAATATGATATTATCCACTAGTACATAAGTTCAAAAACTATTCAGTATATATTATAATCCAAAAAATGTGATTAACTTCAATAAAAATATTTTCAATCAGTTATAAATTCCAATGTTGCAAACATAGTCTAACTTAATTTTTAAAAAACAAACAGTCCTTTAGTAACTCAGCATCAAGCATATGTTATGCCTAATATTTATCCATCCCTTAATATTTTGTTCTACAATAGTAATCAATAAAATATATAACATAGTCACAAAATCACAATTTAAGGTTATGAATACCATTTAATACATGATTCCATATCTTTAAAGAAAAACTACTGAAGAATAATCATTTTTTGTTTCACGTAATCATTAAAACTTTTAGAATATAACCTAATATCATTGATAAATATGAACCATTCTTGATAATTTATAAGAGTATCAAAATCTAATTTCTATTCAGATATTAACCTCACTCCCGTTGGAAGGACAAGGAAGGTCACCTTTTTTGCATCATCATAGGACTATACTCATATTATTAAACATATATGTATATGAAATTATTAATTTATAAAACATAGTTTTTTTTGGATACATGATTTTATCATATTCATTTTTTTGATCATATTTCACATAAATTCTCAATCCAAAGTAGTTATAATAATATCAAATTTTTTAATATTAAATTATAAATATGAATATGATTTCCCTTAAGAAACTAATGTTCTTTAACAAATGATACTTTCAGATCAACCTATTACTATATTTATTCAATTCTTTGTTATCTGTGGTCATTTTTCTATTGGATTCTTTAACCTAATTCGTTAAAAAAAGTTCTTAAACACTTCTTATTGTTTTATAAAGAGAATTTTATTAACCAAATCATATAAATTTGGAGTGTCAAACAAGTTTTTTAGGTAGGCCTATTTTTCTAGCACCGGGAGGAAATCGAGTTAATAACTAATTCACCCTTTTTGGGGTTATTAAACCAAGTTATATATATTTCATAATTTTTATTCAATTATAATAATAATATAGGGATGTAATTTATAAGAAAACCACAAACTCAATACATTACAAAAACTTCATGATTTTATTATATACAAAGAGTTATTCATAAGATACTCACTTATATTCTCTTATCCTAATACCCAAAATATTCAATATTACCTCAACTAACATAAAGTGTTATATATAGACTTGAAATTATGATCAAACATAACGTATAATCCCTTAAATTACCCTCAATAAAAATTCTAATCACTAAAGATATGTAAACCCTGTTCTGATTCCAACTATGACTCCTTGGGTCTGAACTATTGGATAATGTGCCATAATCGCATTCTTTACATACTGGATTCAAAACAATTATAGATGTATAATCAATAGTTAGATGAATTAAATGAAACATTTCATCATAAATATTACCAATATCTCTTAGGTGTAGTGATTTAGAGAGTTAAGATAAATCATAAACTAATAAAGCTCACAGCTTTCTCAACTAATGGATATTTTCCCACTATATAGGAACAAATTAAACCAAAATAAGAATTTAACATCTCCTATAAATTATCCGCAAAATATATCCTATTCTATATATCATATTCAATGTTTTTATTCATATGCTAGGGAAATGAAGACATAATAATGGGTGATATCAAATTCTGTGGAAGGGAAAACATAAATCAAAAGAAATGATGTAATAATCGTGGAATAAATATTATAGAGGGAGTAAGTATTCATCATAATTCCATTATCAACTGGAATTGAGAGAATTATATGTCTATGAAAATAAATGAAAACATGGATAATAATAATTATTGATCCCATACCAATGGAGTGTATAATTCTAAATATCAAAACATGTTGTCAGGTCCTTTTTTCAAGCCAGTGTACTGATATGGGGAGAGTTATACACCAAAACCCATTATATTTTATCTCATGAGACCTATAAATGTATTGAGGGGATATATAATATTTGAACTCACTCATCACATTATTAAGTCTAATGCATTCATCATATACGAGAATGAAAAAAATCATAATCACCTTCACCAATAATAATCCATATTAGAATAATTAAATACGAAACTCTAATACTTTTTCTCATGTTAATATAAGGGATAACATGATCGTAACTCATTAAGAAAAATAAGGTGGATAGTAAAACAATACATGGTAAAATTGATAATAATAATTTGCATTGGAATAACTAGGGGTGTCCAAACTCGACTCAACCCGATCGACTCGACCCGACCCGACCGGGTTGGGTCAGGTTGGGTCGAGTTACACAGGTATATAGATGGGTCGGGTCTGTTTGGGTCGGGTTGAGATCGGGTTGGGTCGGGTCACGGGTTGGAAGTATAAAGACCCAACCCGACCCATCGACCTGAACTTCATTTTTTTTTGCTGTCACCGTGCTTCGGTTCATGACTTTGCTCAACCCACTGCCTCTTCCCCTCCCTCGCACCGGCGTGCACCGCCTCAGCTCATCCATCCGCACCATCCGACCGCGGTACCACCTGGTCTGCCCACCGTTGTCAGATTCGGTCTCCGGCGTTGTCTTCCCCTCTACACACCGCATGCCCACCACCTCCACCATCGCGGCAAGATCCAGCTGCACACCCACCGTGGATTCGGTGACCGCCGCTACTCCACCCTTGGCTACCACCTTCAAACCAGAAGCAGCGTAGCAAACAAAAATCACCGGTGGATGAAAAACCAGAATCGATGCAAGAATAAGTCACAGACAGAACAAAAAATCCAACTGAAAACCTATTAACAGTTTCACAAACCAGATCCGAAGAACTCAAAATACCCAAATTCAAAAATTAGAAACCACACCATGATCGAATCAGATCTCCCGTCGGCGACCATCATCTGAATTCGAGCACCGCTGAACACCCCGGATGAAGCCGACTCGTACCTCATTCCCTCTGCTGCTCGAGAACCCAAGCCGCCCGAAGTAGAGTTGTTGTCCGCACCCGCTATTGAAGCGCCGCCACAGATCAACCCTCACCTTCGCACACCGTCCGAACGTCACCGCCCTCCTTCATTTGAAGCAGCTGCCTCTGTTGATGAAGGTCGGACGGCCGGACCACTGCGCGAGCCGCATACCTCCTTTCTGTCGAGCGAGCACTCGAACCCCCCTTCTCCCACACCCCCAAATCTCCCCACCCCCTCTGTCTCCCCCGCGCCCCTGCTTTTTAGGCGCCCGAACCCGTGGAGGGTTCTGTTTGTTCAACAATTTTTTTTCCTGGGGACCCAATGGACCTGACCCGATCTAAAACGGGTCGGGTCGGGTTGGGTCTGAATGAGAAATCAGCTCAGACCCGACTTGACTCGACCCGACATTTTTTTGACTGGGTCGGGTCCAAAAAAGCCTCTAACCCGACCCAACCCAACTCATGAACACTCCTAGGAATAACGGTAGATATAAGTATAATACTTTTCCCAATGTTAGTAAAAAGAATAACATGATCATTAATATCAAAAGAAAGAATTTTTATTGTTAAACAATACCCAATCAACCTTACAACGTGAAACCACCACCTAGGAGGATGATTTCGCTGACGAACCCACTCCTTGGCGACAAAGCATGAAACCCGAACTCAATCAACTGATCCTTTGCGAATGTGGTTGCTGGAAGAACTATTGAGAACAATGAGCTTGGATGTGAAGTTGTTGTGGTTCCTGATTTATGCATAGAGCCAAAACACTTTCAACACCGAGGGCAACCGGAGATTTCGTTCTCAACGGATGAGGTAAATCTCCTTTCTTCGGACTTAAGATTTGTGCGTGTTGGGAAGTTTTCTAAACGCAGACCGTCTCTGAAGTTCTTAAGAAAATCTCTTGAAGCAATTGTATTTTTGGGTATTCACATTGGTCTGTTAAATTCTTCCAATGTCGTTTTCCGCCTCTCCCCTAAAGATGAGTATTAGAGACTCTGGGCGAGGCGAACATGGTCTTTTGGGGGTTGCGTCATGAAAGTCCTTAAATGGAACCCTGACATTGATCCTCAAACTGAATCCCCAATTCTTCCTGTGTGGATCAGCTTCCCTGGGTTGCCGATTCACTTATTCAAACAAACTGCCCAGTTTCCAATTTCCCACCTTATTGTAAATCCTCTAAAGTTGGACCTTGCGATGAAGAATCTTTCAAGACCCTCGGTTGCTTGAATCTGTACTGAGATCGATTTTGCACAAGCGCTCCCATACCAGATTTGGATCCAGAATGGTAAGAAGGGATTCTTTCAGGATGTGGTTTATAAAAATCTCCCCGAGTACTGTAGCTCTTGTCTTAAGCTGGGACACAATTTGAAGAACTGCGTAAGAAAGGAAGTACCCCTGAAGCTTAAAGCTACATGGGTTGAAAAGGGCATTCACAATCTGGGCAAGGCTGAAAATGGCAGCCCCCCAGTTGAGGCTGGCCCCTCTGGGACTCTGGATTCTAATGGAGGGACTACTACTGCTGTAAAACCAGATGCTATTCATAATCTGGCGAGACCTTATAATTCCCAGCCCCCTCCTCTTGATCTCTCTGATTTTGTGAATGTTGCACATCATGCCGAGGTAATAAGTTATGGTAAGGATAGAATCAATAAGAGTGACCCTGGAACAGCTCAATCATTGCAAGATGAGGAACAGAATATACACTCTGAACATGGTGAGTCCTCACAAGATGAGTATGAACAACCTAGCCAGATTGAAGAGGCCTACTTAAAATCGAGTTAGAGGAAATGCAAAAAGGAAATGGTGGATGCAGATGATTTCATCACACCGAATCCTAGAAAAACCCAAAATCGTAGAGATTACTCTAACTTGGAGAGGACAATTGTTACTAGATCACTTGAAGCCTCTAGAAATGATAAAATGAAAACTCATCCACAGCCTGTAGTCGATGAACATCTTAATGTATCCACTGAAATTGATGAAAGGAAAGAAAGAAAAGATAAAGGAGAGGATGACCCTACGTATAGAGACACATATCAAATTACGGAGGATTTGGGGGAAGAACTATACTCTTGGCTAGATGTGCAAGATGAAATTTTACATCAGAAGTACAATGAGGGTGCAATCACTGCAGAGACTTATCTTCAAACCAGAAAACAGATGTTTATTAGGATAGTTGACAAATTCAAACAGAATCCTGATTTTAATTTCGGGGACATTCCTTGGAATTAATCCCTTTTTTCACTTTTCTGTTTGATTCTACCTTTTGGTTGGAAACTTACCTTTTGATGATTCTTTTTTGAGATAACTATGGCTTCTCAGATGAGGATGGAAGTCAGTATGAATCTTTCCTAATGGCTTACCTAATTTAATCTAAGCGTCACTGTGGTGTTGGAACTTTTGTTTGTCATTGTTTCTATGTGAAGCTTGTGCAGCGTTGGCCTTCTCTCCCTGTTTTGCTGCTAGTTGGTGATTGGGTCAGTTTTGATTGTTGTTCACATCTTTTATTTCTGTTGATGCGTGTTTTTCTTGCACTGTTTGGATCCCATGACTGGATCCCGCTGTCTACATTTTTTCCAATCTGGAAGTTCTTCTGCATTTTGAATGGCGAGTTGGTTTTTGGTTGGACTTTCAAAACATGGATACATATGGCTTGGTGTCCAGCCCGGATGGGTATTAGCTGCTAGCTTGACGCATGCTCTTTTGGACAGTGTTGAACTCGAGATGTAGATTTCTCCTGGTTTGATGTAGTTTCACGTATGGACCTAGATGGGGATATTGCTGGATGGAACTTATGATTGATACAAGGCTGCTTGCCTTGAGGATCATGTTGGGAAGATTTTTGATCAATCAGATGATTTTGATGATGCAGAAATTATCCCTCTTGCTGAGTTTGTTGGCATACAGTGCCCTCTCTTCCTGTTGGTTGAAAATGCATTGATGGTTCTGGAGGAGAGGGTGCTGAATGTGACGATGAAGTTCACAGAATTTGTTCTTAAGCAGATTGAACACCTCCTCGACCGGAATGCAGTTGGTTATGATACTGCTAAAAACGGTGATGGGGAATGAATTGTGGTGCCCAACACTACTCATTATGCAAATTGAGGATCATCCCCTCTAGCTGTAATGAAGAGTTGTTTTCTTGAAGTTGATTGGAAGATCCAGTCTGACTGAGGAAGTTCAAGCCCAAGACGCCGGTGTGCACCTACATCGTTTTTATTACGCAAGCTTTAAAGTTTTTTGCCCTCTAACTTCCTGCTGGTGTAACCTCATTACACCTCATGTGTTAACTGTAACTCTTGTTTTATTTAATAAATTTTAGGGATATGGGTTGGGAGACAAACCCATATCTCAGTCTAAAAAAACCTTCCAACGTAATCAATATAAATCTATATCAAAATAAAAAATATATGTATTTAAAAATATTCCCCAATCAATAAATAGTAGTGGTATACGGTAAAGTGAATGCTGGAATAACATGATTATAATCCTTATAGAGGCATATGGTGGAAGTTTGAAAAATAAAATGACCCCATAATAAGAATGGAAACATAGAAGGAAGTTTATGTTGATAAAAAAAATCCTCACAAATGAAAGTTTGAATGATACCACCCAAGAAGGGATAAAGAATTGGATTATTTAGTGTCATGATTTTATTATTCATTCGAGAAGCTAGAAATATATTTGAGCATAAATATTGAAATAGAAACCCTATTATGATAAATCCTTTTTATAATTAGAAGGTAAATTTTATTGAAAACATAAAAGTTCTTTTAGAAAACATTTTAAACGCTGTAAAATATGATGGCATAGTTCCCTTAAAAAAGAATTTCAAAAGGTGAAGTAAAAAATCATTGAATAAAACTCATTATAAAAATAATATAAAATAATAGTCTCAAAAAATACATATTTTTTTATCATAAAGTAATTTTGCGGGGAAGGAAAATCATATGAAAGTGAAGCGAAAAAACATTTTTAATATCTTGAAAAATACCTTCGTTCAAAAATCACATTGTAAAAACAGTAACAAAGCCTTAATTGTTTTAAAACAAAATTTTACCAAATAGGATTAAAAACTTACATATAATAAAATATTATGGTGGGATAACCCAATCATGGAAAAAGAATTTCATGATGGAACAATATAGCTCAAGGAAATGAGACATGACTTATCAATTTCCCTTATGAGAAACATACACCTTGAAGTAAGAGATATTTCAGAAAGGTGTATTATGTTTTATAAATTAAAATTAATATAAAAAATATATTACCACATAATATAATCTTTTTTTAAAATCTATACAAATTTTTAGTCCAATAGAATGATTATTACACAATGAATGAAAATTCATTTACTAAAAGACATTCCAAGATGGGTAACAATAGTGTAAATGTCATTTTTTAAAAGGAACTGAATTGGATTAGTATTTTACATTAATAAAAGTATATATTATAAATATATATCTGTGGGTAGTCAATACACCATTCATATGAAAACGTGGGGCATGACATAAACTTGTCATAATGAATTAAATTTTGAGGCAAAGAACAATTGCAGGTTGAGTAACATTTTATTCAAAACCCCTTACAATTGTGGACTCACAATTGAAATTAAAATAAAATTAAAGTAATATAATTCATGATGTTATATCTCAAATAGTTATTATATAAACCAGATAAATGAAACAAGGTGCATAATACCAAACATGTCTCAATGATAGTAATTTGAGACGAAACCCCTTAACTTGTTTTAGAATCGTTATGAACATGCACTTTACTTCCAAAATAATAAATTTATGTTTATTAGATACATTATTAGGAACCATAGCATTCTATATTTAATTTAATATGGATCATTTTTTTCAAAGTCTATTTATTTATTATATATTTTTTAACTTATGTTTGTGTAAAAATTGTATCAGTTTCAACATATTTTTGTAATTTTAGTGATCAAAGATGATATTTTAACAATAAGGTAAATACTTAATATAACCATTATAAAAAAAATTAAATTTATTATTAACTTATAATAAAATTATTATTTAATTTACCACAATTATCCATGATATATTTTTGTATCATTATTCAAGTAGGTGGTGAAACCAACCCAAAAATGAACATGATATATCTAGATGGTTCAGTATAATCAAGTAAGTTTATAATATCATTATAAAAGAATAATTATGATATTATGTATATTATTTTATCTGTTCGAATCATATTTTATGTTTTTGATGAATAAATAAATTCAAGATGAAAAATGGGAAATGTTACTTCGTGGAGGCGGTAGTCTGCACAACGCACGATTAATGTCATTTTGTTTTTCAATGTTGTCAGAAATGAATAAATAATGGGTTTTTTCATTAATAAAATAAAATTTAACTATAATAATTATACTTATCTTATAGTATTACTAAATCATGGATTGTTTTAGAAGAGGAATATTAAGAATAAAATTTTAAGGATTACATAATACTCACTTTGGGAATTTAAACTTTTTCTTGAAAGTCTCCTTAGAGATAAAGGGATTAGAAAAACATAATGAGACTTGAGGATTATGGAATTGAGAGAGGATTATAGGGATACAAAGAAATCATATTTTTATGAAGGAACTAGATGGAATGGGTGTGGGAACAAGTAGTTGAAGTTTCCCCTTTTATAAATGAAGAAAATGGAAAAATTGAGAAAACCCTTTAATTTTCAATGATATCATTACACTATTCAAGGGTAATAGAATCTAAAAGTAAGAAATAGTGGAGGGTGGGTTGATATTATGTCTATAAATCCTTAACCAGGTATTTTTATAAATGTTTTAAACATGTCGAATTCCATTTTTTATTAGGTTTTTTACTTTTACCTTTCTTTTTTTCCATGGTAACTTATTTTTAACCAAGTAATTTATTAAGTATTAAAAATATAAAATAACCTCACATATAGAATTTGGGTTAGTTGAATCTAAATTTAATATCTATTTAATTTAATTTAATTACTAAATAAGGTAAAAATTAGCTTTTAAATTAAAAAATTACATATATATAAATAGTTTTTTATAGAAAAATAGAGTTTTAACCATTATGTTTCTTAATAAAATTTAAAGTTGGTTAAAAATTAAATGTGTGTTAATAAAATTATATATTGTTTAAAAAATAATATTTTGTAATCATTTAAAATGTATTAATTTAATTTATTAGTTAAAAATTACACAATATTAATAAGACAATTCCTTTAAAGTAATTGCAATACAATTATCATGGTCATTAACTTTAATATTAGTAACCATATTTTTATGCCCATAATTCAAATTAAAATTATTAAATAATATGATTTTGTTAATATAAAATATGAAATCCATTTTTATGGATTTAATTAATATAAGTGGTGAAATTTAGAATTTAATATAAGTGATTAAAAACAATTTTAGAATAAAATATTAAGTATGCTTCCAAAATGATAAACATGGGCTTTCTAAAAACAAAATTGAAATTTTAAATGATTTATTTTAATTATATATATTATAGAAAATTTTTTATGAAACATTTAAGTCATTATTTTATTTTTATAATGTAATACTAGTGGCATTTTTTTTGCAAAATCGGTATTTTTTCGATATTTACCAAAAACTAGTTATTTTAGAAAAATCCTAAAAACTCATCTGAAGATAATATTGTTATTATAAATCAATATACGAGATTTCTTTTTTCATATTTGAATTCCTAAATTTATATATTCAATTTTTTAATAAATAATAAAATATAATTAAAAACTGTTTTTATAAGAAAATGACATTTTCAAATATTAACTGATATTATTCCATATAATTTATGATAGAAATTTGGGTAAATCAATTATCAATATCATTCATAATTTATCATTAGTAATCATATGCCTCTTAAAATATAAATGAACATCTCAAAGAAAGATTTTTTTATAAAAATAACTTTCTAAACAATAAATTATCTTTTTAGTCATTTAAGGTAAACAAATTGGATTTCACTCATATTTAAACTGCGGTTTATTTTTATTATTCATATATTTCGAAAATTGGTTAATCTTATTCATTCAATCTAATTCAATGGCTAGGTTTTAACCATCCTACTTAATATTTATACATTTATCTAATGCATCATATTTTCATTTATGTTTAGTGTTGTTTGTAGAGAAAGATATTAAACAAAATTTGCTTATTTAAAGGAAGTTGTATATTAAAATCTTACGGTGTTAACGTTTCTAAGGATGATGTGTAGTTTTCTGTGCTCATCAGTATCTTTTGTGAGGTAGAAACAACGAATGGATTAGGATTTATCTGAAAATATATTAATATTTTAACAGGATCAATGGAATATATGTGTTCTCATTCCAAAGGTTAAAACAAAGTTGAAATGAAGAAATACATTTTTCCTCATGTTGTCAGTTAGTAGAATATTTATGTGTATCTTATTGGAGAGGTTGAATGAAATAATGAAAAATATCATTGAATATATATGACCTTGAATCTCATATAAGAATGGCTTGGTGCTATCATTAATGCAGCAATGGTCGAGTTTGATGAGGTCAAATAAGAAATAATATATTAGTCTCTTACCTCAACCAACAAATGGAGAGCGATGAAACTTTCTTTATAATTTACCATTATTAATGGACCATTTGAAATTTTTTGTTTATGCTTAATGGTTTTAATTCATGCTATAAGAAGGAACAACTTGTCAATGGGGAAAATAATATGGAGAATGGACCTTGTTAAATTTAGTGAAATGAGAGATTATGCATATATTGAGGTATTTCCTAGAAGTGAATATGTGTTTATTAGAATTTTATAGTAATGGGGGCTATGTAAATAGAAATTCTAATAAATGTGATGGGAAAATGATATGATTTTTGAGTAACTTATGAATCATGAGCCGTGAAGATTCTAGAACTCCAGGAGTGAGAACACAGTGGGTTATGATATATTCTCCTTTCATAATTGGATATTTTATATACTTCTTGTCTATAAATCATAGTTATTTCTTTTTTTAGGATGAAATATTTAGAGGTATTGATATTTTAGAGACTCATGGTTTTCCTTCAGAATGTAGATACTTGAGGTTTTCCTTGGGAATGATTTAACTCATTCTTGAGTTTTAGGTCCTTTTAATTTTTTTGGGGTATTTTTGGATGTTCAATAAAATTTTAATGGAAATTTTGGGATATAATTTTTATATGTTGATCATTGGTTCAATTTTTTAATCCTTCAAGTAAACATTTGTAAAAATATTTTATTTTTGGTATCTTGAGCCCATGGAGGGTAAAATGGTAAAATTAACCAAGTGACCTCAAAAAAATTAGGTTTACATTTATTTCATAGAATGAGGTGTAACTTTTTCCCTCGAAAGATTATGGGTGTATCTGGGGTGGTTATTCCCAAGGTTTAAGATACATGATTCCTGATTCCATTAATGATTCAACTATTCTATCATTACATTCTTTCATACTAGGATCACCATTTCTTCAGGATTGAGGATTGATTACGGGGGTTTAAGTATGGTTTCACAATCATTCGCATTAGTTTTACCATTCCCATCATTCATAGAAACTACAAACAGATCCCACATTCATAACTAGATATATCCCTACTGTCCAAAGCCTGAAGGTTAATTAGTGTTTCAGACCCAACAGTTCTTAGGAACTCATATTGGTCGAGAGTATGGTAGGTCAGGCTCATTACACCCTTTGGGGGGGAATTATATTCTATTCTGGGAATCTCTTATAGATTTAAGACATGTTCATGAATCTATTCCAAATTCTGATACGATATTAGTTACCCTAAAAAAATGACCAGGTGTCAAATCTGTCTTTCTATGAAGGGGGATCAATTAATGAGACCATATGTATGTGTTTGAGGTTCTCAATCCATTTCCCATGACTAATTCTAAATAGGTAACTGTTTACATTTTGAAGCTAAACAACTAGGAACTATAGAGGTTACTGCAATAAAGGGTGGGGATTGGTGTTTTAAGGATGAGATTGAACCATCGTGATGTGTCCAATATATCTTATGTATAATAGGAATCAAAATCCACATAGTTTGTTTAATCCATTCAGATTAACATCTTTTGGAAAGTATAGATATGAGGTTACTTAGGCACCTGATATTGATCTTGTGCCTTAAAAGGCATCTTGCATATCCTTATCATTATAGGAATTAGTGTCATCATTGTTTAATATGTTCTTAACCCGCTGAAGGGTGGTGAAAGAAAAATAATTCCCATGAGGGTTATTTCTTAGGGTTTAACAATATTGTATTGTCTTCTAGACTTAAATCGAGGTGGATGACCTTGTTTGGGGGTAATCATATACTAATGCTGAGCATATATTACACACTAAGGATTCCATAAATATTACACACTAAGGATTCCATAACTGGAGAAAATTTATTATGAGAGCGATATTGTCATTGAAAATCCCTAATCCCACACGAGTCATGATTGGTGTGAGAAACAATGGATAACAAATGACAAGACTCACCACATGTTTATATGGTACTTATAAATTGGGGTGGCCCTTATAGGGTGTTTGATATGAAGCTCAAGAATTTTGTTGTAATCCTATATAACATGTTTGGATAGGAATCAAAGTCCTCATAGTCCAGTCAGCATCCCCAATCTACTGATCGATGAGGAGGAATGATAATCCCATAGGAAATATTGTTCCCCATTGGTTAGATTATCTACCTGATATGCTTCACATGTTGTAGGGTTTATGTTTGACATGTACGAATTGTCTTTCTAACATGTCTTGAGTGTCTGGTCGACATGTATTGATTGTCTATCTAATATGTCCTGAGTGTCTTTCTGAAAAAGATTCCATCTCCCTGTGTTTTTTCTCATGATTGGATAATACATGTTGGAGTTTTGTTGCATGATCTGAATGGAATATCAATAGAACTGTCTCATAACCTGACTGATACATATGAGGGTCTTCATGTGATCAACACAGACACATCAAGAGGTGTCATGTAACCATGGATGACATGTTGGAAGGTTTTCTCATGACCTAGCTTGAAATTATATAGGGATCCAAATGATATGACCAATATGTCTAGAGGACTTCACAGGACTTGGGAGACATGTATGGAGGACTTCACAAGACTTGGATGATATATCCAGAGGATACCATGTAGAATGGATGACGTGTACAAATGACTTCACAAGTATTTTCTGACATATTTAGGTTCTATCGCATGATCCAGATAGGTCATGTGAAGTGAATGATACCTTTGAATGAAAATAAATGTATTCACCTTCACATATGTCTTACTTATTTTTAACCTTTATTGCATATATTCATAATTTTTTTCAAGAATTCGCTTTTTAAGGTTTCACATGACCAAGTCGACTTCCATAAACTCCTTCAAATGATCTTACTGATGAACCATAAGTCCTTTGTGTGATCAATATGGAAATCATGTGAAGTTCATAAACATGATGCATAATCCTTGTGTCAATCACCCTAGTTTTACCTGGTGTAATTATCTTACAAATGTGTGGATTTCCACTCTGAGATGTCCTTTTTGTACTTCAATGGGTATGACTTACATGATTTTATACTCTTTTATGTATCTAGGGGGAGAATTTATAGTAATCACCACCCTGGAACTTTGAATCCTTGCACAATGAGTATATCATAGATATGGTCTTGAGTCGGTGGAGGTAGTATCACATCATGTACATCACATGATCTTGTCACGAGTCACCCATGGCGTCACATGATAAATATAGATCATGAGAACACTCCTTCATTTACATATTTATTTGACCTATGGATTATAAAAGGAAATTCTCATAATATTTTCGATATGTCAAAGAACCTTATCAAGATCAGGATGACATGTCTATGAGTCTCTTTGAAAACACCCATTGAAGAGGCTTTCACATGATAGAGGAAGAATTGTTTGGGTCCATTCATGAGACCAAGTTTTATTTCTAGATTTCATTCTTGATATAAAGGTAGCTTGTCCCAGGCCATTCCTAAGACCAACAAAAATTACAATGCATCACCATGTGATTATTGGTGATTGACTAAGGTGAAAAACTCCATTCGCTTGAAAAACAATTTATCTTCCTTTAATAGGAGGATTCCACAATTTCCAACCTTTTCTCTACTATTTTCCAAGATTTTTGGCCTTTTCCCATTATTTTTCTGTTAGGGAATCACATGATTAGTAGAGGATCTCATGACATCATCTGAGAATTATCATGTAAAGTTGCTCTTCTTGTATATGATGCACTACATGATAAAATTGGAATATCAAAGGTATTCTACAAGACTGATCTGACTTGTCTGGTAGTATTCGTGATATCAGGACACCTATTTAAAAGGATTTGACATGATCATGGGAGACTTGTTTGGGGATCGTCGCTAGATCAAGCTGGCTTGTCGAAGTAACCTTGCATGATTAATGGTTATCAAATGATGCATATAACTCATTTCCATGAAAAATAGTGTAACATAGGCCACATGAAGACACCCCCTATTTAATATTTATTTTGTTAATTTTAAAGTGGGTTCGGGTGATTTTTTGGCATATGTTACCTAATATGTAAAATGATCATAGGATCTCATTGGGCAGCCTTTGTATGATCATCAGTTTTTGTCTGGACACCTTCGTGAGAATTGGAGGGATTTACCGATGGGATTTTCATTATCATAGGGACTCACTAAAGGGTCTTCACATGATGATGAATAGATGATGAGAAGTTCATGACCCATTCACATGACCTTCTAAGGATCATGTGATCTGGTGTCCTCTTTTGGGTCATGTTATCCATGTGGCTTAGACACATTGTCTTCATGTAGCCATGATTATCCTTTCCTTCTTTGGTGGAGAAAATAATACCCATTATTTGGGGTTTTCTTTGCTTATAGAATTTACAAGGATTATTTGGTGGGAATAAACCCCCCCTAGGAGTGAGGTCTACAAGGATAATGACTCGGTTATAAGAAGTGTAACTGCCCGCCTGAGTCCTTGAGGCTTCTAGTGACTGCTATACCAAGATGAGTTTTCTCGTCCAAGTTACATTTGGTATTCCAGGGACATCATATAAATAGGGGAGTGATGGAGCTTCTCATTCCACCAGTGACTCAAACATTCTGAGCTCTTTTCGTCACTTATGTCATGTGATATCTTTGTAAGACCTCGTTAAGAGAACAACTTCCCAAGACCACATAACAAGACCATTTTGAAAGACTACACCCTGAGAATCAATCATGTGATCTCATGTGACTGATTTTTCTAAAATACTTTCCTAAAAAAATTATGAGTCAATTTATGGTAATTTGGTTGAACCATGAGAAATTTCCTGATTGCATGTCTATCCCATGAGATTCTCATGATCAAATGATTTAGTTACATGATTGATTGATCATTATATGGTTCATGTGACCACCTTATGGTCACATGATCACAAGTATTTCAATGGTTCATGTGATCATGAGAAGCTCTATGAGTCATACAATTCACAAGACCTGTATCATATAATGAAATCGTGAATCCATGTATGGTTCATGTGATTCTCATGACACTGTCTGACTGATGCACCTATTTTTTCAGGGTTTCTTGCTCATATGACATGTGCTTCTTGTATTGTATAGATGGATTCAAGAATTCAGACATCTTCTAATGCATCCATACGAAGGGTTATGATTTCTGGAAATAATAATGTTGACCCCATGTACCAGGTTTTCTATGACAATGAGGATTTAAAGGAGATTATCTTGACTGAAATTCAGATATATCCTTTGTCACTTGACTTTCTCTATATGGATTTAGTATTTTGTATTACACCATCATTCCTTCACCAGGTTACAGTCTTCCATCATTTTTTCTATCATCTTCTATTGAAAATATTCAAATGAATATCTCCAAGGGCAGTCAATTGGTTATCGTACCACTATGGGGGCCATCTCATATATTGGATAACTCCCCTCAGGATCTATATGGTTGTGATCTCACCCATAATCCGATTTATCATAGCTATTCAAGCATACTTTCCTCATATTTTAATAATCAAAGAAGTGGTTAGAGCTCAATGTAGGACATTCAAACTAATAATATCTTCTCTGATGAATAGGCATGAGCATTCTAGGTTTGGTAGAGCTACTCAAAATTCTTTGACTTGTTACATTCTATCATTTTATGAGCAATGATGGACTTATTAGCTCTTTATATACCAATAGTTGGAACTCCTCATAGTGTTGATTAGCCATTTGTGTCCCAAAAATAACTCCTTCAATCTATCTCATGTAGAAGTAAGGAATAACCTTTGGTATATTTATTGGCTGGAAGAGTACCTCCTCTTTGGGAGAAGTATGATGAATTTCCTCATGGTGCAGATGTTTGGTATGACGCCATACAAACTATGATCTTGGTAAGGGACATGATCACCATCATTAAGGAGAAGTTAAGTAAGAAGCTAAACATACGCTCACTCATTACATTTATGGATTGGATCAATATCTTCTTCTACTACAGTAGGACTCATCCAACCACTATAAATCATTATCACTATCCTTACTGGCATGTTTGATATAGCATGATCTCTTACAGGGCCACTCTTTAAGTTGGGGAGTATGCCTAATGGGGATACTGGGCGAGAATGAAGGTATCCCCAATCCTTTTTCTAGGTGGGTTTTTGTCCTTGTTTTTTAACGGATTTTTTTCTAGCTAGGGAACCATGCTTGGGAATTCGAGTAGGCACACTGGTGGTGGAATTCCAATTGGAAGATGAGTTCCTTATTAATCTATCCATGATGAATCTTGCTCACCTTTATCAACTCCTTGGACATATTCAACAATGAATTATCACTTACTATATTGGAAGCCCCGCCCTATTCTTATTTGGATGGATATGAGAGAATTTATGGTGTTAAAAATATCATTGAACTACCAGAATACCCAATTATTCACTCCATCCTAGGTTATTAAAAGTCTCCAAGGTTTAGGCATTGCCACTCGGTCCCGATGAGATCATTGACATATTGATCCAACATGCTTGTTTACACTTTATTCCCTATTGTCTAATGATCAGTATCATTCTTCATAATGACATTGGATATCTCGATGATAGGTCATATAAAATCTCTCTCTCATATGGGGTTCTTGTGGATTGTGTATAAGAGTTGATTATCTGTGAGATATATACCCTCTATTATTTTGCTTTCTAGTTTTTATGTATTCAGACTATTTCTCCTCTTCCTTCTATTAGGGTGATAGTATAACGACATCCTAGACTTATAAACCAATTTCTTTATTATGTTGGAGTGTGAATATTTTTTTTGATATCATTATTCCTCTTATATATGCCTCAAACCCTCCATCCTACAAATATTCAAAGGCCTTGTTGAATTTTGACTGTAGTGGTGCATGGATAGACTGAATCATCAGGTTGAAAAACCCTGTGTTTCAACAAAAAACTTATCCATGGTTGGAATGTATTTTATTTAGGAATTGGGGGGATCCTCCAAGAAAGCACTCTCTTCATGATGATGAACTTCCCATTAGTGGGATAATGGGTTTTGGGGAGGTTGGTCCTCTGATACTAGCAACATACAATGCAATGATTGTGGGCGGGATTACTGAGACTAATTCTCCTTTTTGATGATTTTCTCATCCAACCATTCCTCCTTCTTACATTCCCACCCCAATGGTTTTAGATAAGCATGTACCATATAGGTTAATATGGAAGAATATCCAAACCCTGATCACTAATAATCCCTTGGAGGAGTATCATGGCTAAGAGAAATGCCTTTGCAGGCTCCTTGTAGATTTAGGGGGGGTATATGGATTTAATTTTCATTATTTTAATAAAATCATGTGATAAATTATATTGACTCAGTAACAATTGGTCTAAAGGGGGGGATTGCATGATTTTAATAATGATTCAACCCTAGTCAAATTAATTAGGGAGGCTTCATAGGTACTATAATAGAGACATTAGATAATATCTCAACTATATGCCTAGATGGATGGCTTGAATGCACAAATATAAAAATAGGAGAAGATAATATATAACTCAAAGTATGATCTATCAATTTCATCAACCTTATTGGAGACTACTTAGAAAGGATTTGAGTAGTTGTCCTATTTTATCAATAATATTTATCCTTCAGCAATAGAAGAAAAACTAGAGTGGGAGGAACTTCAGCTCTCAATTGACACTTCTTTATAGACTCTAGATGATTTGGAAAATTCAGATTGTCAAATTTTATTATAGTTTGATCACCATTTTTTTGTGATGGAATCCTTGGAGAGGCTCTGGAATTTGGAGATTCATCCATCCTCTTTATGTTATCAATAAAAAATTCTGAATATTACATATTTTTTTTCATATTCCTTTCATTAATGATTTATATTGAATTTCCATTACTTGATAATGTATGGATCATCAATGATACTCATCCTTTATATAATCCTAAATGAACCCAAATGGCTGGATTTGATTGCTTCAATCAAAACCGATTTCTCTTGACAATTGCACATGAATGCCTACTGACATGAGATTCCTCATTTATTTATCTACTTTGGTTATTATAGGATGACCTAGTTTAAAAATGATAATTTGGGTAAGATATTTCCCAGATAGAGAGAACACAAATTTCATCCCAAGTCAGTGGACTTATGGAGACTAGATTGATTTTTTATAGGTATAAATAATGATCCATACAAGATTTGTATATATTTGTATATATTTCCTAAATTTTTTTTCCATTTTAAATAGGGAAAATCTTAGTGACTGTGGACATGGAATTTACTCAATACTCCCTTATATGGGGTTTTGAACTAATAGGTTTTATGATTTTTTTTCATTTTATGAGTGTTCAATATTTCTTAGATTACAAAAAGTGCATGTCCAACAAGAAGAAACTCGATTTTTTTCCAAGGTTCCCTTTTCAAGTTTTTAAGAAATTGAAAATTGTGTCTCTTTTAACTGTTTGTTTTATGTTCTTGCAAACTAGACCACTTTTGTGCTATAGCTTAGGGTCTTTTAGCTTAGACCTTCTGTTTATGTAGTACACCATTTGTGAATTAACACCCTTCATGTCTTTTTGACGTCATGCAGCAAGCAAGTTTTTTGTGTACTTTAACATCATGAATTAATGATGAAAAATGATATGTATTTTTGATTTATTCTTCGAGGAATTGAGACACTGAGTAGTTTAGAGTCTTGTTATAAGGAATTGGATACTGTACAATTTAGAGTCTTTATTCTAGGACTTGAGGTGCCATGGAATTTATTGTATTTCCACTAGGACATTAGAGAATGAGAGGGATGTCGAGCCCACTTGGATATTTGAAATATGGGTCATGAAAATCATAACCCAAAATTCTATACTGATGAATATGGAATGGGAAATACATACCAAGGATGACCCAAAAAACCCTATATGTGCTGAGTTTGTATGTAGTGTTTTTAGGGTTCATGGGGATTGGAGGTCCTTTACTGCAAGAAGGAGATGCCTCAAGTCGATGGGTCCAAGGCCCTTATTCATGAGACCATAAGGATTACATGCATAGTTAAGAAAAGAGGAACCCATCTCTTTTACAGTGTCCATGAAATATTTACGAACATTGTGTTGGTGGATTGGTAAAATAACATGGAAGTCGATTCCAGAGGGATCGTTGGAATATGAGTCATGTAAATAATGTTCCAGGTGGTTGAATCATTGAATATAAAATGGGTCAGACATAATGAGGATGACCCAAAACACCCTATGGTGATGAGTTTCACTACAGTGTTGTGACGACTCACAAGGATTATATTTCCATTCAATTAAGGAGGAGATGTGTAGAGACCCGTATCTTGACGTACATGGACCTTACATTACATTTGCGGAATACTTAGTACATAACAAAAACACACACACACAAGGATCGTAATAGTTTAGTGTCTTTGGAAACTCGGAACGTAATCTTCTAATCGTGGTGAAAGTTCTTCAATATCTCCCATAAAGGTCATCCCTTTTTTCTACCTAAAACCTTTATTTATATCCTGGGGAAAAGAAAACATAAAAGGGTGAGCTCAAATGCTCAGTAAGGGTAAACAAAAGAAAAATCAATCACATCATATACATAGCTTTTGGAAATCTTAACCTGCAAAAGAGCTCATAATATCATAACATGAGATATATCATAGAAGTGAAATGTAATCCCAATAATCATAACATAAAACATGAAACTTTGTGGCATACACACATAATCATAGAAAATCATTTCTTGTTAGTCAAGACTCATTGCCAAGACTATCTTAGTGGACAAAGTCCCTTTCTGAATCGAGTAACCCTCGTTTCAGTCCTGTTTCACTGAACCGGTATAACCTACCATTTCAGCCATGTCTATCTCATGAGATATAAAATCATTACCCAATGCATTGGAGGGAGATATAGGTCCCACCCATCTTATAATGATACCATTCTTATGTGTGCCACAAAATCATAAATCATACATCATTGCATAACCCATGAAATAAAATGGGATTCTTAAACAACATGACATCATAAAACAATTCATATAAGATAAAGGAATTCATAAAAATATTTCCATCACAACATAATCAAACCAATGTAATAATAGGGATAAAAACAGAACCCTTTTATTATCTTAGATGGAAAATAATTTTGATAAAATACTTCAACTCTATTCTTGAGGAAAATATCCTTTCTTCTTCAAAAACATTTTTCCTTTCATAACATGTCATACAACTTTAAAATAAAAGAAGTTGATTAAAAATAAGATTGAAAACTTGTAAAGGAAGCTTCTTTGAAGTAATGTTTTAAAAATCCATTCATGCCGTATAAGTTAAAAAAAAAACATTCTTCGTACTTTTGTCGGAAAAGTCATAAAGTACCTCGTACGAAAAACGACAAAAGATTCCTTTCATATCTTTTACAAAAAACTTACCGAAGGGTAAAATTGGATATAAAATATTGTAGAAGGATGGAAATAATATTACATATTGATGAAACATGGATGTGGATGATAAAATACACCCCAGTAAATACTTACGAATAAACAATCTCGGATAAAAATGAGATTGTGATATTTCCCTTACCTTAGGTCCAATTTGCTTCGTATGTGTCCGAACCTCCTGTATAATGATTTAAATAATGTCATTGACTTATTACAGAATCATATTCATTGTTATGATATCATATATGGTTCACTTATGACATTATATTACCCGTTCTTTTGTAATTTCCATGTTAAAGAAGCGTTTTGGGTAAAATCGTTTCATTTATCGTAGGTGTTTTGACTTGTTGTTCTTGACATCATTATTACTTATATCATGATTTACTTACTTCCAGAATATAAAATATTATTTATATATCATATATATTCAGTATATATATATATATAATAGGTAGATAAATAAAATGAAAAACACCGTTCATGGAGACGGTAGTCCGTACGTACGCATGAACGCTGTTTTTCTTTCCTTATTGTCTTGAAATGGAAGTAAGTAGATGACATACATATGTATATATATACATAAATCCAGTAGCTTTATAATGTCATATATTTCATTATTATTTCTTATATATACATTATAATCATTCTTAAATGGTTAACATGGAGAAGGAATCTCATCGCGTCGTGGAGACGGTAGTCCGTACGTACGCACGAGCGATGATATCATTTCTATAAATATTGAATTGAATTGGAGTGGATTATAAAATATATCAGAATCAATATGATGTTGTAATAACTATGTATAGTTATTCTTTACATCATTATACCCATCCATGTAAGGTGGTGGTGGAAAATAGATTACACCACGGCGTGGAGACGGTATTCCGTACGTACGCACGCGCGGTGATTTCTTTTTCCGTAGGATGGATAGATGGTGAAATAGGGTTGTTTCATACTTATAATAACATATCAGTATATGAGTGATACTGATGTTATTACTTCATAATGAAACAACCTAAGAAGAAGAAGTGGAAGAAGAAATAAAGATGAAAGAATTGGTAACGGTAATTACCTCTTCTTTGAAGTGCCTCTTTGAGACCTCCTCTTAGGGCACTAGAATTGGTCTTTGAGGAAGACCAGAACCTCTAGGATGTTTCTAGGGAAGTTGAGAAGAGATTTTGACAGGGGTTGGCCGAGCTTGAATGCTCAAATTGGTGTGAGGAGGAGGGGGAGGAGGTGTCCTTTTATAAGGGAGGAGAGGGGCACCTTAGGAATATCTCAAAATATTATTTTATATTAAAGTCAAAATCGGTTTATAATGGTTCCAAAGGGTCTTATTTCGAAGATAAGGTGGGGAGGGGTCGAAATCCTATCAACCAATAGAATTTAGACAAGTTTAGGATATTATTTTAACCTTATCAATTAGATTTAACTCTAAGTTAAATAATTTAACTTTTACCATGTCTTTTTGTTTTCTTTCACTATATGGTTAATAAACTTAATATAACATGCCAAAAAAACCCCAAATTGTTTATTATTAATATATATATCCTTATCTAAGTCATTTGGCCGAACCTTAGATTTTTAGGAATAAAATAACAATTAATAATATAATATTTGATTTAAAAACTATTTTGTGTCAATTTTGACACTATTTGATATATGATTTTTGTGAAAGTCATAACAGAATTATATGTTCGAACCAAGTTGATTAAATCAACACTAATATATCATAGTAACCTAGAAAATTAGTGGAATTCATAAAAAGTCTCAAATTATATTTATTTTGGTGTTTATAACATCAATTATGTCAATATTTCATTAATAAGATAATTACTACATCATCACTGTGTCATAAATAAATTAAATTATTTGATGTCTAAAAATTACAAATAAAATACCATCATGTATTAAATCTTTTTATCTTTCTAATGAATATTTACAATCGAATTTATCTTATGTATAACCCCATATTAAAAATGTTTTAGTAAATAAACTTTGATTTTAACTCTTTTAACTCTTCTTTGAATTAAATAATAATAAATGTCCTAATCTAATCCAAGTGGGCCTAAATGATAATATTTTACACTTAAGGTTGTTTTTGGTCGAGATACACTTGTCCAATAGGATTAGGACATGTGTTAGGGTAATATTAATATCATATTTACCCTTAGTTACCCTATTTACTATTAACCGCGGTAAAAAAAAGTAAAAAGTTACTATTCACCAAAAATTATTTTCATCTCATTGAACCACATTTTAGTCCTTGATATTAACCGTGTCTCTCGGATTTTCGAAATTCCATTCACAGAAGCGGTAAAATTAAGTTTTATACAAAATTCAGTTTTTAACCTACCACTTAGTTGTTTCACTATTCATCAAAAATTGATGTTTTTCAGAACAATGCCAAAATTTCATCCTAAGCTATATTTCATATTCCGAATTCAAAAATGAAATCTATTTTACCAAATTCAAAACATAGAAGTTGCATTAATTAATTTTATAATTAAATACCGATGTTAAAACAAATAGCGTGTTTTTAAGAAACAATATCTATCAAAAGATTGACACTTGATTATGTCTGGTTTAAATGTGAAATTACAACCAATGACCAACATTGTATTAAATTGTAAAAATATATTCTAAATATACTTTAAAACCACTCAAATTAATAATTTATCACTATTAATTATTTCGATTAAAAAGGTTGTTTTTAATTATAATTTAGTAATTTTCACTATTCATCAGAATATGAAAGTTATCCGAAAAGTACCAAAATTTCACCTTAGGCTAAATTCGATACTCCGAATCCAAAAATGAAGTTCATTTTGAAAAATAAGATTTACAGAATTTAAAAAGTGGTTATTACTATTCATAACGGCTAGTTTTAATAATATTTTAATAGCATATCGTTGTTTAGTGAAACTCGGTATTGCGTATTACACACGCTATCGAGGAAGGTTGCGATTGCGTGTAATGCAAGGCAAGTCAATGATGCGTGTTGTGCAAGCTCCTTTTGGTGTAGCGTACAACACAAGACATTAATAAAATTAAAAAGAATATTTTTTATAAAATCTTGGGCTGTTACATTCTACCCCCCTTAAAATGAATTTCGCCCTCGAAATTCGTCGGGGTTATAAATGGTTTACTATTCGAAGGTTTCTTTAATTGAAACCCACATCGTAAAAAGGAATACCAAAACTTGGCTTTAAAAAAAACTAAAGTATGAAATGTAACGATTACCCAAATAAACTAATCACTGGGTTTCCACATAGGTGAAAATATGGATATGGAAGAGAAATCTAACCATCATGTTCTGATGGAGAGTGGTAGAGAACATGGCTATGGAAAAGCCAGTAATCACAAATCCATAAATTTGTGACGATCTAAGGTACCATCTGATTCATCAGGTATAAGATCACTAGGACAACATTTTTGGTTTTCAAGATCATTTCCCTAAAGTTGAAAATTTGAATTAGAATAAATACTTACTTTATTTTGGTACAATCTCACTGTTGTTCGTGCCTTGAACAATTTCCACTTCATCTCTTAAATAAATGAAGTTGAATTTGTTATTCGTGAAGTGTTAGCAGATCATGTGATAGAATGACGGGTCATTCCATCTGTCTCAAAAGGTTAGCAAAATTTATATACATAAGTCGATCTATAGTGGGATTAATCATATATAGTTCCTAAAATGGGCTTATACTTCATATATCATACTGCTTAATATAATAAAACTAGTTTCTACTAAACAGGGACTTCCTGTAGGTCAGTGGTAGGCGATAAAGGCCAGTCGCACTTCGGTTGTGGGTTCGATTCCTACAGCCTTGTCCGAAGCGATGGGCTGTCGCCCGTCCTGCAGGTTGTCCTTTTTCTAAAACTACGTTACTATAACATCCCATCAATAATATCGAAAAACAATACTAACTTATGTCCAACATAATCCAGTCTAATCTTTAGGCTTATACATAATACTGCAGTCAACGATTACCAGAGATTTAATACTTTCGTTGATCCCCACATATCATAAGATATGTCTTGTTGGTCACATTCCAAACATTCAAAGTCCTTAATCGTGTATTCTCTTGAATACCTTAGTGAAAACATGAGTGCAGTTAAAAGTTAACACTTTCCACATACCAAAATCCTCAAAATTCTATATACTCAAACCATGATATCACTTAGTCCTTATATCAATCATGAGCTCATGAATACTATCAAACATTTAATTTTCTCCTTATCCCTTCATTATGCGCATATCATCTACATTCCAAAAATATCTGAATAACCTTTCATGGATACTGGTAACATTAATCATACACTTTCAAAACACAAGGAAAGACAACAGTGTAACAATCCATAGATATCTCTTTATTCCAAAATTACACATGATAAACATGTAATCATTCCACTACATTCTCAAACCATTGACCGAGCTTCAAAAATTCTTTCATCTCACATATCATTTGTAGTCTCTTCATCATCATCAACATAAATACTTCCCATACGACCATACTGATTCTCTTCATGAGACTTTCCCTTAGGGCATTGGTTTGCATAATGCCCGTACATTCCACATTTAAAGCATTTAACCATTGTTGATGTCGTAGCAATACCATTATCCTCATCCATGTTGTTAACTGAACCTTTTCCTTTGCACTTACTTGCTTTGTGTCCTTCTTTTCCACACCCAAATCATCTTCTAGTTCCTTTGAAACATTCTCCTTGATGCCTCTTCCCACATGAATTACATAGGGTAAATTGAACTTTCTTTCCTCTATGATCTTCATGAAACTCCATCTTTCTCTTATTAGCCGAGTCAGGAAACTTACCAAATTTTACTTTATTGATCATATTATGAGATTTCTGATTCGGCATAATAATGATGTTTGGACTTCCAAATCCTATTTCATTTTGTTGCTCATGAAAAATATCATTCCATTGTCCATCATATCCTCCATTATCGTGAATCACCTTGTTTCCAGCCATTTTCTAAAACCCAAAAAGAATAGTGTGAGAGGCAAAAATCATGCTAGGGAAAACAACATAACAAAGGGGGAGTATCCTCAATATCTAACTTCTTAGGTTAAATTCTAAGATCGTTACCATAGTTCTAGGACTATATCTTATACGTATACTTATCCTTAGGGACATCCCTAGACATACCTTAGAAATATCTCTAGGGATCTCACTAACGTTTTCGCATCCTAGTTTCCAAAGGTTGACTAAACCTTTCCTCTGATACCA
Organism: Viscum album; assembly: GCA_963277665.1. NCBI lineage: Eukaryota > Viridiplantae > Streptophyta > Magnoliopsida > Santalales > Viscaceae > Viscum > Viscum album. The sequence continues at coordinate 124,767,977 of OY728160.1, forward strand.
ACTGTAGAGACCCGTATCTTGACGTACATGGACCTTACATTACATTTGCGGAATACTTAGTACATAACAAAAACACACACACACAAGGATCGTAATAGTTTAGTGTCTTTGGAAACTCGGAACGTAATCTTCTAATCGTGGTGAAAGTTCTTCAATATCTCCCATAAAGGTCATCCCTTTTTTCTACCTAAAACCTTTCTTTATATCCTGGGGAAAAGAAAACATAAAAGGGTGAGCTCAAATGCTCAGTAAGGGTAAACAAAAGAAAAATCAATCACATCATATACATAGCTTTTGGAAATCTTAACCTGCAAAAGAGCTCATAATATCATAACATGAGATATATCATAGAAGTGAAATGTAATCCCAATAATCATAACATAAAACATGAAACTTTGTGGCATACACACATAATCATAGAAAATCATTTCTTGTTAGTCAAGACTCATTGCCAAGACTATCTTAGTGGACAAAGTCCCTTTCTGAATCGAGTAACCCTCGTTTCAGTCCTGTTTCACTGAACCGGTATAACCTACCATTTCAGCCATGTCTATCTCATGAGATATAAAATCATTACCCAATGCATTAGAGGGAGATATAGGTCCCACCCATCTTATAATGATACCATTCTTATGTGTGCCACAAAATCATAAATCATACATCATTGCATAACCCATGAAATAAAATGGGATTCTTAAACAACATGACATCATAAAACAATTCATATAAGATAAAGGAATTCATAAAAATATTTCCATCACAACATAATCAAACCAATGTAATAATAGGGATAAAAACAGAACCCTTTTATTATCTTAGATGGAAAATAATTTTGATAAAATACTTCAACTCTATTCTTGAGGAAAATATCCTTTCTTCTTCAAAAACATTTTTCCTTTCATAACATGTCATACAACTTTAAAATAAAAGAAGTTGATTAAAAATAAGATTGAAAACTTGTAAAGGAAGCTTCTTTGAAGTAATGTTTTAAAAATCCATTCATGCCGTATAAGTTAAAAAAAAAACATTCTTCGTACTTTTGTCGGAAAAGTCATAAAGTACCTCGTACGAAAAACGACAAAAGATTCCTTTCATATCTTTTACAAAAAACTTACCGAAGGGTAAAATTGGATATAAAATATTGTAGAAGGATGGAAATAATATTACATATTGATGAAACATGGATGTGGATGATAAAATACACCCCAGTAAATACTTACGAATAAACAATCTCGGATAAAAATGAGATTGTGATATTTCCCTTACCTTAGGTCCAATTTGCTTCGTATGTGTCCGAACCTCCTGTATAATGATTTAAATAATGTCATTGACTTATTACAGAATCATATTCATTGTTATGATATCATATATGGTTCACTTATGACATTATATTACCCGTTCTTTTGTAATTTCCATGTTAAAGAAGCGTTTTGGGTAAAATCGTTTCATTTATCGTAGGTGTTTTGACTTGTTGTTCTTGACATCATTATTACTTATATCATGATTTACTTACTTCCAGAATATAAAATATGATTTATATATCATATATATTCAGTATATATATATATAATAGGTAGATAAATAAAATGAAAAACACCGTTCATGGAGACGGTAGTCCGTACGTACGCATGAACGCTGTTTTTCTTTCCTTATTGTCTTGAAATGGAAGTAAGTAGATGACATACATATGTATATATATACATAAATCCATTAGATTTATAATGTCATATATTTCATTATTATTTCTTATATATACATTATAATCATTCTTAAATGGTTAACATGGAGAAGGAATCTCATCGCGTCGTGGAGACGGTAGTCCGTACGTACGCACGAGTGATGATATCATTTCTATAAATATTGAATTGAATTGGAGTGGATTATACAATATATCAGAATCAATATGATGTTGTAATAACTATGTATAGTTATTCTTTACACCATTATACCCATCCATGTAAGGTGGTGGTGGAAAATAGATTACACCACGGCGTGGAGACGGTATTCCGTACGTACGCACGCGCGGTGATTTCTTTTTCCGTAGGATGGATAGATGGTGAAATAGGGTTGTTTCATACTTATAATAACATATCAGTATATGAGTGATACTGATGTTATTACTTCATAATGAAACAACCTAAGAAGAAGAAGTGGAAGAAGAAATAAAGATGAAAGAATTGGTAACGGTAATTACCTCTTCTTTGAAGTGCCTCTTTGAGACCTCCTCTTAGGGCACTAGAATTGGTCTTTGAGGAAGACCAGAACCTCTAGGATGTTTCTAGGGAAGTTGAGAAGAGATTTTGACAGGGGTTGGCCGAGCTTGAATGCTCAAATTGGTGTGAGGAGGAGGGGGAGGAGGTGTCCTTTTATAAGGGAGGAGAGGGGCACCTTAGGAATATCTCAAAATATTATTTTATATTAAAGTCAAAATCGGTTTATAATGGTTCCAAAGGGTCTTATTTCGAAGATAAGGTGGGGAGGGGTCGAAATCCTATCAACCAATAGAATTTAGACAAGTTTAGGATATTATTTTAACCTTATCAATTAGATTTAACTCTAAGTTAAATAATTTAACTTTTACCATGTCTTTTTGTTTTCTTTCACTATATGGTTAATAAACTTAATATAACATGCCAAAAAAACCCCAAATTGTTTATTATTAATATATATATCCTTATCTAAGTCATTTGGCCGAACCTTAGATTTTTAGGAATAAAATAACAATTAATAATATAATATTTGATTTAAAAACTATTTTGTGTCAATTTTGACACTATTTGATATATGATTTTTGTGAAAGTCATAACAGAATTATATGTTCGAACCAAGTTGATTAAATCAACACTAATATATCATAGTAACCTAGAAAATTAGTGGAATTCATAAAAAGTCTCAAATTATATTTATTTTGGTGTTTATAACATCAATTATGTCAATATTTCATTAATAAGATAATTACTACATCATCACTGTGTCATAAATAAATTAAATTATTTGATGTCTAAAAATTACAAATAAAATACCATCATGTATTAAATCTTTTTATCTTTCTAATGAATATTTACAATCGAATTTATCTTATGTATAACCCCATATTAAAAATGTTTTAGTAAATAAACTTTGATTTTAACTCTTTTAACTCTTCTTTGAATTAAATAATAATAAATGTCCTAATCTAATCCAAGTGGGCCTAAATGATAATATTTTACACTTAAGGTTGTTTTTGGTCGAGATACACTTGTCCAATAGGATTAGGACATGTGTTAGGGTAATATTAATATCATATTTACCCTTAGTTACCCTATTTACTATTAACCGCGGTAAAAAAAAGTAAAAAGTTACTATTCACCAAAAATTATTTTCATCTCATTGAACCACATTTTAGTCCTTGATATTAACCGTGTCTCTCGGATTTTCGAAATTCCATTCACAGAAGCGGTAAAATTAAGTTTTATACAAAATTCAGTTTTTAACCTACCACTTAGTTGTTTCACTATTCATCAAAAATTGATGTTTTTCAGAACAATGCCAAAATTTCATCCTAAGCTATATTTCATATTCCGAATTCAAAAATGAAATCTATTTTACCAAATTCAAAACATAGAAGTTGCATTAATTAATTTTATAATTAAATACCGATGTTAAAACAAATAGCGTGTTTTTAAGAAACAATATCTATCAAAAGATTGACACTTGATTATGTCTGGTTTAAATGTGAAATTACAACCAATGACCAACATTGTATTAAATTGTAAAAATATATTCTAAATATACTTTAAAACCACTCAAATTAATAATTTATCACTATTAATTATTTCGATTAAAAAGGTTGTTTTTAATTATAATTTAGTAATTTTCACTATTCATCAGAATATGAAAGTTATCCGAAAAGTACCAAAATTTCACCTTAGGCTAAATTCGATACTCCGAATCCAAAAATGAAGTTCATTTTGAAAAATAAGATTTACAGAATTTAAAAAGTGGTTATTACTATTCATAACGGCTAGTTTTAATAATATTTTAATAGCATATCGTTGTTTAGTGAAACTCGGTATTGCGTATTACACACGCTATCGAGGAAGGTTGCGATTGCGTGTAATGCAAGGCAAGTCAAGGATGCGTGTTGTGCAAGCTCCTTTTGGTGTAGCGTACAACACAAGACATTAATAAAATTAAAAAGAATATTTTTTATAAAATCTTGGGCTGTTACAAGATGCCTCTTGTTGGTAGGTTAGAAGCACATATGCATTGGCCCATAGGGCTTACATACATGGTCAAGTAAAAGGGATCCCCACTCCTTTCCAATTTTCATGGAAGATTTGTGAATACTCAAACATATGGATGATTAAGGGGGGTATGTAGAAAAGATCTATCCTAGAAGGGTTATGGAACCCAAGTACAGTTTTATTTTTTGGAATCTCAGGCCCTACATGATGTGGTTTGAGTCACGTGGTGTGAGACATCAAAATGTTTGGGAATGGAATATCACATTCCTTATATGAGAAAGGGAACAAGACTTGGTAAATTAACATTGAAGATGTCTAATTTACTTGAATATTTTTGTTATGGGTGTTTTAAATAATGGTCTAGGAATATCTGAGTTAACTGAAGGTGAAAACTAGTTGGTACAGGTCAACCATTGGTAATGTTGGAATCCTATATTCCATGTGGTCATAAAAATAACTCCTAGAATTAAGTGGTGTATTTCTTTGACCAAAAATCCTATAGGAAAAATATTTGTGGTAGTGTGAAATTTTTAAAATGAATACTACCATATTTATTTTGGATTATCTAGTCCCCTCTTATTAATTTTATACAAGGAAGAACAAAGATAATAAAATAATGAGATCCTTGGGTTTCCAAGATAATGATATAAACGCATAGACTAGGTTGTGTCAAATTAGAATTCAATGGCATGGAGGTGGTTTATAAATAATGTAAGATTGAAAAATGGTTTAATTACTCTAAAATTTGTGTCACTTCCTAGTGGAAACGTTTTAATGGAGAGGATATGTGACAAATCATTACTCTAACTTTTTCCAAGAACAAGGGTCCAAGGAATATGGATCAATATTTACTAGGGACACAAAGTGGATCTATGAGCTTTATGCCTTATTTACGTATGCTCTAACATTTTCATAAATTCTATAAATGATGATTTTATCTAAAAGAGAATTTTTTTTACTGGCCTCCCTTTCAGGGTTTTATCCTTGATTGTTTTATATCTCTTTTATAAGAAGTTTAGGGTATTTAATTTTAGAGCATCAAAGGATAAATTTTTTAGGTCGTACAACTTTGACTGTATTACATGCAGTTCATAGTCATGATACATGTGGACCCAATATGAGGAGAATGTTACAAAACAACCTAGTTAGGATACTAAAGGATAAGATTAATCCAACATCCTTTTGAGTGGGTGAATAAAATGTAGTAAATCATCAATTAAGGTTCTCGAGTCATGAGTAATGATACAGTATAATCATATTGATGATGAACCCAAACACCCTAAGGATATAAATTCTACCGCAGTGATGGTGGGGGGTCACAGATAATATGTAGATCCACCTCTAGCATGGTAAAACAAAGATATCTCTTCTCATTTCTAGGGGTTGTGAAAGTTTTTCAACAAACAGGGGCACTCAAGACATGAATTTTTATTTATAGGTTTAGGTTCTTAAAATATGATGAAAGATCCTTAATCTCTAGTTGACTAGGGTCAGGATCTTGAGGCCCTTTTATAAGTAACACTAAAGGGAGATGGTCTACACATTTCAACATCATTTAGCAGGTACATTTCAATCATGTAGTTTAACATCATGAGACAAGGATGTTTTATTTATAGTTTAACGTCATGAGGTAAGGATGTAGGAACTAATATGAAATTGTGAAGGATATCCTTTTTGAAACTTTTAAATAGTTAGTGGGATTTAGATGTAGGAACTATCTTGTATCAATTTCCTTGATTGTTTTTGTGTGGACATATTCCAGATCCCTTCTTGCACAGAGTTATCTCATGCGCAAGCATTCCATACATAGATATGACTCATGCATTAATAGTGAGAGTTTGTATGACTCAACTATCTTTAAAGATAGGCATGTTCAATTTTTATAGTGAGATTCCCTGGGTTTCCCCATGAATATTTTATAGAAATGAATTATTCCATAATCAGATCCTTCAAGGAGATCCCTCTCTGTAGATTTGATTCGTGTGCAGGGGATATGATTTGGAATGATGAAAACCCATGGTAAGGATTGAAATTGAGTTTCTAGGTGTCACTATGGATCCTATGATGGAAAAAATAACAGTTCTCGTATAGTTCTCAGTATAGTTCTAATTGATATGTAGGGGGTTAATTTTTATCATTCCATATGTTGCAGTTGGAAGTATTATTGGATATCTAGGTGTCACTACATATCCTGTTATATAAATAATTAATCCAATGTTGTTGTTGAATGGAACAATATCCATATATGTCTAAATCATAAATAGTTGGGGGGGGGGTGGATTTCTCCATTCATGTTGTGGTAGGACCTAGGATTGAATATATTTTTTTCACTACATATCTTGTGATAAGAGGAATCAATCCCCACATAGCTCTTAAATAGAAAATACTCTCTACTAGTCTGACCCATAAACTGATGGGTAATTTTCTCCATTTATGTAGTGGATAGACCCTATATTGTAGTTTCAAGTGTCAATATGTATCCTATGATGGAAGGAATCAAGACACATGTAGTTATCAAATAGAAATATCTCTACATAGGTCTAACCTATAAACAGAGGGGGGGATTTTCTCTGTTCATGTTTTGTTGGACCTAGGATTGAAGATCCATGTGTTACTACTTATCCTTTTATGGAAGGAATCAAGCCACACATAGTTCTTTAAGGTGTGGTGGGAGGCCCACACCAATGATAGTGGTCCTGTTGGGTGAGTGTCTTAGAAATGCATAGTTTTATGCCATGAAATATGATGCCAACCAGCTGTCTAATGTCACATGGTAAGGACTTATGGTGTGAATTCTAAGTTCTTTCATCTAGGACCATTTTAACATTGATGTGAACTGATACTTCGCAATCATTTACGAAATCCCTTACCAAAATTCCTAATCACACATGATCTATGCTCGATTTGATAAATAAGGAATAAAAATGTTTATTTCATGACATGGATGAAATTAAAAGAAAGGATAGCTCAATTTTATATCATGTTGTGGTGGGGAAAAGATATATAATCTATGAATATGTACATATCTCATTCAAATGAGAATCAAGTCATATATAGTTTTGGGAAACTGTGAAATTTAACCTCATACAACAAGAATGAAGGTTACCCAACATGAAAAAGAAGGTATGAAGCTTCATAAAGATTTTCAATGAATTTAGAAAATAATCTCATGGGATACATCTTCTATTTGTGACATGAGGATCCCTGAGATGCTTTCCGAAGGCATCCTATTCTTGGTAAATAGGGTAAGAATAAATTTCAACTACATGTGATGAAAATGTTGTCTCATATTTTAATGTGCTAGGACTAGGATGATATGGGGTTTTCCTTATTGGTTCATGTAAAAAGGACCTCCTCATACAATTTGGCATTATTCTATAAGGAATAATAGTGTAAATGTATTGTGGTTGGACCCATGATTTGGGATTCTAGCATCACTATGTATCCTGTGATGGTAGGAATCAAGCCACACATAGTTAATTTGTGTAGAGAATACATATATGGATCTGACTCAAACACAGGGATGGTGAAACCTCATTTTCCCTTCACACAAATATATCTCATATACATTTAATTTTCCATTATGTGATGTTATATGTTCATTTTAACATCATGCGGTAATGAAGTAAAGTATTTTTCAATTTAAGGTGTTATTATAAGGACTTTTTGCATGCATTTAAATGTCATTTCGTAAGGACGTATCATGGAGTATAACATTATGTGACAAAGATGAAATGGAGACTTGTAGTTTTAGGTCATATTACTTAGACCTCTTGTGAAATTAAATATCATGGGACTTGGATGAATCATTCAGTTTATTGTTATGAAACTTAGACATGTTATTCTAGCCGACATCTAGGAAATGTACTTCTTAATTGGTGGGGGCGTAATGTGTTCCCCATCCATTATTACCAATCGGTAAACTCCCTTGGAATATGACCTATGTATGTTGTAAGGTCCTTCCCATTTGGGTTCTAGCCTTAGACCTATCATCCCCAGTATCATTGGGGTTTTTGAGATCCAATACTAGTTCTCCATGAAGGAACGGGTATTTGAGAACCTTTTTATTGAATGGTCGTATGATCCGATTCTGATAGACATCAAGGTTGTGTAGTGCACACAAACTTTTATCATTGAGCTATTTCAAATCATCCATCCTCTTTTGTGGTTCCTTTTCATCTGAGAGTTCTCCGTAGGTATATATCTAGAGCAAGGGAAACTAGATTTATATGGAAAACACTTCTTTGGTTATACACATGAACAATCATGGAGTTTCTTGCGTAGTTATGCGTGTGGTTGTATGGTAAGACAATAAAGTAAGAAGGTTCCTATTTATCTAGGACTTATTATCCTTGATCACCATATTTTGGTCTATATTTGATAGCGTTTTATTAAAGGCTCATATTTTCCCATTTTCCACTACATCATAATAGTGTGAATGGTTGGACTCGATGTTTTACTCTTGAAACAATTTCATTAATTCGACAGAAGAAAAGTTGGTGTCGTTGTCTATAAATATCATGTGAGGGACTCCAAATCTAGTGATGATATGAGACTTTACAAAGTTTATGATATTCTTCTTCCAAACTTCCTTGTGGTGTATTTAGACACCCCATTTGGAAAAGAAGTTGGTAGTAATACGGATGTACTTAAACAACTAAGATGTATCTAGGGGATAAGGATCCACAATATCGACCCCCCATATGGAAAATGGAAAATAATATCTAGTTGTGTATAGTAATTTTGGGGGTTAATGGATGAATTTTTTATTATTTTGGATTGCATGAAATTTATTGGTGAACACCACACATTCATGTATCATTGTTTTCTAGTATCAACCAATGAACCTAATTTTAGGAGATAATCTGGTTTGAGACCGAGGAGTGTCACAAGAGTCTTCATGAACTTCTTTCATGATGGTAGGAATCTCTCCTTATGCTATGCATTTGAGAAGGAGTCCATAAAATCTTTTTTTTGTATAGGGATTATGTATCATTTGGTCCATCATGAAGGGTAATGATCATTTATCTATGTCAAGTATGTTTCCTTTTGGATCGATCTATTAGGAGAGTCCCATTTTGGAGATAATCAAATAAGGTCTCCATCCATCTAGGGGTAGACATTGGTTCACCATGTTCCGGGGTAGTGTTTAACTGATTGATTTTCTCAATATCATAGGTGATGAACGATGAGACCATACTTTGGTATGTGATGTGGAAAAGAAAATCATCCAAATTAGGGTCATCCATGACCATGGATAGATTAGATAGTTCATCTTCAGGAGCATTTTGTGACTAAGGTATATAATGCAATGCTTCTTCAAAAGGATACTTTTCCATCAGTCCTCGAATGTAACTAATGGGAGGGGGACAATTATTCCTTATTGATATAACATTCTCTACTAATTTTTTTATCACTATCCCTAAATCCACTTTTATGTTTAGTTATTCTATTTTAATCTATTGGGCTAGTTCCAATCCAGCGAAGAGAGCTTGGTATTCTACCTCATTATTAGTGAATCCTTTGGATAGTGAGAAGAAGTAGGGAAAATTTTCTTTTTCAATGAAAACAAATACAATACCTAGGCCATCCCATTTGAGCTTTGATTTTTCCAGCTTATTTGAAATAGGACTTTACGAGGCACTATCAAAATACATCTCCCATGTTTTTGGAGTGTCATGTGTTTAGAAAACCTATTCCTCTAGAAGTTCAGTGTCCAATAGTGATCTTTCTAGGGAGGGATGTGACATGTGAAAATTTTCCTTGTCCTTCCCTTTAACATCATATTGTGACATGAACATGATGTAATATTTTTTCAGAATAACCACCCATCGATCCAAACACCGAACAAAAATAGGATGACCATGGATGCACTTGAGCATGTTAATATGAGAGAACAAGTGGAACTTATGATGCTTCAAGTAACGTCTCATCTTTTTTTTTCAAATATGATCACAAGGTATTTATTCTCAACATCATAATATCGAGTATTAGTACCTAAAATCATTTGAAAGGGGTATTAGAGACTCTTTTCATCCCCCACATCAATTTTTTTGTGAAAGGAGATCACCAAGGGATCACTCCATGGTGACCACATATATGATAAATTAATTTCCTTCTACTCATGATATCTTGATCGGTGGATGCAACAACTACTTCTTGAAATTATTAAAGGATTATTGGAAGTTTGAATCATATCGATAAGTGAATCCCTTATTCATTAACATAGTAAAGGGGGGAGATTTTATAGCTAGGTTTTATATGGAATACCAAATATAAGTGAGGTTCCCCTGTAGACCCATAATTTCTTTTATATTTAAAGGAGGTTTAATTTATAAAATTGGAATAGTATTTTACGGGTTGACATAAATACCATGATATCACACAAAATTCCTAGTAATTTCCCTGATGTTACCCTAAAATCATATTTTAGCTGATTCATCTTCAAATTGTTCTGTCATAACTTGTTGAATATTTTTTGAATATCCGTGAAGTGATCACATCACTGCCTAGATTTGAAAACTAGGTCATTGACAAAAAATTCTTTTATTCATCCCAAAAATGGATTAAAGATATGATGCATGGGGAACTAATAAGTAGCACCAACATTCGTTAATTCAAATGGAATGACCTAATTTCAAAATATCCCATGAGGTTATCTAATGGAATCAACTTCCTCATTTTCAGGGGACATATTTATCTGATTTTAACCTGAATACCTATCCACGAAGTAAAGGTCTTGGAATCCAAAAGATTCATCAATAAAAATATATGTGGTTGGAGATAGGAAATAATCCTTGGGGAAGTTTCAATTGAGGCCCCTGAAATTGATGCAAGCCCTGATTTTTCTATTCTTGTTCTTGATGGGGATGATGTTGGCGAACCATTTTGGGTAGTGCAATTCCCAGAAAAAATTAGTGTTTATCAGTTTATCATCTTTTGATTCTTTAATAATATCGTGATATTGGTGAATTCTTATGATAGTGTTCTTGAAACCTCGATTTTCATATGGTAAGCCTGTGTGATGTACAGACACATCAGGGTTCAGTATGAGCATTTCTACTTAATCCCAAGAGAACATGTACCAATGATACCCTAAAAATGAAATATAAATCTCATAAACCTTGAGAGGCATGGAGGAACTAATTAAAGTAGGTCACATGACATATTCTATTACTTGATTCACTTGCTTGAGTTCATTAATGGTGGTGTAGATGCCTTCCTCAAACATGAGAGGGACATTCCAGAGCTCTTCCTCTTATTCTTTCAACGTCAAGTTTTTGAAGGAATTTTCAAACATGGTGGGTAATCTAAGGCCATGTCTACCACTATCGAGGTGAGAGAGGCCATGGGAAGAGACATTTAAATCTAGAACCTTCAGAGTCATTGTAGAGAGATTTGAGAGCTGATGATTTGTTCTATGCTATCACTGGGAACAAAAGGAGCCTATAAAACTAGGATATAGTCTACTACCTCAATCAGGTTTATGCACATAATCACTGTTAATAATACTCCTGGGATTCACATGGGCGGTCCCCAAACAATCAGGGACTGAAACCTTTATATCAAAATATAACAATAGTTGTTTTACTTTACTTTATTGAAACCTGCCTCATCATATATGGAATGTCAAGTGTCAAAGGGGACAATATCACTATGTAGTTATGTTGATCTTCCCATCGATGGGTTATTTCAAGCACTGATGAAATTTTGAAGGTACCACCACATGGATATGAAAATAAGGTCTTTGTAAAATGACATTATATGATTTGCCTTGTTAGATAGCCGTGAACTCAACATTAGATTGAGATACCCAAACTGAATCTTGAGCTTGATCTTCCTGAGAGGACTTTTCTCTCTCTTATCATACACATTAATATTGAGCTTTGTCAGAGATCAGTTCACCTCGCTATATCCCAAACATTGGATGGTCTGAATCAGGATGGCATTGATCCTAAAATCGTTATCAACTAGAGCCCAACAGATATCGACACTATCGAGCCTCTGACTATGGGTAAAATGGGATTTTGTGATAGCATATTTTGGATGGGGTCATCACCCATCATAAATAGTCATTGATGAGGGACTATTTTGTACGGGAAACAAAGGATGTGGAAAATAGCCCCAAATAAAAAATTGTTTGTGATGGGAAAACTAGCCCATCGCAAATACAAGTGGCATGGCTAGGGGTCCAAAATGCGGGAAAGTTTTTTGTGTTTGGAGTGTACTCCCAGTCGCAAATACCTTTTTAATCATTGATAGGGTTATTAATTGTGGGTACTAATGGTGACGAGTCTTGTCATAATTAAGGCTATTTGTGACGAGTTTCTCATCACAATTAGTCATGTTGGTCATAATATAACCTATATATACACCCTCCAACCTGGATTTTTTTTCATTCTCTCATATTTTCTACTTTGATCTCTTCATGTGCTCTCCATTTCTTCTACTAAAACTTTTAAAGGTTATAAATTTTATAGGGAAGTAAATTTTTAACTTTTCATTCGAAAAGATGTTCAGTTTTAAGGTATTTATTTAATGTTTTTTATTTTTTATTTTTTTATATTAGTAGTTATTTCAACTAAATAGATATTAATTAGTATTAATTAAAATTACTTAGTTTCATTTTATCGTAATTAGTATTAAGTTGTTGTAATTTTTTTATAAGAAATATTTAGTTTTAATTGTTAATAATTATTTTTAATTAGAATTAATTATTTTAAATTAGTAGTAATTTGTTTTTTATTAATATATAGTTTTAATTATCATTAATCAATGAAAATTATTAGAAATTACTGATAATTATTAGAAATTAGCGATAACTAGAATGAAAAAACAAGCAATTATTAAAAATTAGCGGTAACAATGGAAAATCTATACAAAATTAACGAAAATGAGCAAGAATTAACATAATTTAGTAATAATTTATAGATCATAGTAATAAATAATAATATTTTAATTCAGTTTTTATTAATTAATAGTAATTCATTTTTTATAGTAATTAGTTCCAACTTTTAATAATTAGTGGTAAATATTAATAATTTTAAAACAATTAGTAAAATTTAGCAGTAAGGAGTATAAATTAGTGATAATCAACAAAAATTAGTGATAATTATTACAAATGAGTGGTAATTATTAGAAATCAATGGAAATTATTATAGATAAATGGTAATTATTACAAATTAGCATTAATTATTCGAAATCAAGGATAATTATTATAAATTAGTGGTAATTATTAGAAATTAGCTGTTATTATTATAAATTAGCAATTGTTACTAAAAATTGGAGATGACTTGTAAAAACTAGTGATATTTACTAAAAAATAGCAGTAAACAGTAATAATTTTTCGTAATTAGTAATAATTAGTGGTAATTTTTAAAAAATAGCAGTAATTAGTAATAATTAGTGGAAATTAGTCAAAATTAGTGATAAATAGAGGTAATTACTAAAAATTAGTGATAATTAGTAAAAAGTGGCGACAATTAAGATAAATTAGTCGTAATTAGAAGTTCCTAGTAAATATTTGTGGTAATTAAAGGAACATAGTAAAAATTAATGGTAATTTGTAAAAATTAGTGACAATTATAAGTAGTTATAAAAAATTAGCCATAATTATTAAAATTTAGCGGTCATTAGCCATAATTACTGAGAATTAGAGGCAATTACTAAAAATTAGTGGTAATTAGTAAAAATTATAGGTGATCACTAAAATTTAGCAACAAGTAGAAATTCTTAGTAAAAATTAGTTATAATTAGAGGTACTTACTAAAAATTACCGGTAATTAGTTATATTTACATGTAATTTCTAAAAATTAGCGGTACTTTGTAAAAATTAGTGGTAATTACTATAAATTAAAGACAATTACTAAAAATATGCAATAATTACTAAAAAATAGTGATAATTTGTTAAAATTAGATAAAATTACTAAAAATTAGCTGTAATTACTAAAGATAAGTGGTAATTAGCAGTAATTAGCAGTACTTAGTAAATTTTAATGGTAATTATCAGTTATTCATAAAAAGTACCAGTAATTTGTGGTATTTATGATAAATAAGATGCACTTAGAAAAATAACAATGATTGGTAAAAAATAGTGATAATATTTAAAAATTAGCTGTAATTTGTAGTAATAAGTGGTAATTGATAATAACTAGTTACAATTAGTACAAATTAGTGGTAATTAGAGTTATTTTCTAAAAATTTTCAATAATTAGAGGTACTTAGTAAATATTAGTGGTAATTAGTAAATAAATGAGGTACTTAGTAAAAATTAACTTTAATTAGTGGTAATTATTAATAATTAGCGACAATTAGTAATTTTTTTAATAATTAGAAGAACATAGTAAAAATTACAATTATTTAGTAAAAATTAGTGGTTATTATTAAGAATAGTGTTAGTTACTATAAATTAGTGATAATTACTAAAAAGTAGCTATAATTAGTAAAACATAGTAAACATTTGTGGTAAGTTGTGATACTTAGTAAAAATTAGTGGTAATTAGTGGCACTTTGTAAAAATAAGTGGCACATAGTAAAAATTATTTGTAATTACTAAAAATTTGTGGTAATTGGTAATAATAATCGTTAATAAATAATAATTGGGAAATATTATCATTACTTATTAAAAATTTGTGATAATTATATGTAACTAGTAAAAAATAGCGATAATTAGTAAAAAAATATCAATACTTAGTAAAACAATTAGTGGTAATTAATGATAATTATTAATAATTATTAGTAATTAGTTTTATTTAGTAAATGTTTTTGATAATTAGCGGTAATTAGTAAAAAATAGTGGCTACTACTAAAAATTAATAGTAATTAGTAAAAATTAACATTAATTAATATATGATAGCAGAAAATACTAATGATTTGTGTTAATTAGCATTAATTATTGATAATTATTAAAAATATACACTATATAGTAAAAATTAGTGGTATATAGATAAAATTGATAATATTTTCTTTTAAATTAGAATTTTTTAATATTACACCCTTTTTGGATCATATTTTTCTTATATCAAATTAATCATAATATTTTTAATAATTTTCCAATAAATATGGAATAGGTAAATCAAAAATATTTTTTATTACATGATCATGATTGTGTAATGATCATATCTAGAAACAATTTCAAAAAATTGCAGTAACTGCTCTTGAAGAACGCTAATAACATTATTTTTTCTACTGGTTTCAAAGACTGGTAAAATGATTTTTTATGGCTTAACACATGAAATTGATTTAATATTTATTAAAATGTTATTTTTTTCATTTTTTCTGGTATCACAACATGAAAATAAAATCGATAATAGATTGTGTGTATTGAGTAACCCATAATCCAAAATGGTTAAATCTTATAATTCATATATTGTGGATGCTTTTCGATTTCATATAGGTGAATATAGTGAATCAAATAAAATTAACAAATAATTGTGTTTTCTTGAGAGGATATCATCATAGAGAAAGGGAAGTTAACTTTTATGGAATGCTGGATGAAATAAATGAGTTGTGTTTTGTTAGATAGAATTATGTAACAATGTATAAATGTTATTTATTTGATACTGATAGAGGATTTCATGTTTATCCATACTATTGAATTTTTTATATTAAATATAAAATCTTTCTTGTAGTAAATGAACCCTTTTTTGGCTCATCAAGTGCACTAAATATATTATGCAAATTATTATGGTGCTTCAAGAGAATTAATTTGTTGGTGAAACATTATAAAAATGAAATCCCATGAAAATTAGTTTATGCAAAGTAAATGTGGTTCTATTTAAGTGCAAGGAATTATAAATTTTCAAGAGACAACTCCAAATAATTCTTTTCAATTATGAGACATGAATATCGATGATTACACCCCACAATTATGGGTCGATGGTGGCAACAATGTTGATGATGTAACAAATGAATTTGAATTAACAAGTGATGATGAGATGAGACTCTAATGGAAATTGATGATACTAAGGAGGATGGTGACGATATTGACACTATTATATAAAAAGATGATGATTAAGATGAAGAATGACAAAATTACTTGTTACTTATAGTCAAATTATATATATATAATACTCATTTTGAATTATTTACCTAAAATTTTATTTTTGTGTTTCAGATGGATGATAAGAATTACAATGACATATTCTATATCCTTGAGGAGGATGTATTACCTGGTGATGAGCCGGATGATTTATCATGTGACCCTCAGGTTCCTAGCAGTTCATCTATCACGACTCGTCTTAGAGGGTTCCATGCCATGACTACCCCAAGCCCACCTCTAATAGGCTCGGGGATGGAGACTATCACTGAGTATGTATATCCCACAAATTGGAGGCATTTTCTTAAGTACCTGTACACATGCACACAATATCAAATCCCAAAATGATGAAATTTAAAAACACAGAGTAGACACTACATGCATACACTAAGATACCAACCAAAGAGTATAAAAGTAGGAAACTAGAAAGTAAAGAGGGATAGAATACAAGACCACCAATGAATGAAATAGTTTGCAAAGGTAAATATAAAAGTTCCTAAAACTCGTCAGCATAAAACCCTACCTGAAGGGTAGGTGTAGGATAACTGTCTAAAGCTTTAAGAGAACACCTCTTCTATCCAATCACTTTAAGCACAACATGGTCTTGGTCCACCTATAATTCTATTAAATAATCTATCATCTACACAAGAAACGACATGTGTGGGAAAAGAATGTGTAAGGGTGAGTAAAAAAATACTCCGTAGGACACCCTAGAACAAAAAAGGAATACCATTAAGAAATACACAATGTACACCACAAATAAATGCATAAAGAAAAATACAAATAAATAAATGAAGTATACCCAAAAAAATAATGAAGTATACCATAAACAAATACACAAATTACACCATAAATAAATACATTAAGTACGATAACCTCACATAGGTATACGTCTATAGCATGAAATGCATGATTATCAGACGTAGTCCATAGAGCATCCAACATCAGAAAGACATGGAGTGTCTATAACACATGGAGTGTTGATAACACACAGAGTTTCAATAACACTATGAGTATTGATAATACATGGAGTGTCAATAATTCATGCATCCCCTAAGTCACATAGTCATCAAGTCACATAGTCATAAAGTCGTAGCCAACTACAGGATTCCGCTCATAGAACACTTGTACCAGGAGAACCTACTCCTCAATCCATGATGTCATATTCCAACATATAAACCATCTCACATAGATTATCTCAAAAGGATAGTCTTATCACAAGGTTCCCAAAACCATAAATGTCTTATCAAACTGACACACTATTTGAATGTTTTAATAGTTTTATGGAAAAGGTCTATTCTGGTTCCATTCCGATTTGACCCGCCAGACCTGACCCGACAAGGCCCAGCTGACCCAACCTGACCAGACTCTATCCGGTCCAGCCCAAATTGGCATGGCCCGTTTGGCTCATCCCGCTGGGCCTGTTGGGCCGTTAGGTCCAGTCTGCGGGTCCACTGGAGTGGCCCTACTTACCCTGGTCTAGTCCGCACTATGGGTCGGCTTAGTACACTGCACATGGTCCACCCCATCCACGTACCACCTGGCTCAAATTGGGGCCACACTACGTTGATGTTGTTATCCCACCTTCTGTATTCTCCACTACTTTGCCATCGCTACGGGGTCTACACAACCTACCTACCATAGACATGTCGCCTCTCCAATGTGTCCTCAGTCGCCACGTGTGGTCTCCACCACCAATGGATCACACGTGGTCACATGTAGACCATGACCTAACTCTCTGCTGCTAGAAACCCCTCCAGTGGACCATCCACCTCACGCTCTGCCTTGTGCTCCACCTACCCCCCCGGATCGCGTGCCACCTCCATCATCGGTCACCCTGCCAGCGGACCGCTATCTACCTTGCGCTCCACCTGAACCTATCCGAAGCCACTGCTCCAGGAGCCACCATGAACCACCATAAACTACTAACTCAAGTGATTTACACAGTGCCTTTTCCATCTAACCTCTACGATGTTATTGTGGTGTCGGATCCCCGGTCTCATACCATTCCACCATGGATTGAAGGTGCAATGATCCTCTATTAATATTTCATTAAGAATGGGGAACACATAAAGATTAATAGAATAACAATAAATGCATAGGAACACCCAAAGAATAGTTTTTACCTTGTTAGTGTTAGTCTCATTATTTTCATGTTATAATGATTAATCTAGAAAAATAGGTATAATCATAAAGATCTATCATCCGTTAACCCCACAATTTAACCATCCCACAAGAATAATCGAACCACAGATAAACCTATCCATGGACTTGTCCTCACTATTCGTTGGATCTAATAAGGGGATGGTAAATTACAAAGAGATAAAATGCCCTAACTAGAGTTTGGACTAGTCATTGATGAAGGGTGAAGTTGCGTCATCATTTGTCGATCTGTAGATCTTCGATCTAGGATCTAATATCCAATATGCCATCGCTAAATATTTATCCACCAGCATTCATTGGAGAGAAATCCTTCTCCACTTTTTAGAGGAATTGCTAGTTTATGATGATAACCTTGATTTCTCTAACACATTTAACTTAAAAAAAAAGAAACCCTTAGCGTACTACAATAAAATATTTCTATTAAATATTTTATTACTAATACATCCAAAAACTAACTTTTTTGTTTAGCCCACGCCGGACGATGGTAGGCCCCATAAAAGGTAAAATTATTGTTATGAATGTAAAGGTTCCCTCAGATTTATGATATGTGCACCCATTTAGAAGTTATTATATTTTAATGAAAAATATCCCGCATAGTTTATTAAAAGTTTATCATATTCCAACATTTTTTTAGGCACATAAAGCCTCAAAATATCATGACGTCTCATCTCCTGGTCTCAGAATTTCCCTAATTAATTTATAAAAATAAAATTGGAGAAAATATGAGTCATTATATTCTCCCCACCTTAGGGATTTACGTCACCAAAGACCAAAATAAGCGCTAATCAACAAAAATATGAGGGTACTGAGCAAAAATATGAGCCTCCCACTATCATGTTCTCTCCTAGAGATTTCCATTCTACCACTAAACACATACCAGAGGAATCTACCAACCACGAAGGATCATCTCTTGTCGATCCTCGATCTCCACCAGGTACTCTGCAAAAGTCATGCCATCGCCAATGTCTAGCTCACCCTCAGTTGATGACATGTGATGGATCATGCACATACCTCCTTAGATGTGATACATGGAAGAAATAATGCACCCGGTGCAACTACAGGGGTAGAGCTAGGTGGTACACCACCACACCAACTATACTCACAATTTGAAAAGGGTTGATGTATCTCCGAGATAACATGCAGTCCTCGAAAAATATCATAAATCTCCATCAAGGTGAGACCTGAAGGAACCCATGGTCTCCCTCCTCAAACTCCAAGTACCTCTGTGTTCTATCAACATACGATTTATGTCGGTTTTGTGCAGTCCTCATCCAATCCTAGATGACCTGCATCTTCTTAGTTGTATCCAACACCAGCTCTAGACCCATGAGTTCTGACTCTCCTAGGTAGGTCCAGAAATGTCATGACCTACATGGTTGCCCATATAGGCCCTCAAACAGTTCCATACCAATGGTTGAGAGGTAGCTATTTCTGTATGTAAACTACACTAGTGGTAGGTGATCCTCCCAACTGCGACAAAGTCTAGGATGCAAGCATGTGTCATGTCCTCAAGAACTTGAATGGTCCTCTCCATCTGGCCATCTGGCTAGGGATGAAATGTCATGATCAAGCATGACTAAGTCCCAAACGGCTATTCCAATCTATTCCATAGCTGGGATATTAAAATAGAAGCATGATAAGAAACGATCATTGATGGTACTCCATGAATTCGAAATATCTTTTGTACATAGAGGCATCCTAAGATCTCTGATGAACTCTGCTCTCAGATAGGTAGGAAGTGGGATGACTTGTTGAGTTGGTCAATGATCACCCAGATGGTTTCGTGTCCCCTGGATGTGCATGGAAAACCTGTCATGAAGTAAATCAATATACCATACCACTTACACTATGGAGCCTCATGTGGTTGGGTTAAGCCTGCTGGAACCTTGTGCTTAGCCTTCACTTACTGACAGGTGAGGCATCAAGAAATGAACTATTCCATCGCCTTCTTCATAATCGGCCACAAGAACTACCATCAGAGGTCCTGATACATCTTCTCCACACTTGGATGTACCACCAAATATGATTTGTGGAACTCCCTCAGAACCTCCTCCCCCAATACCACATGTACAACTGTTATCCCTCTAAAAAGAACAATGCACTCCCCACCTATAGAATACCCATCAGTTGCTTTCCCCGTGGACAACTGAGCATATCAGGTCTCTTATTCGGTATCCCCCAACTGTGCCTCCCTAACATCCAGAAAGAGTGGAGGGGTGAAAACCATCAAATATAGGTAATATAGTCCATCTCCATCCATAATGTATATTTTCAACAAGGATAACTACTCCAATGCCTCACTGAGCAACATCAAGTTGGATCTCCTACTGAGAGAGTCTTCCACTACATTCCCCTTCCCATGAGTATAGAAAATCTATAAGTCATAGTCCTAGAGGAACTCTATACATAGCATCTATCTAAAGTTCAGATCCTTCTCAGAGAATATATACTTTAGACTCTTGTGGTCAGAGTAGATTGTAAACTGCTCACCCATCAGGTTGTGTCTCCACATCATCAATGCAAAGACTACCACTGCTAGTTCAACATCATGGGTCATATTATTCTTCTCGTACTCTCCCAACTAGCGTGAGTGATAAGAAATCACCACTTTACACTTCATCAAGAACAACCAATCCTAGTCCCTGATGCATTGAAGAACACTACATACCCAATCTCTCCTCTGATATTCTCAATATGGGAGCACTCATCAACCTCTTCCTCAGCTCTTGAAAGCACCGCTGACACTTATCTATCCAGATGAAGGACTATCCCTTTAGTGTAAAATCCATCAAGGGTGTTGCTACTCTAGAAAATTCATGTAAAAACCTCTCATAGTACCCCAAAAGACCCAGGAAACTCCACATTTTGGTAACACTTTTGGGTAGTTACCAACTAAGCACCGCCTCAATCTTTGCCAGATCCACTGTAACTCCTGGCTCTGAAATGATGTTTCCTAGAAATTAGACCTCTAAAATCTAGAATTGACATTTATAGGGCTTCCCATAAAGCTAGTTCCCTCAGATCATGTCCAGAACCACCCTCAAGTGTATCGTGTGCTCCCCTGAGACTCCAAGTACACTAGGATGTCATCAATGAAGACCACCATGAACAGATCTAAGTAAGGATAAATGATCCTGTTCACGAGTCACATGAACACTACTGGGGAATTTTTCATGCCAAATGGAATACCATGTACTCATAGTGACCATACCAGCATCTAAAGATTGTCTTCATTACATCCTTATCTCGTACACAGAGCTGGTGATAGCTAGACCTGAGGTCAATCTTCTAGAACCACCTCACTCCTTTCAGCTGGTTGAAGAGGCCACAGATCATCGGTAGTGGATACTTGTTCCTCACGATCACTTTATTCATATATAGTAGGTCCACACATAACCTCAAGATACCATATTCCTTATTGGAAAACAAAATTGGGGCCACCCAGGGTAAAACATTGGGTCTCACAAATCCATTCCTCTCAAAGTCCTACAACTGTACCCTCAACCCTATATTCATCATAACAACTATCTGATATGAAGGTGTAGATATCATTTTCTTCCTAGGATACAGATCAATGCAGATTTCAACCTCTCTATAGAGAGGAAATCTGGGGACATTCTCAAGAAATATTTCCTCATACTTTACCACCACTATAGGAAATAGAGGACTCCTATCATCTACTCCACTGAGGGTGAGACTATCCAACAGATGAGTAACCAAAAGAATCTTCTTATGAGTAAGTACATCCTATGATACATGCATTTTTATTTTTTCCAACAAATGAAAACCAAATCCCATCACTATAGGCACACTACACTCTGCACCTAAAACTGTCAATCTAAGCATGGACTGTGGATAACTAGTCCATACTGAGAGTGGCGTCGTAAGGCCTCGACGTCACTATAAAGAGATCCCAACCGAAACCCTCACCTCTAAGAGTTATCTCACACTATCATCACCATGGTGTGATCATCGAATTTCCTCCTGTAGGAGTATCTAAGCATATGGATTGAGTCAATGGTTCTATTGGAATCTCTGAGTCTCAAATAAGGGTTATGGAAAGAAAAGAATGATGGGAATCTGTGTGTATAAAAACTATAGATAAGGTGGAAAAGACACATATCATACCTCTAATAAACCCTGAAAAATTAGGGTCATAAACCTCCATCGCCTGCAGCTAGCCTTTCCCCTGTCTACTAGATCCCTGAGCCCGTGGTGGACCACTTAGGGGTGGTGGTGGTAATAAGTCGAAACTCCACCCACCTCATCCTACCCTACATAATCATCCACCACATATTCCACCCTACGAACCACCGTTCTTAGGCCTCCTCCTCTAACTCTATGGTCCCTCGACCATCTATTGATCGTCCATATGGCAGGTTGGGTAACCTCTTTCTAGATGTCCCTGACTGCCACATGAGTAACGCATCCTGTCCTTCAGCTGAATTGCTTTGCCCTAGGTGCCTTGCACCACTGATCCCATATTCTGGGGTTATCCCCTGGAGTTCCTGACCCACTTGGGTCACTGCATCAGATGTCAGCTACTTACTGCCGAAGACTCAACTGCCAGGGGCCTTCTTGTAGATCCCACTGCTGAGTCTGCTTCTCCATAAAGCTATCCTCTACCAGAGCTCACTCTAGTACCCCGACATATGTAGGGATGCTAAGGGATATCATGGATGCCCTAATATCTTGGTGTAGACCCTACTCAAAGGTTTGAGCCTTGTAGAATGGTTCTCACACCATATTTGTGGAGTAGTGATAAAGATATGTAAATATTGTAGATTACTCCGCCACAGTCTGATTTCCCTACTACAGATGCAGGAGCACCTGTATGTGCACTGAGCATAATGTAGATGGGAATAAATCCTATCTAAAGATTCACTAGATGTATACCTAATAGAAGTTGACACATCATGTGTCTGGTTCACTAAACTCCACCATATCCCCACTAATCCCTGAAGAAGACTCTCAATTAGGACTACCATCTGGTCGACGGGTGTCCTCATAAGGTGGAATACAAGTGTAGATGCCTATAGCAAATCCTCAGCTATCTGGGGGTCTAGATCACCCTGAAGCTTGGGAGGTCGCTGGCTCTAGAACTTGTTCAATGCACTCATCTTGCGTTCATCCTAAACTATTAGCATTGGAAGTAACTACTACTCGATAGGTGGTGGCATCACTCATAACGCACCTAGCAGTGCTATCTCCAGTGAAATAAGTATCTCTGGTACATACCCCTTTACTGATTCCTCATTTATAGGTGGATTATCCTCATGATGATGCAACATAATCTTGGCTATATGTTTGTGGGGAGTCATCCTGAAATAGATAATGATTGTCCATGGTCAATAAAGTATTCATGGTGATCCGACTCAAGAAGGATAATAGAACACACCCAAATTCTCTAGGATGAATGTAACATTAATTTTTTCCTTACAAAAACTGTTTTCATGTACAAAGTTGATAAGAAGGTTTCCAGAGTCCTTATGTATGGATACGTTGGCCAACGCACCAAAACTAGATTCCCTGGTCTGAAAGATGAACTTGAAACACTTAACACTATTTCCCCAAACCAACCTCACTGACTCCTAGTCCTTAAGTAGAACTAGCCCAGCTCTAATACCACTTTGTCACAACCTGTCCCAGAGGGGTCCCTGCAGTGACATCCCCAAGACCACCTCAAATAGACCAGGGGTTGGTGACTAGCACTTTGTAGTCATATCCCACAAATGGGAGGCATTTTCCTAAGTACTGGTACACACACACACACAATCTCCAAGACCAAAATGTTGAAATGTAAAAACACTGAGTACCCACATCATACAAACACTAAGATACCAACCAAAAAGTACAATAGTAGGAAAAAAATAAGTAAATAAGGCCAAAATACAATCCTTCTAATGAAGGAAAGAGTCTGGAAAGGTAAATACATAAGTTCATGAAATTCATCCATAGAAAACCCAACATGAAGGGTAGGTGCAGGACAACTATCTGAAGCTGTAGAAGCACATCCCATCTATCTGATCACTCTAAGAATCACTTAGTCTTGGTACACCTTGAACTACATCAAAGATTCGATCATCTACACAAGATATGACACGTGTGGGAAAAACCCATGCAGGGGTGAGTAATACAATACTCAGAAGGACCCCCTGAAACCAAAAAAGAATACAACTAAGAAATACACAATGTACACCAAAAATAAATACACAAAGTACACCATTATAAAATAAATGAAGTAGACCAAAAATAAGTACATGAATTATACCACACATAAGTAAACAAAGTACACAACAACGAAATACACAAAGTATAGTCATATCACACAAATATATATCTGTAGCACAAAATTTAGTATTATCAAACATATTCCACATAACACCCAATATCGGTAAGAAACAAAGTGTTGACAACACACAAAGTGTCAATAACACACAAAGGGTTGATAAAACATGCAGTTTTTATAACACAAAAGTTTCAATAATAGACAGTGTCGATAACATATGAAGTGTTGATAATTCACAAATCCCCCCAATTCAAGAAGTCATCAAGTCACATTGTAATCAATTCCTAGCTAGCTGTAGGATTCTTCTTATAGTGCACTTTTACTGGGAGAAAATACTCCTTAATCTATTAGGTAGTATGCCAACTTCTACAATAACTCAATTAGAGTTTCTCAATAGTATTGTATCGTCACAAATGTCCCAACACCTCAAAAGACTCATAAAAAAGACACACAGTTTGAATGGTACGACTGTTTTACTAATAAGGTCTTACCCAGGTCTGGTCTGGGCTCGATCTGAGCCATCAGACCCAACCTGACTGGTTGGCCGACCAAACCTAGCCTGATCCATCCCAACCCAACTGGTCCAATCAGGCCCAAACCGGTCCATCTGGCTGGGACTCTAGGTCTAGCCCGTAGAACTATTGGAGCGGCCGACTTCCCGTTGTATGCCATGTGCTTGGCACTGGCTCGATGCACCACACACAGTTATCCCTGACTGTGTGTCGCCCAACTCCACATGGTGCTGCACCACGTTCACATGATCGGCCCTCCGTCTACCTGCCTTATGACTTTTCCACCGCTATAGGGTCTATGCGAACCACTTGCCGTGGATGTGGTCCATCACCGCTGCATCCTCGATCGCCCCCCATGACCTTTACCTTTGCGGGGTCCCACGAAGTCATACCTAGAATGCGAGATCGCGATCCGCCACCAGCCTTCCTGATGGAGGCCTGTCTACCTCACGCTCCACCTGTCTTAATCCCCTTGTCAGACTACGTGCCACCCTGCCAGTGGCCTTCTGTCTTCCTCACTCTCTATTTGAACCTAGAAGGATCCACTACTCCGAGCACCATCTTACACCATCGTAAACTAATTACCTGGGTGATTCACGCTGTACCTTCACCGTCACACCTCTACGATGTTGTTTATGTGTCAGATCCCTAGTCTCAGACCGTTTCACCATGTATTGAAGGTGCAACGATCCTCTGTTCATATTTCGAAAATAACAATGAATGCCGAAAGATTAGGGGAATATAGATAAATGTGCAGGAACCCCCAAATAATGGATCTTGGCCTCATTCATGTTTTTCTCAATCCATTCATTTTAAAAGGATTAATGAATAAAAATAAGGATAATAATAAAGATCTTTCACCCACTAACCCTACAATTTAACCATCCTGCAAGAATGACCGAACCGCAGATCAACCTGTTCGTTGGTTGGTTTGCGTTTGTCATTGGATCTAAGAAGGGAAAGGGAAATAAAAAATATACCAAACTCCCTACCTGGAGTTTAGATCATTCATTAACAAAGGGTGAATCTAAATCATCATTCATCAATATGTCAATCTTTGATCCAAGATCTGATCTCTGATCCGTCATCATCGAATCTCGATCCACTATCCTTTGTTGGAGAGAGATCCTTCTCTTCTTGTCATAGGAATTCTAGGGTTATGATTATAACTTAGAATTCTATGAAAATGTTCATTAAAATAAAAGAAACCCTTGATGCATCGCAATAAAATATTTTTATAAAATATTCTATTACTGATACATCCAAAAACTAACCTTTTCATCTGGCTTGTTTATAAGTTATTCTAGTTTAAAGAAAAACTACCAGATCACTTTATTAAAAGATTAACATTTTCCACCGAGTTGTTCTGGGAAAACCATGTTTCAGAATCTCACGCCGTCTCAGCGCCATGTCTCATAATTTAACCATTTAATTTATAAAAATAAAACTAGAGAAAATATGAGTTATTACATAATTTTGAACTCATAGGGGTTGGGGAGTTGTGAGACTGATGATTCATGACCCTATTCCCAAGCGGTGTTCACATCTTGAGTTTGATCCATGCACAAAGAGGTTTGTTCAGGTGAGTATTTTAGTTAATTTTCATTTATTTTTATTAATTTATTTATGAAAATAATTGTTTGTTTATTTTCTCTATTTGTTTCAAAAGTTTACTAATATAGTAATTGGACATGGGAGTGGTATTTTTTAGAGCAATTATTTTTGAGCATGGGGGAGGTGATATTAGATTTTCATTGACGTTCGACATTGCATGTTTTATCATTGGATAGAACATTAATAAATTATAGTTCATTTTGAAATTTAGTTAATTATTAACTTGAGATTAGTAATTATTTTTAGGGTTTATGGTATCTCATTGATAATAGCTTGAAGACTTCTTTTTGGGAGGTATTTATCTGTGATCGTTGTCGCTTGTCTTTGCACAATCTTATGAGGACAACAATGAAGAAAGAGTAAGTTATATATTTTGATCAGTCTTACTACACCCACCGACCATATTACATCCCATCATAGTTTTGGGAGGTATTATGCCCATAATTGATGAGAGAAAGTTTTCATAGAAGGGAATCATTATGTCGAAGGAACCAGGGGAAGTCGGTGGTGAAGCATCGAGCTGGTAGTTATACATTCAGTACATATCAAAATAATATGGTACATAATTTTTTAATAATTTATATAACTTTAAAAGAAAACTATTTATTTTATTCTAATATAAGCAGTTGAACATCCTAATATTATAGATTTTAACACCTATAACAGGATATACGATGGTCCTTTCCCTAGAGAGATTACATGTGGTCACTAGCATCAAATTATGGTATGTATTTTTTTTTGAGTTTTAATATTTACTAAAAAATATATATTAACTATTTTAATTTCAAATTTCAATTGAAGGGGTCATATAATGCTGTGACTTCCCAGACATAGGATGAGAGTTAGTCTACGAATAAGATTCAGAACACTGATGTGGAAAGACTTAATGATGCAACACAGATGTAGGCGACTCCATATGTTTTTGATAAGGACCGAGTGGTTATTATCGGTTCTCGATTGACACATTACAATTATTATGGTATTGATGCATGTTTGATGTCCCCATAAAGGGGATATCATGAAGATTCATCATCATCATCCTAATAGTATAAGATGTATCTCTGAGCACATAGTGAGGTTATAGAGGTTATTCATAGTAAACATGAAAAGTTTTTTCGACATCAGCTGTAGGAGGAGGAGGAGGAGGTGTGATGAAAACTCCAGTAGCTACATGATCATATGATAGCATACATGCATTGATTGGATCAGGGTTTTGGGATGGAGTTTCATCCCCATCCTCTTATAGATAAAACCCACTCCCCCCTCTCTAGATAAATGTATACAAAGGGAAGAGCCTCTGAGCGGAATCACTCTCTCAACTCTCTTGAGCTAGGGTTTCCATGCAAAAAATTCGGAGGGGGAGGCCCACAATTTGTCTCATCTCCCCCTCTCCCCACTTCTTCATCTTCTCTTTTAGAACATTATTTGTGTTATTCTTGCTTGGTGATGGATTCATTGGCTATATTTAGTTGTATTGGCGAGGCTGAATCTCTCTGGTGGAGATCAAGTACGATTAAAACTCTACTATGGATTCAGGTACATTCAAATATCTCCTATTCAGTTTGTAGCAGTGGTTTCAAGGAGGATTTGGGATGTGATGTTCAATCGGTTGATAGTGTTTAAGGAGGCGCATCTATCACTGTTTTTTTGGTCGATGTGGTTCTTTCTTGATGTAGTTCATTGATGCATTGAGATTTCTTTTCTCCGGTGAAGGTTCATCGATGGGGATTTCAGGAAGGGTTGATGGCTCTGGTGTTTTTCCTTCCTTCTTATATGACCTCAGTATACTAAACCTCTTCTTTAGCTTTTGGTTCCATCACTCCTCACCAGGTCGGTCTTGTGGGATGGTTCCTAGGAGGCTTTGGGTCTTAATGGTTGAGAGACTAATGGGGTTCTGGGAGGTGATTCTTGCATTGGATCCTTTTTTTATTATGGGTTTCTATTGATGTTTCTACAAAGTTTGGTTATTTTTGAAGAAAGTTGATATTTGGGGTGGTTTTTTCAATTTGAGTGGTTTTTGAGTGTTTTCTGTGGTTGTCTATTTTTGTTTTTACGGCAACATCATTGGGATCTGGTGGACGGTTCTAATTGTTTATTGTGAAGCAGTTTATAGTTTTAGTGATTTTTTATGGAATGTTGATGATGAGGGTGAAGTGATGAAAATGTGGGTGAGTATTGTATGGTGTTTTGAATATAGTTATGGTGAAGGTGAAGATAAAAGTGATGGGTTCTTTGGTGATGGTGGGTCGATTATTATGGCTTTGCTTCTCGGTTTGATTTTTTCATTTATCGGCTCTGGTGGGGGGGGACGACGTCAATGGTGGATATGTAATGATGATAGATCCTAACAACATGAACTATTCTGACAAATGATAGTGATTTTTACTAGATCAAGTCATGAATATTTCACAAATATTGTCCTGTGGATGGGTTGGCAGTGGGCACGTGAAGCAACTGGATTTGGGGGCGCCATCTTTGTTTATTTTCAAAATTTGAACTTTGGTTGATCAGTGTTTGAATTTTTGAAACTTTAATTTTTCAATATGGTTTCTATTTTAATGTATGGTTACCACTCCTCCATAATGAGTCTCTTTATAAAATTAGAAAAAATGGTATGAGGAGTATATTGATGTATACAACATTACAATGTCAATATTTATTAATTTTTTTTTTATATTTTTTCAATTTTATTTATTACATTTTTTATATTATTTATATTTTTTAATTTTTTTTATTATTTTGAATTTATTAAATTATTTATGATGGTTCAGATGGCATGTCACAAATACAAATTTAGATAATTCAACTAAAGACTATTTGCGATGGGAGGGCGGCCCATCACAAAAGATAATTTTTTTTCGATGCTGATTTTGTTGAGGGGGAATTTGCGATGGGACCCATTTGAAAATATCTATTTGTGAGGAGGTCCCATCACAAATTCCCCATCACAAATAGTCAAATTTTTAGTTTTTTCTATAGTACATAAAGGGGTTTGAAATGTCCTAGGAATTGTTTTCTTGATATTATTCTGTGAATGAGATGGAGACATGAAATTGGGATGGAATAGTCTCCCCTCGATAAACATTGGTTGTAGTGACTTCTGTCTCAAAATCTTATGGGATTTGGAGGGACTCAATGATTTCCAATCTCAGTTCTTTTGAAAGATAGATAACACCAAAGATTGAGAGTTTATCTAGGAAAACTACCAACGGTTTAGAATGTTGTTATCTTGTGTGAGAGGACTTTGCTTCCAAAGGAAGGGATGATCCCTATTATTTGGCACAATATTTGAGGTGTTTAAGGTGGATGGTACTAGTTCTTGAGAAGTGGTTGAAGTAGTATCTTCTGTAAGTTGTCTAGGTCATGCCTGTATTCCCCTTTATCTTGGATGATTAGACAATCACACCCCCACTAGTCGGTCATGTAAGATGATGTTTCTTGGACAACCGGTGGAGGGATCTAAGGCATCTCTATATTTTTGTTGGGAATTCCAGAGTTCTCCCCCATGGGTCTTGACTCCATATATTTCCTCAATGGGTATTTGACATAAATATTTGGTTCGACCATGCCCGCGTCTTCTCTTATATCCTCAACTCCTATGACCTTGGCCTCCAGCTCCCTAGTTATATAAAGGGAACTCATACATAGAGGCATATTCATCACCAAATAAAGGATTTATTAAGTGAACTACATTAATAGAACCAAAAAAGAGATCTTCATCCAATGAGGATTCAATTTTTGTGTGTGGTTCCCATCCAATAGATATTTAATTAAATAAATCTTAATGAGTCATAGATTTAATGAGATCTAGGAGTGAATCTCCCTTATGTGTCTTTTCCTATGTCTGATGATTAAGTTATCCTCTAGGAGGTGTATTAAATGCCACTTCCCTAGACATGAATCTCCTTTCTATCCATTCTTGACCATAACTTCTTTACAATCACCCTATTCTGTTGGTTGGGCGATGTATACAAAAGTTACATATGATGAGGAAATATCTAACCTAACCTATCCAGAATCAACCATTTTTTATAGAAATTCATTGAAGAGGAAGTAATCCTGGATGGTGAGACCTAGATTCATATGGAAAGGTTAGTAGTGAAGATGATCAATGAGGTTCACCTCACTAGGATTCTTAGGTTACAGTAGCATGAGTAGGATATTTTACATGGATTCAAGTAAATAACTAGGGAAATAATTATTTTAAAAGGAGTAGGATTTATTCATCCATTCTTCAAATCACATGGGTCCCTAATCTCTTTTTTTCCTATGTTTGAGGATGATTTGTTTTTTCTACCACTCGGTGGGAGGAATGGGATGATTCAGGGCCTTCTTAGGTTCTTGAATGGGAACTTCTACTGGTTTTAGGGTTATAATGATAGTCTCTTCATTACAATGTTGTTTTATCTGTGCTGAGGTCATGGTTTGAGACTTAACACATGTTTACTAAATGGAATCATCTATACATTATGTTGTTTCTAAAAACTCATGGAATCCACTGGGATATTACATCAATATTAATGGTGTTTTTAGCTCATTATGAATGTTTTCATCATAGAGTTCCAACAATTTCTCTTGTGATAAATGGATTCTTATTGAATTAGACTAAACCTTCCATCTGGAGATGAATTTTAACATCCATACCTTACTCATTTGCTTGAGTTGAGGCAGAGGTTCTACTTTTCCTTAAGCGATGTTCCCAAGGCACCAAAGGCTAGAAACAAATGCCAAGGGCCTCAAGAGAACATTGGGGAATGATTTTCCCTTGAAATGAAAATAACCAAACAAACAAATCATTACCAAAATTCACTAAATGACGAATTTCCACAATGATCTAGACTACAAAAATACCAAAATACCTGCATAACCAAAACATAATAATCTAGAATCAGAGTACTAAGTGGAAGACTAAAAAATAAAATCCAATGAAACTATGACATAACACCATAGTTACACACAAGCTCGAAGATCCATGTACCACAAGACCGCCCAAGAATCATGAAGTACCACCACATAAATGCGATGACTTACCATATCCCGTGTCTCTGAATACAACATCTAAACAATCAAAAATATTCCAAAGAAGGGGGTGAGTACAAATACTCAGTAGGTTTTCCCCAAATGACTTCCATACACAGACCACAAAGATAGAACATGTCATCACATTTATAATAAACAATTTATATAAATCCAATAAACAATGAAATAAGTTCTAGAAAGCCACACACACAACTTTACCAAACCATTTTTACTGAAATCAACATAATACCAAGGAATGAAAACCAAAACAATACAACCATTGAAAAAAGTTCCACACATACACACATTAGCTTGGTGTTACCATTGACAATGGTACTTTTACACCCAAAAGTGTCCCCTTGATGGTATGGAACATTCAAGTCTATCACCCACCCCTTTAATGTTGGAACTTCACATCTATCACCTTGATGGTGCTACATTCACGACCACCATCCATCCAACTAGTTACAATCGACATTTACCCAAATCACAAAAACAATTCAATCAATAATTTCCAAAACCATATCAAATGATTCAGTCCATTCCATACTAAACCCTAATTTCAAAACCAAACAATACCTTCAGAAAATCAAAAACTCCAACAACATACCAAAACCACTTTAATAATACACCAATTTATTGAACACACCCTTAATCCATTATCCATGCCAAACCACACTTTAATAAATCAACCTCTTTATTTAAAACTATTTTCAAAAACAATTTCCATAAACCAAACTGAGAAAACTATTTTAAAATCAAAATTTTAAAATCCAATAACAATGGGGATTTCAGAACAATAACCCAATTTTCCCAAAATCCAAAAAACATCACAAAAATTGGTTTCAATCAAGCTTCACACATTAAATTCATAATAAATTTCAATCAAACCCATTTAAGTGAAATTAATCCTTCTATTTCTAGAAAAATGGAGTCGACAGGGAATCCACCTTCTTTAGGGTTGGAGTTAAATTGACCAGCACACAACCACACCTCAAATCTAGGTGAAATATCCAAAAAAATAGCTTAGAACCTTCTTTATAACATCAAAAATCCCTAATATCTTCATTCTAGGAAACAATAACCCTAGATCTACATGTGACAGACTTAGTTCTAGAATATTGGGAGAGAGATAAAGGTACCTCTAAGGGAAACCAAGAAAACAATAAGAGAGGAGATATATCAGAGGATAATTTCCTTTACCGCACCAAGAAAACACTTTGAAATGACTCTAAGATGAGTGGAAGAGGTACCCCAACTCCTGAGAAGAGAAAATACAGAGTGGGGTTTGAGTGGGTATAGGAATGAGCATTTTAGGGAAAATACTAAGTGACCCTATTTTTCAAACCCCATTTTTTAAAACCA
Organism: Viscum album; assembly: GCA_963277665.1. Lineage (NCBI taxonomy): Eukaryota > Viridiplantae > Streptophyta > Magnoliopsida > Santalales > Viscaceae > Viscum > Viscum album. Next base: position 124,801,202 of record OY728160.1, read on the forward strand.
CACACCCCACATGGTTTGGAAAACTATGTGCTAACTGTGTGCCTACTTATGCCTCATGGATGTGCTTCTCATGGCTGGCCTGCAGGATTAGAGAAACTGTGCACCCACCGGGAAAATATCCTCTATCCCATGATTCATGGTTTAGCTGGGGTGGATGAACGTTTAGAAAACCATGTTCCTTAACCATGCACCAAACCCTTATCCACTGCCTCTTCTTACATAGTTTCCTGAAGATGCTGCATGGTTTTCAATAACCCTACTCAAACCTTGCACCGTTTAAAATCTTCAAAACCATTCCAAACTCTCCCAAAAATTACCCACCACTTTGTTTACTTAAAAAGCATAAATAAAGGGTTAAATACCTCAAAAATTGGGAGCAAAATTCTATCCACCATTGGTCTGTCTGTCCTCAGAAAGTTAAAATACATCGCCCTCTTGAAAGAGTTTGGGCCGTTGCTCGGCCTTTTCTTTCTCATGTTCCCATCTCTTCTCCTAAATCTGACCATGTTTCCAAAAAAACATATATTATATTGGTGATTTTACCATAAAATACATTCTCTTACCTATCCATAATCTGCACTGTCACATGCACCAATGAAGAATCCATATCTAGATTGGCATGATCCGATCGAATTACTTGGTCTGGATCCACATGATATTTCTCCAACAGAGAAACATGTAAAACATTGTGCACCACACTAAACCAGGGTTAAAAGACAAACATTATGCAACCTCTCCAACCTGCTCATGTATCTCAAAATCCCTATTATACCTCGGAGATATCTTTCACTTCATTACAAAATGAGGATGTCCAATCCTTGGAGAGATTCTCAAGAACACATGATTATCCATATCGAAATAAAATAGTCATAGACGATGGTCGACATATGATTTCTAACGAATATGAGACATCTCCATTATCTTCATGATCAACATAATTTTCTCTATAGTGTATTGAACAATGCTTGGCCCCACTATAAAAGTCTATCTTATTTCCTACCACCATTGCAGAGAACGAAACAGACTCCTATACGAAGCTTCAAACAGATCCACATGTATTGAGGCATGATAACTGTTATTATATGAGAACTTCACCAATTGTAATTGGTCCTCCCATGAGCCACTGAAATCCATGACATGTGACTGCAACACGTCTTCCAATGTTTGGATCATCCTCTCAGATTTCCAATATATCTAATGATGATATTCCATACTCATCATAAAATGGGTTCCAAAGGCTTGATATAAGTATTTCTAGAAACGAGAAGTTATCCTATGATCTCTATCCGATACAGTCAAAACTACCACACCATGCCTCTTTACCACATCACTGATATAGATTTTGGATAGGCCATCCACTGTATGAGACTGATGAATAGGTATGAAATGAGTCAAATTTGTGAGTTGAACCACTATCACCCATATTTCATCGTGCTTCCTTACCATTCTTTGGAGACATGTAACAAAATACATAGTTAGCTTCTCCCATTTCCACATAGGGATGTGTAAAGACTATAAAATATATGCTAGTAATTGATGCTCTTTATTGACTTGATGAAAATTCAAGAATATAAAAATAATCTTTGCCACTTTCCTTTTCATACCATCCCACCAAAACTTATCTTTCAACACCTTATACAATTTCTAAATTCGATGATAGACAACCCATCTAGAAAGATGATACACGCTGAGAAGATTCTCCTGAAAAGACATTGATATGACCATATGATTCTAAAATCACAACACTGAATTCAAATCCAGTTTCCAGCCCTTAGTGGTCTCCCCACCATTCAGTTTAGACCTCATAGTTACACACTTTGAATCAGACATTTGTGCCTCTTTAACCAAACTGACCAAGTCACGAACCAATGAAACTAGAAATAAAACCCCGACATCACCCCGATCATGACATTAAAACCAAATATAAGTTATAGCTGACATCAACTTCCACTGATTCGGTGTTTGTTTCCCCACTTGAGCATATGAATTTTTAATTAATTCATCCACTGTTGGATTGCCTTTACATGGTGTGTAAATCATGTCAAAGTGAGACATATTTAGATACTCCATCCATGTCCTATGCCTCAAGATCAAATATATATACGAGAAAATATGCTTCGAGGTATTATGATTAGTGATCATTGTGAATTTCTTACCGAAGATATAATGAGACCATATTTTCAAAGCGTGATCCACCACTGCTAACTCCAAATCATGAGTTGGGTAGTTCTTCTCATGTAACCTAAAATATCATGAGCCATACACAACAACATAATTCCCTTGCACGAGAACACACCCTAACCCTAATCCTGATGGATCACAATACACCAAGTACTCATTTCTTGGTTATAGAAAAACCAATATTGTTGCTAATGTAAGGTCAACCTTAAGCTCTTTGAAATTTTTATGAAACTACTCATTACATTGGAATGTAACATTATTCCTTTTCAAATAAGTAATTATTGAAAACAAATCTTGAGAATTCATGAGAAAAAGTTTCTATATTAACCAACTAGATCAAGGAAGCTCCATATCTCAAAGACATTATTTGGCGTTTTCCATGAGATAACAACATCTATCTTTTTCAGATCCAATGAAACACCTCTCTCAGAAATAACATGAAAAAAAACCACTTGTATCCCAAAATCACAATTTCATAGTTTTTCATGAAACCAGTGATCTATTAAGATTCCTAGCACAATTTCTAATCATTTATAATGCTCATCCCTTATCAAGGAATAAATGAATATATCATTGAAAAACAACACCAAAAAAGAATCCATATATATATATGAAGTATCCAATTCATAAACTCCATGAAGTCTGCTTGTGAATTTTTAATATAAAAGGTAATAACCACAAACTCATATTTTCCATATCTACTCATTAAAGATGTTTTCAGAATATCCTATTTCTACACCCAGAACTGATGATATCCTGATTAAAAGTCAATTTTGGAGAACCATTGAGCTCCCTTCAACTGATAGAATAGTTCATAAATGCATGGAGGTGGATTTATATTCTTCATTATAACTTGGTTATGCTTAAGATAATCAACACACATTGGAAAACTTCCATCTGAATTTTTAACAAATAATTTTGGTGCTTACCACAGAGACGTGCAAGGCTGGATGGACCCTTTTTTTCTAACTCCTTCAACTACACTTTCAATTCCCTCAATTCGGATGGTTCCATCCAGTATGATAGAAGTGAAATGGGACTGGTCCCAGAAAGGAGATCAATTGTAAACACCACTTCTCTTATGGGTGGTAACCCTGAGAATTCTTTGGCAAAGACATCTAGAAACTGATCAACAACCGCTGAAAAAAATTCTATTCTCAATTTATTTTATTGATTCTAATGATAAAGACACCAACTGATATGAGATCTTCCCAACTGTTGGTGCCAACTAGACCATTTCACCCACCTTTTTATTATTATCTCCTCTAAAAGCATGTTCGAAGCCATCATCCATTTTGAATCTACCCGTTTTTGCATAATAGTTAATGTCAGCCTTAAACATTGTCAACCAATACATATTTAGGATTATATCATATAACATACATATTAAGCACTAAGAGTCACACATAAACTCAACCCCATCAAAATTTATCCCATGTTATCTACACAGAAAGGCTCGACACTCTCTTTGACCGTGAGGAGTTTGAAGTTTTAAAAATGAAGGTGAATTTCCATATTTAATCCCAGAAAATAAATAGAACATGAATCAATGAAATAATGAGAGACACCCATATAAAACAATGCTTGAATAAGGGTATAATAAAAAATAATAGTACATATAACTATGTATGGTCTTGACAGATCATCCACCTCAACCTGCTCAGATCTAAACACCTTCTTTATAGACACACTCCTCTCTTTATTTCCCTTCTGAAATTTACCTTCCTAAAGAAGTCATGGTATACCTATAGTTACCATGACTAAATATGTTGTGCTAATGAGGTTTATACTTATTCTCTTACCTTGTTGAGGAATATAATTATTGCGACCCCTAACGAGTGTCACAAACAGATGACCTCATATCATTGAGAAAATAATGCTGAAGATGCCCTATCTACTTGTAGCTATGGAATTATCAATCTTGTCCCATACAACCCCACTTCATGTGGCTTGTAGAACCACCCTAGAAACATCATGTCTAACTCTGAGGCTTTAGAGGAAGATTCAGTTATCCTTCCATCAGATTATGAGCTATACTCCCACCCTTGAAATAAGTGTCCCTATTTCTTCTTGATCCCCACATTAGATATCCCACCATTTCCTATGGTAAATAACATGCTTCCCCATACCGTATCCCCTATAATATCCCTTTAAGAAACTATTTCTCTATTTACCATCTCTATATAATCTGTTATACATAACACCGCAATTTTGGAATGAATTTCTTTCCTCAACCCTGATTCAATGTTATACACCTTCAATGATGAACTAGACACCACATTAGATGAAAACTGGACTAAATTCATGTATGTAGATGTATAATCTCTCACCGAGTGGTTTTCCTAATTCAATTAATGTAAATACATCTTTCAATGAAATCTAAATTTCTGAGGGTATAATTATTTGTTAAACACTTCATCAAAACCCATCCATGTCATAACTTGGTCCACTCCATCCCGGACTGCGAACTCCCACCAGTGACGTGAAATATCTTCCAACATGTACATTGCTGAATTTACTTTCAACTATACTAGTGTGTCCCAAAAATATAATATTTGATTCATACTATTCAACCACATTTCCTCACTTTCCTATTCTGAAGCATCCCTAATTCTGAGTGGATTCTACTTATAAAACTGAGTCAAGTGGTCCACATGATTCAGCTCATCCATTCTATTCCCACATTCCATAACTTGGAAATCATGAACTATGCTCTGAACTAGCTGCTGGTTCACCTAGGGATCAGGTGCAACCACATTTTTGTAGCAACCTCTGACTGGTCTCTACGTCACCTACCTCATACCATTTCTATCAACACAACATCCACCATAAGTCTCAGTCCCCAAAAAATGAAGGCTTAATATTTTAAATTACATTAAATCTCAGCTATCAAAACATACTTTCCAAAATTCAACATTTCGCATGTGCATTCATTCATGAAAAATATGATATGTTTTGAAAATCAACCCATTTTCAAAATACACAACCGTTCTTATTTCAAAATTTATCATTTGAAAACAATTTATAGAATTTTTAAAAATTTACACATTCATGTCACAACATAAATCACTATGCTCAAGGAAATATGAAATCATAGTGGGAAGTCATTTTTACCATAAATTCCATGCTCATATCACTGGTTACACCCACGATAATGAGGTCACACTACTATAATTGTCTCCAAAACACTTATGTACCCAACTACCTAGTAACTTGAAGTTCAACATAAAAGGGTTATCCATATCCTTTTATGAAATAAATTTCATGTTATGACAATCATACTCCTTACTACCATCCTAACTCAAGGAATAAACTAAGAATGAATTCCAACACCAAGAACAACAATTGATTCCAAGGAATCCGAACAAGACCGGTCTCACTTGTAACTCAAGGACCTAATAAACGGATACCAATTAAAATATCATGCCCTTCCTCATTGGATTTAGTTGAGGTATAGGAGTTACATTGTCTTAAGGGATGTCCCCAAGGTTCTAAAGGCCAGAAATAAATGCAAAGGGCTTCAAGAACACTTGGGGGAACAATTTTCCCTTGAAATAAAAATTACCAACTAGACATGTGATTATCAAAATTTACTAAATAATGTATTTCGACAATGTACCAGACTACCAGAATACCTAACAAACCACATATACAAACCAAAATAATCCATAATCATAGTATTAATCACAAGACTAAACAATAAAACACAATAATTATAAGTAATAACTCCATATCTCCACAGTAGGCTCCAAGCTCTATGCACCACAAAACTTCCTAAGCATCATGAAGTACCACAATATAAATGATATTCCTTAAAATTTACCATGTATTAGAATACAACATCTAAAAAATCATGGATGTTCCAAAGAATGGGGTGAGTAAAAATACTGAGTAGGTTTTCCCCAAATCACTTCCCTACATACTCTACTAAGATAGAACACATTATCACATTTATATAAAACAATTTATATAAAACTGATAAACAATGCCACATTTTCTAGAATACCACACACACACACATAACCTTACCAAACCATTTTTACCCTAATCAACACAATACCAATGAATGAAACCGTACACACATTTTCCACACATACACACTAGCTCGGTGTCCCTATTGATGGTGGGACTTTCACGCCCAAACCCATCTCTTTGATGGTGAGGAATATTCACAACCATCACACGCCCCATTAATAATGAAACTTCACATCCATCACCTTGATATCGCTACATTCATGACCACCATCCATCCAAATAATTCTAATTGACATTTACCAAAATCACAACATTTAAATAAAAAATTACCAATATCTTATCAACAAATTAATTCCATGGAATACAACCCCAAAATTTCCAAATCAAGAAATTTGTTAATAAAATTAACAATTACAACAACATGCCAAAACCACTTCAATAATTCAACCTTTTATTGAATAAAACCTTAATCCATTATCCATGAAAAACCACACATCAATAAAACAACCGTTTTATTAAAAACTAGTTTAAAAAACTATTTCCATAAACAAAACCAAGAACATGATTTTAAAATAAAAATTTAAAATCCAACAAAAAAAGTGGATTTAACCGCAATAACCCACATTCCTTAAAATACACAAAGCATCACAAATTGGTTTTCAATCAAGATTCTCACATCACATTCACAATAAATTTCAATAAAAAACAATTAATTGAAATCAATACTTCTAGTTCTAAAAATCGATCAAAACGCAACCACACATCAAATCTAGGAGAAATATTAATAAAAAGATCTTATAACCATTTTACTTACATAAACAAGCCCCATTATCATCGTTTTAGGAAAAAAACCCCTAGATATACATATAAAAGAAATATATATAGAAAAATGGGAGAGGTAGAGTTATATATAAGTGAAATTATGAAAACACTAAGAGAGGTGAAATACCAGATGATAATCACCTTTACCACACTAATAAAACCCTTTGAAATGCCTCCAAGACTAGTGTAAGAGGTTCCCTACACTATGAGAAGGTAAAATCACTTGGGGGGTTATAATGGGAGGAGGAATTATTTTTTTAGAGAAAATCCATATTGAACCCATTTTTTAAAACCCATTTTTTAAAAACTACTCAAGGTTAGCTCTCACAGTTTAGAAAACCTTGCTCTAACTATGCAACTACTTCTTCCCTAGGGAAGTGCTTTTCACTATTGGCCCACATAGTTAGAAAAACCATACAAAAAATGTGAAACTAGCTAATTTCCAATGTTTCTCGGTTTACCTAGTTTATATGCATGGTCTGGAAAACAATTCACCTTAACCAGGTATCAAACCCTATGACACTACCTATTCTTTCACAGTTTCCTAGAGATGATTCTCATGTTTCTCTAATAGTTCTCAAAACATTCAACCTTATAAATTCCCTAAAAACATCCAAAAACCCTTAAAAACTCTACCAAACATTACCACACAAGTTTATATTCATAAAAAGTATAAATAAATGGTTTTATACGTCAAAATAGGGGTTCTACTTGAAGTTAGAAACATCCTCATTTTTGAATTGTTTTCAGTTTGTGAGGTTAATAATTTTTACATTCCTTAGAATTGAGATAAACTAGAAATGGAATTGATGAAAAAGGTCTTCCCATCCTGTAATGGATCCTTCTTTAAGGATACTGTAAAATTCAAAGGATGAAACTATTAGAGTTTGTACAAAATATATCTGTTTGGTCAGGTTCTGCTGATCGCGAGGGCCCATCATTGGTCCACATCTGGAAATGAAGTATGATAGATTCTGTTCTAGGTCTCACACCCCATAAATGGATGAGAAGGTAGTATTTATAAAATTGGGTGAGGAAAACTGTTATCCACCCATTTGGGATATGACTTCTTCTCAGGAATCATAGCTATGCGCCCCCCTTATGTGGATTCCATTTGAGGATATAGGGATTTGATGGAATTTACATGTTATGGAGGTACCACTTTCTGGGACTCCTCTTATATATAGGGAGTGGGGAAGCCTAAATTAGGTGGCCCTATTTTCATATCCTGATAAATATTGATCTGTGCTAAGACTAAATGATCACTTTGATGGGGAGAGGATATCACTGTAATTAAGGAAATTCATGTTCATCATCAACTTCCTCAATTATAGAGACTAGTTTCCTAGATCTAGAGCTTTCATGAAACTCAGATTCCATCCTTTTATGTTGATTAGATCTCTCCTGATGTGTGAGAGGAGGGTTATTTATCTCTATATGAAGAAGATACCTTGTGGGAATGTTTCACCCAAATAGTTACTCATTGTTCTCTTTGAGACTTTGTATCTCATACTCATACTATGTCATCCATTCCTCCATGGAAACTATTTTAGATTTTCTAGGTGGTGACTGGGTTGTAGCCACACCATTCCCTTTAACTTTGGATATGTTCCACCATAGTGGTGGAAATTCATTATTTGAAGGTGCCATGTTTTGGCGCTTCCTTTAATTCCACATATGGGTAGCCTCTGTTACTGCATCCAGATCACCCTCCTCTCTAGGTATGTTTTTTTTAAATTCCTCCCTATATTTTTCATCTTGATTTATATCATCTATTATGATGATGGTGATGAATTAAAGTGTGGTTTATCAAGAAATGGTAGTCAACTCATTACTATCAATGTAATAGGATGATTATACACCGCTTACTACTTCTTCGAGGATTTCACCCAGGTCCTTTTTCTGACCCCTTGATATATTGTACCATTTTATCTTCCCACCCTTACTAGGTTTGATTTTATTCACCATACATTACTCATGGATCAGTTTGGGATTAGTGACCTTTAGGGAGGTTTCATTCATAATTTCCAAAAATGGCCCAAATAGTAAAGGTGTTCCTTGTGATAGGAGGACCATATGGGATATAGAACTTCAATATTTACCTACCATTCTTAATAAGATCAATTCCTTTTAAGGTGATGATAATAATGATAATTACCCCATCCCTTGTTGGAACAAAGGCTGTTCTGTGCTGTAAATAGAGTATGATTTGTGTTTGTTGTCAATACTCATTAGAATATCAATAATTTGCATGCGATATTAAAGGAGGTTAGGAAACATGTGCGCAAGGCATGATTTGGGATCACTACATCAAAATATGCAGAGGAAAAATGTGAACAATATATTTAAATGTGTGCGAAAGATGAGGTTGTGAGGAAAAATCTTACGTTCCCAATACGACATCAAAAGGGGTTTTGTGCGCTCAAAAATAATCTTAAATGCACTGACAAAGACACTTCAAAAACATGCATTCAGGGTTGTCGAGGCTTATAAATAGCTGGCTACCCCCATAAAATACATAAGAATTTTCCAATTATGATTTGTTTTCTCTATCATGTGAATGATTTCTGCGTAAAAGTTTTGTAGAGAGTTAATCTTGCATGAAATATGTTAATTTTTTCTAAAAATACCAAGTGAACCATGTGTGTAAAGACCCGAAGCTTATCGTACATGGACAGTACATTACTTTTGCGGAATACTTAGTACATAACAAAAACACACACACAAGGATCGTAATAGTTTAGTGTCTTTGGAAACTCGGAACGTAATCTTCTAATCGTGGTGAAATATCTTCAATATCTCCCATAAAGATATTCCCCTTTTTTTTACCTAAAACCTTTCTTTATATCCTGGGGAAAGAAAAACAAAAAAAAGGGTGAGCTCAAATGCTCAGTAAGGGTAAACAAAAGAAATATCAATCACATCATATACATAAGAACGTAGCTTTTGGAAATCTTGACCTGCAAAAGAGAGCATAATATCATAACATGGGATAAATCATAGAATTGAAAATGAGATCCCCATAATCATAACATAAAACTTGAAACTTTGTGGCATGCACACATAATCATGGAAAATCATTTCTTGTTAGTCATGACTCATTGACAAGACTATCTTAGTGGACAAAGTCCCTTTCTGAACCGAGTTCACTCCTCGTTTCAGTCCTGTATCACTGAACCGAAATAACCTTCCGTTCCAGCCATGTCTATCTCATGAGATATAAAATCTTTACCCAATGCATTGGAGGTAGATATAGGTCCCACCCATCTTATAATAAATCCTTTCTTATGTGTGCCACATAATCATAAATCTTACATCATCACATAACCCATGTAATAAAAATGGGATTCTTAAACAACATGACATCATAAAACAATTCATATAAGATAAAGGAATTCATAAAAATAATTCCATCACAACATGATCAAATCAATTTAATAATAGGGATAAAAACAGAACCCTTTATTATCTTAGATGGAAAATAATTTTGATAAAACACTTGAACTCCATTCTTGAGGAAAATATCCTTTCTTCTTCAAAAACATTTTTCCTTTCATACCATGTCATACAACTTTAAAATAAAATAAGTTGATTAAAAATAAACTTGAAAACTTGTAAAGGAAGCTTCTTGGAAATAATGTTTTAAAAATCCATTCATGCCGTATAAGTTAAAAAAAACATTCTTCGTACTTTTGTCGGAAAAGTCAAAAAGTACCTCGTACGAAAAACGACAAAAGATTCCTTTCATACATATTACTAAAAACTCACCGAAGGGTAAAAATGGATTTAAACAATTGTAGGTGGATGGAAATAATATTACATATTGATGAAACATGGATGTGGATGATAAAATACACCCCAGTAAATACTTACGAATAAAAAATCTCGGATAAAAATGAGATTGTGATATTTCCCTTACCTTAGGTCCGATTAGCTTTGTACGTGTCCGAAGCTCCTGTATAATGGTTTAAATAATGTTATTGACTTATTCCAGAATCATACATATTTATATGATATCATATATGGTCATATTATTAGCTTCTTGTTAGTAATATTTCATTGTTACTTGTTACTCGGGTCTTTATAACTTTTTGTTCTTATGCGTGTTTTGTCGAGTAAATTCTTATTCTTATCTTTAGGTTATAGATAATTCATTTACAGAATGGTATTAGTGTAGTATATACCATATTCATTCATTCAATTCATTTATATAATCATTATTAAATGAAGATCATGTAGAACGAGTCGCATCACATCGTGGAGACGGTATTCCGTACGTACGCACGAGTGATGATATCGTTCCTATGATCGTGGAATTGTATTGGAGTATATATATATATTATTTCAGTATCAATATTACTTCATAATAATCATATATAGTTACTCATTACACCATTATACCCATCCTTGTAAGGTTATGGTGGAAAATAGATTACACCACGGCATGGAGACGGTATTCTGTACGTACGCACGCGCGGTGATTTCATTTTTCCGTAGGATGGATAGAAGGTTAATTAGGGTTGTTTCATATTTATAATAACATATCAGTATATGAGTGATACTGATGTTATTACTTCATAATGAAACAACCTAAGAAGAAGAAGTGGAAGAAGAAATAAAGATGAAAGAATTGGTAACGGTAATTACCTCTTCTTTGAAGTGCCTCTTTGAGACCTCCTCTTAGGGCACTAAAATTGGTCTTTGAGGAAGACCAGAACCTCTAGGATGTTTCTAGGGACGTGGAGAGGAGAAATCGGCAGGGGTTGGCCGAGCTTGAGTGCTCAAATTGGTGTGAGGAGGAGGGGGAGGAGGTGTCCTTTTATAGGGGAGGAGAGGGGCACCTTAGGAATATCTCAAAATATTATTTTATATTAAAGTCAAAATCGGTTTATAATGGTTCCAAAGGGTCTTATTTCGAAGCTAAAGTGGGTATGGGTCGAAATCCTATCAACCAATAGGATTTAGACAAGTTTAGGGTATTATTTTAACCTTATCAATTAGATTTAACTCTAAGTTAAATAATTTAACTTTTACCGTGTCTTTTTGTTTTCTTTCACTATATGGTTAGTAAACTTACTATAACATGCCAAAAGAACCCCAAATTGTATATTATTAATACATATATCCTTATCTAAGTCATTTGGCCAAACCTTAGATTTTTAGGAATAAAATAACAATTAATAATATAATATTTGATTTAAAAACTATTTTGTGTCAATTTTGACACTATTTGATATATGATTTTTGTGAAAGTCATAACAGAATTATATGTTCGAACCAAGTTGATTAAATCAACAATAATATATTATAGTAACCTATAAAATTAGTGTAATTCATAAAAAGTCTGAAATTACATTTATTTTGGTATTTATATTATCAATTTTGTCAATATTTCATTAATAAGATAATTACTGCATCATTTTTGTGTCATAAATAAATTAAATTATTTGATGTCTAAAAATTACAAATAAAATACCATCATGTAGGAAATCTTATTAGCTTTCTAATGAATATTTACAATCGAATTTATCTTATGTATAACCCCATATTAAAAATGATTTACTTATTAAACTTTGATTTTAACTATTTTAACCCTTCTTTAAATAAATTAATAATAAATGTCCTAATCTAATCCAAGTGGGCCTAAATGGTCATATTTTATTCCTAAGTTTGTTTTTGGTCGAATTACACTTGTCCAATAGAATTAGGACATGTGTTAGGGTAATAGTAATATCATATTTACCCTTAGTTACCCTATTTACTATTAACCACGGTAAAAAAAGTAAAAAGTTACTATTCACCAAAAAATTATTTTCATCTCATTGAACCACATTTTAGTCCTTGATATTAACCGTGTCTCTCGGATTTTCGAAATTCCATTCACAGAAGCGGTAAAATTAAGTTTTATGCAAAATTCAGTTTTTAACCTACCACTTAGTGGTTTCACTATTCATCAAAAATTGAAAGTTTTCAGAAAAATACCAAAATTTCACCCTAAGCTAATTTCGATATTCTGAGTCCAAAAATGAAGTCCATTTTGAAAAATAAAATTTATAAATTTTCAAAAAGTGGTTATTACTATTCATAACGGCTAGTTTTAATAGCATATTGTTGTTTAGTGAAACTCGGTATTGCGTACGACGCAAGCTATCGAGGAAGGTCGCGATTGCGTGTAAAGCAAGCCAAGCAAGTGTTGTGTAGAAAAGGATTCCTTTGATGATTTATATAACATAAAAGTCTCGGGTGTTACATTCTACCCCCCTTAAAAAGAATTTCGCCCTCGAAATTCGTCACTTTGTAACAAACAGATGAGGATACTTCTCCCTTATCATATCCTCAAGCTCCCATGTAGCTTCTTCAAGTTGGTGGTTCTTCCATAAAACTTTCACCAAGTGAGTGGTCTTGTTTCGTAGGACTTTTTCGCTACGATCCAGAATCTCTATCGGCTGTTCTTCATAAGAAAGATCTTGCTCCAGCGGTACAACTTCTGAGCTGAGTACATGTGAAGGATCTGGTATGTACTTTCTCAGGAGAGATACATGGAACACATCGTGAACTTGAGAGAGATTTTGTGGAAGCGCCAATCGGTAAGCTACCTTCCCAACACGATCCAGTATTTCGAAAGGACCGATATATCTAGGGCTCAACTTCCCCTTCTTCCCAAATCTCATAACCCTCTTCCAGGGAGATATTCGTAAGAACACTTTATCACCCACTTCAAACTCTAGGTCTTTTCCTCGGTTGTCGGCATAACTTTTCTGTCGACTCTGAGCTGCTCTTATGTGTTGTTGAATAGATCTGACCTTTTCTGCCATTTCATCAACGAGATCAGGTCCTAATAGCTTTCTTTCCCCAACTTCATCCCAGCAAGTTGGAGTCCTGCATTTCTTTCCATAGAGAGCTTCATAAGGAGCCATCTGAATACTGGAGTGAAAGCTATTATTATAAGAAAATTCCACCAAAGGTAGGTGTTGATCCCAACCTCCTTTGAAATCCATAGAGCAAGCTCTCAACATATCTTCTAGGGTTTGAATTGTTCTCTCAGACTGACCGTCTGTCTGGGGATGATAAGCAGTGCTGAAACTCAACTCTGTATCCAGAGTATGCTGAAGACTTCGCCAGAACTTCGAGGTAAATCTCGGATCTCGATCAGATATAATAGAAAGTGGTACTCCATGCAATCTCACCACTTCCTTTACATATATCCTGGCAAGCTGATCTAGAGAGAAATCCTCTCTAATAGCAATGAAGTGTGCAGACTTTGTAAGACGATCAACTATGACCCAGATAGCATTATTGCCTTTGGATGTTTTAGGAAGTCCTGTGACAAAGTCCATAGTGATGTTTTCCCATTTCCATTCGGGTATGGGTAATGGTTGTAACATCCCCTTAGACTTCTGTCTCTCAGCTTTAACTTGTTGACAAACCAAGCATCGAGAGACATATTCAGCAACATCTCTTTTCATGCCATCCCACCAGAAGTACTCTTTCAGGTCCCTATACATCTTCGTGCTTCCAAGATGAATAGAAAATGATGAACTATGAGCCTCATCCAGCAGCTCATTCTTTAATTCGGGGATGGGAGGAACGCAAACCCGATTCCTGAACTTTATTATCCCATCACAATCAAGGTTGAATTCAGGAACATTTCTCACCTTCTTTTGTAACTCGACATCTTCTTTCTGTGCCTCTTTAATCTTCACATGTATAGATGGTTGAACATTCATTTGAGAAAGATAAGATTTTTCCCCTTCCATTATAATTCCAAGATCCATCCTTTGTAAATCCATAAATATTGGATCTTTTGTGATCCTCATCATGGATAAACTAGCATGGTCTTGTCGACTTAATGCATCTGCCACCTTGTTTGCTTTCCCAGGGTGGTAATGGATTGAGCAGTCATAATCCTTAATCAGCTCCAACCATCTTCTTTGGCGCATATTCAGCTCCTTTTGTGTGAAAATATACTTTAAACTTTTTATGATCAGTATAAATATCACACCTTTCACCATAAAGGTAATGCCTCCAAATCTTTAATGCAAAGATTACCGCAGCCAACTCCAAATCATGTGTTGGGTAATTTTGCTCATGGATTTTCAACTGTCGTGAGGCATAAGCTATTACCATATCATTTTGCATAAGAACACACCCCAATCCCTTCTTGGATGCATCACTGTAGATCACAAACCTTTCTCCACTACAAGGTAGTGTGAGCACAGGTGCACTGGATAACCTTCTTTTCAACTCCTTGAAATTCTCTTCACATTCCTCTGTCCAGACAAACTTAACTCCTTTTCGAGTCAACTTGGTGAGTGGATTAGATAATCGTGAAAAATCTTTTACAAAACGTCGATAATATCCAGCCAAACCAAGAAAACTTCGGATCTCAGTTACTGTTGTTGGTCTTGACCATCTTTCGATAACCTCTGTTTTTGCTGGATCCACAGATATCCCCTCTTTTGAGATTATATGACCCAAAAATGCAACTTTTTGAAGCCAAAATTCACACTTGGTAAATTTGGCATAAAGCTTCTCCTTTCTCAGGGTCTTCAATATAATTCTCAAGTGATCTTCATGATCTTCCTTGCTCTTTGAATAGACAAGAATATCGTCTATAAAGACTACCACAAATTGATCAAGATAGTCTCTAAAGACTCTATTCATTAGATCCATGAAGATAGCAGGGGCATTAGTAAGACCAAATGGCATCACTATAAATTCATAGTGTCCATACCTTGTACGGAAAGCCGTCTTTGGTATATCCTCCCTTTTGACCCTTAATTGATGATACCCTGAACGAAGATCAATCTTGGAAAAGTATTGAGCTCCGCGTAGTTGGTCAAATAAGTCATCAATGCGTGGGAGAGGATATTTGTTCTTGATAGTGATCTTGTTAAGTTCTCGATAATCAATGCAAAGTCTCATTGATCCATCTTTCTTCTTAACAAATAGAACAGGTGCTCCCCAAGGTGACGCACTAGGGCGTATGAATCCCTTATCAATATTCTCTTGGAGTTGCTTCTTCAATTCCTGCAACTCAATTGGGGCCATTCTATAAGGTGTCTTTGAAATAGGCAAAGCACCCGGTACGAGTTCTATTGAAAACTCAACTTCACGATTTGGTGGAAGACCCGGCAATTCCTCCGGAAAGACATCATCAAACTCCCGTACAATGGGCATATTCTTAATCGTGAGTTTCTCACCAACCATTTGAGATAAATAACCTTCATTTAGTGGTATCAAGACCCATAAGATGGAAGAAATTTCCACTGGAAGGTTATATTCATCCTTGCATCGATAGACGATCGTAGATTGATCTGGAATATGAAATGTGACTTCCCTTCTTTGGCAATTGATATGAGCTCCATGTAGAGAAAGCCAATCCATGCCAAGAATCACATCAAATTCCACTAAAGGAAGGATCACAAGATTTGCAGGAAGCACTTTCCCACAAACTTCGATCGGAGAAGAATTATAAACTTTTGATGCGATTGATGTGCCATTAGGTGTTGTCACAGCTAACTCAACATCTAATTGTTGAGGTAATACGGTGATACCCTTAGAAAAGTCTTCAGAAATAAAAGAGTGGGTGGATCCAGAATCAAATAAAACATTTGCTACTTTAGAGTGGATGGTAAGTGTACCTTTCACCACATCGTTATCGTACTCCACATCACTGATAGAAATTGCATGTGACTTTCCTTTGTCTTTAGCCTTAAGAGTTTGTTGACGTCGACCATCATCATCAACCCTTGGATTTGGGCATTGATTGGCATAATGCCCCATCTCCTTGCACTTGAAACATTGAAGTGTAGTAGGTTCATTCTGTGTATCCCTTCCTTTGTTTGCATCATTAGACATCTTCTTCCCATTATCACGGCATTCAAATGCCCGATGGCCTTCCTTTCCACATTTAAAACATTTACTTGTCCCTTTAAGACAACTCCCTCCATGTTTCTTTCCACACTTTGAGCATAAGGAAAAGCTCATCTTCTTTTCCGTGTGCTCTTTAGATTTTTCTTTGAATTCCATCTTCCTCTTCTTATCAAACCCATGTGACTGATGGGTTACTCCAATCTCCATCTCGACTTTGAGAGCACATCGAATGATTTCCTCATAGCTATTGAAGTCCCTTATGGCTAACGCCCTTCGAAGACTTGGTTTTAAGCCACTAAAGAATCGATCGATCTTACTCTCAGGTTGGATAATAATACCAGAAGCGTACCTTGAAAGTCTTGTAAAATTTGCTTCATAGGTACTAACAGATTCATCATCCCTTTGCTTCAGTTCAAGGAACTCTTTCTCCATCTTTTTTCGGAGAATACGAGGGAAGTACTTATTGAAAAACAAGTTCTTGAACTCGTCCCATTCCATGGACTCAATTTCATCTCTTTGCCTTGTATTCTTAACAAGATTCCACCATTGATTAGCATCTCCTTCCAAACGATACACTGCTAGGATGACTTTATCATGCTCAGAACATTGAAGAACTGAAAATATCTTTTCAGTAGTACTAATCCATTGTTTAGCAACTAATGGATCAGTAGACCCGCTGAAAGAAGGTGGACGCTGCCTCATGAAGGATTAAACAGAATGTTGCTCCCTCCTTTGTTCGTTTGGAAATCCTGCATGATTCATAGCTTGAGAAAGTTGTGTGAGCATGGCTACAAGATTTTGCATTCCAGCTCCCATATCGTTTGGTTGCTCAGGGGGACAATCATTGCATTTCCCATCGCATTCCGCATTAACACGGTTCCTTCGGGTTCCAGCCATTGACTAAAACCAAGAAGAATAGTGTGAGCAACACTAATTATAATAGGAAACCACATAATTCAAGAATAAAATTTTCATGCTTAAGGTCTTATCCTAGGTTATTCAAGGCCATTTCTAAAACACTAAGATTGTGTTCTATGCTTAGACTTATCCTTAGGGTTCTTACTAAGGCTTTCACATCCTAGTTTCCTAAGGTTGACTATACCTTTCCTCTGATACCAACTGTAAAGACCCTAAGCTTATCGTACATGGACAGTACATTACTTTTGCGGAATACTTAGTACATAACAAAAATACACACACAAGGATCGTAATAGTTTAGTGTCTTTGGAAACTCGGAACGTAATCTTCTAATCGTGGTGAAATATCTTCAATATCTCCCATAAAGATCTTCCCCTTTTTTTTACCTAAAACCTTTCTTTATATCCTGGGGAAAGAAAAACAAAAAAAAGGGTGAGCTCAAATGCTCAGTAAGGGTAAACAAAAGAAATATCAATCACATCATATACATAAGAACGTAGCTTTTGGAAATCTTGACCTGCAAAAGAGAGCATAATATCATAACATGGGATAAATCATAGAATTGAAAATGAGATCCCCATAATCATAACATAAAACTTGAAACTTTGTGGCATGCACACATAATCATGGAAAATCATTTCTTGTTAGTCATGACTCATTGCCAAGACTATCTTAGTGGACAAAGTCCCTTTCTGAACCGAGTTCACTCCTCGTTTCAGTCCTGTATCACTGAACCGAAATAACCTTCCGTTCCAGCCATGTCTATCTCATGAGATATAAAATCTTTACCCAATGCATTGGAGGGAGATATAGGTCCCACCCATCTTATAATAAATCCTTTCTTATGTGTGCCACATAATCATAAATCTTACATCATCACATAACCCATGTAATAAAAATGGGATTCTTAAACAACATGACATCATAAAACAATTCATATAAGATAAAGGAATTCATAAAAATAATTCCATCACAACATGATCAAATCAATTTAATAATAGGGATAAAAACAGAACCCTTTATTATCTTAGATGGAAAATAATTTTGATAAAACACTTGAACTCCATTCTTGAGGAAAATATCCTTTCTTCTTCAAAAACATTTTTCCTTTCATACCATGTCATACAACTTTAAAATAAAAGAAGTTGATTAAAAATAAACTTGAAAACTTGTAAAGGAAGCTTCTTGGAAATAATGTTTTAAAAATCCATTCATGCCGTATAAGTTAAAAAAAACATTCTTCGTACTTTTGTCGGAAAAGTCAAAAAGTACCTCGTACGAAAAACGACAAAAGATTCCTTTCATACATATTACTAAAAACTCACCGAAGGGTAAAAATGGATTTAAACAATTGTAGGTGGATGGAAATAATATTACATATTGATGAAACATGGATGTGGATGATAAAATACACCCCAGTAAATACTTACGAATAAACAATCTCGGATAAAAATGAGATTGTGATATTTCCCTTACCTTAGGTCCGATTAGCTTTGTACGTGTCCGAAGCTCCTGTATAATGGTTTAAATAATGTTATTGACTTATTCCAGAATCATACATATTTATATGATATCATATATGGTCATATTATTAGCTTCTTGTTAGTAATATTTCATTGTTACTTGTTACTCGGGTCTTTATAACTTTTTGTTCTTATGCGTGTTTTGTCGAGTAAATTCTTATTCTTATCTTCAGGTTATAGATAATTCATTTCCAGAATGGTATTAGTGTAGTATATACCATATTAATTCATTCAATTCATTTATGTAATCATTATTAAATGAAGATCATGTAGAACGAGTCGCATCACATCGTGGAGACGGTATTCCGTACGTACGCACGAGTGATGATATCGTTCCTATGATCATGGAATTGTATTGGAGTATATATATATATTATTTCAGTATCAATATTACTTCATAATAATCATATATAGTTACTCATTACACCATTATACCCATCCTTGTAAGGTTATGGTGGAAAATAGATTACACCACGGCGTGGAGACGGTATTCCGTACGTACGCACGCGCGGTGATTTCATTTTTCCGTAGGATGGATAGAAGGTTAATTAGGGTTGTTTCATATTTATAATAACATATCAGTATATGAGTGATACTGATGTTATTACTTCATAATGAAACAACCTAAGAAGAATAAGTGGAAGAAGAAATAAAGATGAAAGAATTGGTAACGGTAATTACCTCTTCTTTGAAGTGCCTCTTTGAGACCTCCTCTTAGGGCACTAAAATTGGTCTTTGAGGAAGACCAGAACCTCTAGGATGTTTCTAGGGATGTGGAGAGGAGAAATCGGTAGGGGTTGGCCGAGCTTGAGTGCTCAAATTGGTGTGAGGAGGAGGGGGAGGAGGTGTCCTTTTATAGGGGAGGAGAGGGGCACCTTAGGAATATCTCAAAATATTATTTTATATTAAAGTCAAAATCGGTTTATAATGGTTCAAAAGGGTCTTATTTCGAAGCTAAAGTGGGGATGGGTCGAAATCCTATCAACCAATAGGATTTAGACAAGTTTAGGGTATTATTTTAACCTTATCAATTAGATTTAACTCTAAGTTAAATAATTTAACTTTTACCGTGTCTTTTTGTTTTCTTTCACTATATGGTTAATAAACTTACTATAACATGCCAAACGAACCCCAAATTGTATATTATTAATACATATATCCTTATATAAGTCATTTGGCCAAACCTTAGATTTTTAGGAATAAAATAACAATTAATAATATAATATTTGATTTAAAAACTATTTTGTGTCAATTTTGACACTATTTGATATATGATTTTTGTGAAAGTCATAACAGAATTATATGTTCGAACCAAGTTGATTAAATCAACACTAATATATTATAGTAACCTATAAAATTAGTGTAATTCATAAAAAGTCTTAAATTACATTTATTTTGGTATTTATATTATCAATTTTGTCAATATTTCATTAATAAGATAATTACTGCATCATCTTTGTGTCATAAATAAATTAAATTATTTGATGTCTAAAAATTACAAATAAAATACCATCATGTATTAAATCTTATTATCTTTCTAATGAATATTTACAATCGAATTTATCTTATGTATAACCCCATATTAAAAATGATTTACTTATTAAACTTTGATTTTAACTATTTTAACCCTTCTTTAAATAAATTAATAATAAATGTCCTAATCTAATCCAAGTGGGCCTAAATGGTCATATTTTATTCCTAAGTTTGTTTTTGGTCGAATTACACTTGTCCAATAGAATTAGGACATGTGTTAGGGTAATAGTAATATCATATTTACCCTTAGTTACCCTATTTACTATTAACCACGGTAAAAAAAGTAAAAAGTTACTATTCACCAAAAAATTATTTTCATCTCATTGAACCACATTTTAGTCCTTGATATTAACCGTGTCTCTCGGATTTTCGAAATTCCATTCACAGAAGCGGTAAAATTAAGTTTTATGCAAAATTCAGTTTTTAACCTACCACTTAGTGGTTTCACTATTCATCAAAAATTGAAAGTTTTCAGAAAAATTCCAAAATTTCACCCTAGGCTAATTTCGATATTCTGAGTCCAAAAATGAAGTCCATTTTGAAAAATAAAATTTATAAATTTTCAAAAAGTGGTTATTACTATTCATAACGGCTAGTTTTAATAGCATATTGTTGTTTAGTGAAACTCGGTATTGCGTACGACGCAAGCTATCGAGGAAGGTCGCGATTGCGTGTAAAGCAAGCCAAGCAAGTGTTGTGTAGAAAAAGATTCCTTTGATGATTTATATAACATAAAAGTCTCGGGTGTTACAATGTGGTATTGTTGCATGAAAGATCAAGTTTGTTTGAAAATCACTTTGTGTGACAAATATCAAATCTTGTGTGGAAAAGAAGATGTTGCGTGCAAAAGTAAGATATTGCGTGAAAATTTAGTGTAGATATTTTAACTGTATTTTTATATCCGGTTTTTTCAATCATTGCTTCCAAGTGAATCCTTTCAATACTTCAATGCAATCAGTGTCTCATGATGGTCAGAGAAAAATACTTCAATACGAATATTTTGAAGAGGCCCTCAAGTAGATAAATTGAGTAAGACTTCTCCCAATGTAGTGAGCTAGGGAGAGTCAATAGAAGTGATTTGAGGGATGTAGTGAGGTATCCCTAATCCTTTTTAAATGTAGTGTTCTTGGAATATAGTGACTATGACTAATCTTTTGTTTTCCACATCTAGTGAAGATTAGTGGATTTTGGTATGACCAGTGCACCATCGGTATGTGCTCCTTGGACGTAACCCTTAGTGGTGAACCAAGTAAGAGTGTTGTGTCATCTCTTTGCATGTGAATATATGATTTCTAATCATACCCTTTATATTGGTTTAACAAATTCTGACCAACATGGGAACAAGATCCATCACATTAGAAGATAAATTTGACACCCTAATTCACCCCTCCCCTCTCAGGGTGTCCTAGGGCCCTACATCCCTAAGAGTGGGATTTAATTTGGGGACATTATTGGTACTTATTGATCATTTTTATGGACTCATTGATTCCATCCAAGGATATGATTACTCATGAGATGAAAAGTGAGATATTAATTCCCCCCATCATGTTGTATGGGTTTGATCAAGAACTGCCGATGATTTTACTTATAGCCTCTTAGTGGGTGTGATGAACCTAGTGATGTAGATTTACATAAAACTACCCCCAACCCTATGTGATGGGGTTGGTTTGTGGATACTGCCTATCTGTTATAGATTAACTTATGGTTTCATTACCCAATGGGTGGAGGTGGTGGTAAAAATTTCCCCAACCATATTGGCTGGGTTCTCTCCTCAAAGGCTGCTATGGCCTCTATTATTGTGATCTATTTATTTTTTACGCAATTTTTCTCTTGTATGAACTGGATGCAATGGAAGACCATGATGGGAGTTATTTTTTATGTTAAATTTTTAGGTTATCCACAAATTCATATTCCATATCCAAAATATTTACCCTTTTGTGGGGAAAACCTTAAAAATATGTTGGTATCCCTATCCCTTCATTTTAGATCTCCTTTTATCTTTGATATGGTGGAACTTCTCTCTCCTGACTAGTTGGAAAAGGAATTACCATGTCCCTTGATTTATCTTTATTATATGGAATTATAAAACTATATATATAGTTATTTATATTATTATGGACACATGGTGAAGTGATAATAGTCAATATTTTCAAAATCCTCCAATATGTATGTCTGATAGGGTTCTAAATATCATTTGATAGAGAGTTGTTATGATATGGAGAAAAAACGAAATTTTTTTTCATGATATTCCTCCCTGGGTTGTGGGATATAGAGAATGTGGCCATTTCTAGATAACAACAAAGGATATTTACGGTCTCAAGGTGACATTCATATCCTGGATAAGGGAGGTGTCTATCCTTCAACTGCTGGTGAGTTTCCCATATATTTTCGTGTATGTAAGGCATTCAATCCTTCTCTATCTCATTTAACATCTAATAGTTAGAAGTTGTGATGGGAAAGAACATGTATGAGAGGTTGTTTCAAGATAATTCTATCAATTTATCTATATCATATTGTTCATTATCATATTTTTTTGCCTCTACCTAGTTTGACTAAAGAGGTTTCTTCTTCGGGTCACCTATTGAACATGGTGTAGTGCTGTAAATGTTGGATGGGTCAATATATATGGTTAACCTCAATGTTTTTAGTACCTCTAAATATGAAGGTGTCTATGTTTTGGGAGATTTTTTATATAGATTTGTATGTGAAAAGGGAGGATTTTCTTATCTGGGAGAGATATCACCATGGGGAGGTTGACCACAATGGATGTTTGGAGTACAGTTCATGTGATCAAATTCTACACTAACATGAGGAGGAATATTGAGGAAATAATCAATGTATAATTTAATTTAAGAGTAAATAGACCCATGAGGTGTTTTTGATATTCCTTGGACAACATCAAGGGAATTGGCATTGAGCATACCATGGATATGAGCCTCATTCTTCATTCTAGATAGAATATTATGACATGCCACTTGTGATTGAGTATGTATATGATCTTGTTGCGAGACTGCTTCCAGAATATGTTGACAACCATATTATGCTACATGGATATGATCTAGATTCTAAGAATATTATGGATTATACTAGTGATCTTCTCTATTTTTAGTAGGAACATGAGCCCACCTATAGGTGATTTCTATAATATACCGATAAATTCTGGATGAGGCATGCACATGAGTCTAGATCAAGTATTAATTCCCCATCAGAATTTGACAGAAGGCCTCTGGAATGTTATAAGGGACATGATCCTCCTCTTTTAAAGCATCTAAATGATGTTAGTTCAATCATTCAACTGTGGAAAATGGGATATGCACCCGACTTCTATGAGCTATGGTAATATGCCAAGTAGCTTCACTTATAGGGATATGAGCCTACTCTGATGTTATTTCTATATTTTATTGACAAACCTCAATATTAACATTGATATGATCTCATTCTGATGCCTTTGTAATATTCCACTAGTATATTTTGATAGGAATATGAGTGAGTCCTAAGGCATGCACCAAACCAACCATGTGAGCCTTATCCAGAGCAGGGATATGAGCCCGGTCTTGTGACTTTGGAGTATGTATCCAGTATTTCCAAAAATAATGTGTTCCTATCCTAAAGAATTTTCCAAATTATTTTGGTGAGATACGGTTGGAATGGGGATATGATCCTAGTCCATTTCCTCTCCCTTTACCAGAATATGCTGATAATCCTCATAGACTTGAATAAGAATGTGTGGTTGCTATGGAGTAGAGACCTGTTCATACTGATCATGGTAATGTGATTTTATTTCTTACATGATAGGAATATGATCCTATTAATGTATCTATACTAGTTCCAAAATATGCCAGTGGAGTTTTTCATATATTTTTAGAATGTAGTGACACTTTATCAAAAGTGTGGGAAGGAATGTGGGCATTCACATTTTAAATCTCTAGTATGTACTGGGAGATATCTCTGACTAATTAGGGGATGTGATCCCATTCTTATCCTCCCTGTTCCATCAGAATATACTGATAGGATTCATGCATGGGGGAAGGGATATGTGCCTTTATAATGCTTTCTATTGGAACATGCATGAATACATGACCAGAGTAAACATGGACATGAGCCTACTCACTGGCTACCACTAAAATATGTCGATGATCTTCATCATTGAAATCTAGGATATGAGACGACAATAGTATATTCACATATTTTATTCCCAAAATTAATTCCTTGGTACTGATACATGAGTGTCTAGGGTAGCGATTTTCACGGTGGTTCCCTCATTAATTGACTTAGGGGTACTGGTGGGATGCTACTGGTGAAAGAGGTTGATATGATCCCTCATTAATAGATCCTTAATTAGAATGGATCCATAGTTGACTCCTTGATCCACCATCCTAATATAAGGATAATACCGATTTCCAAGCTCTAGGGATAATCTTTCTAAGTGATTAGTGGTAGAGACATGTGAGACTGTTTCATTGCAACATTCCCTAAATAGGATGTATTTTTTTTCTTCAGATTCTCGAGACCATTACATGAATCCTTGAGGGTTGGTATTGTACCATATCAGTGTTATTCATAAACTATCATGTTTTTTCACCCAAAGATAAAGGTTTAGGGTGGGTGAGTTTCTTTTGTGATCCCCAGAGGTTGTTGCCGCAACTGAGATTCTTGAATTCTCACTTGATGAAGACATGATCACATGTCAAGGTGATTTTTTTGAGAGTGGTATCTATAGCCCTATAGATAATATGTAATGGGTTCAATAATAATTGCATCATCGAATGTTTGAAACATGCTAAATTAGATATACATATGTAACAAAATCTTCTTTTTTTATTCCTGGTTTTCCCATTTTTATTGCATGGACTTGGTATAGAAAGAATGGAATTATTTCATGGGAACCCTGATAATGAAGTATTATATGCCGGTCATATGATTTTAATTTGTCTAGGTGGAAAAAATAAAAATATCATGATGAATGGTCAGATGATAATTTTAATTATTTGAGAGATTCATGCAAATTTCCTATTTTTGTTTCCCTCAAAATATGGTGAGTGTATATGGGGTGGTTATCCCAGGGTTTCAGTGACAAGATGCTTGAAACCTATAATGATTCATTTTATTCTATCTATACAAGCTTTCAAAATGGGGTTACTATATTTTTTTCTTTTCAGAGTATTGATTATGGGGGTTCAATTATAATTGCATGATCATTCACATCTAGTTTTTCTATTTCCATATTTCATAGGAACCCCCAGAAAATCCCACACAAATAACTGGGTATATACCTGATTTACAAAGGTAGGTGACGAATTGGGGTTTCAGACCCAACAATTCTGAGGAACTCACATTGGTCAAGAGGATGGGAGGTCAAGCTCATCAAACCCTTTTTTGGGGAATTATTTCTTATCATGGGACTCTATTTTAGATTAAATATATGTTAATGAATCTCTCCCAAATTCTTATATGAGATTGGTTACACTGAAAAAATTATCAGATGTCGAATATTTCTATCTATGGGGGGTTCTATTAATGATACCAACTATAAGTTTCCAAGTTTCTCCATCAATTTTCCATTACTACTTATAAATAGAAAACTAACTATATTTTAAATCCATATAACTAGGAATTCTAGAGGTTACTTCCATCGAGGGAGGTGACTGGTGTTTTGGGTATTGGATTGAACATTCATGAGGTGTATTATGTATCATGTGTATAATAGGAATCATAAACCAAGTAGTTCATTTAAGCAGTGTAGTTTGAAATATTACAGAAATGACATGTATGATGACATATAGACACCAGTTATTGAGATTAATACCTAGGAAGGCCTCGTATGTATCCTATTTATAATAGGAATCAGAGTAATAAATGTTTGATTTGTGATCAAACCTATAATGGTAGGTGGTAGAAAACTAACGCCCATGTAGTTTATTGACCCATGGTTTACTAATATGATAATTTCTTCATGGTTTTCACCAAGGTGGATTCCCTATAATGGGGGAAATCTTATCATGAAACTAAATAGGGATTACACACTGAGGTTTCCATTGATGGAGATAATTTATTATGTGAGTGATATGATCATTGAAAATATATGAGCCCACGTGATCCATGATTTGAGTGAGAAATAAGGGATAACACATGATTTGACTCACCACATGTGGATATGGGAATTATGCACTGGGAAACCCATATAGGGTGTTTAATATAGATCTCGAGCCTTATAATGGAATCCTATGAATTCTGTTTGGATAGGAATTGGAGTCCTTATCGTTCAGTTCACTTCCCTAATCCACGAATGGATGGGGCGGAATGATTAACCCATAGGAAATTTTGGGCCCCAATGGTATCTTGACCCTTATGAACAAGCCTAACATTTCATGTTTTTATAAAAATAAAATAACTCATAGATAAATTTTTTTAATGTATGAAAGTGTCTACAGGACATGGTTATCATGTCCCATGGTGTCTTTTTGACATGTCGAAGGGTCTATGTATAAGTTGTACTAATTTTTTGTCCAACATATCTCGCGTTTCTACCTAACATGTCATGATTTTATGTTTGATATTTCCTAAGTGTCTTTCTGACAAGGATGAAATGTCCTCAGGTGCTTCTCATGATTAAAGTGGACATGTTAGAGGTATATTGAATTTTTTGATTGAAATTCCCAGAGAATTATTGCATTACCCAACTAACACATAGGAGGGTCTTCACAAGACCAAAAAAGACATATCTATAGGTGTTACGTGACCAAGGTTAACATGTCAGAAGGAATTTAAATGATCTTGCTAGAAATTATGTAGGTCTTCACATGTATTGATCGATATATCTAGAGGACATCACAATACAAGTCCAACATTTCCAAAGGACTTCTCAAGACATGGTTGATATACTAATAGGATCTCATGTGGCTTGGTTGACATGTCTATAGGACTTAATAATTTTTGGATGATATGTTCAGGTGATGTCTCATGATCTAGATAGGTTATTAAATGTCCATGATGACATTGCATGAAAATTAATATATCTATATTCCCATAAGGCTTTCACATTTTTATAATTTTTTTGATAAATTCTTCAACTTTTTTAAATAATTTTCTTGTTGAGGTTTCACATGACAAATTCAACATGAAGAAACTCCTTCCAATAATCTATATGGTGCACCAAAAGTCCATCATGTGATCAATAAGGTGATAAAGTGAAGCACATATACATGCCACGTAAACCTTAAGTCATTCCACTAGGTTTTACTTGGTGAAAGACTCATTCTATTTCATGTATTTCTTTGTCTATATGTCTGGTCTATACTTTCATGGGTATGTCGTGTGTGCATCTATCCTATTTTTGTGATGAGGCGGAAAAATTTATAGGCCTCCCCACCCTGAATATACAACACCTTGCATGGAATGTATATCATAGATATGGGATTGAGTTGGTGGATGGAGTATCCCATCACACATTTCAAATGATATTTTTTGGGCCATCCATAGCGTCACATGATAAAAAAAACAGTGAGAGAACATTGAAATCACCATTTTTATTGGACACATGTCTTGTTAAATGGATTTCATGTAATCATGTCGACATGTCAAATAGCCTTCACTAGATCAGGATAAAATTTCTAGGATACTATGCGAGACTAGGACACCTATTGAAGTGGATTTCACGTGATTGAGGGAGACTTGTCTAGGGCCATTCACAAGAATAAGTTAACTTTGTAGAGGCTATTATCGAGATCAATATATCTTATTAGAGTCCATTTGTGAGACCAAGTTGGCATACCAAAGGACCTCCACATGATCAATGGTGATCACAAAATATGTATAACTTATTTTTATGAAAAGTAATGTATATTAATTTTATAGGATAATTTCTCCTCTTCCATATTTTTTATCATCTATTTTCTAAGGCTTTTGGCCTTTTCACATCAGTTTTCCATCATGACGTCTCATGGTTAGTAGAGTATCTTGAGATGTCAGGTGAGAATTTTCATCGATAGTCACTTTACTTGCCTGTGATACACTACATGATCAAATTTACATGTTAAAGGGTTTCCACCAGAATAGGATGACATATTCCATCATCATCGAGATATCAAGACACATGTTGGAATTGATTTCACATGACCGACGATGAATTGTCTAGGGCTCATCATGAGATCAATATGGCTTATCTAAGAGTCTTTACATGATCCACGATGATAACATAAGGTTCATAACCCCTTATCATGAAATATAGCATAACATAGACTGCATGAAGCCTATTCCTTTTTAGTATTATTTATTTATAATTCATGGGGATTTGGGTGATTATCATGTGTATTTCCTTTAATATGTCGCATGATCAGGGGAGTGTGTCGGTAAGACATCACATGACCATCAATACTTTCATAGCTACCTTCTCATGAATATGAGGGATTTCATGAGGGGATTTTCATGGTCATAGAGAATCAAAAAGGGCTTTACTTGTTTATAAAAATATAATTTAAAGCACATTATTCATTCACACGACCTTCCTAGGATCATGAGATCATGTGCCATCTTATGGGTCACATGATTTTCAAGACCAAGCCACCTAGTCTCAATGTTTCTATATTTCTTTCCTTTGAATTTCATAGAAAATAATACCCAGTGTGAGGATATTCTAGCAGTGGAAATGGATCTCCATTTAACAAGGACTCTAGTTGAGATTCTTGATTTATTCTTCTTGAAAACTCATTCATGTTCTTATATTTTTTATTATGTTGAATTTTAAATATGTTTTTATTTTTATTTTTGATTTATCAAATTGTGTGGTGATTGTTGAAAGATAAACTTAATGGGTAAGGAATTCAGAGTGGTAAAACCTTCATATGCTCCCACAACCCCACCACCAATTATTATGTAGTTTTGTTGGATTTCAATATAGTGTGGATATATGAATGGGTGGATAGCCTACCCTATCTTACACACCCCTAATCTCCACCCATTCTCTCCCTCCCTCCCTCCATACCACCCTACCCCTCTCTTCCTCTCTCTATCTCCCTATCCCCTTGTCTAAAAACTGGCCTAGTCCAAGTACTATTTATAATGTATAAAATTGTTCATGTGGAGTGGAATGATATATTTAGACACTAGAATGAATCACATAAATGATAGTGGGTGATGGAATCGTAGGTATAGATTCAATGAGGCAGTTTCCCAAGAGGCATTAGTAGTTGGTGCGGTAGTGTCAGGAAATGGAAAGTGTAATAGTCAATGTAGACATGCGTTTTGACATTGGGGTTGGTGGTGAGATTGAATTAGGGTGGATAGAATCTAGTCTCTCACAAATAAAAAAAGTTGGGTTTAATTAAGATTGTTCAATTGTTCAGATTGTGTAATGTTGATACATGGTGTGTAGCTATTATGCTCACATTGTGTTTATTTAACTGGTATGAGATATTTATCAAGAAAATATGATATGTAACTGATAACAACATTCCATTTCTAAAAAATGACACAACTTGAGCAATATGAGTACACACCTAGGTACCACTCATATGAATATAGTGTGTGGTTGATAAGGGAACACCTTTTTTTTCTAAACAAAATTTATTGAAATAGAAGTACACCCCTTAATTACCCATTCAATTTATAAGGAATATAGCATAATGAAGGACATTTAATATGATTAAATAACATAATGAGGACATGATAATACACACTCATCTAGCACTCATGACATATATGTTGTGTCACTTGGTGTGCATTCCATGTATTCCACTTTTATAGATATTATCAAAGCTATTACCCAAGGTATCAAAATTAGAAAAATAAATAGTATATTCAAAATATTTATCTATATAAATAATGATTGTAGGGACTGCTTCACAAACATAGGCCACTTGTGTGATATTTTAGGAAGTTTTAGTATTTTAGATATGTAAATATTATCGTAGGGATGGAGAAAGAAATTTAGATTGAAAAAAAGGTTCAACACTCCCTTAGTGACATATTGATAATAGGTAATGGTTCCCCTACACACATTATATTGTTTGGTACTACCTGAAGAGATAGGGCACGGGTCCTCCATACTTGATTTTGACACTCCCTGAACTGATACACCTTCAATAGTGTGGTGTGAGTACCACTCTATGTATTTTAAAGGTGGAATGGTTTAATAAAGATATAAATTATAAGTTATATGAACCTATTGTTTTATTGGTTATCCGTATCCACCTAATAGATAAAATCTTGATACAATTATGACTTTACAATTATGAGATTATTTTTTTCATTCCTCATCCCACATCCCTTTGGTATGATTTATTCATGTAGCCATGATAAGAAAGACATTAATCATTGGATCCTTATACACCTTAGTCTAAATGATCATCTAAACAATGTGAAGTTGGGTAGTTTATTTCATTTAAATTCTCATGTGAATGTTTTAGAAGTGTGAGTTAGGGGTATTTACATAGGAGTATTCCCATCATTACTCTTTTGAAAAAATTTATTGGTTTTTATGAGTACAAGTTAGGGATTGATGTGAGATCAGGGTTTTGTACTCCCTTAGTCATCCCATCATCGATGAGGTGTGGGTTCCCCATATGTTGAAGGTGTTTCAACTCCCTCAAAGATGAAAGTGTCTATCCCCTATAATAGGATTATGTTTTAGATAATCCCTAGATCATCATACTATTATTAAAGCAAGGTTTTTTATATGATGTCTTATTGGAATATATTATATGATAGGGTGTATGTCCCCTATTTTTGGGTTGGTACTATCTTGACTGATATTTGTCTCCTAAAAAAGGAAATTTAAAAGGGTTTTTATGATATTATATGGCTAAGGTGTTCTAATAGGTACTCTCTGGAATATGATATTGTTTTAGGAACAATGATATGCTAGTATATCTAGACTATAGACCCCAGTATTGGGTAAGAGGTGACCCAAGTGAGAAGATCATAGTTCATAGATTGATCCTCATATGAATTTTGTTTCTAATATATTGGTTGCACCTATAAGTGGAACTAATATTTTGGGATGTGTATTTATTAGGTAGATAGGTTTCTGTATTACTACATATGAACAATGGTGGGAATGGATGTATAATTATTCCTCCTTGATATTTTTTTCTATTTATAAAAGTTTTTATTATATTGAGGCTAAGAAATTATTAGGTTACACTAGTTACCCATTTTCAAAATTGTGGTGGAGTTTTGATAGAAAATGAATTGATATCTTAACATCATATCTTCTTATCATGTCTTATCCACTATCTAACTTGAGCTTGGTGGTTGTTTAGTCTCACCATTGGTTTTAATTGGACATGTTGTTCATTCCATACTTCTATTTTAAGGGTTTCCTATTATGTATTTATATATTCAACCCCATATGGGAATTAATTTTTATACATGTTGTGTTCATTGTAGATGGTGTGTAATTCAATGATGATCAAAAAAGATATGGAGTTGGAGGAGTTGGTTCATAGTGCTGCTTGGTGGTGGTAACTATTTTCAATGCTCATTTTGGGAGTTTCTATGATGAGGAGAAGATTTTATTATTGTTTTTGGTTTTAAATACTTTTTTTATATTGGTCTCTTCTGTTTGCATTTGATTTTCAAGTTTTTTCCCAGTGCATTATTGTGGTTTGGCATCAGTCACATGCATAATATTATGTAGTTGGATGTTGGGACTACCATTTAACTATTTATGTTTGGTTTCATTTGGTATATGTATATATGTGGTTTTATACTGGTTAAATAAACTAATGGTACCCTTGTGTGTTATTCCTTCTAATTTCTATTTACTATCCCTTAAGATATTAGAGGAGGGATTAGGATGGAATAACTAACCTATATTCCAACCCAACCATGGACCCAATAGTTCAAGGCATTTCATAAAAAACTAATACATGTGATTTATGGAAATAATTTAAATTAGAAAAATAAAGTGACATAAATAATAGTTTATGTAAATGTTCCACCTCAAGACATCAACCATTTGGTGAGCCCAGTGTTTCATTCACATTTTAAACAAGAAATTTATTTATTAAGACCGTATCACTAATATCAATGCAAAATTGGAATAATTTACATGGATTAATAATTATTACACTTAATAATTTCTCAATCTATATCAAAAAATATTTTAAATAATCAAATAAATAAATAAATATTGAATTTAACTCTAGGGGTGACATGATGTCTTTTTTTGAAACATGTTCATGGGTTTTATAGGTTTAGTTGTGAGGAGATCAATTTTTGAGAATTAATTAATAATTTTTTTGAAATAAGGATATTTTGGTTTCTTGGGTATTTTTCAAGGTGATTAGTGAGTTATTTGTACATTTTAATTTGTTTTCTATAGGCTTATAGGAATCATCTCTTACTCTAATAATAAAAGAAACTCTAAGAACCTTTGATGAAAAATATTTACTATATGTTGAGAAACATATTGAACTATAACTTAGCCTCATAGGACCATTTTTATCACCAAGGCACCACATAAGATGAGGTTTATGATTGAAATAATTTAGGGTGTTGAACATGTTTTAAATTCATTTCTAAAAATCAATTGAATAATAATATTCTTTTTATAATCTATATAAATTAAGAACCATTACTACTTGAATTGGATGAAATAGATGAAACAAAAAATAAGTTGATGTTTCTGAAATGAATTTGTAGGATTTGGTTAAACTATACACTAGTGAAAAAGAGTATTATGACATATGGTTTTATTATAATAAAAAATCAATTGATCAAATTAAAAAAAAATAAAAAAATACAATATGGTTTTATGAAAATGTCATGTTTTTATTTTATGATATTTTTTGTAATAACAATATTCCAAAATAAAGATGAAATCATATTGAATTTTTTAATGATTTCTGAAGTGCTTGGTAGAATATGAAGAAGTTTTTCTGGGAGAATAAAAATTTAAACTACAATATACATTGTATTACACTATGAAATAACTGTAAAATATGTGATAATGTTTTGAAAATATAGTTATACTATAACAAAGATACATTAAAAATCATTTTTAAATAAGATTAAAATCAGAGGAATCTATTTGGTGAAAAATATTATGAGAAATAAATCACATCATAAATTTAGGCATTGCACCATGAGATATTGAAATCATCCATAAGAGATAGACTATATAATTTTTCTAATGTTACTATAATTGAAAATTTTACAATAAATTATCTAATTAAATTTAAATTTTGTTATTATAGATGCTATTTATGGAGTTAACATAATTAGAATTATGGAGTATGGGTTCATTGGACCCATGATTTTTAGAGAGATAAAGGTGCTGCCCAATGACACCAAGAGTTATACCATAATAAATTATAATTGGTTTAATTTTCTAATGATACTCAAAGAAACTAGAAGAAATTGATGAATGGTAATATAGATAATTTTTCTTGACTTGGAGAAATAAATTCTCTTATGAATAAGGTTAATATAGGGTGAGAGAAGAGTATTCCATTCATTTAATAGAAAATATAGTGATCATTCCAAGAGATAATTATTTCTAAAAAGTCTTTTAATTTATTAAATTGATGTATATATAGAACATTTATACACTAAATATGGTGTAATTTCTTACTATTGTTCAAGGAGATCAAAGATTCCACTTAGTATACTAATAAGTTATTATAGGGTCAAAATATTAATGAGTTATCATCATTATTGTGGTTGTATACCTAGAGGAAATGTGTGTTTAATTTTAATTATAAAAGAAATTTAGTAAACTTATAGTGGATTTCGGTACACTGATACATCACTAAGTGTAGTCTCATTGGACATACCCCAGTGTAAGGGAACAAGGTAAAATCACTTATATCTATTTGTGCATTATTTATTTCATTCACTTTGCGAGAGAAATTT
The DNA here is from genome assembly GCA_963277665.1 of Viscum album. NCBI lineage: Eukaryota > Viridiplantae > Streptophyta > Magnoliopsida > Santalales > Viscaceae > Viscum > Viscum album. The sequence goes on from OY728160.1 coordinate 124,835,884, forward strand.
TAGGTTTAAATAGTCTTGGAACAAGATCACTATGAATGAATGTTTTAATTAGTTATACACTAATTCTCACCCCTCAAGGTATTTTTTCCTTTTATGGGAATAACCATAGGTATCCTGGAACAATTCTTAGTTTTAAGGTGTTTTGTCTCTTTAGAATACATAAAATTAGCTGTAAATCATAAATGGATTCCAATATTTGATATTAAAAAACTTATAGATTCTGATAAATTATATGAAAAAATACTTATGATCCTAGGTTGTGGATTAGTACATAACTATCTTACATGTAATTAATACAAATATGGAGAGTATAGATTTATTGTAAAATTTTTATAAGAAGATGGATGTTGATAATAAAGGAATAAATTTGTTAACATATATGATGGTGACATAAATATATGAGAATCAACACATCAACCAAGTATGAATATTTGAGGATTCAACCAATATAATAAATTAATGTATTATATAATCTGGTGATCATAGTTGTGGGGGATATTCACAGACTCAAATAAACCTAAGATAATTTGAATATCATGAAGATATTGTTGAGAAGGATTCCACTGCATTAAAATGTAATTGTTTTCTAAATGATTAAAAGAATACAAAAGAAGTTTCATTGGATGATACTAAAAGTATTCTTATTGCATGCGAGATAAGGACTAATGAGGATGACCTAGTAGAAAAGTATAAATTACATGATGTGATGGTCAAGGTAATAAAGAGGCTCTTGGAGGAGGAAGATCCATGTAAAATGTGATTGAAATATCATTCCTTTAATAAAATTGTAAATAGATGAAATAAAATTTTAATAGAATGGTTCCACTTATATTTTTTTGATGTTGAAAGGTTGGGTGGTTTACTACATAGTGTTTAGATAATTAGGGATATTTTTTAAGCAATAAGATATATTCAAATGATGTGACAGTTAATAGGGGTTCTAAATATAATTTCTTTAATAATAGAAACAAGATTTAAAAAGAATGAAATATCTGTAAAAAAATGAAGATAGAGGAGATAGATGATTAAAAATACCTCTATTAGGAAGTTCATACAAGGAAGTAAAATTTGAGGGTGTTTTATTCCTTGAGGTGTAAATGGAGGCATCATTTGAAGAAATAAATATTTTGATATATTTTCATGAATAATTCCAATATGGTGGTATGTTATTCAAAACTAGATATGTCTCAACTAAAAGAGATGAATGGTGATTTGTTGGATAAAATTTTAAAGCTTAAATATGAGAATCTTTAAGAGATTAATAAATTCATTAAGCACAAGGTGAAAGTGTAAGAGTATTCATATATCATTGATGGATTGATCAACAAGATAAAGTATAGGGTCAAAAGGATATAGCGGCATGAATGGGAATTCACTAAGATAAGGTAAAATATTGAGGGTTAAGAAATATCCATGACTTCTTGAATGACGTCGAGATGTTGGATCATACATGATATATTGAAAGTAAAGGATAAGTAAAGATATGTAATAAATATTTTGAATGATTTCCTCTAACAATAAATAACCTATAATGAGGAATAGAATAGTATATAGTGTGTTCCTAAGGAAAATTAAATCATGGTTGAGGATAAACCATATACACCCACTTATTGGTGGAAGATTCATTTGGGAGAAAACAAAAATACCACCAATTATGTAGTGAAAACACACTATAATACACTATAAACCTGGTGTTATTATTAAGAAGATAGAAGGAATAATAAAAAAAGTGTTCCATAGAAAATAGGTACTTTAAGGCATAAGAAAACCAATATATATGAGTAGAAATAAAAATTCTTGATTTTTTTGTTTTTTACTATTTTGTGTTTCAATGATATGGATACAAATCCCTACATTACTCATCAATGATGTAAATTAATATAGAAATAAATAATTTAAGTGGCATAAAATGGTTTCTTAAGCATTCATTAAGAAAAACAAAAATTCAAAATCAATTCATTTCTTTGTAAGATTAGAAGGGTGAATTATACATGGAGGTGGGACCAATATATCAACCATCAATAGATAATAAGTAATAAGCTTGGTTCTAAAATCAAATAAATAAAAAGTCTATAATGGGGAAAATTTATTGGGAAGCAATAAACCAAATTGGAGCACATATTTTATATAGTGTATTCACTTAAGATATGATGGTAAAAAATTATCTTATCATGTGACAAATTATATGAAAATAATTATAATCCTATTTAACTAAATAAATTCATGAATATAAATTTTTATTCTATGTATAAAGCTACATGGTATCAATTTTATAATAAATAAATCAAAATTATAATAGTGAAAAAAATAATTTGGATATCAAAGGCTAACTATATTTTAGATTCTCCTATAGTCAAACATCATAAAATGATTTTTTGTGATATACAAATGTGGATAAGACCGGTTCATCTGATGATTGTATATAAACATCTAGTGATGCATTTTATCTTATATAATTTTATATTTTTTCTCTTAAATAATAAATATTTCATCTCATTATAAACCATTTTGTCTGAATATACATTAGTTACTCAAGCTCATAATCAACTAATTTAAATTAAGTAACAGATGGAGGATATTGGATTTTAAGTAAATTATCTTATGTCAATAAAGTGTGATTATTTGAGTTTTATTAATCATAGGAAATATCTCATCCATTTTTGAAGGAAAAATAATATCAATATCAAATGTCACTTAAGTATAAATTTAATCATAGTTTAGTAAAATTTTTGTATGTTTCTATTCAAAGTCAAATTGTCAATATCCTAAAAAATGAACATTTAAAATAAATTTTTAAGAATTATCAGTTGGATCTCAATGTTTAATCATCTCTAATCAATTTAATGTTTTGGTTAAGGGATCCCTAGTTATGTGATTTGATTTTCATTATACATTTATAATTTAACTAATATTATCCAACAAGTGGTTCATGGAAATTTATTATATATATAATAAATTTATTGATTGGGTTAATATTTCTTTCTTATAACATTTAAAGATGTTTTGATTAGGGTTTTAATAAAGGGGGATTTATAGGCTCAGATCATATTAACGGGGTGATATGATCAAAGAATTATGATGAATTTTATTTTTAAAATGTTTATGGGGGGGGGGGGTGTAATGCCCCGACCCTAGAATCTCAGAACCAGTGCATTATTACATTACTTTGGAATTATTATAAGGAAGAAAACCCTGAAATACCATTTAGTTTAGAATGAGTGGAAATAAATATTACATACATGATACCAATAATTCATTGGGGAATAAAAAATTCAAACATGATACATGTAAAAATAAAATAAAATTCATCTTTGAAAGGTTAATCAAAATTCCCTTCTCTATAATCTAGGGAAATAAACATAATAAGGGTGAGCTCAAATTCTCAGTAAGGGTAAATATAACAAAATAAATAATGAATCAATAAATATGGAAAGGTAAGTAACTGAATAAAAATTCCATTCATACAACTAGATAAGTCATAAAAATTGTGGAAAGGTATGAAACAAAAACACATTCCATAAATCAATAAACTAAAAATAAAATAAATCCACACACACACACACACACACACACACACACATATATATATATATATATCGACGCAAAATCTCATGGATAAATAATAACTGATTATAAATGAGGGAAATGATTAATTTTTGGATGCCAGGTTTCCTAGGTACATGGAACCATTACTATAAAAAACATTCACAAGATGGTTTAGTTATAGGATAAAATCAATCTAAGGTGGCTATCCAACTATTTCATCTTATGAGGCTATAGATGCATCAATGGGATTTCATTCATCAGTCCCAAACCCATAGGGATTTCCTTAAAAATTCCCCAACCCATGTATATAAGTAAAAATAATTAACCATATTTAATAAAAAAATAAATTATATTCCTTAACAAATAACAATATTGAATAATGAATATGAATTTATCAGTAATACCTTAGAGGAGGATAAGTAATAACATAGGTTGTGGACATTAAATCATTCTTGAGGAAAAATATTATTTAAACCTTCCAATGTGTCCCATACCACATTGAAACCGTTAAATCATAATTTAAAAATAATTAAATTAAAACTATAACATAATCACAATAATTATATTTAGGATACAATATGTCAAAGGGAAACATATACCCCAAATAATAGTGAATTGGAGCATAATTTTTTTGTCTCAATGGAAAGTAAATTGAGATGAAATACCTTACATATGAATCAAAAGATCCAAAAGTGATAATAATAAAATTAAATATCCAAATAAATTTAAGATAAATGAATTCATGATATAATATATCAAAATGGGATGTAGTTACACCATACAAATGAAGTGGTGAATATGACATTTATCTCACGAATGTAAAAAGTGAGATGAAAATACCTTACCTTAACTTTCTTTTGTTTTGTGGTATTTAGCCTAAAGTGTAGTGGTTTAAAATATGTTACTTACAATTAAAATAACCATATTAATGTTTATAATAACATATATTAACAACTAAAAATATTTTATTACCCTTTTGTTAAAAATCTTTTATTATTTTGACTATTTCAGGTGTTAATTGTCTAGTTTGTCGAGTAAGTTTTAACTTGTAATATGTTGTTATTATAAAATATATAATAATTTAATAATATCAATAACTGAAACCATGAATAAATTATATTATATATTTAGTAAATATTTATTTATAATGGTTCATAATATTTTGGGATTAGACATGAAATACACTGTTCATGGAGATGGTAGGTCGTACGTACACATGAACACTACTTTCATTTCATTATTGTTTTAAAATAATTAAAAATAAATGATACATATGTATATTATAAATAAAAAGTATCACATATATTTTATATATGTTATATAGGTTTATTAAAAACATACTTTAAACATTTCAAGTATTTCATGAATGAATCATATCGCTTTGAGGGGGTGGTAGTCAACACTTCCTCAAATGAAATTATCGTATTTACACAAATTGGATAGCATAAAGGTATGTTATAAATAAATATTACATAATTTAGAGACATAATAAATAACATATATAATATATAAATATATTTTCCATCATAATTTCTACCATTAGAGGTGGTAGGGGAAAATTGAACAATCATCATTTCGTGAGGCAGTAGTTCACCACACAAAGAAACAATATGTTCGTTACCCATTAGATGGAGGTGTTTTTAAGTGTAGGTATAAAAAATATTATAAAAAAATTCTAGTATATTTAGGATACTAGTGTTGTTATATAATAAGAGAATAAAAATAATTTAGGTAGTGGATAATGGAAATTGAATTGGAAAGCATGAGAGAAGGTGTTACCTCTTAATCGGGTAACCTCGTTTGGTTTGTACCAAAAAAATCCGTGAATTGATTTATACACAAGGGGATGAATATAGGTTAAGGTGAGGATTTTTGGTAGAATATTTGAACATATGTTTGATTATTAAATGTGGATTTAGAGGTGTGAGGAAGGAGAAGAGTTCTTTCCTTTTTATTGTGGATGAGGAGTGACACTTTTGTAAATACCAAAAGGTATTCACTATCAGGGGGTAAATATTACCAAACGTGACCCCCCAAATGTAAAAAAAAGTATTAAAGGAGAATAATGGTTGAAAAAACTCTCACATACACAAAAATATTTGAATTTTATTTATATGGTGCCTTAACTTCTAAGATTCCCCAATTTTATCATTTTGGTTTTTATTAAAGAATCTTGTTTTGTAATCTAATTAATTGAACCATTAAGACTAGATAAAAGTAATATTTATTATAAAATATAGATCCAATTAATTATTAATATTATATATAATTTATAAATTAAAATTACCATGTTTTTTGGAAATTAATTTAACAACAAGCACATGTGATGCGCTAAAATGCTACTTGAACCCAGACCATGTTGACAATGTTTCTACAGTATATGGGTCAATATGTTAATTGTAAAAGATTAATTGTACCATTAATATACTATAGTTAATATTTATTAAAAATTTAAAATAAATTGGCTGAATATATGATTTTAGATAATTTTAATTCGTTTAATAAGATTCATTTTTTTGTAAAATAACAATAATGTTAATTTTGACATTATTTATTTGATGTTAATTTTAAAATATAAATATTTAATTTGAATTAAAATATATCAGGTTTAAATGTTTTTAACATGACATATTCATATAAAAATAAAATAAAAATAATAATTCAATCAATTCACTTCACTTTTTATATTTATAGTATCATTTATTTTTGTTAATTATTAACTAAATAATCACTACATTGGTGTTTCTTAAGCATTTAAAGTACTCAAAACATATATAAAAATTATTGATAATTTATTATGATAACAATAACCCATATATAATCCAAAAGGATATCTATAACCTAAAATATAGTGTTTTTTACATATCTCAATATTTTATAAATTTTAAAGGCATAGAAAGTTCCCTATTTGTCTTTTCTCCTTACTTACCCTTTTATATAGGTAACTTCCATTAAATAATATCAAAATAAACCATATATTTTGAAATTAGTGGGGAAATGGTCAAATATTTGGTAATAAATGGATTTTGGACAAGTTTTCATGTCATTTTGGTCCTTAACATTAATGTTTAGCCCCCTATTAAGCATAATCATACCTTAATAAACGTAATTAATTTTAATCACAATTACTAATCATTTTGGTCACAAAATTAAGTTGATATCATTTGACCAAAAATATCATCTTAAATACATCTGTGTATGTCATATTTTGAAAATTTAAATCACATAATTGAAAAAATTAGGATTAACACTAATTCCGTAGAGGAGGCGAGAGAATGAGGTTTTAATGTAGAAAAACGTTCAAAAGTTCATTAGTTTTTATATTCAATTTCAATATAAATATGGTTATTATGAAATTAATTATATAAATAGATGTATAATTGATCTAATTTGACTCTAAAATAAATCTAAATTACAATTTATGATGAATAATTATTTAAATGAAATGGTTGTTTTTAATTAAATTGTGGTAATTTTTACTGTTCATAAAAATGAAGCTTCTCAGAAAAATCCCAAAAAATAACCATATGCTAATTTAGATATTTTTAATTCAAAAATGATGTTTATTTTGAAAAATAAAATTCATAAATGTGTCAAAATGAATTTTAATAGAGGTTCACCATTAAAATCCCATAAAACTTGGCCTTGCGTATAATGCGAGCTAATTCAATGTCATAAGTTTAACATTGTGTATAAAGTATTCCAAAAAAAATATACTTATTATAAAAAGAAAATATTTTAATGTCTTGGGGTGTTAGATTCTCTCCACATTAGTTAAATTGCATCCCATTAATTGAATAATTATCTCAATAATCCGAGGATTGGTATTTGAATGTAACTATGATTGAAAAACCCACATCATAAATAGGGTTAATAAAACCTCTTCTTGATAATAGATAAGGGAAAGTAAAATAGTCTTGTATCTAGGTTACCTATTAGTAAAACATAGGTGGGAAATGGAAACATGGATATAGAAGAAAAATATAACCATCAAGTTCTGATGGAGAGTGCTAGAGGACCTTTTCAGATGAAAGTTGTTGACCACAAAACCGTAAACCATAGGTATGAGTAAAGGAACTTAATATCATAAGAATTATGATAATATGGAAATTTTTTTGCTTCAAAACCATTTTTTTATAGTTAAGTAATTATTTCACTATATAAGAATATAAGTTAATATATATAAACACAATATTTTCATTTTATTACACCTTGAACTATTTCTTCTTTATCTCTTTTCACACGATGAGACATATAGTGAATTAATACATTACCCTTCAAAATATCATCCAATGACCATCTTAATACATTTTATAAAATCTTAACTTTTATAACATATCATGATTCCATCACTTCTGAATAAATGTCATTGAATATACAAAGTGAACTTATTATTATATTTTAATCGAACTGAATCAGATATAAATTGTCACATTCCAAAAATATGAAAAACTCCATAATGTATCCTCTTAGAATTTTTTAATAACTTGAATTACCATAAAAACTTATTGGAAATATACATTCTTCCTTCTTCCTTAAGTAAGACATGTGTTATTGAATATATTCCTTAAATCCAAAAGTGTTGTAATATCCAACAGTGACATAATAGACCACTTTTCAATAATTTATTATTCAGTTCCTAGGTATTCATCACTTATCTAAATAAATAATTTGTTCATAATTATATTAATCACAGGAAAATATTAATCATTTTCTTTCCCTTAATCACGTTATTTTCTAAAAACTGTAACTTTATACTGAATAACTTTTCTTAGTAACATTAAACAAATGGTCTCAAATCCTAAATTAACATGTACTATAGTACAATCCTCATATATTACATAATTATTATTACTATTATATTCCTAATAAAATACTCAAATGACATAATTATTAATCATTTATATTAATCAGTCCTCTTAATCTTCAATGGTATCATAACTTCATCACTATCCAATGTCATCATTTAGGGTATATTCCTTTTTCAATTGTGATATTGATTTGATTAGTGTCCCATCTCCCTATAGTTGAAGTATTGTAGTTTGGAAACATTTTTCATTCCCTCGAAAAAAATAACACGGGGTCATTTTTCTCCACACTTATAACAAACCCCCAATCTCTTCAAGCACATACTAGAGTGTTTCCTTCCACAATTATCACATGTCAGAAAATCCTTCTTTCCCTTCACCTTTTAAACTCATTCCATATTTTATGGTGCTCAAATGGCTTCATCATATCTTGGTTTACATTGAATACATACGACATGGATAATTATTTACACATCTCATCATCACATGATATTATGTGCTCATACAATGAGAATGTTTTGGGAGACTATACTACTTGTACATTTTGGCTTAATACAATGAAACATTTCATCCTTAATACTATTTGAATCACATGCAATGGTGAGTTTCACATTCCATATACTAGTTATCATTTCTAAACAATGGCATAAAGTATATTAACTCATAAAATTATGAACTTTTTATAATTATAGGCATGGTATATCACATTACATAAATTTATGCATTATAAATCCTTAAATCATAAACTTTGGTTACATTGGGGTATAAATCCTTCATAATGGTATGTAAATGAAATATCAATTATCCTAATAATATACCCTGGTAGTGTCAAACGAGGTACACAATAGGGAATGTTTTCATGTACCTAGTCACCTCGAGTCAGGCCCGGAACACCTTATAGGAGTTGGCACTCCTAGGTAAATCTGTGCTAGAACCATGTCTACTTATACTATCTAAATTGGGATGTATGGATAAGAATTACCACATAATCTTTACTCTAACAATAGTCTTGAATGTTATTCTATAATAATTCTCAAAATATATCTTAGGGTTGTACTACCTAATATATGTTATCTAAATAAAGTTTCCAATTTTCTTTATAAACTTCCATTGATAACAACTATAACTCCCCAAAACCAGAAGCCCAGTGCCAGGGGATTGTTACATTACATTGGCATTATTACAAGGAATAAAATCTAGAAGGACCATTCAATTTAGAAATCATGGAAATCCAGATTACATATATGATACCCATAATACATTGGGAAATAAAAATTCAAATATGATACATGTAGGAAGAAAATAAACTACATCCTTTAAAGATTAATCAAAATTATCTTATTCATAACTTGGGGAAAAAAACATAATAAGGGGGAGCTCAAATGCTCAGTAAGGATAAATACAACAAGAGTAATAATGAATAAATCAAAATGGAAAGGTAAGTCACTAAATAAAAATTCTATTTTTACAACTAGATAAGGCATAAACATTATGGAAAGATACAAATTGAAACACATTCCATAAGTCAATAAACTGAAAAATGAAATGAATCCATTAATATGTCGATGAAAAATCTCATGGATAAATAATAACTGAGACTAAATGAGGGAAATGTTTCAACATTGGACACCATGTTTCTTGGATACATAGAACCATTACCATCAAGAAATTTCATAATAAAGTTTATCTATAGGGTAAAAACCCATATAATGTAGCTAGCCAACTATTTCATCTCATGATATTACTAATGCATCGAGGGGTTTCCATTCACTAGTCCCCAACCCAGAGGGATTTCCTAAAATGCTCCCCAACCCCTGTCTACCAGTCCAAAGAATTGCTACTATTTATTAATAAAATAAAAAATATTCCTCTCCAAATAACGATATTTAATAACAAATATGTATGTATCAATAATACCTTATAGGAGGATAAGAAATAACAAGGGTTGTGGACATTAAACCATTCTTGTGGAAAAATAATATTTAAACATTCCAATGTGTCCCATACCACATTGAAACCATTAATTAATAATTCCTCATGAATAAAATGAAACTTATAAAATCATTACAGTAATTATATTTATGATACAATATATCAAAGGGAAATATACATATCAAATAAGAGTGAATTGGTGCATAACAAAAATTATGTCTCAATGGAAAGTAAATTGAGACGAAATCACTTACATATGAATCAAATGATCAAAAAGTGATAATAATCAATTGAAACATATAAAAAAAGATTTCATAAAAAAATTAATGATATAATATATCCAAAGAGGTAGTATTTAAATCACACAAATTAATTAAGTGGTGAATTTGACATTTATCTCACAGATGTAAAAAGTGAGACAGAAATCCCTTACCTTAACCTTCCTTTTTTTGTGTGGTATTTAGCCTACTTTGTAGTGGTTTAAAATTTGGTACTTACTAATAAAATAACCATACTCATGTTTATAATATTATATATTAACTACTTGCAATATTTTATTACTGATTTGTTAACCATCTTTTATGATTTTTAGTATTTCAGGTGTTAATTTCCTAGTTTGTCGAGTATATTTTAACTTGTAATTTGTTGTTATTATAAGATGTTTCACGGATTAATAATATAAATAATTTATACCATGACTATAATATCTTATATATTCAGTACATATGTATTTAGAGTGATTTATAATATTTGGGGATTAGACATGAAGTTCACCGTTCAAGGAGACATTCGGTCATACGTACACAAGAATGCTACATTCATTTCCTTGTTGAATTAAAATAATTAAAAATAAATTATACATATGTATATTATAATTATTGTTTCATATATATGTTATATATATTTATTAATAACATTATCTATATGTTCCATGTATGGTATGAATAAATCATATCGCTTTGAGGGGGTGGTAGTCCACACTTCCTCAAATGAAATTTTCATATTTACACAACTTGGATAACATAAATGTATATTCTAAATAAAAATTAAAGAATAATGGGAAATAATAAATAAAATATATATCATATATAAATATAGTGTCCATCATAATGGCTACCGTGGGAGGTGGTAGGGGAAAATTGAATAATCATCATTTTGTGATGTAGTAGTTCACCGTACACAGAAAATAGTATGTTCATTACCTATTAGATGAAGGTGTGTGTAAGTTTATATCTAAAAATTATCATAAAAAACCTAGTATATTTACTATAATGAAGTTTTTATGTAATAATATAATAATTAGAATATAGGGAGTGGGGAATGTAAATGAAATTATAAAGCATGGGAGAAGGTGTTACCTCTTAATCGGGTAACCTCTTTTGTTTGTATCAAAAGTATCCTTGAATTAGTTTCTAACCAAGGTGAGGATTCTATGTATAGGGTAGGTATTTGGATAGACTATTTTTACAGAGTTTTGTGAGCCAATTTGGCTTGAGATGTGTAAGTAAGTAGTAGAGTGCTTTCCATTTTACAGTGGAGGGGGAGTGGAACTTTTGTAAATACCAAAAGGTAATCACTATTGGGGTTTCAATATTACCTAAAGTTCTTCAAAAAAAGAAAAATAATATATTAAATGATAATCATGTCCTAGAAAAACCCCATCCACACAAAAATAGGTGCATTTTAATTATTTTGTTCCTTAACTTCTAAGATTCCCCAAATTTATCATTTTTGGTTTTTATTAAAGAATATGGTTTTATAATCTTATTAATTTAAATAATAAGTCTAAATTAAAGTGAGATTTATTATAAAATATAGATACAATTAATTATTAATATTATATATTATTTTTAAAATTAAATTACCATGTTTTTTGGAAATTAATTTAACAACAAGCATGTGTTATGCGCTAAAATGCTGCTTGAACCCAGACCACGTTGAGAATGTTTTTACAGTATATGGGTAAATAAGTTAATTCTAAAAGATTAATTGTTACACTAATAGACCATATTTAATATTTATTAACACTTAAAAATCACCTGGAAGAATATAGGGTTTTTATTAATTTTAATTCATTTAATAAGATTCATTTATTGTAAAATAACAATAATATAAATTTCAAAATACGATGTATTTTATTGTAATTAAAATATATTAAGTATAAATGTTTATAACATTAAATAATAATATAAATAAATAAATAAAGGAAATAATTAAATCAATTAAATTCACTTTTAATATTTATAGTATCCTTTATATTAGTCAATTATTAACTATATAATCACTACATTGGAGTTTCTTAAGAATTTTAAATACATAAAACATCTCTAAAAATTATTTATAATTTAATATGATAAAAATAACCCATATATATTTCAAAATAATATATATATTAGAATATTTTATTTTTTTACCTATCTTAATGTTTTATAAATGTTAAAGGTAAGGAAAGTTACCTTTTTGTCTTTTTCCTTAATTACCCTTTTATATAGGGCACTACCAGTTAAAAATATTACAATAACCCATATATTTCTAAAAAATTGGGGAAATGGTCAAATATTTTATAACCAAGGTCTTTTGATAAGTTCCCAATTGATTTTGTCCCTTAATATTATGATTTAGTTCCTTATTAATCTTAGTCATACCTTAATCAATGTAATTAATTTTAATCACATTCACTAATCATTTTGGTCAGAAAATTAAGTTGATCTTATTATACCATAAATATAACCCTAATTACATCAGTTTATGTTGAATTTTCAAAATTACAATAAAATAAGTTGAAAAATAAAGATTAACTATAATCCCATAGACGAGGCGAGATAATGAGTTTTTAAAGTTGAAAAATGTTCAAAATTTGTATGTTTCATATTCAATTTTAAATTAAAATTAATGATAATGAACTTTATTACATAAATATATTTATAATTGACCTAATTTGACTCTAAAATAAATATAAAATATAATTTATCATTAATATCTATTTAAAAGAAAATGCTATTTTTAACTAAATTGTAGTAATTTTTACTATTCATCAAAAAAAATTATGTTTCTCAAAAAAATCCCAAAAATTAAATATAATATAATTTAGACATTATGAATTAAAAAATGATGTTTATTTTTAAAAATAAAAATAAAAATTTATTTTTAAAATAGGTTCTTCATTAAAGTCGGTGAAAATCGGTCTTGCGTATAAGGAAAGTTCATTCAGTGTCATAAGTTTAACATTGTTTATAAATCATTCTGACAACAAAATTATATTTATTCTAAATAGAAAATATTTTAATGGCTTTGGGTGTCATATGGGGGGGGGTATTCCAATGTGTTGGAAATGGTAGAGTTTTTTTGATATGGGTTATGGGAGAATACACATGAATGATTTAATTTGGGGGGGGGTTATAAATATATATTTATTATATATTACACAAGTGGTGTTAAAAAAATTATTGCTATAATATGATAATAAGTCATGTTTAGAGAAGAAGTGAAGTGGTGAATTGGTATCAAAAGCATGAGGAAAATAAAATATTTCATTGGTGAAATTTTTATTTAACTTTTATTTCTCATATAAAGAATGAATCAAGTGATCTTAAAGTGAATTATGAATTAATAATTGACTAATATTTATAAAGTTCATTGGTGAAGACATAAGGATGGATTTTGAAGGGGTGTGTTAAAGATTTTAAGTGTTTTCAAAAAAACCAAAGGGAAGTATTATTGGAAAAAAAAAAGTTTTATTTTGGTATATTTTTATTGATAAAAATATTCAAAGTGACTTAAGAAATCATATAATTTTTTAATGGGGTTTTTATGAGTTTTAAGGAATACAGATAAGTTTTTCTAGGTGAATCTCATTCTATTCTACAATATACACCATGATATGCCATGAAATATGTGAAAAATAAGTTATTCAACTTTGATTGGAGGGTTATAACATTATATAGAGGTATCGTGGTGTTATTTCTATATAAGATTAAAAACCTAGAAAGATGTTTGAAACTGGGCATCCTAGAAAATGAATCATTTTTTAATTTTAGGTGTTGGGTAATGATAGGTGGAATTGTGTCATAAGGGATATACCGTATAATTTTTATGTTAATACATGAATTTAAAATTGTGTCATGAAGGTTGTGATTATGTTATAATTTCCTTATTGGTGATATTATCAATGTAGTGAATTGATGGGTTTTATTGGTTTATCATATGAAAAAATGTAGTGAAAGAAAATCCAAAACTGTTCTTGGTCTTTTAAAAATAAAATAAAACTTTAATATAAAAAAAGAGAATAAACATTAATACCTTGATAAAAATAAGCTTGGTATTCATTATTTGATGGAATACACTTGATTTTAATCAGTGGAGCATTAAAATTAAACTTTTTACCTCATAGGGGACTGCACTGACTAAAGGATACTAGATATTTTTTTGAGGATCCCTAAATATTGAAGGGGTTCTAGAATCTTCACCAAGTGATAAACTATGTATTAGGAGGGAGAGAGTAACATGATTGTTTCATACAATTAGATATATCCAATATGAGGGATCTCATCCCATTATGTATCCATACTCAATGTGTTTTTTCAATGAAATGAATTGACCATATTCAATGTATCGAAATATTCAATGTATTGACATACATTTTTTTCCCATTAGTCTTATTTAATGAATTTATTTGATGAAGGAAATCCATTTAATCTTTTCATAATGATTATATTTAATCAATCCATAATAGATTGTAACCTATTATGCCATGTCGTAATATGTATAATCCTAAATCCATTCATATGTTGTAGTTCACATCCAACAAACTTCATCTTTCACTAATATCCCATATAGACACTATTGAAAACATTATAACTTTGGGAATGTATCCAAATCATCTTTCTGATATAGTTATATCAAAATGCATTTTAATTTTAAATAAATAATTATTACAAAACATAATCCTTAACCAATGGCCTAATAATGTGACCTTGTGAGACTGAATGGAACTGATTTTTTTTTGAAATCCATATTTCATATTTATAAGATAATTATTGCCTCTAGCAAAGAATTAGTTCTTCACCAACTACAGAGGGGTCTAGTGTGATATTTATAAAACATAATAATATCTCTATATGAAAATTTACAACACAATATGTATCATATAAATCTTATATAAAGATATATAATCTTTTTTTATTCACCTAAAGTGATCATCAAACCTAGAACATATTAATATCGTGTAGGAGATATCATATTTTCTTAATCCTTTGAAATAGATTGACTATGTTAATGAATTTATTTTATTTCATTTATATAATAGATAAGTACATCACATGTACCTCTTCTAAGTAGCTAATAAAATTATATACGAACTAACTAATCATGTAAATGTATTTACTCAATATAATTCATTGAATGTCCAAACTTATTCACTCATCATACAAGTGGAGAAATTCCATTTTGGATGTTCTCTAACCGAAGACATGATTAGTGACATAACCAACCATCCCCTAACTAGCTATACTACTTTCAAATTATGTAACAATGTAAAAAAATTAGGAAGGTTATCATACCATGCATCTTACCAATACCATGTATGGACTAATAACAAGTATACACCTTTATGTATATAAATAACCATATGACATTACATGGGATATTCTTAAGCGGGTTAGACCAAGTAATAAGTCTCAAATTATAACCTAATTAATCTATTCTACTTATATCATATACAACCATTTACAATGAGTAAAAATAATCCATTCATTCTTATCATAACATATAATCACAACCCATACTACTTTGTGATGATCATTAATTAGGGAAAACTCAAAATTGTACATCGAGGGGATATAATCATTCGACTGTTCATGTAAAATAAATTATATCATACATGAATGAATGATAAAAAGGGATTTTTATTAATATAATATCATGATATGATATACAACCATTACATCAATCTCTTATTCATTGATGACCTATATAAATAACATGACCCTCATGTTGTTGATATAGTAATGTATTATTCAAATTATATACTATATTATCCTCTCTAGCCACCCAAAAAATCTTTAGATCACACAAATCAATGATCTACCATATGGGATGGTATTTATGAAGGATTTATTTGGTATTTCTGTGAGATAATGGTTCCTTTTCCAAAGTAATAGCTCATTTTTTTCAAAATAAACTTCAATTTATCCGTCAATTATATAAATCACTCCAAGTTTAAAGATAAAATTTTTATCAAAACATATTCCTTGAAAGCCTCAGATATAGTGATATAATCTCCATCTATTGTTCTATTTTCTATGGTGGATTGTTTGAAACTATACTAAGTGATAAATCCAATATTTGGAAAAAATAAGAAACATGATCGATACTTTATATAACCTTTTTTTTCTAAGATTGGAAACTCCCATATCTATAATGTTTTACACATATTCCATCTTCTCCTCTAAATACCAAGAACAAATATTAAGTTTTTCTCAACAACTTAATAATTATCTCTATATAAATCTAGTGACACTCACAAGGATTATATTGGTATCTACTCATAATAATAAAAAAATATACAACATCATGTAAGGTACATAACATATAATACATGATAGAACATATGGTGGATGCATAGAGAATTCTATACATCCTTTCTATCTCTTCAAAAGGATCCTATCTCTTTTTCATATGCATGCCATATAACACAGGTGAGGAACCCTTCTTGGAGTTATCCAGGGTAAACCAATTTAGTACTTTACCAGTGTATGTGTCATGAAAAAGTCCAAGTAGAGTCTTAGATATATCTTTATATATTCTCAAACCGATTATGTAGGAAACTTCCTTGATGTATTTCATTGATAATAATTTTCCCAGTCACACCTTCACAGAGTGAAGCGTTGGGATATAATTTCTGATAATTATTACGATATCCACATATAAAAATAGAAACAAAACCACTATCCTTTTAATATTCTTATACAAAAATGAATCATTTTTAGTTTTTATTATGAAACTAAAATCTTTTATTGCATTATCAAACCAAATATTCCAATTATGAGAAGATTTATTTAGTGCATAAATGGATCATTATAACTTTCATACATTAGTAGTCTCATTTGTAACTTCAAAACCTTTGGGTTGTATCATATACACATCCTCAAAATAATTACCATTAAGGAATGAAATTATTACATCCATATGACATATATTGTAAACATAATGAATTTTTATGTAAATAAAAATTCAAACGGTCTTTATTATCACAACATGTGAAAATATTTCTTCATATTCAATACCATGAATTTTTTGAAACTATTTCCACCAATCTTGACTTATAGGTAGACACCTTATAAATCCCACTTTCACCCTATTGGTCATACACCCTTAGGTGCACTCACCAAGTTCCAAACCTGGTTCATGTACATGGATCCCATCTTAGATTCTATGGATTTTAACCATTTCTTAGAATCACCACTCTCAATGGACTCAAAATTAGTGGTAGGTTTATATCCTATGAATATTAATTAATCATTATTTTAAATGAGAAATCAATATATATATATATATATATATAGGATTCTTAAAAAATCATACTAGACCTTTAAGGTAATTATGTAACTTCATTCAGTTATTTTACCACAATTCTTTATGGAACCATCCCAATTTCCAGATCATGAACACTTTCTATTTTTTTCTTAATCATATCTATGTTTTACATTACTCCCATTAAAACCTTGATCAATGTAATACTTCAAAAGGAAATAACCATGTTAGGCTATAGATAGTTTGGTTTTAGTAGGGTTATAAATGTAATATCCTAATGTTTCTTTTTTTAACAAAAAATAAGCATTCTCATAATTAGGGTCAATCTTATTAGAATGCAATCACAATCCAATCACAATATGAGAACTTCATAGCCATAAATCATCATAAAATACAAATTGGGATGTTTACCATTCCATATATCATATGGTATCACTATAACTGATTTAGATGAAATGTGGTTAAGTTAGAATTCATTAGTGTAACGCCCCGACCCCAGCTACCCAGAGTCGGTGCATTACTTCGTAACATTGGCATGATCACAAAAGATCAAGTCTCGAAAGACCGATTAGTTTAGTAGACTTGGAAACACTAGATACATTCGTAAACGTTACATTACATCATAAAGTGAAAAACTACAATAACAAAGTCTCCATAGTCCACACTCATATCCTCTTCTGTCTATCCCTGCAGGTTATTCATAAAATACTTCTTCACGTCCTGGAAAATATTAAAACATTGAAAGGGGTGAGCTCAGATGCTCAGTAAGGATAACAATATTGCGGAAGCTTTCATAAATAAACATTAACATTTAAGGCAATGTACAACTAAAACAAAAGCCTTTTAAACTTGAACTTCAACATAACATGGCAAAAGTAAAATGAGATAATGCTATTCAATTCTTCACATGGATATTCTACTGGTCGAATAATCACATGAAATATCAATAACCACTTTCATAATGAGGGAATGTATAATGCCGGACATTCTGAAACATTTTGTCAAGGCCTCGGCCAAGACGTCTAAAATGATTAAGGCCTCGGCCAAAACCATAAATCAAATTGGGAAAGGGCCTCATCCAATTCCACGTCTAGTTGTCTCATGAGACCTACCGATGCATCGAGGAGCTATAGCGGGCTCCACCCGTCACTTTTTATGTCCAATACATTCCTCATATGAATAGGTTTAAACATATCATAAACCATAACATAATCGTATCACATAAAACATGCATAAAGGAGACATAACATTTCCAAATTTCAATCACAAGATATCAATACAACATATTGATATAATAAAAACGCTTTCAAAACCATTTTCAATACCAAAATAAAAGAAAGTTAAAACTTTGTATTTATTTTTCATTAAAACAATGATGGCTTGTAGAGGAAGCCGAAACTCAAATAATGGTCACGGTGGCGGAGAAGTCGTTTTCACCACTTAAGTACGGAAAGAAAAACATTCCCTTTTTGTCGTTTAGTAAAACGCTTCGTATAAAAAAAGATTCCTTTTGAATAAACGTAAAAGTCAAAGGGGTTTATACACCGTATAAAAGAAAGTTGTGTATAAAACCAAATATGACTCAATGAAAGGAGATTGAGACGAAGTCCTTAAAAAGATCATTTTTAAAATAAAATAGATCTATTATGTGTATTCACTATAGGTACACATAAGGAAAGTAAAAATACAAAATAATACATAATAATATCATGACATAATTGGAAATTAGGAGATTAACCCAAAGAATGGAAGTTGGGTTAAGAAGTTCCCTTACAAATAAAATAGATCTATTATGTGTATTCACTATAGATACACATAAAGAAAGTAAAAATACAAGATAGGACATAATAATATCATGACGTAATTTGAAAGTAGGAGATTAACCCAAAGAATTGAAGTTGGGTTAAGAAGTTCCCTTACCTCGTGTCTGACTTGAATCAACCGTTCTTTAACCTCCTGAATAATAAACTAGAGTTAATATATACCTTATTAATAACCATTTTCAATTTCATTATCCTTATTATATCACTTATTACAATGATATGAACATTATGTAATTATTTAAGTTAATAACGGTCGTTTTGTCGATCATTGGTACTTGAGTCAACAATAAACTTCTTATAATTACAAGTTGTTTATGTGGTAGAATATCCATTATCTCCAGAATTATATTCATGATTTAGATGTCATATATATCTCATATATCCAGTATATACATTCATTTATAATATTACGTAACATTTAGAGGTAAGAAATGAAATGCACCGTTCATGGAGACGGTAAGCCGTACGTACGCATGAACGCTACTTTCATTTAAATTTCATATTTAATGGAATGAAATCATAATGATATAAATGTATAATATAATTCCAGTATAATATAGTGTATAATACCATTTAATCCATCCTTTATATATCCCACATATGGCATTAACGATTCAAATCACTTTGAGGGGGCGGTAGTCCGCACTTCCTAAAATGAAATTATCGCGTTTTACCCATAATGGAAATCATAAAGTATGCCATAAATGAGAAATACAGAAGCATAATTAAAACATAAACATATTATATATCATATATAAAAATAGTTACATCTTAATGGCCACCTTTGAAGGTGTTATATGAGTGTTGAACAATCATCATTTCGTGAGGCAGAAATTCGCCATCCACAGAAACCGTATGTTCTTTAACCATTAGATGTAGGTGGGTGTAAGTGTAGCTCGAATCCTTCTTATAACAACATCCTAGTATATTGAGGATACTGGTTTTGTTACAAAAGAAATGAATAAAAAGAGTTTAGGGGGTTGGAGAAGAAAAATAAAACAAAACAACATTAGAGAAGACATTACCTCAAAATCGGGTAACTCTTTTTGATTTGAGCCAAAGGCTTCCTTGGGAAGGGTTAGGCCCAAAGTGAGGCTTATAGGAGTAAGGGAGAGAAGTGGAGAGAGTATTTTGGCAGAGGTTGGCCGAGCCAAATGTCTTTAAAGTGTAAATGAGGTGGGATAGGTGGGGGCCTTTTATAAGTGGAGAGGAGGGACACTTTTGGAAAGATTGAAATGTTACATTATTTCACAATGCTTTTCGGATTCTAAAGGTCCCAAACTTATATAATTCGAGGCTAAGGTGATAAGGTTTCGAAATCTCCTCATCCAATAGGCTTTGGACAAGTGTAAGCCTTGGATTTTGCATTATCTTCTCATTTTATTTAAATCGTTAAATAATGAGGTCATCGCTGCATCATAATGATGTCATATACAATTTAATTTATTTAATGTCTAAAAATTATAAAAAAATACTATGATGTAGGAAATATTTTTAGATTTCTAATGAATATTTATAGTCAAAATTTGGACTTGTGTAACCCCACTTAAAAACTGTTTTAGTAAAATAACTCATGTTTGTGTCAATTTAATTTTAACATTAAATAAATATATATTAATGTCATTTTCCAACTAAAGTGGCTCCATGGGGTCCCCAAGGTGGCCCATGGGTTGTCTTGGTTGGCCATGACTCATCCAATAGGAGTATGACAAGTGTCATGCTCATCTCATATTATTAAAACATTATTTGTACCTTAAACTACACTAATTACCTCTAATCGCGATTAAGAACTTAAAAGTAACTATTCACCAAAAAATTATTTTAATCTCATTGAACCACATTTTACTTCTTAATGAAAACCATGTATGTCGGATTTTTGAAAATCAAATCACAGAAGTGATAATATTTCATTTAAACGAAAAATCAGTTATTTAACTACCACTTAGTGGTTTCACTATTCATAAAAAATTGAAGTTTTTCAGAATAAGGCCAAAATTTCACCCTAAGCTATAATTGATATTCCGAATTCAAAAATGATGTCTATTTTAAAAAATTCCAAACATATAAGTTGCATTAATTAATTTTATAATTAATTCCCGCTGTTACGACAAATAGCGTGTTTTTAAGAAACAATTTATATCAAAAGATTGGCAATTGTTTATGTCCAATTTCAATGTTAAATTAATTATAATGACCACCATTGGATAAAATGGTAAAAATATATTCTAATTATACCTTAAAACCACTAAATAGTATAATTTATCACAATAAATTATTTTGATTAAAAAAGTTGTTTTAAAGTATTTTTCACTATTCATAAAAATTTGTTCTCAGAAAAATACCAAAAATTCAACATAGGCTAATTTCAATATTAAGAAACCAAAAATGAAGTCCATTTTGAAATATAAAATTTCTATAATTTTAAAAAGTGGTTATTACTATTCATAATGGCTACTTTGATTAGTCGCGGTGTTTTAGAACTCGAAGTTGCGTACAATGCAAGCTATTGCATTATTGAATGAGAAGCGTATTGTGGAAGCTCGGGGTGTTACATTCTCCCCTCCTTAAATAAATTGCATCCTCACAATTTGAAATTTTTCGTTGAAAATAAAAGGTTGAAAAGAGAAAATACCTTTGAGGAAAACCCACATCGGAAATAAGGTTAATAGATATATAACATTAAAAGAAAGCAGGATAAGTACAAAGGTCACCCGATATATCCCATTCTAGGATTATATGAAAATATGGATATGGAGGAGAAACAAACCATCAAGGTCTGATGGAGAGTTATGGAAAACAGGATTAGTAGAAAGTTTAACCACAATAAAATCACAAACTTGTGATTGGTTAAACGGTCATTGAATCCCCAGTTGGAAAAGTTAACCGACAACATTTTTGTTTTAAGTTACCTTTTATAATGTTGAGGAATTTATTTAGGAGATTTACTAAGAACGTAAGGGAATATACATACTTGTTATGTATACTTTCATTCATTAATAAATTTTTACCACAAACCCAACTTTTACTCCAAATGGTAACGGAACTCAAAAATATTCTATTTATCCTAATTGTATAAGGTTCCAAATGTTAACACATACCATTTAGATTAGTAAAACTATTTTTTAATAACCAGGGACTTCCTGTAGGCTAGTGGTAGGAAATAAAGGCCTGTCGCACTATGCTTGTGGGTTCGATTCCTGCAGCTTTGTCCGACGCGACGGGTTATTCCCCACCCTGCAGGTTGTCCTTTTCCTAAAACTATAGTATTATAATACTCCAAAAATAATCTTCAGAAATTCTTTAACCTTAAACAATACTATCCATGGTTCAACTTAATCCATTCCAACCTTAATAGTTATCCAAAATACCTCCGTCCAGACTTTCTCTAAAAGGTCTCTAAATTCCAAAATCAATTGTAACATCAGATTCCCCAAACAAAGAAAAGTTTCTCTTATTGTCACATACTAAAAATATGATTACCTTAATCATATTAAAACCTTACTGAAATCAACAAGTACTGCAGTACAATCCATATATATATATATCACATTATTCTTATAACCAAAATATAATCCTTGAGTCCAAAAGCACCAATACATTAATTATTCCGCTTCAACTGTAGTCACAACATAAGATTGGCCTTGATCCCTTGGCCTTTTCTGAGGTCAGTTTCCTTGACACTTAGGACATTCATTTGCATAATGCCCTGTTTCCCTACAATTGTAGCATTCAACTTTGACAGCCTCTTTCTTTCCCTTACAATCACGAGCCTGGTGACCCTTTTCTCCACATTTATAACAAACTCCCATTCCTTTTAGGCATGTACCAGGGTGATTCTTCCCACAATTATCACATAATGGAAAATCCTTCTTTCCCTTTTTCCCTTTATCTGTCTCTTGTTCCCCCGTTCTCTTCTTCTCTTGCTTTACTTTGTTGTCATAAGACTTAGAGAATTCCTTTTCTGTCTTGATAGCACACGAGACAATATCTTCATATGATGAGAAGGATTGTGATACTAAAGCTCAACGGAGAAATGGTTTTAACCCATCAAAGAAACGATCAATCTTACTCCTTGGGTTATGTATATAATCGGCAGCATGCCTCGCTAACCTTGTAAAGTTAGCCTCATACTTTGCGACATTCTCATCCTCCTTCTTCCTCAAACTCAGAAATTGCCTTTCCATATCTGCTCGATGGTCACGAGGAAAGTATTTTTCTAAGAAAAGCTCTTTGAACTCCCTCCATTCCATATTTGATACGTCATCATCTTTCTTTGTGTTTTGAATCAGCGACCACCACTGATCGACATCTCCAGTGAGGCGGTAAACTGCCATGACAACCTTCTCCCTTTCACTACTCCCCAAGGCATGGAATATTTTCTCTAAGGAATTTATCCATTGCTCAGCTACTATAGGATTTGTACTCCCATTGAAGGTTGGTGGTTGTTGCCTCATGAAGCGGTCTAACATTGATCCTCCACGTTGCGGATCAGGGTGCTCCATACGAGTAAGGTTATTATTCATAACCTGCGTGAGTTGTCCCAGTACGGTGAGAAGCTGATCGGCACCAGTTGTATCACTAGCTCCACCATAATTATCTTGAGCAGGAGGGAAATCCCTGCATGGAGTGCGTGCATTGATACAGTTTCCATTCCTTCCACTAGGCGCCATTTCTAAACAATGTCATAAACTAGATTAGTTTATGAATCAAAATACATAATTCCATACTTGTTAAACACTTTACATAAATTGAACTATTTATGGATATAATCCATAATCATAAAAAGAAATGTTTTCTTTGAGGAAGTATGTACTCATAACCCTTCATAGTGGTTTGTAAATAAAATGAGAATTATCCTAAGCATATCCCCCGGGAGTGTCGTAACCAAGAGTGCAGCAAGGCCCGTTGTCGTGCACCAGTTCCCGTTCGAGTCTAGCTCAAAGCGGTGTTTTCGGGTTTTACCCCTAGGTACATCTGTGCCAGAGCTGCCTCTACCTGCTCGTATCCAGACAGGGATGTATTGCTCGGAAAACTCATAACATCTCTATAATACCAAAATTCTAGGAAGTTCTTCTATACTAATCCTCAAAGTCTATCTTTGGGCTATGTGCTCTAATCAGAGTTTATCTAAATCTAGCTTCCAAGGTTAGTACTAAACTGCCTCTGATACCAACTGTAACGCCCTGACCCCAGCTACCCAGAGTCGGTGCATTACTTCGTAACATTGGCATGATCACAAAAGATCAAGTCTCGAAAGACCGATTAGTTTAGTAGCCTTGGAAACACTAGATACATTCGTAAACGTTACATTACATCATAAAGTGAAAAACTAAAATAACAAAGTCTCCATAGTCCACACTCATATCCTCTTCTGTCTATCCCTGCAGGTTATTCATAAAATACTTCTTTACGTCCTGGAAAATATTAAAACATTGAAAGGGGTGAGCTCAGATGCTCAGTAAGGATAACAATATTGCGGAAGCTTTCATAAATAAACATTAACATTTAAGGCAATGTACAACTAAAACAAAAGCCTTTTAAACTTGAACCTCAACATAACATGGCAAAAGTAAAATGAGATAATGCCATTCACTTCTTCACATGGATATTCTACTGGTCGAATAATCACATGAAATATCAATAACCACTTTCATAATGAGGGAATGTATAATGCCGGACATTCTGAAACATTTTGTCAAGGCCTCGACCAAGACGTCTAAAATTATTAAGGCCTCAGCCAAAACCATAAATCAAATTGGGAAAGGGCCTCGGCCAATTCCACGTCTAGTTGTCTCATGAGACCTACCGATGCATCGAGGAGCTATAGCGGGCTCCACCCTTCACTTTTTATGTCCAATACATTCCTCATATGAATAGGTTTAAACATATCATAAACCATAACATAATCGTATCACATAAAACATGCATAAAGGAGACATAACATTTCCACATTTCAATCACAAGATATCAATACAATATATTGATATAATAAAAACGCTTTCAAAACCATTTTCAATACCAAAATAAAAGAAAGTTAAAACTTTGTATTTATTTTTCATTAAAAAAATGATGGCTTGTAGAGGAAGCCGAAACTCAAATAATGGTCACGGCGGCGGAGAAGTCGTTGTCACCACATAAGTACGAAAAGAAAAACATTCCCTTTTTTTCGTTTAGTAAAACGCTTCGTATAAAAAAAGATTCCTTTTGAATAAACGTAAAAGTCAAAGGGGTTTATACACCGTATAAAAGAAAGTTGTGTATAAAACCAAATATGACTCAATGAAAGAAGATTGAGACGAAGTCCTTAAAAAGATCATTTTTAAAATAAAATAGATCTATTATGTGTATTCACTATAGGTACACATAAGGAAAGTAAAAATACAAAATAATACATAATAATATCATGACATAATTGGAAATTAAGAGATTAACCCAAAGAATGGAAGTTGGGTTAAGAAGTTCCCTTACAAATAAAATAGATCTATTATGTGTATTCACTATAGATACACATAAAGAAAGTACAAATACAAGATAAGACATAATAATATCATGACGTAATTTGAAAGTAGGAGATTAACCCAAAGAATTGAAGTTGGGTTAAGAAGTTCCCTTACCTCGTGTCTGACTTGACTCAACCGTTCTTTAACCTCCTGAATAATAAACTAGAGTTAATATATACCTTATTAAGAACCATTTTCAATTTCATTATCCTTATTATATCACTTATTACAATGATATGAACATTATGTAATTATTTAAGTTAATAACGGTCGTTTTGTCGATCATTAGTACTTGAGTCAACAATAAACTTCTTATAATTACAAGTTGTTTATGTGGTAGAATATCCATTATATCCAGAATTATATTCATGATTTAGATGTCATATATATCTCATATATCCATTATATACATTCATTTATAATATTACGTAACATTTAGAGGTAAGAAATGAAATGCACCGTTCATGGAGACGGTAAGCCGTACGTACGCATGAACGCTACTTTCATTTAAATTTCATATTTAATGGAATTAAATCATAATGATATAAATGTATAATATAATTCCAGTATAATATAGTGTATAATACCATTTAATACATCCTTTATATATCCCACATATGGCATTAACGATTCAAATCACTTTGAGGGGGCGGTAGCCCGCACTTCCTAAAATGAAATTATCGCGTTTTACCCATAATGGAAATCATAAATTATGCCATAAATGAGAAATACAGAAGCATAAGTAAAACATAAACATATTATATATCATATATAAAAATAGTGACATCTTAATGGCCACCTTTGAAGGTGTTATATGAGTGTTGAACAATCATCATTTCGTGAGGCAGAAATTCGCCATCCACAGAAACCGTATGTTCTTTAACCATTAGATGTAGGTGGGTGTAAGTGTAGCTAGAATCCTTATTATAACAACATCCTAGTATATTGAGGATACTGGTGTTGTTACAAAAGAAATGAATAAAAAGAGTTTAGGGGGTTGGAAAAGAAAAATAAAACAAAACAACATTAGAGAAGACATTACCTCAAAATCGGGTAACTCTTTTTGATTTGAGCCAAAGGCTTCCTTGGGAAGGGTTCTGCCCAAAGTGAGGCTTATAGGAGTAAGGGAGATAAGTGGAGAGATTATTTTGGTAGAGGTTGGCCGAGCCAAATGGCTTGAAAGTGTAAATGAGGTGGGAGAGGTGGGGGCCTTTTATAAGTGGAGAGGAGGGGCACTTTTGGAAAGATTGAAATGTTACATTATTTCACAATGCTTTTCGGATTATAAAGGTCCCACACTTATATAATTCAAGGATAAGGTGATAAGGTTTCGAAATATCCTCATCCAATAGGCTTTGGACAAGTTTAAGCCTTGGATTTTGCATTATCTTCTCATTTTATTTAAATCGTTAAATAATGAGGTCATCGCTGCATCATAATGATGTCATATATAATTTAATTTATTTAATGTCTAAAAATTATAAAAAAAATACTATGATGTAGGAAATCGTTTTATATTTCTAATGAATATTTATAGTCAAAATTTGGACTTGTTTAACCCCACTTAAAAACTGTTTTAGTAAAATAACTCATGTTTGTGTCAATTTAATTTTAACATTAAATAAATATATATTAATGTCATTTTCCAACTAAAGTGGCTCCATGGGGTCCCCAAGTTGGCCCATGGGTTTTCTTGGTCGTCCATGACTCATCCAATAGGAGTATGACAAGTGTCATGCTCATCTCATATTATTAAAACATTATTTGTACCTTAAACTACACTAATTACCTCTAATCGCGATTAAGAACTTAAAAGTAACTATTCACCAAAAAATTATTTTAATCTCATTGAACCACATTTTACTTCTTAATGACAACCATGTATGTCGGATTTTTGAAAATCAAATCACAGAAGTGGTAATATTTCATTTAAACGAAAAATCAGTTATTTAACTACCACTTAGTGGTTTCACTATTCATCAAAAATTGAAGTTTTTCAGAATAAGGCCAAAATTTCACCCTAAGCTATAATTGATATTCTGAATTCAAAAATGATGTCTATTTTACAAAATTCCAAACATATAATTTGCATTAATTAATTTTATAATTAATTCCCGCTGTTACGACAAATAGCGTGTTTTTAAGAAACAATTTATATCAAAAGATTGGCAATTGTTTATGTCCAATTTCAATGTTAAATTAATTCTAATGACCACCATTGGATAAAATGGTAAAAATATATACTAATTATACCTTAAAACCACTAAATAGTATAATTTATCACAATAAATTATTTTGATTAAAAAAGTTGTTTTAAAGTATTTTTCACTATTCATAAAAATTAGTTCTCAGAAAAATACCAAAAATTCAACATAGGCTAATTTTGATATTCCGAAACCAAAAATGAAGTCCATTTTGAAATATAAAATTTCTATAATTTTAAAAAGTGGTTATTACTATTCATAACGGCTACTTTGATTAGTCGCGGTGTTTTAGAACTCGAAGTTGCGTACAATGCAAGCTATTGCATTATTGAATGAGAAGCGTATCGTGGAAGCTCGGGGTGTTACAATTAGTCTCTGGTGTATAACCCCAAAATATAATAGGAAGGTCACATAGAATCATTATATATCAAAAAATTTTAAAAATGGTATTATTTTTATTCTAAAATAAAACATTCCATTATAGGGTTTAAGGAAAAGTGGGTTGTGAAACAATTATACAATCTCTTGTATGATCAATGGATTTCTGGAATATGTATTGACCACTAAAATATGTTATAATTTTTTTTACATATACCTAGTTGATTTTGAAATTCATTCTAAAAAAATTTAAACATATTAATATATTCAAACTTCTTATTCATCAGATAAAAAAACCATATTGACAAAATTTATGAGTAAAAGTAACACAGAACTTATAACCTTTAATTTATTATGTACTCATAGATCTACATATATAATTATGAATGAGATCTAATAATCCACTATCCCTATCACCTTTTCCACAAAAGGTTCTTTGGCCATATTTCCCCATAAACCAGATTCAAAATTCTCAATTGAATCATAATTCAATGGTTCCAATAATCCATATTTATGGAATCTCTTGGATTTAATTATCATTTATATATCTAATTATACATTTTCAATGGTTTGTGGAATTATAATCAGCCATAATGTTCTTATTCTGATTTCTAGAAACAATATTTTCCAAGTTTATATTACATTATTCATTTATCATATTACCAAATCCAAAAAAATATTTCATTCTTATTTATAGATTTTTTTCTTAATAGTGAATGGAAATTGCTTCTTACCCAAACAAGATACATGAATCAAATTTATATTTATGGTTGTAACATAATAAATTTTTTATAATTATAGGATTAATTTAGATGTAATGTGAAATAATTTAATTCAACCTATAATATAGAAAATTATTCTATATTATTGACATGATGTTCTACCACCATTCATCAACTCCATCATATATTTGTGTTTGTGTTTATTAGCATAATTTTTTGATTCAAACCATGCATCTAAAACACATGACTAATAATTAGTGGAATAGAAATCTATATTTAATCATGACTTACACTAGGTATTTCCTAAATAATACATGACTATTGAGGTTGGGAAATATACCGATCATAACAATTATTATTCTAGGAAAGCTGAGAAAGTAACTCCAAAACCAAATCCACCATGTTGATAAAATCCTGTCCATTCCACTGGAATCCTAACCATCAGCGCTTCCTAAATTGTGAAATCCAAATAAAATTCCATGAATATAGTACAATACGACAATTAGGGGGTTCTTATCTGAGCATGACCTACCCAACATGATAACTTGGAATCATGTATATATTTCTTTCCTTATATAAGATAACACAAAGGTACTCAGTTGAGATTTATATACCTAGTTTGATGATCATGTTATTGATTAGTTCCTCTTTATAAGGATTATCAAACTTAGTATTTGGGGTGTTTTCTTTTAAAAATCCATAGCTATTTATTATACACCATATTGATATTAAATTAAAAAATATTGCATCTTATGAAATATTTATCTTTTCAAGTATTATTAATTTTTTGTATGCTTATTAAAGAACCTATTTTTTCCATTTAAGACATTGAAATACTTCTACATATATCTTCAAATCTAGGAGTAGAGAGGATGTAAAATTTTAAGACCTATTATGCCCAGAATTTATTTTATAAAAATATATTAAATATATTATCTATTATGAATGTAGAGTTTATTAAATAAAATATAAATCTTATAAGAAATATTGGATTAAAAATATGAGACCATAGTTGAGTTTGTAACATGATGGTTACCATAGGTGTGACCTAAAGTTGGTCGGCGCATAGTGGTCAGATATTTTGATTGCTGGTGGGTGAATTTAGTAAAAAATAAATAATTAAATTCATTTATTTTATTTTATTAACCTAATTAATTTTATTCTATAAAATCCCCCTTATGTAAAATAATCTATGTTTATCCATATAAAACTAGGGAGGAATGATATATGTTCTTCCTCCTCTATTGAAGAATCAACATCGAATAATGATGAACCTCTGGATTAATGAAGATTGAAGCGCAACGAGTAAAATTACTCTTATAAATCATTAGTGAGTGTGTTCTTCAAATAAAAAAGATCCTATATATAGTAAGGGATCATAAATCCATGTATTATTCCCTTATTTATTAAATTTACTAAGGAGACTCATATTAATTATTCCACATGTGCCTAAATTGAGCTATTGCATGCACCCATGTATTAACATTAATTTTATTATTCAATTTCTCACCCTAAAACCCAAATTTTGTATCTTTTGGCCTATAATTTTTTCCCAATGACCACTGAACCTATTTATTTCTTATGAATTTCTCCCTTAGTTCTTATCATTAGTCATCACTGGGCCCAGAGGTTGCGATTCGACATTATCGGGCAGGACTGAGCCTGATCAGGCCACCAGATTCATGGAGAATTCACACAAAATAAATAGAATGAAAAATAAGTGATGGAATTGATATGATTTTGGGTTTTGGGTGATTTATTTTATAATCTGAATCCAAATCAATTATTGAGGCAATGAGTTTTGCATTGTATGAGTTGTACGAGGCATGCAGGTTCGTGAAGGAAGAACCAGAGATTGATTCCAGCCGTCACAGGAACAAAAATGTTCGGCCAAAGTTAAATCCATTGTTTTCAAGTGATTTGGAAGTGAAATCCATGGATATTTAGACAAATATATAGAATAAATATCAGATCCAATTTTTTGTGAAAGATGCAACTACACATCGTCTATTCCAAAGAACGCATGGCTTGTAGGGACCAGACTATGGTGGCTAGGGTTTCAAAAATTCATAAGTATCACATGTAGTGTGGGACCCCACATACCATGTTACACTTGTACTAGAGAAATGTAATGCACTATGGAAAAACATGGGAAAAAAGGCCAAGAACACACAATGTGCTGAAGTATATGGACATATGTAAAGTACACGAAAATGACATGGGAGCACAAGAAGGACCATGGGTGGCTGATGTATGACTTTTATTCAATATACACACCTTATATGGATACATGGTATATTATCCATGTTTCTTTAGGGACATAGAAAGGTGATGGAGTGGGGATACATGCCACGTGTGTCCCCTTACAATGTCATGTGCCCCTTCTTTCCTTCTGAGTAATTTTCAACCACTCATATCTCCTTTAGTTGGACTTAGATTTTTGCCAGTGAGTAGGCAATATTGAGTGTTTTCCTATGTATAAATTGATGATATAATTCCTAGTGATTTTAGATATAATATGCGATATATTCTGAGTGGGATGCTTATTTAGGCAATGCTCGATGAAGGTAGTTGTCAAGCATGATCACGAGAGGAAATAGAATGGAAATCTATTACTGGGATAGGGAATGGGTCCTATGGATACTAATAGAGTGGAATCCACCTACAGGATGATCAATGGGTCCTCTATCTAATCTCATAGTTTCAACCTCCTTTTGGGTAGGGAATGAGTCCTCAACCTATCCACTAATTGGAACCCTCCTTTAGAGTAAAGGCATGGCTCCTCGACTATGAGAGTGTCACCCTCTAGTCGGGCCTGGCATGGGTCCATTTTCTACTATCTGAGTGGAACCCTCATACGGATTTTGGGCATGGGTCTGAGAATAATCTAGTGGAACCCTATATTTATGATGGGAATGGGTTATATACTAAATATTAGAGTTTTATCCTCCAGCTGAGTGGGGAAAGGGTACTCTACCGATTACTTCAGTGGAACCCTTATATGGAGTTAGGGAATGGGTCCTCAACCATCATAGTAGAACCCTCATACCAAGATATGTAATGGGTCTTCTAGATATCTCTTGAGTGGAACCATCCTATTGTACCAGGGCATGGGTCCTCTATATAGAGATTATCGCACATGGTTGTGTGACACAGTGGTGATGTGTGGCTATGATTGGATGTTTTCTTATGGGATTATGTGCAAGATGTTTAGCATATTTGATGGAATTTTGAAATAGAAGGAACTCTTTCTAGGGCTAGTATGTGTGATCAAGATCTCATTCTTTCACGTATGGGTTTAATTTCTTTTATCATATATATATATATATATATCCATGTCATTGTATTTTTTTACTCACATGCTTTGGGTTGAGTTGGCTACTATCTATATATTTATATCATGTATCTTACAAATCCACCTTCAGATTTTAGGGAGTTCTATAGGGTATGTATATACTCACCCCTACATGGGATTTTACCACACATTTCATGTCTTATACAGACGACAGACAGGTCAGTGGTGACTACCGATGAGCTTAGGGATACCTGGTGTATTGGACCTTGTACAGTGGATGGAGCATGGAGATAAAGAGTTGGGATGTCTCAACACATTTACTTTCATTTTTTGTTCTTTTGAGATGTATTTATGGTTGGGAGTTTATTTTTTTCCATTTACATTTAGTTTTCACTATCATATTCTTGTACACCCTAAAGCCTTTTCATGTTCGGTTTGTATTCTTGCCATTAAATATTTTTATTATTATTACTATACACTTTTTTTGAGATGGTCTAGTATGTACTTACTGGTACATTATGTAATGGCCTCCCCATGTTAGATATTTCTTTTCTCACTTTTGGCCTGCCTCTATCCCATGGAGGTAGGCTTGGGGTAGTTGTGTCTCAAGCACTGTTGGGTCGAGTCACAAAATTTTGGTATAAAAAAACTTAATTTCTTGAGATGGTGGTTAGAGTACACACCTTGTGAGGATTTAGTTGGGATCTAGGAAAAAAATTTCAACATGTTTTGAAGGTGGATCTCTGGATATATAATCAACTATTTGAGTAGAGGCCAACATATCCATTCACAAAGACCTTGACAACCAATTTTTCAACATGGCATACCAAGACATTAGTTACAGGGATAAATGATACATGAATCATATTGGATTGAGTCTTCTAATTCCCTTATTGATTCAAATAACCATTTTTTATATAGATTCCCATCTTACTATAGTATGTCTTGATTATAATTTTAAAACACTTCAGCGACAATAGAAAACCAGGTTACTAGTCCTCGATCATGATGATGATATAATGAGTGACGAGGCTTCAGTTCTAGGTCCATCCTCTAAGAGACTTCCTCTAGGTGGATAGGTAGCGTCACCCTAAGTTGTTCAGTAGTGGATCATATTAGTAGGACATGCTGAGGATGTGCTCATTATTTTCACACTCCACGAGTTCTGGTGCCAGAGGTCGCGGAGGTTCTGTAATGAGCCAGATCTCCATGAATTGTTGGATTGTCTAAAGTCAGTGGTCTATGTCTTTAGTATTATCTAGACACTGAAGTATTTGGTGGTTTCCCTAAAATCTAGACATTTCCATGTACTATATGGGATATGGAAGAGTCTTGTTAACCATATGCATGATGATTCGACACTCTCATGGTCCGACTTGAAAAAGTTGTTCCGTTAGGAGTACTACCCCTACTATATGCACTTAGTTCATATTTAGAATCTTATAGAGCTACAACAGGGTGGGATGATGGTGTGTGAGTATTCTGTGAGGTTCACAGATCTTACAAGGTTCTCCCTTGACATGATCTGGGATGGCTACTTCCAAGCATAAAAGTTTAAGAAAGGTCTCCACAAAGATATTTGTGCCAGTATAGTGCCCTTGTGCATTCCCAAATATGGCTAGATGATATTGGATGAATTGGTGAAATAGATATTCCTATCATAGGGATTCAAGGAAACTAGAATAGGTAGTTGGAATAATAGGGATGAGTCGTCTGTAGCATCTTGCAGATTCTAATTGATAAGATCTTAATAAAAAAGGCCTTCCAATGACCAGGCTTATGAATTTGGTTATAGGTAGAACAATGGTACATGAAATCATAGAGAGGTTGGGACTATAATTTTGATGGGTGAAGTCATGTAGCACATTACTTCCTGACCAAAAGTGCTGAAGAGCACATACAGATAGCTAATGGACTTCCATGACATATGTAGTGCTATGATCTGGGATATCTCTTGCGAGGGTAGGGTGGACCACTAAGAGGAAAAGATGGAAGAGGGGGAATTAGAGCACTAATATGAGAAGCTATGGGTGGTGGATGATTATATGAGATCCATCCAAACACACCACCATGTGGTCAGCGTCAAGGTTAAGGAGTTGGGGATTTGGGCTGCGAATAGCTATAGGCTATGGAGGGTTATGACTTAGAGACACTAAAGATTATTAGAAGTATGATCTATTTTAATACTAATAATTACTCAGTATTTTTAAACACAAGTGTGAGTCATTCCTTCATCTCTATACTCCCAGTGTGAGAGATGGAGCTCCCTATTGAGGTGATTTCTTTGAGGTTCCTACAGGGAACCCTTCTTCTATATCTTTTATCTGGTGGTAGTGTGAGCTATTACTTGGTGGAGATAGGTTCTCTTAGATATTTTTGGTCATCATGATGAAATAATATTATGTTAACATGGGTATGGACTTTTTTTCCATGTCCCGAATCCAAAAATACTGTTATCCCAGACTAGTCAAATGTCTTCGCATTGATGAGATGTGATTCTCCTTTATGTGATATAGAGATATATCATGGAGGGATGAGTGGGATTTGGGAGTACAGGGAATCATCCCATCACCCATACATTGGAGAGTTAATCCCTTAGTGAATCCGGCTCTTAAAGCATATGGATTCCATTAGTCATGTATTATTTTATGGATGCCTTCCCTACGGGTGTTTCAAGACTACCTCCAAAGTAGGAGATGGAGTTTTGTGTCAAATTACATCCTGAGACTACTATGGTATATTTTGTAGCATATCATATGTCCCCTAATAAGCTCAAGTATCTATGGTTGTAGTTGTAGGACCCTCTTGAGAAAGGTTTTATCATTCCTAGTGTGTCCCCATAGATAACACCAGTGATGTTCATGAAAAATTAGGACAAGATCTTGTGGATTTTCATATATAATCATCACTTTAACTAGGACATGATAATGAAAAGGAAACCCTTACTAAGGATTTATGACCTATTTTAATAGTTACAAGGATTGATATGGTTCTCGATGATCGATCTCATGTTGTGCCACCACCATTTTAGAGTTAATGAGGAAAATATTCCGAATATGAAATTCTAATGCCACTATAAACACTATGAGATCCTAGAGATTCCCTTTGGTGTGACAATAACCCCCACCACATTTTTGGAATTTATGAACCAAATATCCTAGTAGCACATGGAATATTTAGTGGTTTTCTTCATTGAATACATAATCATATACTATAAATTAGAGGAGGATAATGAAGAGCATTTGAGGATGGTCCTAGATTTTCTTCAAGATAAACATATTTATGATAAGCTCTCAAGGTTCTAGTTCTGGATTTAGGAGGTTCACTTACTTGGGATTTTCATTTTTGAGCATGGATTAGTTGTGGATGGAGTGAAGATATATGTGGTGATTTCTTGGGAGACACATAAGAGTGTGTCATAGGTGTAGAATTTTCTTGGCTAGGATGAGCACTACTAGAGGTTTGTGATATAATTTTATATGTTTGAATCCCATTTTACCGCCCTGATGCAAAAGGATACCCATTTACCTAGATTGAGTAGTTCTAGAGGGCCTTCAATGAGATGAGAATGGGGCTAATGAGTGATCCAATTTTTCGACAACCAGAGGATGTCATGAAGTACATAGTGTATTTTTATGCCTTGGGAGTTGGGATCGACTGCATGTTGATGCATAGACATGTAGTTATTTCACACAGTTCTAGGTAGTTTATACCCCACAAGAAGAACTACATGACTCAAGCTAGAAGCAATAATATTCTATATGAGGATGTGGAGGCACAATCTTATGGTAGAGAACATTGTGGTTTACTCATACCCTCAGAGTCTCAAGTATGTATTCTCACATAAATACTTGATCCTGATACAATTGCACTGGTTGGAGTTCCTATTGGGATATGAATTCTACATAGTTTATACTTTGAGGATGTGAAGCATGGTATTATATTTCCTTAGTAGGAAGTCCACAAATCATTTGGTGTAGGTAGCTTCTGAGTAGTTGGATTCCTTACAGCTGACCTTGGTTGTGAAGGAGGGTGCATTTTTTCTTCAGTGGAGTGTATTGAATCATATATTCCATAATCATGTGAGAGTGTCTTAGCTGGGAGACGTTGACAATAAGGTATTACATGACCATATATCCTTAATAAATTCACCGATTGGATTGTCTGAATGATGGAATCACATCATTCTTTAATATGGAAGGACGGTGGTCTCAGTCAGGATGTGGGATAAGGTGATGAGGGAGTTTAACACTTCTATTTTGTATGTACATCACAATGTGGGGCAGATGTATAGATACCTTCAATATAATTTCTTGTGGGTTCACATGAGATAGAGCATGGATGAGTTCATCTCACAGTGCCTCACCTATCAATAGGTGAAGGATGACCACCAGGATACAGTGGGTTTGTTGTAGCACCTTGAGATATGAGAGTGGTAATGGGATGTAATATAAATTGAAAACAGGATAGGGATTCCATTTAATGTGAAGGACCATGATGACATCAAGGTGAAATTTTACCGGGTCACGCTGTCAGCACACTTCCCTGCTATCAGGGAGCATATTTTGGTGGAGAGATTGGGGGAGTTGTATATGCATGATATGTTTCTCTTTTATTAGGTAACAACAACAGTTGTCTCCAACCATGATGCATGGTACATGTAATAGTTGTGGAGAGGCATACAGTAGGAATTTGGGACCTAGATGAGGAAGAGTAAAACTGTTCACCACCAACATGATGATAATACCAATTGCATTATCCAGGTGTTGGAGGATATGCTGAGGGATTGCATGATAGATTTTAGTCAGTGTTGGTAGGATCAATTTACCTTGGTAGATACTGCGTACAAAAACTACTACCACTCTACAATCAACATGAAACCTTTTAAGGCCCTATATAAGAGACCTTATAGATCACGATTTTTCTTAACAAATATCGACGATCCATCTCACATGGGTCTAGAGATGATGAAGGCGATGATGGAGAAGATCCAAGTCATTTGTGAGTAGATGGGGACAACCTAGAGCTGGTATAAATCTTACATAGATCAACTTCATTAGCATTTTGAGTTCGAGCAGGGATACCACATCTTCCAGAGAGTATCCCCAGGATAAAGACTGCACATATTTTTCCAGGGAGGCAAGATATCATCAAGGTTCATTAGGTAATTTGAGATCTTTTAGGGGGTTTAATAGGCTTCTTATCACCTTTCCCTACCCACAAAATTGGATCAGGTACATGGAATCATACACATGTTTCCACTAAGGAGACAGATGCATGACCCTGTGAATGTTATTGATTGGGGTGATCTAGAAATCAAAGATGAAGCTTCTTTTTTAGAAAACTTGGTTGAAATCAAGGATTGGTAGTAGAGGATTCTCCTTGAATGGGATATCCCCTTAGTTCACAAGTCTTGGTAGCATGGGATCTTGTAGGTGAGATCTTGGGAGTGGGGGAGCCAAATGTGAGCTCAGTATGCCAATATTTTTGTTTATTTTTTTGTTTTTGGGAAAAAAATCATGAAAGAGGGAATTAAGAGAGATCTTAAATTTTCCTTGTAACACATTGACATATTTCTAACTACATTTTCAGAGTCAGGTGCTGATATTGTGTGTGATTCCGAGGTTCGCTATTCCTGGAATGTATTTAATAAATATATAAAAATATATTTTATATTATGCATGAACAATTTCTTAAAGAAAATGAAATATCTCTTTAGAGGAATCTCAGATTAGAAATCTGATACCGTGGTTTAATCTATAATGTGATGTTTACCCTTGTCACAACTTAATGTTGGTTTTAGTGGGGAGTTTAGATATTATGACTATTCGTAGGCATGTTTAGTTAAAATAAATGTTTAAATTAAATTATTTTTTTTATAATTATCCAAATTCATCTTCATCTTTAAAACCCCTATTATAGAAAATCCTCTAGGTTTAGATGCATTAAACGTAAGAGGATAAAGATTAGTTCTTCCTCCTTCTTCAACGAATCGACATCTGAAGATGATGAGAATCTGGATTAAAGAAGACAGTAGAGTAGTGCATGCAACAAATACTATCAATTATTTCTAAGAATATTATTTTATTAAGAACGATATGATCTCCAATTAGGACATATCAATTCATGGTATATTCACTTAATGTTGAAATTTATTGAGTATAATTATATTACTTATTTGATCGGCATTTGAATTGATCTATTTCATGTGCCCATGCATTGAAATTAATTTTTTTAATTCAATTTCTCACATATAACCCTAGTTCTGTATCTGTTGGACAAGAAATATTAGACAATTCTCATTTCACCTATATTTTATTGTGCATTTATACACTCATTATTTGATTTAGTAATCTATAAACCATAGGGTCATGATTCGACATTGTCAGGAAGGAACAATCCCAAGTGTACCCTTTTATTCAAGGAAGATTCACACGTGACAAATGACATGATGAATAATGGATGGGTTTGATATAATTTCAGGTTACAGGTGATTGATTAGATGATTATAATCCAAATAATTGATTTTAGTGATAGGTTTTGAATGGTTCAAGGTGTATGATGCGTGTGAGTTCGTACATGATGAACTGGAGTTTGAATCTAGTCAAAATTCATGAGTCAAAGATAGATCCACCATTTTCAGGTGGTATGGAGTTGAGATCCATGGCGGAGTTTCCAGATCTAGAGCACATATATTAGATCTACATTTCTATGAAAAATAAGACTACTCACCATGTAGTCTGAAGAAAACATGGAGTGTAGGGACATGGCTATGGTGGCTAGGTTTTTCCAAAATCATAAGTATCACATGTCATGTGGAACCCTCACATTATATGTGAACCTTGTGATGGGGAATCAGTGTGTAATTTTGGAGTATAGAGACATAGGCACAAATAGGAACACACTCTGTGGTAGTGTAAAAAAACACTGGAAAAGTACATAGACATGTCTAGGGAGAACATACAGGACCTCGGGCGGCTAAGGTACATAGTGTAGTCCACCTACACGTAATGTTTTTCCATATGGGAAGTGAGGTGTGTACCTGTAGGGACACGACCAAGTGATGAAGCGGGATCACATGTTGTGTGGGTCCCCATAAATGCCATGTACCTTTTATTTCCTTTAGATAAAACATCAACCACTCATATCTCCTTCATTTTGACTTGTATTTTGAAATTCAAGAATCCTATCCAGAGTTTTTTTCTGAATAGAATTCGAAAGTGGCATTAGTAGTGAATTTAGAGATACAATATGAGATTTTCATAGTGGGAAACTTCTTTAGGTTCCAATTGATGATGGAAATGATCAAATAGGATCACAATATGCACTATAATGACACCCTTCTACTAGGAGAGGGAATGGGTCCTCTAGATATCTATAGATTGAAACTCTTTAGTGGGATAGGGAATTGATCTGATATTTAATCTCAAGTGGAAACCTAATACTAGGAAGGGAATGGTTTCTATACCTATCCACTACATGATAACCTCTTGAAAATTCAAGGTGTGAGTCCTTGACTATGAGGTAGGTACACTCACGTAGGGTTGGTCAAGGGTCCTCTTTATACTATCCTTGTTTAGCCCCCTACGGAGTCAGTGTGTTGTTACTTGACTACTAGAATGGTACCTTAAAATTGGGTGAGGAATGGATCCTCTACTGACTATTAGATTATAACCCTCTATTTAGGAAGGGTGCGAGTCCTCTACTGATTACTAGAGTAGAAAACTCTTATGGAGTTATGGATTGGGTCCTTAACTATCAGAGTAGAACCCTCCTGTTGGCACATGTCATTGGATTTGTTTTACTCTATTTCTTTTGGTTGATCTATTTTCTATCTATATATTCCAATCATGTAACATACATCCCCCCCTTCAAATTTCAGCGTGTCAAACTTGGTATGTATATTCTTACCCTTGTATGGGATTTTCCCATATGTGTCATTTTTTATGAAGATGATGAATAAGTTGATGGTGACTATAGAGGAGCATAGGGAAACCTGGTGCATTGGACCTTGTATGATTTTCAGATATTAGAGATCAGGAGTTGAAATATCTCTACACATTTACATTCCAATTTTGTTAGGTTGGGTTATCATTCTAGTTGGGTGTGTATTTTACACATTTACATTCAGTTTTCACTATCACATTCTTATACACCCTAGAGGTTTTTCATTTTTGGGTTGCATTCAAGCTATTGCATCTTTTTACTACTCTTCCTCTACTCTTCTTCATTAATATGGTTGGGTTTGTTCAAATAGGTTCATTAGGTAATTTCCTCCCAATGATAGATATGAAATTTGGAGCTTTTGGCCATCCCCTAGACAATAGAGGTGAGCTTGGGATATTTGTGGCTCGATGCCCATTTGGTTGGGTCAAAATAGCATGTTTTTTAAAATTTGTTTTGGAACTCATATTCTGAAAAATAAATTAATGTGTTGACTTAACTTTAATGTGTACCTATTCAAAAAAACCCATAATTTGTTTTACTCTACCAAATATAGAATCCAAATATGTTCACACATATCCAGAAACATCATATGTAAAAGGTATGATAACTTTTAGTGTAATAGTTTAGAACTATTTATGATTTTATCCACATGAGTAATCTTGGATCCATAGATAGACAACTAACACATTTATAAAACAAGGCATAAGGCTCTAGGCCAGGGGGTGTCTAACTCAAAGTACCTCTACACACAAATACTTTACTCAAGATAGAATCCAATTAAAAATAATTCTAAAACCTAATATGCACAAACTCTGACTAACACCTAAATTAAAGTTATGAAATTTAAAGAAAAACAAAGGTTATGGTAGATAAAAAACTAAATCTTATGATATGAAACCTTGTACATTTTATAAGGATCTATTTTCTAGAATGAGTTTATCATATAATTAAGGAATACACATTACTCACATTATATAAACAATATATATATATATATATATAATAATAATAAAAGTAATAACTTCTAAATAAACCAGCGTTTCATAAATTTAAATAGAAGATAAAATATTATGAACAATTCATAAATAAACTCTTGCTATAATAATTTTATAGTTTTTCTTAACATTATAGAAATCCATTATTTTGGATATAAACATGTTATATCCACTTTCAATATGAATTACATCATATTAATCATCATATGAAATTTAACATTAAATATATGATATTATTTTGATTTATAATAAAATTATAATCCAATTTATAGTGTATAAACTATTTACATAATATAAATATCACATATTTAAATATTATTTAATCTTTTTAAAAATCTATTCCCCAAGAAAAAATATTTGAAAATTAAAAGGAAGGCCATATTATTTAGTAAATGGTAAAATACACATTACTCTTATTTATAAAAACTTTATAAACCATATAAATTTGAAAAAACATATTCTTAATATTAATGGAAAATTTATAATAAAAAGTTTAAAAATATTAAAATAACTGACCATAAAAATGTGATAGTTAATTAATTTCTAAAACACTTTTATAAAATTGGTAAATATTCCATAATATCTATTGAATTATTTGTAAATAATTTAAAAATGATCTGAAGCTCCAATGTTTGGTGCTCCCAATATTATGTTATCAAATAATGTAACGTTGAGAGGGTAAAATTACTTTTGATTTCAGGAAAAATATTCTTTATCTAACAATGAAAGAAACTTATTGATTTGATGATGAAGAAGGATTTTAAAAACACTGATGGGTTTTAGGGATTAATTATATGAACACAGGCGGTTGAAGAAAACCTATAAATGTTCCTAATATATCCTCTAAAATATCAATAGATAATATAATTAATGGACATAAGATTTCATATCATAATAACATAAATCTCCATCTTCAATATTTGATTGAGAATTATTGATGTCTATCAATAGGGATATAGAGAAAAAT
This sequence comes from Viscum album, assembly GCA_963277665.1. Classification (NCBI taxonomy): domain Eukaryota; kingdom Viridiplantae; phylum Streptophyta; class Magnoliopsida; order Santalales; family Viscaceae; genus Viscum; species Viscum album. The sequence continues at coordinate 124,878,531 of OY728160.1, forward strand.
CCTCCTACTTATGATGGGATTACACAATCCAAAGGATCCAAGAATGTTTCTTGGGGTCTCTAAACATGAAGGGGGTTTTAGAACCTTTACCTAGAAATAAAATGAATCTCAAAAGGTAGAGAGTTTTTGGAGGATCACATACAATCATTTGTATCCAATAAGTTAGGTTACATTCATTTATATAGCCATAATCAATGCATTTAATTTAATGAAATATTTCTGTAATATTAAATGAATTAGTATTTTGAACATATCAACATACTGTTATTCATGTTAGACTTATTTATTGAATTCATTCAATGAAGATGAGTTATTTTATCTACTCATAATGGATGACATTTGACCCATATATAATGTATTATAATCAACCAAATTTCATGTGAACATGCTTGCACTTAAAGTTGTGAATATGTTTTTCTTCACATCCAAAATTAATATGATTTTAATTTTATATTATTAATTAATTAATGAATTGATTTCTGTAGAACTAAATGTATTGGGTCACAAAACCTGGGGTTACACCATAATTAGAAATAATTTGATGAATTTTTCCATAATAATTTATGAAAGATAATAGATTTGATGAATGTAAGTAAAGAGAAATTTTATTAATATAGATAAATAACATCACTTGTGGAGAAGGTTAATTGAGTATGGGAGAAGATTATTCCAGTGATTTTATAGAATTGATAAAGGGAAATAAAAAATTTCATTCTTAGTATAAATAGATTGAGTTCATCAAATTGATGAAAATGGGGTAAATTATTACAAATTATCATTTAAAACTTCTTTCTATGGTTCATGGATATTTAAGGTCTCACTTATAGAAGTAATGAGTTATTCTAGAGTGTGGTGAGAGATTTTTTGAAAATGGGTGAACCAGGTAGTGTCTTTCTGGTGTTTATTTGTTTCATTCACTATGAGAGTGATGTTGTTTAAGTGGGTTACCTATACCAAACATCACAATAATTTTTTATTACCATATATGTATATATAGACTTATTCATGATGTAATATTACCATAGTAGTGTTAATACATTTGTGTAAGTGATTTAAAAGGTAATATCCTTATATTATTTATCATTTCAAAAGGTCATAGTAGTTCCAAATTATATTGAAAACTTCACTATACTATAAAGATAATCCTAAATACATGGATTATAGTCTTGATATATTATCATAGTGAAACATAAATTATGTATAACTATCAGGTGTTGTAGACGCGTAATCATTATGTCTTCTTTTCATGAAGATTGCACATGGTGGCCTCATATAGCAGAGATCCTGAGAAATGAATGGATAATATGATCACCAATAGTTTTAGTTGTCATTGGTTATCTCTATATATGGGAATGTGTATTGGTCTCTCAACTTGATATTATTATCAATGTGTACCAGTTGATCACATTCTTTTATATTTATAAAACCCATGACATTTATGTTATGATGAGGTATATTATATTGAGTGTGTCATTAGTGGTATAGAATTGATTGAATGGCCAAGATAGGAATTTTCACATTAGAGAGGAAGATATATATTATTACCAATTGAATACACTACTGTAATTAGAGGTATTTGCAATGGGATCCCATCACAAATATGCTTTAGCGACGAGGCCCTATCGCAAATAGCCCGTTGTAGAAAACAGCGTCGCAAATATTATTTTTTGCGATGGGCCTGTCACAAAATATAGTATTTATGATGGGACAAGTCCCCATCACAAATAATCCCCCGATTATATACATTATATATAAATAAACCTTTTGTGAAGGACCATCGCAAATACTATTTGTGATGGGGAACTGCCCTGCCGCAAATAAGCCTCTGATTATATACATTATATATATAAAAACCTTTTGCGACGGGCCTGTCACAATTAGTATTTGCGACGGACCCATCATCCCTTCGCAAATACTAATAATAAAAAATTCTATTTAAATTATTTACGATGGAAGCCTGTCGCAAATGGTCCCGTCGCAAATACTAAACATAATAAAAAGAGTATTTAATAATATTATGATTAATGAAAAATTATATTAATATTATTAAAATAATAAAAAAATAAAAAAATTTATTATTAGTAAAATAAACAGACACTAAAAATTATAATACTAAAAAAATATATTTAATAAAATTAGGATTAATAATAAATTAATATTAATTTTATTAAAATAATTAAAAAAATAAAAAATTATTACAATTCTCAATATTTACAAAAAAATAAAATAAAAAAAATCATAAAATGTTGTTATTATTAGTAAAATAAAAAAATATTAAAAAATATAATACTGATAATAAATAATAAAATATTAAAAAAAATTAAATTATACAATATTTGTACCAATATAAAAGACATAAACTGTAAATAATTCATATTATAATAAATCTTTAATTCAAATATTTTTAACATAAAAAACAAATCACTGGGGGGGGGTCATCTTCTGGAGGTGGTGGAGGAGCTGTAGGAGATGGTGGAGGAAACTCCATCCCTAAACTATGAGTAAGATGGTGCATGTACTCCATCTGCTCGTGATGCTGTTGCTGCTACTGCTGCAAGTGACACATCTCCTCCTCATGCTGCTGTTGTTGCTACCGCTGCCATCGACACATCTCTTCATGCTACTTCTGTAAACTCTCTATAATCTTAGACTGAGTTCGCAACTTCTCCTGATACTGTGAGGCAGAAGATGATGCATCTCCAAGATATCCTCTCGAGCTAGACGTTGACCTCGCAACAGCACCATAATAAGTACCAGAATTTAAATGAGAGCTGATACCAACTACCCGTCCCTTCTCAAAGCCATACTACATCGCCTGCATCTATCCCGCCTCATCGAGATGGTGGGCACTAGTCTGCTTAGTCATCTCATCCTGACTCTCAGCCTGTGTTTGAGAGGTTTCATCCTCATATTACTCATTTAATTCCAATTTGGAATTAAAATTCTGAAAATATTATATACAATTAATTTTCAAACTAAAAAAGATAATACTAACCACAATTTGACGCTGACAATAACCTCTAATCTCTCAGTGGCGGGATGACTGTACATCCTCTGATAAACATTAAACTCCATAATACCAGGATGCTCGAATACCTACAGAAATATAAAATAAACTGTTTATATTTAAAGTTATATAAAACATTTAAAAAATATACTTACCCGATGCTCTCTATGCGTACTAAATGTATGACTACTAGCTTGATGCATCGCCTCCTTTCTCCCCCAGTTCTGCCATCCCACTAAAGATCTCCTCTGAAATCCACCACCCAACCAATGTAAACATAATCCATCCCAAATGTGAGATGAAATGTACTCTGGTTGGTGGGCTCTACACGGGTTATCAAATTCTGTCACTCCTACTTTCTTAATGCCTTTTCTTCTCAAATTGTGCAAAAACTAATGGAAACAGTCATGCATAGACACCTTCAATGCCGCGTGGATAATGTCACACATGCTATAATCGATGGAATACCATAAACCCTACGAATAATTTATAATATCAAGTTATTAATAAAATAAATTTCAAAATAAATATTCTTTATTTACGTACCAGCCAATGATCGAAAATGTTGCGCCGTACATCAACAAGAATATGTTCCCATATGATCTATGACTGAGAAAAATAATTGCGCAAGATAACACTCCCCTGTCCAATAGATACATGCACAAAACTGTTAAAAAGGAATAAATAATCAAACAATTAGTATATATATAAATAAATTAATGAAAGCTAACTAAAATATATAGGTTACCATACCTCCATGTGCGTGGATCGAAGCCAAGATGCAGACATCGCTCGGGGATAGGTTCAAGAATCATCAATCATACAAGACCACACCCCCTCCGTATACCCCCTGAACCGTCAGTATGCTGAGGGTTAGATGGTCCACAATCCCCTCATCCAAAGGTAGATCAGCCTCCTAAAACTCGCGAAATAGATTAGGATCCATTTGAAACACAAAATTATTGTTGTTAGCAGATAGTTAAAAATAACTATTATATATAGATATATATTAGTTATAATTATAACCAGAATTTAACTGCGTCAATGTCCATCTTCATCCTCATCTTCATAACTGTCAATGTCAATGTCTTCATCTTCCTCCTCAGCATCAGCAATATCCATATGAGTTTTAGTTTCATCATCTCTTGTCATTTCAAATTCATTTGTAACATCATTAACATCTTCGTCATCATCAATCCTTAATTGTGGAGTGTCATTATCAATATTCACATCTCTTTGTGAAAAAGATGGATTTGGGCAATCTCTTAAAAAATTTCAATTCCTTCCACATCAGCGGAATCGCATTCAGTTTGAGTAAACTGATTTTCCTGAGATTTCTTTTTTATTATGGTCCAAAAATCACTCAAGTATCTTGAAGTAGTAGTGTACTTTGCGTAATAAATTTGATGTTCTTGTTGATCTAGTAAAAATGGTTCATTTACTACAAGAAGACTTTTATATTTAATATTGACAATTCCATGAGTTGGATGGACACACAATCCTCTCTCAGTATCTAACCGCTTACATTTAAACATCATTATGTAATTCTATCCTAGATAACACAACCCAATAATTTCATATAGAATGCCATAAAAGTCAACTTTGGTTTCTCTATGATGCAATCCTTTCAAGAAAACTCCACTGTTTATTGTTTTTTTTGATTCCCTATATGCACGTGCATGAAATTGAAAACCATTCACCACATATGCATTATAATATTTAACCATTTTGGATGGTGGGTTACTCAATATACACAGTCGCTTATCAATTTTATCAGCATGTTGAGACACATGAAAATTTGTAAAACAATTATGAATATGATAAATAAAAAATAGAACTGATATTAAACTATGAATAATTTATGTTACCAGTTTTTTAAACCATTGAGAATTCTTTTTGTCTGCGTTCTTCAAGAGCATCTACTGTAATTTGTGGAAGTTGTTTCTTAATATGATTATCATATAACCTATAAATAAAATAAGTTTATATACTGTAACGTAAATTATAGAATAAGTGATAGAATCACTCACAGTACAAATGATGTCATCTCTTCAAAGTTGAGTAGAACATATGTATGAGCACTATGATGTTCATCATCTGAAATCCATCGGCCATGAACTCACCAAAACCATGATTTGGATGATTAAAAATTGATAATTGATTGTCCATTTATTCATTAAAATTTCCCTTATTTGGTCCCATGCGACTGTGTTTTGAGGGATATTGAGATTCAAAATAATGAGAGCAGAAAAAAATATTTTCTCTTGAAAATAAGTTTTAGTAATTGATCCTTCAACTGATGCTTTGTTACGTACTTTTTTCTTCAATTTTTACATGCATCTCTCGAATGGGTACATCCATTGAAACTGTACTGGACCTCCACATTTAGCTTCATGTGAAAAATGTAATATCATATGATCTATTGAGTCAAAGAAAGACAACGAAAAGATTTTTTCCAGTTTACATATAATTACAGCAACATCTTCTTCTAGTTTTCTTAGTGCATCGTAGTCTGTTATACTGCACAGATGTCTTGAAAAAAAATATGATATGTCTGTTATCGAATCCCAAATCATAGAATTAAACAATCCTCTGAATCCAATTATCATAAGTCTTTCCATTATAACATGACAATCATGACTTTTTAATCTGGTAATATAACTATTCTTAAAACATCTACCCAAATTGGAAGCATAGCCATCTGAAATTATCAAATCTACAATCCACTAACAAAATAGTAAGCTACTCTCTTTGTAAAGTGTATAAGCTGCTTTTGGCTTCATTAAACTCTGTGATCTGACATTTTCAAATAGTTCAAGTTCCGGTCACCGGCAAATTTGGGTAAGATCTAATCGTGCCTTTACAATATCTTTGGTTTTACCTAGTGTATCCAAAACTGTATGAAATAAATTATCAAAACAGTTCTTCTCAATATGCATGACATCCAACATGTGGCGGGCCAACAAATCAGACCAATATGGAAGATCCCAAAAAATGATTCATTTTATCCAATTATGTTCTTTCCCAAAGCCATGAATTTTCTGTTGGTTTACTGTTGGCTCAAATGTGATGGGAGGTAATGAAAATACAACTGATTTTAACTCAATACCTGAGATCATTTTTGGAGGTTCATCCCTTTTAATTGTAACTTTTTTGAAATGATAAAGTTGCAACTGTCACCTCATTTACTTGCAATCGTCACCACCTAAACACATTATAAAAATGTTGTCCTACAAATGCATATTCGAAATTGTGCATATGAGATTGGACATGAATACGTAGAAGCCTACTTTTCATAATGTTTTGAGTCAGTGAAAATTGAAAGGAGAAGAGCCATCAAGCAAAAGGAGTGTCGTCAATCCACTGAATTTTTTTCCAAGTTATTACAAGTTATTACAATTTATTAAAATCTATTACAATTGATTTTATTTCTAATTGTTCATATTTTTTAATAATTGTTACTAATTGTTACTAATTGTTACTAATTATTACTAATTGTTACTAATTGTTCATATTTATTCATATTTATTGCTAATTTTTACTATTTATTGTTAATTCTTACTATTTATTGCTAATTCTTACTATTTATTGCTAATTATTACTATTTATTGCTAATTCTTACTATTTATTACTAATTCTAACAATTTATTGCTAATTATTCCTATTTATTACTATTTATTCCAAATTATTCCAAATTATTACAAATTATTCCAAATTATTCAAAATTATTCCAAATTATTTCAAATTATTTCAAATTATTCCAAATTATTACTAATTGTTACAAATTCTAATTATTACTAATTATTATTAATTGTTACCAATTCTTCATATTTATTCATATTTGTTGCTAATTCTTACTATTTTTTGCTAATTATTACTATTTGTTGTTATTTCTTCCTATTTCTTCCTATTTCTTCCTAATTATTACTATTTCTTCCTAATTATTACCATTTCTTCCTAATTATTACTATTTATAACTAATTATTACTATTTATTAATCATTATTACTAATTATTACTAATTATTACTATTTATTACCAATTATTACCAATTATTACTAATTATTACTAATTATTACTAATTATTACTATTTATTACTAGTTATTACTATTTATTAATATTTATTATTATTTATTACTAATTATTACGAATTATTACTATTTATTACTAATTATTTCTATTTATTACTAATTATTACTAATTATTACTAATTATTACTATTTATCTACTAATTATTACTAATTATTACTACTTATTACTATACTATTTTTACTATTTATTACTATGTATTAATATTTATTAGTAATTATTAATATTTATTACTATTTATTTCTATTTACTAATTATTACTATTCATTACCATTTATTTCTATTTATTACTATTTATTCCTATTTATTACTAATTATTAATAATAAATAGTACTATTTATTACTAATTATTACTAATTATTACTAATTATTACTATAATATTTATTACTATTTATTACTAACTATTACTAATTATTAGTATTTATTTCTAATTATTACTAATTTTTACTAATTATTACTAATTATTACTAATTATTACCAATTATTACTAATTATTACTAATTATTACTAATTATTACTATTTATTAATATTTATTCAAATTTATTACTATTTATTACTATTTATTACTAATTATTACTAATTATTCCTATTTATTACTAATTATTCTTATTTATTACTAATTATTCCTATTTATTACTGATTATTCCTAATTATTCCTATTTATTCCTATTTATTTCTATTTATTCCTATTTATTTCTATTTATTGCTAATTATTCCAAATTATTGGTATTTATTCCTATTTATGGGTATTTATTATAATTTATTCCTATTTATTCCTATTTATTACTAATTATTACTATTTATTACTATTTATTACTAATTATTACGAATTATTACTAATTATTACTATTTATGAATATTTATTCTTATTTATTATGAATTATTCCAATTTATTATGAACTATTCCTATTTATTACGAATTATTTTTATTTATTATGAATTATTCCTATTTATTACGAATTACTCCTATTTATTACGAATTATTACTATTTATTACCTTTTCATTACTATTTATTACCCATTTATTATTATTTATTACCTATTGATTACTAATTATTCCTATTTATTACCAATTATTCCAATTTATTTCAAATTATTCTTATTTGTTACAAATTATTCCCATTTATTACGAATTATTCCTATTTATTACGAATTATTCTTATTTATTACGAATTATTCCTATTTATTACGAATTATTCCTATTTATTACTAATTATTCTTATTTATTACTAATTATTCCTAATTTATCCTATTTATTACTACTTATTACTAATTATTCCTATTTATTCTTAATAATTCCAATTTATTGCTATTTATTCCTAATTATTCCTATTTATTACTAATTATTACTAATTATTACTAATTATTACTAATTATTACTAATTATTAATAATTATTACTATTTATTAGTAATTATTAGTAATTATTAGTAATTATTAGTAATTATTACTAATTATTACTGGTTATTACTAATTATTACTAATTATTACTAATTATTACTAATTATTACTAATTATTACTAATTATCACTAATTATTCCTATTTATTTCCATTTATTCCTATTTATTACGAATTATTCCTATTTATTACTAATTATTCATTTTTATTACGAATTATTCCTATTTATTACTAATTATTCCTATTTATTACGAATTATTACTATTTATTACGAATTATTACTATTTATTCCTAATTATTTATATTTATTTATATTTATTACTAATTATTCACATTTATTACTATTTATTCCTATTTATTCCTATTTATTACCTTTTATTCCTAATTTTTACTATTTATTACTAATTTTTACTATTTATTACTAATTATTACTAATTATTACTAATTATTACTATTTATTACTAATTATTACTAATTATTACTTTTTATTACTATTTATTACTAAAATACAGATAACAAAACAATTGAAATGTAATTTAATTACAACTAATCAACAATAATTAAAAGTAACATAAAAAATTAAATAAATACTAAATTAAATAAAATATAAATATCTTTAAACTTGATCTCCTATTGATGTAAGCACCGTCACAACTTCTCCGTAAAAAAAATGACTCAGAGAAATTTTCACTCTAAAATTCCGGTTTAGAGAGAGAGATGAAGTGAGAAATCAGAGGAAGAGAAAGAAAAACGGAGGGAGGTATATATAGGTTAGATTAGTTGCGACGACTTACCGTCACAAAAAGTACTTTTTGGGACCTGTCGCAAATACCTTTGCCCGCATTAATTGGTGTCAGTGGTTAAAAGAGTATTTGCGACGTCACAAAAAGTACTTTTTTGCGACGGGACCCGTTGCAAATACCTTTGCCCGCATTAATTGCTGTCAGTGGTTAAAAGAGTATTTGCGACGGGTCCCGTGGCAAAAAGTGACCTGTCGACACCCCTTTTGCGACGGGACAACATCCCATCGCAAAAATCCATTTACCGCTACCGGTATTTGCAATAGGTCCCATCGCAAATAACCTTCCCACGCTTTGGTGCACAACCCGCGCCAAAGCGCGCATTACCTTTTGCGATGAGACCCAAAATCCCGTCGCAAATAACAAGTTAATTACGACGGGACAAACCCCCCGACGCAATTAACCTCTGGGATGGACTATTTGCAATAGGATTAATTCTCGTCGCAAATACCCCGTCGCAAAAGACAGTTTTTCCCGTAGTGATAGGATTTTAATACTTTCATTGAATTGATGGACATGGTAAAATAAGGCATGTTCATCCAGTAAGATCATATATAATAAATAAAGTAATAAATTATGATGGCATAAAAATTTCATCATACTTTATGAGATATCACAATAGAAGAAAAAATTATTATATGATTTGTGTGTTCATAGGAGGTTTCATTGTTATGCCTAACCCTGGTCTCTTTAGGGACCATGCTGTGTTGTTGGATATCACTCTTGGTTTTTGAGTATGGCTTACCACTATCGAGATTAGGACCTAGAGGTCACAAAAAAGAATCTTTCGAACCTTGAATAATTTTAATGGATTAGAGTTTAATACATGGTGGTCCCTACGACAGGTGTCAGGAAATGTTTGGGTTTAAATGATCACAATAAAATAAATAAATTCAATATTTTTCATGTTTAGATTAATAAGTGATTGAATTAATCAACACATTGTATTCTAAATTTATATAGTGAATTAATAGAAAATTATTATTTTGAATGAATATTTAATATTCAAACTTATATAAATAATTTTTATGGGAAATCTGAGTCAATTTAATTACCTGAAAATTTATCGCGTAATAATATTTTAATTTTACAAGTAAGTGATAAATTAATTATGACGTTTGTGGAACATTATCTATATCATAAATGAAGAATGTGGTTTAATTTAGATGGTTTAATTTATTAAAGGGTGATTGTAAAATTTTCATAAAGTAAACCTACCTGTATAATTTAAATTAGTCCAAGTTTGATAGAACTATTTTACCACTCAAATTATCTCACCTCTCAATCTCTCTGTTATGTTATAGAGTGTGAAGAGGCTCTTTGGGGACCTTGATCCAAGAAGTACATCTTGGATCGAAGTTATAGTGTTATCACAATTGTGAAAATTTTGAAGTTCTCTTTGTTTCTCTATGATATCACCACAACGTATGATGATCGATGATCAAGCATGTTTTTAGTGTGTGTGTGGTTGATCAAGAGGGTTCATGCTTCATTTCCCCCCAAAAAATAATCACCAATGATGAGTGAAACATGTTTCTAGTTTTTATAAAATTTTGTATGATTCCAATTCAACATTTATCATTCTTATTTAATACAAATGTGAACCATAGGTTGATAACTAGTTTGCAGTTGTGCTGGCGACGGTGATACAATGTTGATTATAGGGGATTTTTTTAAATTTCTCAGACTTTTATGATATATTGTCTATCATAAAAATAAGTGGCATCAAAGTGATTGTGTGATTTCATAAGATAAATCAAAACTAAATTTTCCTCAATTTGGAAAGAGGGTTTCATAAAAGGTTCTAGTAATTAAAAAATAATAATTCTTTTTTAACCAACACTCTTGTGTGGGCCCACTCGGTTTAATGACTATTTCAGATTCCCCCGAATCAGACTAACCCTTCCTAAACCTACTTAGGAACCAATTATGACTTGGAACCCCTCTGGGAGATATTATAAAGGCCCGGGAAGCCCTATAATTGAAAATAAATTACATATATATATATATTTAAAATTTATGATTTTATAAAATTATTTTTAGGATTGTATGACTAGTGTTTTATGAATTGAAAATTTTCATTTTTTTAATTCATTATAAATTCTCTCAAGTTGAATACATATCAAATTTAATTTATTTATCTTTATTCGGTTCATGTAGAGTGATCATGAGGTTGTATCAGGCAATGTATGTTCAATATTTATTTATTGGATGTTTGTGATAATTATCACTCACCTCATTATATGGATAAGGATACATGAATCCATGAGTGATTCTATTCATATGTATCCCTAATTCATGATACCCCCTCACATGTGTGTGAGTATTTTTTTATAATGAGGGGGTGAAAGGTAATGTGCTTTACACCTTAACTTAGGGTGGAACCATATGAAATTCAGATATATTAAATGGGATGGGAGATGAAACTCAAGTATGTTAGGACTCTTGGAGTAACCCCTAGGGTTATAGTTGATCCCTCACTCACTTGACGGATCGACCAGTAGAAAAATCAGACGATCACATTGCTTTATTTTCTATCATATGTATGGTTTATTATTATGTGAATATGTAATTATTAGATGAAATTATATCAAATAATTTTAAATCATGAAAAAATAATACAAACATGCACTGTGAATGGTTTTAATTTAAATCATGGTTAATTATTGAGTGTGATTACATAGTACAATCATGTTAAATAGAAACATATTTCATTCACAATGAATAACTAAAAAACCCACAAATAAAATATTAAGTTATTATCATCTTCCATCACTTAAGTTTGAACAAAACCATAGTATGAGGTGTTGGTCAACCATAGTAGAGGGTGCCTCCTCTAATTACAGAGTTCTAATATAAGTGTTGTGTTGAACTAACTAAAATTTGGATAAAATAAATACCCATTGTTATCATGGTGAAATTTTATAATAAAGGGTTGAGTAATGCAAGGTTATTATTTATAGAATATAGGAAATCACTCCGCAGATCAAGGAATCACGAGTTAATGCTGTTTTCCATCCCAATGGATTCCTTGAAACTTTTCGAGTAGTGGTGTAGTTTTATCCTATGATATGAGTAGAGGTTTTAATGATCCTTTCCACTAGAATACTCAAGAAGTTGATTATTTCATGAAACATGTTCTTGATATAATAGTGAAAGAAACATTTTGATTTGGTGAGGAAAAAGGCCTTTACACCAATGATGGGTTTTAGGGATTCATTATATGAACAAATATGGTGGGAGGAGACCTATAAATGTTCCAAACCTATCATATACAACATCAACATGTAATATAAATAAAGAACATAAATGTTTATAACTACATAACAGTAATCTCCAACCTCAATTTTTGATAGAGTATGATTGGTGTCTATCACTAGGGTTTGATAGAGTACGGTTGGTGTCTATCACTAGGGTTGTAGAAAAAATTCTTCTATCTATGAGGGGATTATACTATCCAAAGGATCCCATAATGTTTTGTGGGTATTTGTAAACAAAAGGGGGTGTTAAAACCTTTATCTAGTGATAAAATGAATCTCAAAAGGAAGAGAGTATCAGGAGCATTTAATACAATCAATTATATCCCAAAGGTTGGGTCTCATCCTTTTATATATCAATCCTCGAGGAATTTAATTTAATAAATTATATTTGGAATATTAAATGTATTAACATATTAAAATATCGATATAAATTTATTCCTATTGTAATTATTTATTATATTCCATCAATGAATGAAAGTTATTTAATCCACTCATATTGGATGTTATTTACCATACTCATAATGTATTATAATCAAGGATATTTCTTGGGAAAATGCATGGAACTAATGTTGTGTATATGTTTTTATGTATATTCAACATTAAAATCATTTTAATTGTAAAGTATAGATCAATAAATGAATTTAATTTTGGATAAATAAAGTTATTGGGTCATTAACATGGGGTTACACCATAATCAGATATAATTTGATGAATTTGATATAATACTTGAAGGAACATATATTATTTGATGAATGGAAATCTGAAGTTTTTTTCTTAACATAGAGAAATAACATACCTTTTGGAGAAGGATAATTGTGTGTGGGAGAATATTATTCTATACATTTTCTAGAATAGATAGAGAGAATTACCAAATATATTTTTTAGTATAAATTTATGGAGTTAATAAAATTTACGAAAATGGGGAGAATTAAGGCACTAATTTTTGTAAAATTAAATTCTTTGGTTCATGGATATTGAATTGATTAATTTTAGAATTAATGAGTTCATTTAGAATGGGTATAGAGATATTTTGAATGTGGGTGAACTAGGTAGTGTCCCTTTGGGGTTTATTTCTCTTAGTTACTGTGATAGAGATTCCATTCAAGTGGGTTCCCAGTAACCAACTTTAGAAATACTTTTTGATTACCATATATGTATATGGAGAGTTATTCATGATGTATTCTTCCAATAATTATGTTAATACTTTTGTTTAAACTATGTAAATGTTAATTTCATTAGACTATTTGTCGTATCAAAAGGTTATAGAAGCTCACAACTATATTGAAAACCTCAGAAAACTATAACGGTAATATCAAATATATATATTATAGTCTGGATCCATAATCATAATGGAACATAAAAATTGTATGACTGTTTGGTTTTGTAGAATAATTATCATTGAGTCTTCTACTCATGAAGTTATCACGTGGTGATCTCAAGTAGTGGAGATCATGAGAACTGACTAACTAATAGGAGCACCACATGTTTTATGTATCATTGGTTATCCCTATATGTGATCATGTGTATTTATCCTTCGAGTTGATATTGTTATCAATGCGTACTAGTCTATCAAATATTTCTATATAAGATAAAAACCATGACATTTATGTTATGGTGAGGTAGTTTGTATTGGGTGTATTATTAGTTTTATGACATTTATTGAATGACTAAGAGGATTTTGTGCTTCCTAGAGGAAGTGATATCACATGAATAACTGAATATGATAGTAATACCTTCATTAAATCTATGTACATGATAAAATAGAGAATGTTCATCCAGTAGGGTCATATATAAAAAAAATCAAATAAATGAAGATCACATAAAATTTTCATCCCTCTTTATGAGATATCACAAGAGAAAAACACTTTATTATATTGTATGTGTTTTCATAGGTGGTTTTCATTATTATACATGAACACTGTCTCTTTAGGGGCTATGATGTGTTGCATGATACCACTCTTGGACTGTGAGTATAAATTACCACTATCTAGATTAGGACCTATAGGGTCACATATAAATCATATTTTTGGCCCAAAAGGGGCTTAGATACCCTATGGGGGGGAGGTGGATCAGAGAATTGATATTTTTTTCAAAATTCATCCTGTACCACTGGATCATGACCTCATTATTAAAAGGGTGAATTTATTTTATCTTATGTGTTTATGATAATATTATTATCCCTTTATTTATCTAATTATGAGGCATTAAAATTAAATTTGCTGAGAAATCACAAGGACCCACATATTTTTACATGGTTCACCCTCACTAGGAAACATCCAAGGAGAAAATAATGATAATGTGAAGATGTACCAAATATTCTAAGGATCACTATAAAAATAAGGTCTGGGATTGATCATTTCTATACCTAGGATCACCAACTTCACAATGTTTTGGTATAGCTCATTGTTTCCCAAAGGTCACTCCATTAATATTTCCTTCGATGGATCACTACCAATGAAAAGGATCACATTATCTCTCTTCCTTTGGTCACTGCTCCAAAAAATATTTATAGGAAATTTATAGTCATATAGGTTCTTTCATTAGAAATAATGTCTACATCCTCAGTTGTAAGTAGATTCTCTATTGAACTTCTACATTCACCCACACGATGAATATCACTTTACCGCCAATTTAATGGGAAAACCATCCTTAATACATTGTGATGCTCACTAATTTAGTGAAGATAACATAGCCATCATGGACTACCAAATTCTTCACAAGTCCATACTACCATCGATAACCCCACATATTCCATGAAGATCACCACTTTTGTGAAGCTGAACCAGCCTTTTCAGAGAGAAATCTTTCTTTGAAGCTTAAATAACTTCACAAAGTTCACTTATCCATCATGAAGCTCAAATATTTAGATCATATTTTTATATCCTTCTTTAACTTTTATACTTTTAAAATAATTACATCTTTCAGTCAGCTCACATATCCTTTAAGAAAATCAATATGTTCACAATGATTTCAATTTTCAGTTAGATTTTATAGCCTTTATTAACTTGATTTCTTCTTTAACTTTTTTAAGAGAATAAATTTTGGGAATCACCTTCCTGAAATTTTGAGCCTAAAGAATTTTGTTAAGTTTTTATCTTCTATTTTTTTTTGGGGGGGGGGGGGTTGAGGCCTATTTATAGGCATTGCCTCTCATTCTAGAAGCTTCCATCCTCATCATCACCTTTTTTCAAAGCTATCCAATCTCATTCTTGAAGGTACCTATTTTCTAGTAGAACCATGGAAATTTCCCATTTGGGAAGATTCTCATAGTCATAGGGATTTATATTTAACCCTTCACACATTCACGATGATCTTTTGTGATGATCCACACCTTCAAGAATCACACTTCACTAATCCAAGTATTTGTGAAACTCATGACTTTACCATATTATTATGAGTAATTCATGGAAATAATATCTTTGTAACTCCCTAACCAATGATGTGAACCTACTTTTTCAACAAACACAATCAACCCAACAACACTGTAATGTTACCTTGATGGATTTTTCCCAACAATATCCTCCTTTAGGTCTATTGACAACTCTTCAAATTTTTATACCTTGTTAAATATTTTTCCTTCTTATACCAATATTATAATATTGTGATTTAGATATTAATGAAAGATTTTAACTAACACACACTCTAATCTCACATTATCTATACTTGGCATGAGAAAAAATAGTAGTATGAAATGTTCATCAATTGATCAATTCATTCTGAAACCACTCAACTACTTTCATCATGTACCATATCTATCATGATGTATGAAATTTGATCAATCATCTTTATCATAGTTAGATTTAAAACTCCCCAAATTCATTTCTACCCATATCCCCCACTCATTTTTTCTCTATTTCTTGATCAAGATATTTTAAACCCCTTTTATAGCTATAAATTATCCCCCTTTTTCAATGAACCAGAAGGTCACTCCATTATGGTATACCAGAGGGTAAAGAAAACATATCAGTACATTAGGAAAAAAATAATACCTCGGGGAGAGGGGTCCCACATCCACACTTTAATTGAGATGATTCGAATTAACTCCAAGAGTTGGTCAATATTATTAAAATCCTAATTTGGGAAATCCCTCGTTAAAATTTCCACAACATGTAATTTTGTAGCCACATAATCGTTCATTAAAAACCCACACCAACTATTATCCTTAAAAAATGATATTTTATTTTAATGTGATTTTTTCTTGAAGGAGTGATTGGATTTTTTACTAATATTTATAGAAATTGAATTTTCACAATGGATTCTGATTGGAGATATCACTTGAATTCCTATATCATCAAGCCACTGCTTCATTCATAAAAATTGATTGAAAGCTTGAAAAGTTTCAATATTTTTTATCTTGTTTGGTGATCAATGAAATAAATTATTATTTCTTTCCTAGCCAAAAAATAAACAAAACACAAAGATATAATGCACCATTTGATATTGATTTTATATCATCTGTTGAATCGACCCAATCTATATCTTTATATCCCAATAACTCTTGATGAGATTTTCTATTTCACAAAAAACTAAAATCTACAATCCATTTAATGTACCAAAATATTATTTTTCCTAAAATAAGGTGGATTTACTAGGGATTTATTTGATATTGTCCTTCATTCTATGTGAAAAAACAATCTATGGTCATGTCACTATTAAGTACAACATACTACTAATGATCTACCTTTATTTTGTGACATTAATCAATTGACTTAATCATGTCATGATATTTTCATATGAGTAGATACCAAATTCATTATCTCCTTGTAATAATGGACTCTAAATCTAATCATAACCTACTTCTCATATTTGGATTGTGAAAGAAATGTGTCATTCCTTCCTTCTGTCAACTGTAAACCAAGGAAAAAGGTTAGTTCACTAATCATTGACATTTTGAACTATATTTTCATGAATTCATAAAACTATCTATACTATTCTTCATATAATCCAAAAGATTTATTCCATAATCATAAACCAACACCATCATCCATTGATTACAATCATTTTTTACATCGAGATTGTAGTCAACTCCACCATAGTGAAAACCAAGCTTCATAAAAAATTGATCAAGTCTCTAGTATGATTCTCATAGTTATTGATTGAAGAAATTTATGCCTTTCTCAATAGAAAAAATTTGTTTTCATATTCATGAATGAGAAAATGATCACACTACTCAATATAAACATCTTTTTTTGAACCCCATTCATAAACATTAAATTGACGTCCATCTGCAAAACTTCGGACCTTTTTTGAATGGTTATGGTCAAGAATAATATGATTTTCTCTAGCCCCACAACAAGTTATAATGTTTCATCAACATCAATACCCTCTACCTAGGAGTACCCTTTGCACACTAATCATTCTTTATTTTAAATCTCTATGCAATCTTCATTAATTTTGTTCTGAAAGAACCATTTGGTACCAATGAAATTATTATCTATTGGTCTCAAAACAATGCGTGATAATTATATATTTGTTCAAGATATTCATTCATATCATGAACCTAGTTCTCATATCCATCCACTTCAACAAAAAATTTATTCTCTACTGGAGATAGAAAGTTTTCCTACTATAATAAATTCATTGTTCAGGTTTGAAATGAAACTGCCTGATCTCCAATGATGTTTTGCCTATCAATTTTAGCTTGAATCTTTGGTATCTATGTTGATACATGTTTATATTAATCCTTTTTATTATTTAAGTCTTCATATAAATCTTCCTATGGTACTATAAATCCCCTTGAGTTTCTTATATCTTCATCACTATTATCTTGAAACAGTTCAAGTATTTTCTAATGATTATTCTAATTTTTAATCACAACCACATCATTAATTTCTAATACTTATCCTAGATACTTTTTGACCTTATCTTGCAGATTATTGGTATCCATAAAATAGTTATATGATACTATATTTTTAGAAACAAATACATAATCATGAAATACTTGAATTATTCTGCTTCTCCCCAATCGTTCTTGTCTCGATGGAAAAGTAACACTTGAACAAAGGGCTAATACAAATGGTTGAATTTAAATAGTTCAAATTTTTATTATTGTAAGTATAATCTTTAAAATTTATTTACTTTTTACCATTAATCACACAAACCCCATTGACTATAACTACCCCTAAGTCCTGAACAAAATTCATAAAATATTAGAACCATTTAATACATATTGAGTGGGGTACATATAGAATCCTCAAGAGGGTGATTATAGCTGATCTTTATTGGACAACCATTTGATATTTTTTTGAAAGAATTATACTCATTATATTAATGTTTTAAATTCCTAGCTAAATTTATCTTTTTTCCATAAAACTAAATATTCATTACCCACATTCCAACCTTCTTTTTATATGTATGTTCTGTAGGGTTGGAAAATTTTACAATATCGATTTTAAACCCATTGGTAGAAATTTCTTTCTTTTATGATCCACCAAAATACCATTTTTCATGACTATTTATTTGACAAGAAACGTTTCCAATGGTTTCCTACTCTTTCTTCTTCCTCTATTGGAGGGATATTTCTCTTTCATTTACTTCTCTCTATGTGGCATGACATGTGAATTTTTCATGGAATTATTTATTCATTTATATTTTATTAGTTATCCAAGTCACATCAACCTTTCTTGTTGGGTTGATTATTCCACTGAATTTAAATTATACTTAATTAGAATTAGAGAATATCCTCCCTTTTCTTAAAATTTCACTCACATTATTTCTAAGGTATATTTTCTGTGTGTAATATAGGTGGTGATTGATACACATTTCGTTGAGATCCTTATGATTTCCATGAGGATGTAAACCTATTTTTCAACTTATGAAGCTATCTTACAAAATAGGATTTTTCATAATACACTACTAGATTTGAGGATCTTCTTCTGGGTTCCTTTTCCTCCCCTTATTTCTTTATGTAGAAACATATTTCCAAATTCCTATGATTAACACATATAAAAAATATTCCATTAATGAAATACCTTGTTTCATATTTTATAGGTTGAGATATTGATGTGGTTAGAATTATTCTTCTAATATTGATCCGTCAGGCTTCTTGACACATACTCATGGTGTGCCACTATCTTCCAAAATAATAAAATTTTATAGCCACTTTCTTCTGGAATTTGTTTCTTTCATGCTTTTCAAGAGGATTATGATTATTCTCATATTTTTCAATAATTTATTACTATAAATATGAAATATATTCCAATACATAAATAAATCTTGAAATATTACTTGGAATCCCACAAAAATAGCACCTGTTTTCATTACTTCCAATAAAATACTTTTCAGGTATGTTTTCAGTATCTGATTTTTTTCCTATTTTTGGAAATTTTCATGGATAATTTTCTCTTATGCATGGGAGATGTTTCATCATATTTAATAATATATTTTACCAATCATCATGGAATTTAGGATAATACAATAAGTTTAAGTTTTTCCTCTGTTGTATCATATTTTCTTTTAATTTCAATATCACCTACTGAAGGATAATAAAATAGAGAGCACAAAGAATCCTTCAATTTTGGATTTCCTTCATAATTGTGTTGCTTCACTTATTTTTTAATAGAATCAATATCCTCTCCCAACGGTTGAATATTATTTTATATTGATTCAAGTTGAGAATTAAGTTATATCTTGATATACCCCCTAGTAATATCAATTTACAATTCATAAGAGATATTATCTATCATGTCAGATTTCTCATTTATTTTATATTTCATCTAAGTAATAGAATAATTACAACATGCATTATTCTGTTATAGCCCTTGATTCTCCCAAACTAGTTTAGAGAGGTGTGTATCAAGATAATCATCTTTTTATTTCAAATTTTAAATTTAATTTCAGTATATATTTATTCCCATTTAATTAGATTTTTTTGTTCAGTTATTCATATTAGGAATCATTATTCTCTCTTAGAGATATGGCAACATCAACAAGAATTTTATTTTATCCTTTTAGCTTGTTGAAATCAATTTTATACACATGGATATAGAAATAAATAGGTTTATTTTCATCATCCAATTTATGATCTAGTTAATTTATTACATGGACAAATCCAACTATTTCCCTTATTATAAATTGTTCATCAATATTAGTTTCAACAATACTTTTAATATAAAGTTACTCACTAATTCCAAAAACATAATTGAATGAGTAAATATTTGCACTATCTAATTCATTAAAACCATTATTTATTACATTAATGAATTCCTTCAATTGAAACAAAATATATCCATAAATATGTCCATAATAAATAATTTCACCAGACATATGCTTCTTTATTGACACTACTCCCTTTGCAATGACACACCAAGATAATAGAAAACCAAAACATTAATTTCAAAAATTAACCGAACCAAGCGATAGAAAATAAATATGGTTAAATAAATTGACTTTAATATCAATTTTTATTCCCAAAATGGGCTTAGATACCTGGAGGTGGTGGGGGGGTGTTGAATCATGGTATGAATATTCTTTTCAAAATTCATCCTTCCCCACTATATCTTGAACAATTTTTTACAAGGGTCTATTTATTTTTTATTAACTGTTTATGTATATGTTATTCATTCCTTATTTATTTAATTAATATTATTTAAATGTAAAGAAGGAGATCTAGCACAAATACACACATATTTTTACATTGTTCACCCAAACTAGGCTACGTTTGAGGAGCATATAACGATAATGTTCTGATGTACCAAATACACTAAGAACCACAACCAAATTTTTGTTTGGGCTAGATAACTTCTATAACTAGGATCACTTTATTATAGTGTTAAGGGAGAGATCTATATTTCTCAAAGGTTACTCCCTCAATCATTCCTTCAATGGCTCACTACTGGTGGAAAATATCACCTTCTTCCTATTCCATTGATCACTTCTTCTGAAAGGATTCATACACAGTTTATGGACATATATGTCCCTTAATTAGAAATATTGAATACATCCTTATTTTTAAGTAGATTATCTATTGAATTTATACTTTAATCCAATTGATTAATATCACATTATCACAAACATTCTAGGAAATCCATTTTTAATACATTACTAATTATCATTGCCTTCACAAAGCTCACATATCCTTCACCAACTTCCCAATTATTCAAAAATATATATTACCTTTGTTAACACCACAAAATTCATGAATCTAACCACTTTAATGAATATAAACTTGACATCACAAAGAAACCTCCTTTCATAAAGATCAAACACTTTTGTGAATCTCACGACTTTCGTTTTGTTTTTTATAGCCTTCATGATCTTCTGTATTTGCACGATGCTTACAAATTTTGATCACATTTGAGAGACTTCCTGAACATCCATTATTTCTTGATCATTATAACATTTGGTCATATTTAATATCCTTTAAAAACTTCCTTTCTTCAAAAATGTGTTCACAAGTACAACCTTTACAAATCCCCTTTACGAATTCAAAGCCTATAGATTTTTGTAAAGGAATTATCTTATCTTCTGGGGGGGGGGGGGTAGAGGGTAATTTATAGGTATTACCTCCCATTAAAGAAGCTTCCATATGAACATTCACCATTTCATGAAGATCTATAATCTTTTTTTGTGAAGCCCCCTATTTTTACAATACACCAAGGAAGTTTCCCATTCATGAATGGAATGATCTGAACTGTTATAAGTAATTTTTTTTTTGTTTTAATTAGATGTATTGTTAAGTAATATGGTTATAGAAAAACAAATGTATTTACTTTGTTTTTTATATCCAATTGGATTTAATTTCCCATTAAGAATCAATACCATTAACAATTTTGTCATCGAGTAGTGATCTTATGATTTGTATAAATATAGGGTTTTATCGAATCCAATTTTCATAGAAAAAGGACATGAGTGCCTCAATTAATATGATTGTACCTAATTAATTCCATTTATAAAAGATTATGAGGGAGATAGAATTTATGGTATTTTCCTTGACCGAGACCAAGATTATATCCAACAACATAATCCTGAGCAAATATATTTATAGGATAAGTTCAATCTCATCGAGATCATGACTCTAACCATGTTTTCCGAACCACCACATGAAAGTCCTACCATCAAGCGCCATGCCCTTAGGGATTTTTCTCATGTAATAAAGGGATTCATAAAAAGACTATGATAATATGAGTATGTATATTATTTTTTATATAATAATGAACACAATTCCACCATATTATTGATATTTTATAAAATATTTTTATTTTGATTAAATATAAGAAAAATGGTATTTTTGGTTAATTTTAAAATTCAATTAAGATATATATTTTGACAAGTTAATTTATTTTTGAAATAAATAATATTTTAATAAAGTATTATTATTAAATAAATTTAATTAAATGCAATTTATCATGTAATTTATATGATGTCAACTGTAATTTTTTTATAAGGGATAAAAAAAAATGTGATTGTAAAAAACCAATCATTTTCAATAAATGTCATTTTTATTTTAAAAGTGAAGATTTCCTTATTTATAATATAATTTAGATAAAACGAATTATTTTTAGAATCAGTACATAAAAATTATTGAACATTGATTTTTTCATAATTTTGTGTGATAGTTGAATCTTCAGGTAAGAATTAAATACCTTATGAATATACTTTATGTTTTATTACATAAAAATGAACCAAATGTTTTTAATACGTAATTTAAATTGGACCCACGACCAAATATATTTATTCCCTTTATAATAATGGATTATAAGTTTGTTTTTTTTTATTTTATACTTACATTTTGAATCCTCAAAGACTTATAATGTATTTTAAGATTTTAAAATCATTTCTTTATGAGTGTGAATTGTTTTATTTGGTTCACTAGAATAAATTTTATGTACATTATGATAACTTTTATTCATGGTTTTTAATATTAGTAATATACTTATCATAGAATGATTTTTATTCTCGATGAGATAATATGTGATAATGTCCTAAGAGTAGATATCGCAATAAAATGTTATAGTAGTTCCCTGCTATGATGAGAACCCAGAAGTGTTGCGACACTACTCTTGAATAACTGTTATACAACCAGATGATTTCATTTGAGGGAAAAAATTATATAGTATATCAAGGGAAGAGACTCATAGGACTTTGAGTCACCTTCGCATGGTGTACTCCCTTGGTAATTTCAAGTAGGATATTATGAGAACGAGACCTACTAGCAGGAAATCCACATTTATATGTGTAATTAGATGTTTTTTATAGGGATGTATGTGTTGGTACCTAGACTTTAATATTATTACTAATGGGTATTATGATTCATGCACATAGATGTATTGATGAAAACAGTGATGACCGATGTTCATGATGAAGTATGATACGTTGGGTGCATCACATGTAATATTACATTAATTAATAACGTGAGAAAGGATTTATCTCTTCTATTATTTAGCGGAAGTTAATTTCTCAGTCCATTTGATGAAAATGATATAGTGAAAATAAATCCATGTCCATGGTGTTATATAGGCAAGTTCAAATTCCAAGAAGTCAAATAAAGAGACAACGAGCACATGGGATGATGGAACTGGCATGCAACCTACATTATTTGAGATATCCTGATAAATATATTATATTAAATAGTAAGCATCCGTATGAGGTGGCTTGTCATTGTGGCATTATCTTAATTCTCTATGAGTTCCTTTGCATGTTTCCAGCCACTAACCATGGAATTTAGGCTGCTTCACCTAATGCTAATGAGAAAGAGTCCTAGAGGGTCACACACTAAGTGTATCCAAAATCTTAGTTAAATTATATATTATTATTTATTATTTAAAAAGTTGAATAAATATTATTCCCACACGTTCTTTAATCATTATTTATAAATTCATGATTAGATTTAAAAATATTTATTTGTTATTTAGTAAATATAATATTTATTTATTTATTGGAGAATAATACAATGATATATATTTACTAAATCAATAGTCATTATTTAAGGTTTGATATATATTATGGAGGAATGGATGAACGAGTTTTTAGGTCCAGTGAGAAATAATAAATATTGAATATTTCTTGATTAAATAATATTTAATTATCATTTTCACGTTAAGTGCATGTCAATAAATAATGATATTATTATTGTTATTTTACATGCAGTTTCTCTAGGATTAAATAAATAATTAAGGAAAATTATACAATTATTTAATTTTCAATCTAGTGATATATAAACAAAGTTATCCTATTTTATCATTGATCCAATTCATTTTTCTTGGTTGTGGACAATGGATTTGGAGAATCCATTCAATCCTAGAGAGATCCATTATCTAAGAACGCTCCCATGATGGAGAGAAATCCTCCTCCACCAGATCAAGGAGAATGCTTCGGAAGCAGTTCTCGAAGCGATCAAAGGTAGGAAACACATGCACAAGTATCTTCCATGCTAGAACTCGATGATTATTTAATGATGTCTTAATATTCGTAGAATAAGTGTAGATCACCACTGGAGGAAATCTACACACATTTTCAACAATGAAAAGACTGTGCACCACATATTTGTCACTAGATTCATCAATGAAGAAATAATTCCATAAAGGTAATTGTTTATTTAATAAAACTAATTATAATCAATATGTGATGATCTTCCCTCTAGTTCTGAAATAATTTACCTTGTATATTTCCTTTAATTCCATTCCATAGATCATGGAATTCATCATCATTTAGATCTCAAATTGATCATCGATCATGAAAAAAGTAATGTTGGACACCTCCCATCACATGAATCTGGTGTGCCTAGAACCTACAAGTGGTATCTGAGAGATAACATATTTGATTGTAATTATTTAAGAATCAATGGTGATTTATGAATTTTAATTTAGTTTTTCAATTCATGTTTAGTAATTATTTTAATCTGAATCATGAGATCTGCTTATTCCCCCTTCATTTATCATAGATCTAATTGAGATGATTAATATTATGATTAAAATAAAATAGAGGAACTCTTCCAGAGGTTCCAAGGTTTCCAGATAGAGAACTCATGACTACATTTCATGTAACTGGAGTTACATTCTATATATAAATGTTAAATGCATCATAATTGATTCAAAAATTAATTCTAGTGTTTGTATTAATTACATGCTTTAAATTCACAATGTGTTGACCAGAACATAATGGCACATGATCAGCTAGATTATACATCATGTATCCCATGTAGATGGTGTGTATTCCCTTTGAGTCAAGTATGAGATGTTTCTTTCAATACACAACCAACCTAACTGGTGACCATGTAATTTGGAGATCACACATCATATAACCCATTGGACATGCCATGTACTCTAGTTTCCAAGTTACATTTCACATACCG
Source organism: Viscum album (assembly GCA_963277665.1). NCBI lineage: Eukaryota > Viridiplantae > Streptophyta > Magnoliopsida > Santalales > Viscaceae > Viscum > Viscum album. The sequence continues at coordinate 124,904,378 of OY728160.1, forward strand.
AGTCGCTCGGTGTGTACCTCAGATATACAGTGAGACATGTACACACAGTGTAGCTGGGATGCACAAGCCATTTACATACACCAAATTACACATATTTAAAATTTATTTACTATATAGTGCTAACCTTTAGATATGTACTTATGTGTGGCCATAAAAATAGGACACACTAATTGATAGGTTTTAACATATATATAAATTTTTAATTAATATCCATGTAATGTTTATATATGCATATCATGTATCAGTTGAATTAATAATTGTTCCTCTACGTTCATTGATTCATAACATGTGACCAAAAAAATCATGTTATTCATATAATCATCTATGAAGCACACATTGGGAAAGTATATGATAAGTCGTGTATTCTATATGTCACAAGAGTAAAATAGCATAAATATATTATACATGATGGGAAGAATCAGATGAATATTGATCGTGTTTCCTCAAAGTTATATTTTTGTACATAAATAATTTTTAATTTATTTATTTAATTCGTTTAAAATTATTTTTGATGAGAATATCAAGTAAATTAAGATGATAATTAAGATAAAATAATTGACTAATTAAATATAATAATTAATTTATTAATGATAATTTTCCATACTTAAGAATGGTTAATAATTGAGTGCTAGTTTTTATTTAATTTCTAATTCATTTCATGATTGTGGACAATCATGATCACAGAACTGACCTTTTTATGTGTTTGGTTTCATTTAATTTATTATTAAATTAAATTGTTTGCTTGTATTCCTTCACTCCTCTTATTATGTAGGGACTATGTTCCCATGGTTTTATTTATATAAAACCCTTTTCTTTTCATCTATGTGTGAGTAAAAGTCATATATAATGGATGGAGCTACCAATATAGTGGAGGTGGTTCATTTTAAGAGACGAGGTGAAACCAATCCAAGGATATACAAAGGTATACAGGTAGAAAGCTATAACAAAAACCTTAATTATTTCAAGGTGTTTCTCCCTAGGTTTAAAGTTAGTTTATCAACTACTAGATAAAATAAGAATCAGTATAATTTTATGATATTACTCTTTATTAAATTATTTTTTTCATGTTTCATGGTTATTTCATTTTGGATTTATTGTCATGATCACATGATTAATGAATTAATTAGCATACAAGATAGAACTAGAATTTTTTTTATCCATATATATTTTATATGACATGGTTCATCACTTAAGTAAAGCAACATAATATTAAAATGCATGTGATAAATATAATAATGGGATATTTAATAATAAAAGGATAAAATCCATCAATAAAATTTTAAGTTGTTATGCCTTCCATTAATTCAGTTAAAATTGAACCATATTCCAAAGTGGTTGACCAACCCAAGTTGGGGTGGTTTCAATTATTGAGAAATAATAACTTACTATTTTGGGTTGACTTAACATATTTCACATTATGGGTTGACTTCTTGAGTAGGACTTGGTGTAATTGAGAGGCAATGATTGTGTAAAATCCTTTTAAGGTTTTTAGGATTGGGTAGTCCACTCACCATATCAAGGAATTGTGAGTTAATGTAGTTAGAATTTGGAATTCCCACCTAAAACCATTCAAGTTGATTGACTAACCAAAGTTGGGTTATTGAAAAGGGGAATATGGATCATTTCCACTATAATGTCTAAGAAACGGGATATTCTGAAGCTCACGGTGAGGGATATTGTGTTACAAAAAAATATAATATTTATTTTTTTGTCTAAATTTTATCAGATAATGTACTAAAATTATGACTATCCTATTTTTTAGAAATGGAAATAAAATGACATCAAATATATCATTGTGATCCATACATGACAAGGACAACCATCTCACTACAAAAAATTTCCAGGAATGGAAAACACACCAACATTTTATCCTTTACAATTAATAGAAATTTTATATGCCGGAAGAACTATTTCTAGTTGAGCCTATTAATTAGGTAAGTGATGAAGAATTATACCTCTATGAGAAACATCAAAATGATGCTATAGATGTTTAGTGTTTCCTAAAATCATACATGTCCAATAATCTTTTGAAGAAAAATTAGGATATGTATTGCTATAACATAATGCATCACCTTCGGGTTCTCTATCAAGAGAAGGAATGGAAAGAGAGGTAAAATATATAAATTTTTTTATAACCAAGCTTAGAGAGTTTATGCCAACTGGGCCACATTTAGTCAATATTATTGGATAAATTAAACACCTAAATATCTTAGGGATTACATTATGAAAGGAGTTTCATATAGATCTCATACTTTCATCACTTCCCAAGACCTTCTCAATCATTATTGTTAATTACAATATGATAAATAATGAGAATTTACTTTCATATCATCTTAATTTGATTCACCATTTGGATAAGGACACGGGGAGTGACAAACCTGAAATCCTTATAGTGAATAAGAAAATAAAAAACAAGGGATAAATACTTATAAAAAATCTAAATATCTTGATCACCTTCCTTACAAAAAAGAAGAAGATACAAATGGAGGGAAAAGAAAAGGAGGTAGTATGTTTTTAATGTTGAAATATTGGCCACTAGAAGAGGAACTAAACCTAGAAGCAAGGTGAAGGTAAATGTACATTCAACATTGAGTGTCATATTTCAATATCTAAACATTAGCTATTAGATACATCTTGTGGACCTCACCTTAGTATCCAAATTTAGAAATAAAGTAGATTCCAAAATATTTCCATAGGGAAGGTGGATCTGAGATCTTTTAATGGTGTATCAATATATGCTCTAGCCATTGGTGACTACAAACTCTCTTTTCCAATGATAATGTTTTTGGTTTTGAAATATAGTTATTATGTACCTATAGTTACAAAAAACACAACTTCTTTATCATACATAAATACATATGGGTTTATGTTAATGATTGGAAATAAAAGTTTCCTATTTTATAAGGAGAATATATTTTATGGTATCTAAAATTTAAATAATGATATTTATGTAATAAATTATGAAAACCAAGTGTTGGAAGTTGATAATGAATAATGTTCACATGACTCATACAACACACAACTTTAGCATCACTGTCTTGGTCATGTAAAAGAGAAGAGTTTGACAAAGATCTTTCAAGATGGATAATTAGACTCTTCTGAGATAAAAGCACATGAAATTGTTCATGTTTTTTTTACAAGGAAAAATGACCAAACCACCCTTTTGTGGAAAGGTTTAAAGTTCCATAATGATTCTAGGATTGGTACACAGTAATGCGTGTGGAACGTTTCCAGCAGAAGCTATTGGTAGACATTCCATCTTGATGAATTTTTTAGATGACTCAAGTAGATATGGACATATCTACTTAATGAGGTATAAGTTTTATTCCTTTTATAAATTCATTGGATTCATTAATGAAGTAGAGAATAAACATGGTAATAGATAAAGAATATTCAATTGGATGAAGGTGGTGATTATTTAAACCCTGATTTCATTGAATATTTATGGGAGTGTGGGATTCAATATCAAATAAATCCACCTTATACACAATAGAGGAATGGTGTTAGTGACAGGAGGAACCATACCTTGTTAGACATGGTAAGGTCGATGATGAGTCATGTAGATCATCCATTATCCTTTTAGTGATATGAATTACAAACTGTGACATACACATTATACTGAGTTCTATCTAAAGAATAAAATTGAATTCCCTTTGATCAATAGAGTAGAAGGAAACCCATTATGTTGTATACACATTTATTGGGTTGTAAGGTGTTTCAAGGCCTTATCGGGAAACAAACTAGCACCCTATGGAAAAAATTATATCTTCATAGGGTATCATAATGAAACAAGGGGAGACTACCTTTTCAACCTATTAGATAAAGAAGTGACTATTGCCACACAAGTCATCTTTCTTGAGAGGGAGCACATACTCAAAAAGGATTGTGGGAGAAAGATTGACTTCGACGAAGTTGATGCTCAAAATACACAATAGTTGGAATAGGAATAGATTCCATAGGTACCCATGGAAGAAGTAGTTCCTAAAACACATGTACTACATATGAGTGTAAGAGACGCAAGATAACCACAGGGATATGGTTTTCTAGTCACTGCAAAAGGTGACTCATTATTGGTTGAGAATAATGAAACTTAATCTTATAGGGAGGAGGTAGAAATCATAGATGATTCAAGATGGCCAAAATCCATGAATTCTAAAATAGATTCCATGTATGAAAACTATGTTTGGGTTCTGGTCAATGCACTAGTTGATGTAAATCTTGTTGGATGAAAATGGGTATTCAAGAAGAAACTAGACATGGATGGTAAAGTGAATACCTATAAAGTAAGAACAGTGGATAAAGGGTTTAAACAACATAAAGGAATTGATTATTATGAAACTGTTTCTATAGTTACCATGTTTAAATAAATAATAATTATACTTGCTATAGAATTTTACCATGACTATGAGATTTTAAATATTAATATAAAAACTTCTTTCCTTAATGTGAACCAACACAAAGATGTATATATGACACAACCATAATGGTTTGTGACTCTAGATAATGACAAAAGTTTTTTGAAGTTGAAAAGATACATTTATGGATTGAAGAAACCATGGAGATCATGGAACATTCAATTTGATAAATCCATTAAAAAATTTGGATTCCTTAAGAAGGAATGTGAGCCTTGTATTTATAGGAGGTTTAGTGGAAATGTGGTAATTATCATAGTTGTATATGTTGATGAAATATTCCTCATTGGAAACAATATATCAGTTATACATTCAGTTAAAAACAGGTTAAACAAGTGTTTGTTCAATAAGGACTTAGGTGAAGGAGAGTACATTAGAAGAATCATGGTCATTCGTGATAGATCTAAGAGGCAGCATGAATTAAGTCAAAGTACATATGTCTACTAGATACGAAAGAGATTTAGTATGGAACAATATAAGAGTGTATTGGTTCCAATGTCACATGTTTTACATCATTATAAGAAAATTTATCCTCATAAACAATAATAGATATAGATAATTTGTGAGATCCCATATGCTTCAGTGATATGATCAATCATGTATTCCATGTTATGTACAAGACTTGATGTTTATTATGCATTGATCAAGGTAGGATGATATCAAGAAGATCTAAAAGATAAATATATGATATATATTTTGGTTATCCTTCAATATCTGAGAATAACTAAGGATTTGTTCTAGGTGTATGGAAGAGATGAGGAGATGGTCATCAGGGGTTATACTGATGTTGGTTTTCAGATAGACCACAATGATGTGAAGTTTTAATCAAGATATTTTCTCTAAATAAACTAATGAGATTTGATCGGGAAGAGTTAAAATCATCCAGTTTTCATTTATTCTATAGTGGATTCTGATTACATAATAGCTTCTGATGTAGCAAAGGAAACTATTTTGATTCAAAACTTTTTCTAGAAGTTTAATGTGGTACCTAGAAGTAAAGACCTCATCAGATTGTATTGTGACAACACTGAAGTGGTGGTTCTTTGAAAATAACCAAATTCACACCAGCAGAAAACGAATATACTCTGAAAGTATCACCTATTGAGATAATTCATTCCGAGGGGTGAAGTTGTAGTAAGAAAAGTTCCCATGAAAGAGAAGTGGTTGGCCCGTTGACTAAATCCTTATCTTAATAGAATCATAAGTATCATGTGAGAGATATCATACTAAAGGTTGTTATCACTTGTCTCTAGTTCAAGTGGGAGTGTGTTAGAGTTTGTTCCCTAGAACCTAATTATGTGTACTTAATGATAATTTGTATTCTTGGTCTTGAATATTAATAAAAAACATATCACATCATGATTTTTGTTATGTATGACACATTATTTTATTATTTATTAAGAGTATTTTTCATACTAAAATGTCCTAGAAGTTCCCCACTATGATTAGAACCTGGAATAGATATGGCACTGTTCATGAATATATGTTTAATAGATGGATGATATCATTTTAGAGACACAAATTATACATGATATTGAGGGTGGATACCTATAGAATTTCTAGGAACCTTCCCATGGTGTACTCCCTTGGTAATATCCAGTAGGATAATATGAGAATGAGACTCACCAATAGAAAATCCATATTTATATGTGTCATTGTATGTTCACATCTATGGATGTGTGTATTGGTACTTAGACTTTAATATTATAATTAATGAGTATTATGAGTTTTGAATGTAGAAATATTGATGAAAACTATGAAGGAAGATGATCACAAAAAATAGGATACGTTGGGAGCGTTACAAGTAATATTGCATTAATTAATAATGTGATAATGTATTTACCCCTTTTTTTCTTTAACAAAAGTTAATATCATAGGTCATTTTATCAAAATGATATAGGCTAAAAAAATCCATGGACATGGTGTTCTATAGGTAGGTTGAAATTTCAAGAAGTCAATAAAAGAGACATAGAGCACATGGGTTGATGGTACTAGTATGAAACATGTTTGATTTGAGATATCATGATATATATATATAAAATTACATAGTAAGAATTCGTACGATATAACATATCATTGCAAAATTAACTTCAGTCTCTATGGGTTCAATGGAATGATATTAGACACCAGCCTTTTACTTTAGGCTTCTTTGCCTAATGCCACTGGGAAAGAGGCCCAGAGGGTCACACACTAAGTGTATCCAAAATCCCAGTTAAATAATATATTATTATTTATTATTTCACTTGTTGAATAAATATTATTACCAAAGGTGGTTTAATAATTATTCATATATTTTTTTTATCACATATTAAAATTTATTTACTGCTTAGTAAATATAATATTTATTTATTTAATGTTGAATAATGTAGGGATATTTATTTAATAAATAAATATTCATTATTCAAGGTTCGACAAGTATTATGGTGGAATGGTGGACTATGTTTTTAGGACTAGTGAGAAATAAAAAATATTGAATATTATTTGATTAAGTAATATTTAATTATAACTCACAAGTTAAGATCATGTCGATAAATAATGATATTATTATTATTTATTTAGAAAAGGTCTCCCTTGGAGTAAATAAATACTTAAGATAACTTGATCAATTATTTTATTTTAACCCTATAAATATATAAGCCCAGTTATGTTATTTTCTCATTGATCCAATTCATTTGTCTTGGTTGTGCACAACAGATTTGGGGAATCCTATAAATCCTAGATATCTCCCTTATCTAAGAACTTTCCTATGAATGGAGAGAAATCCTTCTCCACCAGATCATGGAGAATGCTTTGGAAGTGGTTCTCAAAGAGGTAAAAGCCAGAAAATGCAAGCACAAAGATATTCCATACTATGAGCCAGATATTCTATTGACAACATCTAGAGATTTTTCAAACTCATGTGGACCACTACTAGAGTAAATATATAATTTGTTTCAAAAATGTAATGACAGTGCACCTCAAATCTATCACAGGATTCATCAACAAAGAAAGAGTTCATCAAAGAAAACTATTTAATTAATTATTTAAAAAAAAACATGTGATGATCCTCCCTCTGGATTCATCTTGATTTCCATTATCTACTTTCATTGATTCAATTCTATATATCTCAGTGTTTATTATCATTTAGATCTTGGATTGAACATTGATCATGGAAAAAGTAATGTTGGTAACCACCCATTACATGCTTCTGTTGTGCCTAAAACCTACATGAATCATCTCCACATCACCAAGGGTAATATTTTTGGTCCTTGGTATTCTAAAATTATAAATACCACTCCCCTTTGGAAGAAACCATGGAAAAACCATGTGATGGATTGTGTTTTTGAATATTTTATTATATAGAATCCAAAACAAGAATAATAAATAAATCTTTATGTTTTCCTATATAAACTCACCCAAGATCCCATTTTTTATTCCTTAAAAATCATTGGATCATGCCCTTACTCTTCCCTCCATTCCCTAGATTCCTCTAGAAGTTCCCCTAAGATTTAAATAAGCCCCACCCAATCCTTTTGGTTCACATAAAATGTAAGGGATCTTCCACTCTCCTATTTTATCAAAAACTCCTTTTATGCTATGTATTTGAATTTTCATTTACATATGGAGAGATATTATATTCCATATTCATCTTACTGTAAATTTTATGTATAAATGAAGATAAATTTCTTTTACTCTCCTTAAGCCTCGCATGAGCCTTTATGTACACCTGTTACCATAATGAATGTTTTTAAGGATTATTTTCTCTATTCATGTTTCTTCATTACCCTATGCCCACTATTTCCAAATTTCTATTATTGGGATAGTATTTTTCCATTTCCCTATTAATTACAATTTTATATCCATATAATTAGATACCCCTTTGACTCTCATGAACCATTTTTATGAATTTTTATGTAACATTGTTATGCTGTAGAGATTTCACTGGGATTTTCCAATCTGAAACAATCATGTAGTGAATACCATACACATTATTCTATAAATGGTGTTTAAATTTATGAATTTATACTTATTATTAGATACTTATATACATTAATTCCATATTCAATGATCATGGAATAAATTATAATGATGAATGAATCTATGTCGAATGATCTATGTGGAACACTTAATCATGAGAATGAATTGATTATGATGGGTTTGCATAGATAGTGATTGAATGCATTGGGTAATATTTAGTATCAGGATACGTCTAGTTGGTAAATGGGTGTACGCTATTACTTTATGGTAAATTATCCACTATAAAGTCTTGGCGGTTTATCCTTGACCTATGTTTGTGATTTAGTGTTTTAAGTTGTTTCCACATTCTCCATGTTATGATTATCATGATATATTGTGCCATATTATTAATATTTATTTATTTCTTCATTGGTATTCATATTTTCTAACATGTATCACTTGTTCCATTTATATTTTCTTATTGGGATATATATATCATCCCTTTCTTATGTATATCCCTAGGTTATCCCATAAAGTTTAAATTCAAAGGAGTATTTTGAGCATGTTAAATATGTTTTCAATAAAGCATGTTAAGGATGTTTTTAATAATGTTATCGTATCCCATGTTCAAGATGTTATGTTTTGTATAAAATTCTTAAATACACTATAATTATCAATATTTTGGGTTGTATTAGGTGTAATTTTATTTAATAAATTATGTATTAATGTCTAATAATGAGTAGGGTTGTTATAGTTGGTATCAGAGAAAAAATTAGTTATTTTTGGGATTAAGATTATAGAAATATAGAGAAAGAATGAAGGATAAGAATAAGTATAATAAATCAACCCTAAATTTTGGAAAGTAAATATTAAGTGGTTTATCAAAAAAATAAATCAATGTTAGGATACTACAAGTGGATGTGGTTATCGAACAAATGTACCAAGGAGTAAGAACTTTGACAAGGTGTTCTTGGCCAGACTCAGGGTAGCCCAGTATAAGAAAATGGGCCTTACTGCACACCTATTTTAACACTATTAGGGGATATGATTTCATAAATCCATAACCACATTATGAACCATTTTTATGGGAATAATAAAATTCACATAAGAATACATGTTAGGAAATAGATCATGGAAAACATAGATTAAATCATAGAAACTCAAATGTTAAGAAGATAAATGTAATTTATAAGTTACCAATTTAATGTCACTGGATTCCACATTATGTGTTTCACTTTTTTAAAATAATCATCCACAATTTTAATTTTATCCTAGCCAATGGTCTGAAATAAGATAAATTTTGTATAAAATTAATGAGACGGGAAATACAGGGACTGCCCAAACGATATACCCAATCCGATGGGAATAGGAATAAAAAACATTGTCATGATACTCTCTCAGCCAACTCAGATTATTAATAGAAACCTAGATTCATAAGAGGGACCAATCCCCTCTAATAGTGAACAATCTGCAATTGATAGCTTCTTACAACAAAGAACTCCTACTTTCAATGATTCATCTGATCCCTTAATTTAGGAACAATGGATCTACTCCATTGATAAGATATTATCTATCCTTCAATGTTCTAAGTAAGAGAAGGTTCTTATAGATGTTTATCATATGGAAAGTGAAGTAGATCAATGGTGGACATTGATCATGAATACAAACCCTAAGGAAGAGAATGAAGCAATGGAGTGGAAGGAATTCCAAAAAATGATTTCAATAATTATTTTCCTTACACTCTCTAAATTAAAATAGAAAAATATTTCTTATACCTCAAGGAAAAAGATGAATAATCTATCGAATCATAGAAGGAAAATATTATAAGACTTTAACGATATGCATACGACTTTTTTATTTACCCCAAATTCAAGGTTGACCCCTTCTTTGGTGGGATAAAGCCTTGTTAATGAAAAGACATGGTGATCCATGACTTTGATAGCTATGATAAATTATTTGGATGTTTCCACCAAGTCAAAATGGATATCAGGGAATCCCAAGGGTATTATAAGGATATGAATCAAAAGGTGAAGTTTATTTTTAGTGGTTTAATGGATAAATCTAATGGTTCTGAGAAATTTCCACATCAAAATTGTCCATGGTGTGGAAAGAAGAATCCACGAAATTGACTAAGGGGGATGAAGAAATGATTTAGGTGTGGGAATGAAATAATCTGAGATAATAATTGCCCATAGGAAAATCACTCTAATGTGATAGAGTAAAGGAATGCTCCAGTTAACCCTCAGTGCATTTTTAATTGCTACAACTATATGGAACTAGAGTACTTTTTAAACCAATTCCCAAATCCAAGTGTTTTCAGAGAAAACCAACATCCTCCAAGGAAGAAAGGCTATGATTTTTCCATCTCTAATGCTGAAGTGAATCTAAAAAATGAATATTTGAAAGGTATTATAGTTATTCATTCAATAATAGCACACATAATTTTTGATTATGGTTCCATGAATTTTCTCATATGACGAAATTTTAGTAGGAATATTCAAACTCCACCATAATACGTGGAATTCAAGATGTTGGTGAAAATGAAAAATGGATAAAGTATTTCTTCTTATGTATATAACTCCAATACTTTAAAAATTTGTGGGGAAAACATCCCAGAGAACCATGTCATATTTCCTTTGGTGTAATTTGATTCAATTCTTGGCATGGATTAGCTCTACCTGTATATAACCAACATAAATTTCCGTAATAAGGAAATAACATTCAATATAGAGAATCGACCCCGAATTCTATACAAGTTTAAGGATAAGGATGAATATCAAATAGCACCATAATCATAATAATGGATATTATTTACCTATAAGAAAACAAATCTATCTAAAATTATTTAATATAAAGAAATTATCATCCTTACATACATGCTTATTGTGAGGGTATACACTGATGTGTTTTTTGAGTAATTTTCTAGTATTCGTCTTAGCATGGATGTTGAAATTTCAATTGATATTATACCTAGGGTGTTCAAAAAATTCAATCCTTCATGTAGGATAGATGTTGTGGAACTTGAAGATTTATAGAAATAAATATAAGAGAATTTGGATAATGGGTTTATATGCCCATGTGCTTCACCATAGTGTGCATCTGTCCTCTTCATCAAGAAGAAGGATGGGACAACATGCCTTTACATTGATTATAATATGCTCAATAATGTCATTATAATGAAATATTATACCTTTCCACAAATTGATGACTTGTTCAATCATCTATGGAGAGAAAAATAATTCTCTATGGTGGATCTTCGGTCAGGATATTATCATGTAAGAGTGAAGAAGGGAGATATCCCGAAGAATGTTTTTCTTACAAGGTAAGGGAACAATGAGTTCATAGTGATGTCATTCATACTCACTAATTATCTAATAATCATCACGTATTTGATTAATAAAGTACTTAAATATCACCTCAAAAAATTTATAGTAGTAGTTATAGATGACATCCTAATATACTCCAAAATAAATGTGGAGTATGATGAGAATTTGAACACTATTCTAAATACATTAAAAAAAGAATAAGATTTATGCAAATTACAACATGTGTGAGTTCTAGTTGAAGGAAGTCTCATTATTGGGTAATATCATCCAAATAAATGGTATATATATGGATCCTTCAAAGAAAAAATTAGTTCAATGATGGATGAGGCCAACATATGAGATAGATATCCATAGATTTTTTGAGTTAGCTGGGTAATATCACCGATTTTTGAGAAATTTCTCATGATTTTTGAACCCTATTACCATGATTAATTAGACATGAGTCTTATTTTATTGGAATTAATAATGTGAAGAAATATTAAAGGCGTTAAAAATGAGGCTTGTCATGGACCCTGTTCTCACACTACCCACAAGTGGTGAAATTTTCATAGTATCCAACGATGCTTCAAATAAGGGATTGGGCTGTGTGTTAATGAATAATGACGAAGTCATTTACAACACCTCAAGGAAGTTGAAAGTTCCTAAGAAAAACTATCCCAGACATGATCTTTTTTTTGGAAGCAGTGATCTTTGATCCAAAATTTTTGTTGCATTATCTATTTTGGGAGAGGTGTGAAACATATATAGATTAAAAAAGTCTTAAATATATTTTCATACAAAAAGAACTGAATATAGTTCAATAAGGTGGTTAGAGATGATTAAATATTATGATTACTCAACTCACTACCATCTTAGGAATGGAAAAAAATTGATGATTCTATATGTAGAATGGATCCAATAATTTTATCATTGATGAGAATTGATTTGGATATAATCATATTTTAATTAAAGAGTATAGACATGGGAATCATAATAGAAGGAACATAATCAATCCTTTAAAAAATGATTTGTCAACCATATATTATTGAAAGGTTAAAGGATGATAAAAAAGATGATTCAAGAATTTAGAGGAATTTGGAAACTATAATAAAATATAAATCCTCATATTTCAATGTTAATGATATAGGAATTGGAATATTTGGTTCAAGACCATGTGTTTCTCAAATCCATAGTTAAAGAAGGAACTATTGGATGATGCACGTAGTTCTAATTTCTCCATTCACCTAGGAAGTACAAAGATGCATCAATATATCTACGAACACTATTGGTGGGATAATATGAAGAAGGAGATGTTTGAATATACATCAAAGTTCCTGGTATATCAGCAAGTGATGGATAAAAGGAATAAGTCTGAGGGGATGATGAACCATTACCCACACCAACATCAAAATGGGAGAACATCACCATATACATTTTCAACAGACTTCTAAAGACATCCAAAAGAATCAATGATAGTTACATTTTTTTGGATTTTGTTAAAAATACTACACACTTCATTGGTATTTGAGAGGATTTCAGGCTAGATCAATTTGGATAGATATACATTAGAGAAGTGGTGAGGCTGTATAGACTACCACTATCAATTGTGTCCGATTGAGATCTAAGATTCACCTATAGGACATGGAAAAGTGTCTATCATGCTATAAAAACTGAGCTGAACATTAGTACATCTTATCAACAAAAAAATAATGGTCAATCTAAGTAGACTATCCAAAAATTTGAGGACATATTGAGAGAATCTCAATTGAATTCAAAGGAGGATGTGAAAAACATCTTCTTCTTGTCAAGTTCTATTACAAAAATAGTATACACTCGAGAATCCAAATGGATGCTTTGAATCCCTATATTGGATGATGTTATGAAGACCTATATGTTGGGATGAAGCTAGGTAACACAAACTACTAGTTCTTGAAATGGTTGAGGAAATGGTAGAGAAGGTTAAAAAAATTCAGTATCACATCAAAGCTACTTAGAGTTGATAGAAGAGCTATGATGATAATAGTTTATGAGACATTGAGTTTGATGTTGGAGACATGGAATTCCTGCGCATATCTTCATTGAATAAAGTGATGAGATTTGGGATGAAGGGAAAGCTTAGTCCAAGGAACATCGTTCCTTCTAAAATCCTTGATCACATTAGAGTGATGACCTATTGATGAGAACTCCCACTGAACCTATCCCAAGTAAATGATGTATTCCATGTATCCATCTTGAGGAAGTACATACTAGACCCATTACATGTACCTGATCCATAGGTGGTACCATTTGAGAATGATCTTTCCAATGAACAACAGTCGATAAAGATCTTGGATCATAGAGAAAACATTTTACGAAGTAAGAAAATAACTCCTATAAAAGTGGTGTGGGGAAACCACAAGTTTGAAGAAACAATTTGAAAACCGGAGGTGGTGATAAACCACACTTACCCTCATCTGTTTCAGTATGGGGAAAAGAAAATTTCAATTGTGAAATTTAGGGGGGGAAGATTATAACAACCCAAACTGTCATAAATAATATTAATTTTTTTAATTAAATGTCTTGTTAAGTAATATGGTTATAGAAAAACACATGAACTTATTTTTTTATTCTATCCAATTGGATTTAATTGACTGTTATGAATCATTACCATTTATAAAATAGTCTTTGAGGAGAGATCACATGATTATTATAAATATAGGGTTTTAACAAATCAAATTCTCACAAGAAAAGTATGTGATGGCCTCAACCCATAGAATCATGCCCTATAAAGCCCATTTATCATAGATTCCAAGGGAGATTGAATTTTTCAGATTTTCCTTTGACCAAGACCATGATCAGATCCAAAAACTTAAACATGTGTGAATCCATTTATGGGAGAAGTTCTAGATCATCAAGATCATGGCCCAAATCATGTTCGAAAAATAACCCCATGAACGTCCCACCATATCACACCATACCCTTAGGGTGTTTTCTAGTGTGTGAAAGGGATACGTAACAAGACCCTAGAAATACGTGTATGCATATTATTTTTTATAAAATAATGTATATAATTTCATTCTATAATTGTTACTTTACAAATGATTTTTATTTTGATTCTATAAAACAGAAATAATATTTTTGGTTAATATTTAAATTCAATTAAGATAAAATTTTTAAGAATTAATGTATTCTTGAAATAAAAAATATTTTAATAAAATATTATTATTAAATAAAATTTATTAAATATAAACGATCATTTAATTTTTATGAATCCAAATGTAAATTTTTATATGGGTTCAAAAAAAATTTAATGTAAAAAACTCACAATTTTCAATAAATGAAACTTTTATTTTAAAAGTAAAAATTCATATATTTATAATTTTTTTATAAAATGAATATTATTATTGAAACAATGACATAAAAATTATCAAATGGTTATTTTTTTCATAATTCTCTAAGTCATTCGAATATTTGGGTAAAAATTAAATGCCGTATAAATATACTTTGTGTTTTTGACATCCAAATGACCCAAAAGTAATATAACAATTATTATAAATAGGACCCACAACCAAATATATGTTTTCCTTATAAAATAATGTGATTTTAATTTAATTTTATTTATTTTGTATAACCATTATGATTCATTCAAAACTTATAATATGTTTTATGAATAAAAAATCCTTTCTTTAAGAGTGTGACTCACCTCCACATCACCAAGAGTAATATTTTCAACCCAGAGACATTTAAAATAAAAAAACACAGCCCTTTGTAAGAAAAAATAGCAAAAAACCAACTTATGGTTTATGTTTTTGGAATTTTTTTATGTATAATCCAAAACCAAAATAATAAATAAATCTCCCTCTTTTCCTATATAGACTAGAATAAGATCCCATTTATCTTCACTCAAACTCTAGGGAGCACGTCCTTACTTTGAAATCCAGTACGTAGAGTCCACCAATGGTTCTCCAAGATTTCATGAAGACCCTTTCAAGCCTATGGAGTCACACACTCAAGTAAAGAATATATAACTATCCTATTTAATCAAGAACTCATTTTATGATATTTCTTTCACTTTACATTTTCTTATGATGATATATGATATTACATATTAACATTAATATAAATTTCATGTATAAATTATTAGATATTCCTTTAATACTCATTAATCCTCCCATGATTCTTTATGTACACTTGTTACCAAGCCAAAATTTTGTAAGGATTATTTTCTTTATTTATGTTTCTTCATTACCTTATGACTTCTATTTCCAAATTTATTATTTTGAGATATGATTTTACATGTCCCTATTACTACCCATTTGATTATTATTTAATGAGACAAACATTTCTCTCTCATAAACCATTTTTATGAATTTTAAGTAATGTCATTATACTGGTAAAATTTCACTATGATTTTCTATGCCAAAACAATTGTGTAGTGACTAGAATACCCATTAATTTATCAAGGGTATCCAACTTTATTCACATATACATATTGATTTCAAACTTATATGTATATATTATACATTCCTTGATCATGGAATAAATTAATATGATGAATGAATCCATGTTGTATGATTTTTGGGGAACACTTATTCATGAGAATGAAATGATTATGATGGGTACGCCCTAATAGTGCTCCAACTAATTGGGTAATGTATAGTATAATGATACGTCATGTTGGGATAGGGGTGTACCTGATTTCTTTATGGGACATTGTATACCATGAATTATTGGAGGATTAGCCTTGACCTATGTTTATGATTTAAAGGTGTATATTGTTTCCACATTCTCCATGTTAGGATTATCATACAATATCATACCATGTCATTCACGTTCATTTTTTTCCTCATTGATATGACTATTTTATAACATGTATCACTTATTCCATGTTTATTATTTTACTGAGATTTATATCTCACCCCTTTCTTTTGTATTTACCCAGGTTATCACATGTAGTTGTAAGTTTGAAGTAGTATTTTGAGAATCTTATAGAAGTTTTCAATAAATAATGTTAAGGAACTATTTAATAATGTTGTTTTATACCATGATCATGATGTCATGTTATTTACATAATTCACAATGACACTAAAATTATTGATCATTTGGGTTGTATTGAGTGTTATTTTATGTAATAAATTAAGTATTATGTAATAAAGAGTAGGGTTGTTATAGAAAATCTTCTCATAGCCATGGTGATTTACTATCAACTCTTAATGCATTCACAATGCTGATTCATGATGATCCACACCACCATGAAATTACCTTATCAAAATATAGTCATCATGAAACTCATAAATTTACCATATTTTTATGAGGCATTCATTAAAATCCATATTTCCCAATGATTGATCCATTTTCAAAAAATTTTACCCAAAATATTTGGTAAATAGGTGGAAATGGTACCACCTATTATAATTTTTTTTACCTCTTCCAGGGAATCCATACATTTTCCCTAGGTATATGTAAACATACCTTGTTATCAATATATCTGGAAATCCATAGATAACCATGGAAACCTACATTTTCAACAAGAAAAATCTACCCAAAAACAATATAATGTTACCATGAGGGATTTTCCCAAAAATTATTTAGAATACTATCAATTTATTTAGTGAATAAAATAAAAATATTACTTTGAATGAATTTTTTATATTAAATTTTCATTAAATATTTTAATGGGAAATTTGAGTCATTTTAAATACTTCCAAATTTATCATGTAATAATATTTTAATTTGACAGGTAAGTGATAAATTACTTATGATGTTTTTGAAACATTCTATAACACATAAATTTTGATTACGGTATAATTTAGAAGTGTTAATTTATTAATGGATCAAAGTGAAATTTTCATAAAGTAAACCTACCTATATATATATATCAAATTAATCCAAATTTAAGGGTACTACTCCTTCAATTGAATTCCCTACCCTCCCTAGATCTCTCTCCAGTTATAGAGAGTGAATAGAGTGTTTATGGAACCTTGATCCAAGAATGGATTCCTACATGAATGTAAAAGTGTTTTTGTGATTGTGAAAATGTTGAAGTTCTCTTTTTTCCATATGATAGAACCCCAATGTTTGAAGAATGAAAATCAAGAATGCTTTCAGAGTGTGTTTGGTCGATCAAGAGGTTTTTTTCTTCAGTTTCTATGAGAAACAATCACCAATGTTGAGAGAAACATGTTTATCATTTAAATTGAATGTGTTATGATTCCAATTATATATTTTCTCATGCTTATTTGATACACACATAAACCATTTTTTGATAATAAGGTTACAGTTATAAGGGAAATGATGTTATAGTGTCAATCACAATGTAAAATTTTTAATATCCCAAATTTTTATGATATATTGTGTCTAGTTCCAAAAAGTAGTATCAAAGTGATTGTGTGATTTCCTAAACTAAATTGAATTTAAATTTTAATGAATTCGGTAAGAGTGTGTAAAAAGGTTCTAACTCCATTGACGGTGTATTGATTTGTGATTGGATGGTTAAGAAATTGGTATCCTAAGATCAAAATTTATATTTTTGGTTTTCAAAAATTAAAAACCTAATATATATATATATATATATATTTCTAGAGGGGGATGGTTGGTACCCTAATGCATTAATGATGAGTTATCTCCTAGAGGGAAGAATGAAAGGGGTTCTTAGTCACTGCGTCAACACACAGAAAAAATACCTGAAGTTTAGAAAACCATGGATTGGTAGATGAAAACAAGATAAATTGGAGACTCTAACACAAACTCAATAGTATAAAAAAAGGAAAATAAAATAATGTTATATAGTGTTCAAAAAATGTCCCCCCCACAACTGCCACTCATTGATGTGGGGGATAGACTGCCATAAATAAGGGTGGTAGTATTTTTAATACTAAATTATATTTTTAAAGAATTTCACAATGTCTATTGGAACCACTACCCTAAGACCTACTTTACTATATGAGGAATACTAGCTTTAATGACTAAATCAGATTCCACCTACTAGTACTAGACCATACCAACATGCTCAACGTTGTTCAGGCCCAATAATTTCCCAGAACCCCTCTTAGAGTGTTTGTGAAGATCCAGGAAGCCCTATAATTGTAAAAAAATTTTTTTTTTGAAAAAACAATTAGGAATTTTATAAATTAACTTTTAGGACTGTGGAACTAGTATTTTATGAATTAATTATTTTATTTTATTTTAATTTACAATAAATTACATTATGTTTAATAAATAATTTTTTTTATTTATGTGTATTAAATTCATTGAAACTGATCATGATGTTTGATCGGCCAATGTATATGCATTATTTTTTATTTATATATTTTTTTATTGGAAGTGTGTAATTTGAAATAACTATTTAATAAAATATGGTATGTGTATCATCACACTCATCATTATGTGTATAGTTATACATGCATCCACAAGTAATTATATTCATATGTATCTCACATTCCTGATCCCCCTCTCCTCTGTGCAAGTATATTTGTATAACGAGGATGGTGAAAGGTAATGTTGTTTAAAATGAAACTTAGGGATGCACCAGATGGATGTCAGATATATTAAATGAGGTGGGAGTAACAACTCAAGTCTGTTTCGACTCATCTAGTAACCCCTAGGGTCTAATTTGATCTATCACCGACTCGATGAACCAGTCATTAGGAAAATATCATGATCACATTATTTAATATTTTATTGTATTTATGATATATTATTTTGTGCATATGTAATTTTTACATGCAATCAGATTAAATAATAAACATTAACACACACATTAAACTAACATGCATGATGAAGGTTTTCTAGTTAATACATTTTTAAATTGTGTGTGTCATCACCTTCAACAATCCCATAAAATAGGAAAATATTACATTTTACATGAATTAATAAAAAACCACAAATAAAATATTAACTAATTAACATATTCTATTACTTATGATTGAAGAAAACCATATAACGAGGTGTTGTTCAGCCATAGTTTAGGGTGCCTCATCCTATTGTGGAGTTCAAATAAAGGTGGTTGGTTGAACTATCTAAAAGTTGGATAAAAAAATAAGAACAGTTATCTTAGTTTTAATTGATAGAAAAGGGTTGACTAATCAAGGATATTATTTAAAGAATCGAAGACACCAATCCACATATCAAGGAATAATGAGTTAATATAGTTGTCCAAACAAAAGGCTACCTTTAAACTCTTTATGTAGTGTGTAGGAAATGATTGTACTATGAGTAGGGGGTTTAAGGATCCTTGCTACTAGAATAGACATGAATATAAGTATTATAAATATAGTATAGTAGGGATATGATGATATGATAAAATATAAGAAAAAACATAAGATTTATAAATCATTAATGTCAAATAATTTGTAATCAAGATAAAAGAACTGATCTAATTAAGTTCTATTATATTTCAAATAGAAAGAAATTCCATTGAAATAGTATGAACAATACTGGAAATAAACACATCCAAACCAATACTAATTTCTACGAGTGGTTAAGGAAGTTGTGTAAAGTTAAATGATATTAAAGTGTAGTCCCCACTACCTATTATGTCACCTCATTAAGTAAATGTGGGTAAAAATGAAATCTCATTGAAAACTCATGGATACTGAATTTTATGTTTACATTACAATTATACATTCAATATATAGTGAGTTGTGAAAGAAAAATTATACCAGGGATGGTTATACCATGTTGTCTCATCTTAGAGATTTTTTTGAGAAGAATGTGAAGAAATATATGAATGAGATTATGATTATACTAAACACCAATAAATTTAAAGATAAATTAAGATCATTAAATACGTACCATTACTCCAAAATTTTCAACATGTTTCTATACATTTTTTAATATAAAATGAATAATGTAGAAAAACTTCTTCAATATATTATGGGTTAGGTTCTCCATAATGATAATAACTTGAATAAAGTTAAATATTTAGTTTGTAAAGTGAAAATGGTGAAAGGAAATGATAGAAAACTCATAACTATTTCTAATTTAATAGAGATATTACAAATCCTTTCTATGAAACAAATGGTAAAGAGGGATCACATTGAATATGTTACTATTTGTTCATCATGTGACAAGAAACATTACTAGAAGGGAAACTAAAATGAGTTAATGTAGAAGGAATTAGATTCTTCTACTTTATGAATATTCATCACTTCATATGATATCTCTATTTTACATCTTGATTATTAGATTCAGTATGTGAATCATGTAACTATATCCAAATATAGGAACCAAGTATGTTTAGAGAGATTAAAATAGTGAAGTGGATCTTCCATTTGTTGATAGTTATTGACTCTAACATTAACTAGAGAATTGAAAAACTCTATAAATCCAAGAGAATATATTCTTGTATTTGAATTTTTTATATGTAATGTTTGTTAGGAAAAAAAATACAGCATGGTGAGTTTGTATTAAAAGAGATTATATTTTTAATTTTAAATATTTTTTGTATACCATGATTAATTTATAGTTTAATGATATAAAAATATTAAATGTCCTATATCAACTATTAATGTTGAGTATAAAATGTAAGACTCATTAATACATAGTTCTAGCATTATAAAACATGTTCAAGTAAATTTAAAAGAAAATATCACGGAAATTCCAAGAAGAGAGTTTAGATTGATCATGACACAAAACTCATAGGAATTATACATGATTCATTAAAAGGTATAATTACAAAAACACCTTAAGAATTTAAGGTGGTAAGGTTACAAATCTTCTAGAACCTGTTCAAAAAGACACGTGTGAACTACTTCAAGTATAATATAAAGGGATATTTGTGTTCTTCATGAGATTCCTTTAATATATTGTAGGAATGTAAAAGTAAAGAAATGAATATGCTTAGAGAAAATATAAGAGATACTGAAGGTACCAGGCACAGCAGAAGCTCATGGGTGGACTTTCCCACTTGGATTTTTGTCATTTGTAATGATAAATATAGGATCAATAAGATGATAAATGCCAGTCTCCATGGATCGAATCACAAAAATAAGCAAAGAAGAAGAAAAGTCCCAGAACCATAAAGGAAGGATCATCACAGGTTGATTATAATTAATTTAATTAATTGACAAGAAGTACCTTTTATGGTATTTTTTCTTCATTGATATTTCTGATCACTTTCCGATGTGATTCGTCATTGCGTCGTAGAAGTGAAGTGTAGACTTCCTCTAGTGGTGATCCACACGTGCACCATGTATCTCTGGACATCTCCAAAGGAGTCTTCAGGTGCTAACGTGGAGAAACCTTTTCTTGAATTGTCTGCCTTAGATCATCTTGATCCTATGGAGGAGTATCTCTCTCAGTCTTGAGAGCATTCTTGGAGGAATGAGTTCTTTCGTTCTTGAGATAATTCTCCAGAATTATTTTTCACACCGATTAAAGAAAGG
The DNA here is from genome assembly GCA_963277665.1 of Viscum album. Classification (NCBI taxonomy): domain Eukaryota; kingdom Viridiplantae; phylum Streptophyta; class Magnoliopsida; order Santalales; family Viscaceae; genus Viscum; species Viscum album. The sequence continues at coordinate 124,926,395 of OY728160.1, forward strand.
TGTTGGGGTTTTGAGGATATTTATAATTGGATTTGAGGTTATATATTTATGACAATAAATAAACATGTTACGAATTTTATTTATTTCATTAACTATTATAGAAAACCCCCATGTCGAATCATTAATTCCTTGGCATACTCCCATGCTGATTATAATAAATATCATTTAATAAAACAATAATATTTCCTCAAAATCCTGATTGGAAAAACTACATGGCGTGTAATAATTAATACATGACGTGTACTTGTTTTTCATAAAACTACACGGTGTGTAATCATTAATACATGATGTGTACTTGTTTTTCATTTCCTTTCCAAAATGAAAACTACACGGCGTGTATATCTTGTTTTCATTTTATTCTTCCTCCATCATTAAAATGATTTAGGCTTCCTTGAATAATCATTAAACCAAGTATGGGAATAATCTTTATTCTACTTGAGATACTTGGATACACTTAGTGTGTGACCCTCTAGGCCTCTTTCTCATTAGCATTAGGTGGGCTTACCTAAAGTCCAAGATTACTGTCTAGCAACCAGTCAAGGCACCCAAAAGAAAGAAGTTGACGCCGTATTGACGTTTCACCTCATATGAATGCTTACCATGTAATTTAATCCCTTTGTCTCAATATATCATCAAGCAAGTTTCATGGCAGTGTCATAAACCTATATGCTTGATCTGTCATTCTTTGACTTCCATAAATAAAATCATCGTTACACCATGGCCATGGAATTTGGGTGACAATTATTTTTCAATCAAAGGGCCCGAGATATCTACTTCCATAAATATTGAAGGTACAAATCCTTTCTCAACTTATCCATTAACAATATGTTATTCGTAACGCACCCAACGTATCTTACTTCCCGCCAACTCTCTTCGTGATGGTTTTCGTCAGCAAATCTAAGTGCGCGAGTCATGACATGAGTTAATGATAATATTCCAGTCTAAGGACCATTACACACACTCATAGGTAGCAATGTCCGATGACACCAAGACATGTAGAATTGCTACTGGTGGGTCTGTTCTCATAATCTCCCATCTTAGAGGTTACTAAGTGCGAACTCCATGAGAGAGAGTATCATCTTCTTACGATTACTCGCACATGATGGTCTGTATACTATGTTTCTTATCATAGTATGTCATCCAACCATAGAACTTTATTTAAGAATATTGTTATAGCATTTCCAGGTTCTCATCATAGAGGGGATCTGACATGACCTTATCAATGCAACAAATATTCCTGGACATTATTATATTATAGTCATGCAGAACAATGAACAATATATAATAAGTGTAAATTCATGTAATCAAAGTACAAAACAGTTGGTTCTCAGGACACCAACCCTTAAAAACTCCCACTTGGACTAGAGAAAAATGCCTATGACTTTTAGTCCACTAGACCTCACATTATGATCATGTTTCTGCTGAGTCAAGGCTTTAGTCAAGGGGTCCACCACGTTGTGTTCCGTGGAAATACTGCTCATGAAAACTTCAACTCTCTATGAAAAATCCCTCAAGAGATGATACTTCCGAAGTATGTTCTTTGTCCGCTGATGTGACCATGGCTCTTTTGAAAGTGCCACTACTGTAGTATTATCACAATAGCGTGTGATAAGATATTTACTGCTAGGTACTAAATATAGATCTTGGATGAAGCTTCGTATCCATACTACTTATTAGGTACCTTGAAAGCTGCAATATACTCAAACTCCACTGTAGAATCTACCACCACACTTTGCTTTGAGCTCTTCCAGCTCACTGCACCTCCATTCAAACTGAAGATGTATCCAGTCTGCAACTTCATGTCATCTTGATCGGTCTGGAAACTAGCAACCACATGTCCTCTGATGACTAGTTCCTAATCTCCTCTATAAATCAGGAATATATCCTTAGTATGCCTTAGATACTTAAGGATAGTCTTGACTACCATCCAATAGCGGTCTCCTAGATCAGCTTGATATTTTCCTACCGCACTTAATGCGTAAGCAACATCTAGCCTTGTACATAGCATAACATACATGACTGACCCAATCGCGGATGCTTAAGGGTTCCTTGCCATTTTATTTATTTCCTCATGTATCTGAGGACACATATTCTTGGAAAGATGAATGCCATGTGACAATGGTAACAATCCCCTCTTGGACTATTCCATACTAAATATCTTCTGTATCTTGTCAATGTATGTACTTTGACTTAGGCCCAACATTCTCTTGGATATATCACGATGGATCTTGATCTCAAGAATATATGTTACCTCACCCAAGTCTTTCATAGAGAAGCATTTATCCAACCATGCCTTAACTGACTGTAAGACATGTAATTCATTTCCAATTAGTAATATTTTATTAACATATACTATTAGGAAAACAACTACACTTCCACTAAACCTTTTGAAGACACAAGGCTCACATTAGTTCTTAACAAAGACAAATTCCGTTATGGCTTCATCAAAACAAATGTTCCATGACCTTGATGCTTTCTTTAATCCATAAATGGATTTCTGTAACTTGCATACCTTGTTGGCATCCTTTTGAGTCACAAAACCTTTAGGTTGTGTTATGTATACATCTTCCTAGAGTTCCCGTTAAGGAATGCTGTTTTGACATCCATTTTCCAAATTTCATAGTCATGGTAAGCGATAATGGCCAATAGGATTCTGATGGATTTCAGCATCACAAATGGTGAAAAGGTTTCATCATAGTCAATTCCTTGACGCTGTCTAAAACCTTTTGCAACCAGTCATGCCTTATAGGTGCTGACTTTCCCCTCCATGTCCAGTTTCTTCTTAATACCCATTTATTACCAATATGATTTACATAAACAGGAGGATATACCAAAATCCGGACTTGGTTTTGGTACATGGAATCCATTTCATAATTCATGGTTTCTTGCCACTTGGGACCGTATATGCCTTAAACTTCTTCCTTGTAGGTAAGAGGATCATCATTTTCAACCAATAGTGAGTCACCATCCTCAGTGACAAGAAAACCATATCGTTCTGGTTCTCTCACCTCTCTCGTGCTCCTACACAGTTCTTGTGTCCCTGAAACAGATTGTTTTTCCATGGGGATTTGTGGAATCTATTCTTGTACCAACTCCTTTGTATCTTGAGCCTCAACTTCATCGAAGTCTATCTCTCTCCCACTATCCCTTTTGGAGATGTTCTCCCTCTCAAGGAATATGACATGTCTTTCCACTGTTACCTTTTTATTTGAGGGGTTGTATAGGTAATATTCCCTTATTTCCTTGGGATATCCTATAAATATACACTTTGTGCCTTGGGGTGCAAGCTTGTTACCTAAAGAGGCCTTAACAAAAGCTTAGATACCCCACACATGTAAATTTGATAACATGGATTTGCGTACACTCCACAATTCATATGGAATACCATTTATCGATTTAGTTGGTACTTGGTTTAGTACGTGTGCTGCTGTTTGTAATGCATATCCCCAAAAGGATAATAGAATACTCGCATGACTCATCATTGATCTCACTATGTCCAACAGGGTGCGGTTCCTCCTTTCACTTATGCCATTACACTAAGGCATTTAAGGAGGAGTGAGTTGAGATAGAATCCCAAACTCCCGTAAGAAATCAATGAAGTCCTGATTAAGATATTCTCTTCCTCTGTCTAAGTGGAGTTTCTTAATATTATTACCAAGATGGTTCTCAACTTCATTCTTGTATTCTTTGAATCAATCAAAAGAATCTGACTTATACCTCATTATGTAAATATATCCATATTTACTAAAATCATCAGTAAAAGTTATGAAGTACAAGAACCCACCCCTTGCTTCAATTGGAAATGGTCCACATACATCTGTGTGAACTAATTCTAGAATCTCTTTATCCATTTCACCTTTCCCACTAAATGGGGCTTTGGTCATTTTTCCCTGTAGACACGCATGAAATACACCAAGTGGTTTTAGTTTGAAAGAATCTAAATAACTATCTTGATGCAATTTTTTCAAACGTTTCTCATTAACATGACCAAGCCAGTGATTCCAAAGTTGGGTGTGGTATGATTCATGTGAATTAACTTTATCATCGATTGACATTACTTGGTTTGTGTAGTCTAACACATAAAGGCCATTATATAAATGTGCTCTACCAAAACAAATGCTATATTTATAAAAGTAGCAACATTAATTTACAAACTTGAAGATAAATCCATTAATATCTAATCTGGATACTGAAATAATGTTTTTAGTAATAGAAGGCACATAATAACAACCCTTTAACACCAATATCATTCCAGTTGGCAATGTGAGGTGGTAGTCCCCAATAGCTACGATAGTAAGTCTGGCTCTATTGGATACTCGTAGATCTACCTCCCCTCGATCAATATTCCTGAATCTACTTGGTTCCTGTATTTGGATTCATATGTAAGCACCAGAAGATGTATCTAATACCCAATTTGTAGAAATAGATAGATTGCATTCGATGATAAACACACCTAAAGCTTCCCCTTGCTTCCTTGGATGGGTGCAGTTTTTCTTCTAGTGGCCCTTCTTGCCACATGTGAAACAAACAACATCCTATTCTCTTGCCTCCCCTTTGATCTTCCTTTTCTTGGAAGGCCTTGAAGAAACTTTGGGCTTAAATCTCTTCACCTTCCCTTTCCTTTTCTTCACCATAAGTAAAGAAGGATTTTCAATCTTTATATCATTGTACACTTGGCGAATAAGGATAAGAAGATCAGATACAGACTTCTCAATGTTGTTAATGTTGAAATTTACAACAAAGTTAGAGAAGCTCTGGGGGAGTGATGCAACAATGAGATCGGTACCCAGTTCCTCAGGTTGTTTAAACCCTAGAACCTCCAAGCGCTCAATGTAGCCAATGAGCTTGATTACTTGAGGCCTGGATGGGGCATCCTCTCAATGCTTTCTCTGGAATAGATCCATGGAGATCTAAAACCTTTCATGTCTTTCTCTCTCCTGGTATAGACCACGAAGGTGCTCGAGCATGCTATAGGCATCCATGCATTCATGAGACTTCATGAGCTCACTAGACATTGATGATAGCATCAAACATTGAACGCCGAGTGCATCGTTCAAATGTTGATCATAGATCTGGAAATCTTCATCACTCGCCCCTTGGAAGGGATAATCAGGAAGTGAGGACTCCAACACGTAAAACTTTCATTCATGGCATAGGATAAACCGAAGGCACCAAAACGATTCTTAAAAGTTACTACCAGTGGGGATATTGCCTTTATCCAGAATTGATCACATAGAAAATGTGGTTGATGAGTTTTTCATATTAATTATACAAATTAAAAGTGAAAATTTATCAGTACCTTTTGATTACATTTTGTGAAAAATCATAAATGAATTTATTAATTCTACCAATATTTTATCAAGTCCCAATGGCCCTCACCATTGAACCCAGAATGTATAGTTTCTTTGAAATTCTAGTTGAAAGGATCCATATTCTCCTTCACATAACCCCAAAAAGGTTTGTTCAAGATATTTGAAGGTATTTAGGTAGGCAGGTAATTGCCAACTATGAGCTTATAGTTTCTTGATCTGTTGAGTGGACTCCCCAATCCTGAAATCCTGACTTGGATATCCTAAACACTTACCTCTATTTTTACAACAAGTCTAGTAAGGACTACTCCTCTAGATGTAAAATGTTTAAGTCAACCCAAAAATTTCATAAGATCTTACTTTATAAAAGTAAGTGTCCCAACAAGGGTTGATCAAACAGATAGTTTTATTGAGTCTTGCCCTTAATCATGTAACATAAGTCTTGGTCTGAATTAATATGGTATTTGAGAGATTTTATTCTTTATGAATAGTTTTTCATTATCACATGCTTGTTAATATTAAGTGATTCTTTCTTAAGTGATTAACCATGTTCTGATAATGTTTAAGCATAGTCCGGTTTTTTATTTTATTCCATCTTTGAATTCTTTTTTATTTCCTTAATTATGTGAATGCAACACCACATACATAATAAATAAACCATGCAATAAGATAGAAATAAAACAAGATGGCATGATCATGAGCTTCTATTTTTTAGATTATCTAGTGGTTTTGATAAGCTAACCCTAACCTAGGGAAAACACATTAAACCTGATGGATCGTGTTTTGCATCTCCCATCTATCCACCTTTGCATCTTCTTGGGTTGGTTTCGCCTCAGCTTCGGATTTTTGAACCGTCTCCACTAGCTTGGGAGATCCTCCATTACAAGGGGTTTATATTAAAGAATCCATGGGCATGCAGGCACTACATTAAATTGAAAGAAAGCTCATAGGAACACTAATTTAAATTAAACAAATTTAAATGAAACCATACACAAATACAGAGGGTCTTTGGTCTATCTCATGATCATCCATAGAATGCAATGACATTTACGCATATTTAGAATTCAAATTATTTTAATCATTCTATTTATTCAAGATAAGTCGTGCTTGCATTCCATTAATTATGATCTTATAATTAATCAATTCTTTATCATAAATTCCTTTCTAAATTTCCTTGAGATTCTTCTCATCCATATTACTTGTATAGGTCTTTGTACTTTTGGAGGAAACCTGGTGAAATTAATTTTTTGGAAAGTACATAGCGTGTAATATAGCCTACACGCCGTGTATTTTTTACCCTTTATACAAAGTAAACGTTGGGGGATTTGGCGTGTTTTCTATAATTTGGAAATTTTGGAGTACACAACGTGTAGATTAATCTAACACAGAGTGTACTTCCTTGTTGCACAGTTACTATCTTGGTAATCCCGTGTACGCGGAACCTGACTTCTCCTTGTACACGATTTCACTTGGGCTAGATCGGACTACACGACATGTTGATTCAACATACATGCCGTGTATTCCGGTTCCCATGCGCCATTCATTTATTGTTAACATGGTGTAATAAATACTTAGGTATACTCAATTCACACGGCGTGGTTTGGTGGACCTGTACCGGTTCTTTGAACCTAAGTACCCAGCGTGTAGTTTTCACTGCACACCGTGTATTCTTGTGTTGTACAGAAAGAAAGAGTGTCTCCTCTGGATGAGTTCCTCATTTTTAATTTAATCAAAATTAAAATTAAAATTTCATTTCTGATATGTGAATCGAGAAATGAAGGAGGAGTAATAGATCTCATTCATTCAGTTTTATAGAATGATTTACCTTGAATTGAATCAAATATAAATGTGTAAATTATAAATTAAAATTAAATAACTATAATCAACGTTGTGACCTCCTCTGATACCACTTAAAGGTCCTATGCACAGTGTAAGCTCATGGTTGGATGTGTCCACTTGGATTTTTTTCATTTTAAATGATCAATCCAGGATCAATACGACGATACATGCCAGTATCCACAGATCGAATCACATAAATAGACAAAGAAAAAGAAAAGTCTCAGAACCATAAAGAAAGGATCATCACAGGTTGATTATAATTAATTTAATTAATTGAAAAGAATTACCTTTTATTGTGTTCTTTATTCATTGATATTTTTGATCATGATTTGATGTGATTTGTCATTGCATCATAGAATCAAAGTTTAGAATTCCTCTAGCGGTGATCCACACGTGCACCACGTATCTCTGGACATCACCAAAGGAGTCTCTGGGTGCTAGTGTAGAGAATCCTTTGCTTGTATTTTCCACCTTAGATCGTCTTGATCCGATGGAGGAGGATCTCTCTTGGTCTTGAGAGCATTCTTGGAGGAAGGATTTCTTTTGGTCTTGAGAGAATTCTCCAGAATTGTTGTGCACACTGATTAAAGAAAAGTGATGGGGTTGAGGGGATATTTATAATCAGGTTTGAGGTTATTGAGTTATGACAATAAATAAACTCATTATGCATTTTATTTATTTCATTAACTCTTATTGAAAACCCCCATTTCGAATCATTAATTTCCTGACATACACCCACACTGATTATAATAAATATCATTTAATAAAACAATATTATTTCCTCAAAATCCTGACTGGAAAAACTACAAGACATGTAATCATTAATACACAACATGTACTTGTTTTTCATAAAACTACATAGCATGTAATCATTAATACACGGTGTGTACTTGTTTTTCATTTCCTTTCCAAAATGAAAACTACACAGCATGTATATCTTGTTTTCATTTTATTCTTCATCCACCACTAAAATGATTTAGGCTTCCTTGAATAATTATTAAACCACATATGGGAATAATCTTTATTCTACTTGAGATACTTGGATACACTTACTGTGTGACCCTCTAGGCCTCTTTCTCGTTGGCATTAGGTGGACTTGCCTAAAGTCCAAGATTACTATCTAGCAACGAGTCAAAGCACCCAAGAGAAAGAAGTTGATGTCGCATTAACATGTCACCTCATACGAATGCTTACCATGTAATTTATTCCCTTTGTCTCAATATCTCATCGAGCATGTTTCATGGTAGTGTCATAAACCTATATGATTGATCTGTCATTCTTTGACTTCCAGAAAAAAACTCATCGTTACACCATGACCATGGAATTTGGGTGATAGTTATATTTCAATCAAAGGGCTAGAGATATCTACTTCCATAAATATGAAAGAGACAAATCCTTCCTCAACTTATCCATTAACAACATGTCATTCATGACACACCCAACGTACCCTACTTCCCGCCAACTCTCTTCATGATGGTTTTCGTTAGCAAATTTAAGTGCATGAGTCATGACATGAGTTAATGATAATCTTCCCATCTAAAGACCATTACACACGCTCATAGATATTAATGTTCGATGACACCAAGACATGCAGAATTGCTACTGGTGGGTTTGTTCTCATAATCTCCCATCTTGGAGATTACCAAGTGTGAACTCCATGAGAGAGAGTCTCATCTTCTTACGAGTACTTTCACATGACGGTATGTATACTATGTGTCCTATCATAGTATGTCATCCAACTGTAGAAATTTATTTAATAATATTGTTACAGCATTTCAAGGTTCTCATCCTAGCGGGAAACTACCATGACCTTATCAATGCAACAAATATTCCAGGACATTATTATATTATAGTCATGTAGAACAATGAACAATATATAATAAGTGTACATTCATGTAATAAAAGTACAAAAAAGTTGGTTCTCAGGACACCAACCCTTACAGATGCATCAAACTGGTGAGCCAAACAATATATTGGCTAAGAATTATTTGATCATTAAAATATATATTAGATTTATTTCAAAAATCACATTTACTTATACACATCATATCTATCATATTACTAAAGGAATTATTAATTTTGAAACTTACATATATTCAATGATCATTATAATTTATACTGAATTTATTGCTAAACTCACATTTCATTATACAAATCATAACCATGATGTAAGTACTAGGAAGATCAATGATGAGACATATATGTCAAGAAAAGTATTCCATTATTGTTTTTAGTCACGTTTCACAAATAACTGCATTATTTCATAATAATACTCATACTATAATAAAAAACTAACATTATATTAGTTATAGTATGAAATAAATCCATTATCTCACAAAAAATGTATTTAAATGTAAATAGTTTTTTAATCCTAAGTCAATAAATAAACATTGTTCATGAAAAAAATGTAAATCTCTGTAATTATCCATAGGCTTATTTAGAATACTATATTAATCAAAAATAAACAAAATTAATAGTTAAGTGATAGACTATATTTATATAAAATGGTGCACATAGTTGTTTGGGAAATTGTGATAAAGCCTGACTTAGATAAAATTCAGTTCCTGAGATATACTTGTAGTCAGAATAGAAATAAGTTTAATAAGGGATCATATAAATAGAATGTTCCAGTGACCCATATTTCATAGGAAATACATAACCAGTGTGGTATGGTTTTCTAATAAGCAATTGGTGATGTATTATTAAACAATAAAAATTAATCTTCATCCAATTGAGAAGTGTTAAATGGAAATAATATATGATTGAAAAGTTTAAATGAATTTAGAAAAATAGATTCCATATACCAAAATAATGTTTATATTTTATAATTTTCTTCAATGGATGTAATTTTTTTGGCATGTATTCAAGATAAATTATTCCTGCATGGTACATACATGGTACCAACAAATCTCGATTTCTTATACCAATAAATCTTTCTTAAATCTATTATAATTATAGTTATCATAGAAACTATATTGTAACATTATACTGGGCATTGGTTTTCAAGACTACCAAAATTTGAAGGAATCCTTATGGAAGTTGTTTATATTGTTGAATGTAAACTAAAATCATATGATTTAAGTGCATGAATCTTACTAAGAGTATTTTGGTGCAATAGTATTACCACTTTATTTTATTAATTATAATCTATTTTGAATAGATTAAATGGATTTAATATTCATTAAAATAATTCAATGAATAATTTTAAATGGGATTAAACATATTATGATACATTTAATATGAAATATATGAATATATATATAAAGGAATGAGATCCTTCCTATTATATCTCATTTATTATCGCAGGCCTCCATATACTATCATCCACTTGAAACACTAGTTATCACTAGGTGATGGAGTGATCACCTATTATACATTTATGGATACTTAATAAATGTTCTATTATTAGTTAGCTGATGAAATCCCCTCAGAGTCACGATGCTTTCGTCTATTACACTTGTGATCTTCATTATGTGAAATCCATTTAAGATTAAATATGGGGATTCCTTTCATCTAGACATGCACATTTATGTTCTTAATTTATAATTCACGTTGATATAATTGAGGATAAATCATGAACAATTTAATATTTTTCTTCATGTTCCATCAATCATCACATGATCCCCTAAAAATCATAAGTGGTGTTAGAGAACATACTTCCACATCAAATTAATGAGTTTATTATACTGTTAATTGAAGAAAATGATATATAAAAACTTAATTGGTTCCCTATCTTCTTATTATGTTATATGATAATGCAAATTTTAGATCACCACTTTATATTGTATTCAATTGTTATTGTAATATTGAATGGAAGGAATATATTCTATTAAGAATTTGACACAATCGGTGTTGTTACTATAGAAAAAATGATCCTTGGAGTTTTACGTTATTTATAATTTTTTTATAAACAATGGAATGTAATAATTTTGAATATTCATAGAATTTATAAAATTTTCTATAAATTAATTTACTATAAAATGTATGTGCTTAATTTTTATAATGTCTTTGAAACAATTATAATAAATATTATATTATTATTAATGATTTAAAGCTAAGAATATTTATTTCAAATTTACATGGATTATAAAATGTTTATAATATTGGTAAAAGGTAATTTAGAAAATTTTAATTTTATAGAGTCTATAAAATAATTATAAATAATTTATAATTAATTATATAAATGTTTATAAAAATTTTATTTGAAAAATATTCCAAAAATCCATTTTTATTGTTTGAAATATTTTTCAATAATTTATTTGGCATTCCTTGTGATCTTGAAATAAAGTTTTTATTTATAAATAATATAGGTAATTTATAGAGTTTATAACTTGAATAATTATGTCCAAAAAATGAGTTTATATTCAATATTATTAAATATCTATAATGTTTATCATAACTATAAAATGTTTAGTATAATATTTTATTTATTAATAGTGTATAATAGGCTATCTTATTTTTTTTGAAAATAAGTAAAAATTTTATTCATGTTTTTTCTTTTAATATTCACATTTTGAAATTATTTTATAAAATATGACTATTGTGTATAAAAAATTAATGTGATAAATTACTTATATGATCTTGAGACCTATATTACATGCTTGGTATGATTCCATGAGATTTATTTTTCATCTACAGTTTCCTTGGTTTGTATTTGGAGTTATGGGATTAAGAATAATTATTGAATATTGATTGTGTTTATTTGGTATAAGTGTTAGCCTGAATTGAATTGTATCTTTAATAATGTCTTCCTTGGGAAATAGAATTTGGGTAGTAATACCCACTATAATTTTGGATTATTCTTTGTTAATAAATGGTGAGAGTTTAACAATCAATCACTTTTGGTTTAATCATGTGAGGATTATAAAGATTATATAAATCTGTGACTTTACCTAGAAAGTTTATATACCTTATGCATTTGATACATTCATATATTTATAAATATTATTGGATTCTATTTTTGGGTGAGTAACAAAAACTGTGGGTTGTGAAAAAAGCAACACATTAATGTGGTGTGAACAGATTAATATGGTGGATGGAATAAGAATCCCAAAACAAAATATCTAAATTCATGCATGTATGACGCAATAAAAAATGAAAATAAAAAAATTGGGCTTGTTTTAATAGTTATGAATTTAATATTAATTCGATGCATATTCAATTGGTGAGACTAAGAAAACCCATTGAATACCAGGTGTTATATTCCTTCCAAATTGGCACTTGGCAAGACCTCGATCATCCATCTAAGTTGGTCGAGCTCCACTGAGTACACCTATAATATCTAATATATTGTATATAGGCTATAAGTGACTATATAAGGTATTTTTTAGTAGGTCAATCATAGTCAAGTACCCCTTTATTATCCATTGTTAGATCCTACTTGGAATTTTATTTAGCTTACCCTAGCTGTGAAACACTAAAGGTTAGGATACATGAATATTATATTTTGGTTTACCTATATGATGGGTTGAAAAAGGATTATCCTCTCAACTATCCTAGATTAATATATGGGTTAGGATTAGAAATTAATGTCTACCAAATATAGTCTGGGGTTATTTATGTAACAAATTGGTGTATAAAAAGATAAAATATATATCTTTTCTTACAAAATGAGTATGATGTACTTGTTCATTGTTTTTAGTGGGAGATATTTTATTATAAATACAAGATGAAAATATATAAAAAATGGTTCTCAACCACTAATATGTCTTTGTTGTAGATCATGATTTATTTTATGATAATCATATTGAGATCAATTTCTAGGTATGACCTATAAAACAGTTCATAATTGGTATTAATAGTTGAGAAGTGTCTCAAGGGGAAAAATTTAGAGTATATAAATGTGAATGTTTTAGAAGTCAATTTCACTAACTACAAATCATGGTTATTAGGTACTAGGTGTGAATTATAAATTTTTATTAAATACACAATCTCACATACAGAAGAAAATTGATAAAGGGAGAAGTGAATCATAATGTCGTTAATGGAGAAAGAGTTTTAGTATTAAATGTTTTCAAGTATGAGCTATGTATACCTAGTGGATTAGCCCTATAATTAGAGTAATATTATAATTTTTTTGTCAAACACAAGTATTTTATTTATATATAATTTTTGGAAAAGATTAGATTTTCATTAAGTATTATGAAAAAATATAATAATAAAAATAAAAATAATAATAAAATGTTTTATGAAATTTCGATTATTGAAAATGGTTTATACATTCTAGATATAGGTAATTAACATTAAAAATAAAATTCCAGGGTTGATTCTAATCCCATCTACCTTTAGTATTGTCCCCTTATATATATAAATGGGAAATATACTCAAATTACTGATAGATATGTATTTTTAGACACATTTTATTACTAATAATTTTATAATTTTGAATCATTTTTAATAGAAAAAATGACCAAGAATCCATTTGGGAGAAAATGAGAAAGGAATAGTGAATTGTTATATCTCATACATAGTGATGTATATGGATTACTAAGATCACAATTGAGTGGTTGTTTTAGATAATCTATTACATTTATAGATGAATTTAAATGTTACATTTATGTGTTTTTAATATTTTTTTTAAAAAGTTCAAAGAGTTTTTTAATGAAGTATATAATTAATTGGGAATTATTTTAAGTGTTTCTCATCAGACTGGGGTGGTGTATACATGATCCATAAATTAATATATCATTAGAGAGATTGAAGTAATATTTTATGACTCACTCCTCTTGGAACACCATATTAAAATGGAATTTTTTTAATGCAGAATTGTAAGTTATTTGGAATTATTAGATTGTTGATTAGTCTATGTGACATGCTTATTAAATTATATTTTTATACTCTTGTGACTATTTAATTATTACTAAACCTAATTTTATCTAAATAAATCATAATATAACCATTTGATCAATGGAATAGGACATATCCTGATATGTATTTCATTAATATTTTAAATTGTGAAGCATATGTTTGATGTTTCTCTTCAAATAAACATTACCTTATATATAAAATATTGGTATTTTTTGGTAATCACAAAGAAAATTTGGTATATTAATTTTATAACCCTTTAGAGAGAAAGGTGTATGTGGTATGATGCGGTGTTTTACTTGAAAAAGAATACATGAGTCTTGGAGTTAGTGATAGTAATGTTAAACTTAGACAAGTTCATGAAAAATAGTCAGAAAGTTCTTATAAGATGGGTGTTGAGTTGGTTCCACAAATATTAATTCCAAAATAACTAACTGAAGCTACATAGGAACCCCAAGGTATAGTTGGATAATTCAGAAACACAAGATATGTGGATTTATTAAGGAAATTTATGATGATAAAATGTTTATAATTAGTGAACTGACTTCCTACTGAGAGGCTACTGAGATTTTCGATTATGAAAAATGGTTAAAATCCTTGGAATTGGATATGGACTCCATATAAATTAATCGTGATTAAAACATGGTAGATTAACCTTAAGGTATTTGATATGTAGGGTTGAAATGGGGACTCTATAATAAAATTTTCATGGATGGTAGTGTTCCTACCTATAAAGAATGCTTTATGGAAAAATGTTACAAATATATTTTTTCTATTTATTACAATTAAGTGTTCTCACAAGTAGTGATGATAAATCCCATTAATATTTTTCTTGACATAACATATCATTATTATCATGAGATATTTCAAATGGATTCCAAAAAAGAACTGCCTTATCAAGAATTTTTTTAATAATATCTATATGATACAACCAAAAGGTTTTGAAGTTCCGAATGATACAGCTAAGGATTGCAAGATTCAATGGTAAATTTATGGATTGATTCAAACTTCTAAAAGTTAGAATATATAGATCAATGATATAATAAATGGGTTTGGATTCATAGAAAAACTAATTGTTCTTGTGTATATAAAAGGTTTAGTGAGAGAATTTTGGTGTTTTTGATATTGTATGTAGGGGAAGTTTCTTTTCTGAAACAATAACATGACTCTTCACTATATGATGATGTTGATGGGAAAATTCTTGTCGATGAATGACATGGGTAAAGCTACCTACATACTTGTTATAATGATTTATAGAAATAGATCAATGAGGATACATGGAATTTTTTATGAAGTATAATTTTGTACATTGATAAGGTGGCTTCTCATGGAGAACTTTGACAAGGGGTCCTTACTATGTTACATGGAATGAATATGAGGATGGTACATGATCATTTTAATAAATTAGTATGGATAGATAGAGTTACCTATGTTTTCTCTAGATATTATATCATATATGTCATGTTGTGCACTTGAATTGAAGTCAACTATGATCTAATAATTACAATTTGATACCAATTTAATACTGGTTATAGTCATTTGATTTCTATGAAGGATATCCAAAAGTACTTAGGAATGACTAAGAATATATTCTTGATATATGGAGGATAGTATGAGATCTATGTAAAAGGTTACTTGTATTTTAGTTTGAAATATAGTATAGATGATATGAAATATCAAGTTAGTTTCATGTTATTCTTGAATGTTGAACCTATTACTTAGGAGAGTTTCAAAAAAGGTATCATGGATAACTCAATAATAGAGGCAAAGTACATCACTACAATATATTTTGGAAATGAAGTTGTTTGGTTCAAGAATTTCATAACCGATTTTGGAGTCGTTCCTAGCATCAATGGAGTAATTTATATATGTGAACAATAAACTGATTTGATCCCCTTACAATATAATTTTGAGTCATCCCCAATTGTTGATTATCAGTGATTATTTGAGGATATAATGATATTTAATGGTTAGAATGAATAAAATCATGTACTCATTACAAAGGTTTGTTGATGGGACTTAAAGAGTTGAATCAAGGAGTAATAAGTGGATACTTATTACTTTCATTTACCCATAAAAGCATATATCATGGAATTTCATATAGGCATTTATATGATTTTTGGTGTGTACTTATTATAAATCCCCATTAATTCTGGTTGGTGAGATAAGTATCATGAGAATATTCATACTTTGATACCATACATATGTAAGTCAAAAATAAGTCAGTTAATCAGGGAGTGGTTGGGTATTTTTAATCATGTTAACAACTAGAGAATAAATAATATGAGATTTTCACATTTGTGTGTTGAGTTAATTAATCTATTGTATGACTAAATTAAACAAAATAAATACATATCCATTCTTAGTTAAGTTACATATGATGTACTTAGAGACATAGATGAGGGACATGTGATGTGTTTATCCCTTAAATGATTGAAAATCGATATATTCATCAACGAGATTAGTCTATTTAAATTGATAAAAAAGATGAGTTGGAATATTCTAGATTGAAATTTTCCATGTCTAGTGTTCACATGATTTCATTTACTATGTCATTTTATAGGATTAATTTTTATTTATATGATACATCTTGTGTTGGACCTGTTTTTATAGAGACATGAGTATGTTGGATAACAATAACACTAGAACCCTTAATATCTTCAGTATGACCAATTCTTTTCTAGAGTCCCCTCTGGATTAATCTATTAAACTAGGATTTTGTATTTTTTTCAATGATATTAATACCCACAGGGAAACACAGTTAATTCACTAGATAAGGATTATGTTTTGAAAAAAGTGCTTGTTCCAAATTAGGGAGAGCATAATGAAATTGTATTCAAAAGAGTTTTCAGTGGATTCCAAATTATCCCTAATGTTTTATATAAGGTTACTAGGGGATTTTAGTATAAGTGGTATGTTGTTGAATTTGAACTAAAATAATATTATTTAGGTGATTTCATTATCCCACACATCATTAGGTGAATCCATATTCCAATATAGTTTTATCAAGTATTTTCTATTATGAATGAATTAAATGGATTTCATATTCATTTAATATATTTAATGAATAATTGAAAATGAGAATAAACATAAGATGATATGTTTAATATATAAAATTCATTTTAATAAATTAGACACATCAAGAATGTTTTAATAATGAAATGAGATCCCTCATATTGTGTGTCACTAGTTTTATGAAAGACTGCTGATTTTATCTTCCTCCAAAAACATAGTTTATCTCTAGGTGAAGGATCTTGAACTCATTATATATTTAGGTATCCTAAATAAACGTCCAATTATACCTTTTTCAATGTAATTACCATGGTGGAATAAATAATTTTTTGCTTCTCATGTGATTTTTATTAATCAGACTCAATCAAAGATTAAAGATAAATGTTGTTTTCATATCTGTGAACATGTTTATGAGTTTTATTTGTATTATATATTCATATAATCAAGTATTGATTGGGAACCATTTATGGGGCTTATTATGATATCATCCATTATATGATAATCTCTTAGAAATCATCATATATGACACAACTAGAAAGGGTTAGTGACACCATGGAATTCCAAAACTGAATGAACATTGTAGATATCCATTTATGGATTAATGAAATAATTATGATCATAAAATATATTTTTTAAATAATTTTTTTACATGTGTCTATAAGAGATTAGTGGGATCTCCATAGTTTTCCTTATAGATTATTTTGATAATATATCGAAAATATTTAATAATTTTACAATTGGTAAGGACTATATTAATATCAAATTATTGGATTAATGTAGAAACATATGTTCTAGGGAATAAGATGTCTTGAGAAAGATCAGTGGGTTTATGAGACCAAATTGTGCATATATACAGAAAATGTATTAGAAAATAAAAGACGAGAAAATTATAGTGGGAATTTGTTAGGTCCACTAGGCTGAATACCCTGAGAGGGGGGGTGAATCAGGGTATGACTAATTAAAAATTAAAGCCCGTTCTGATCTTGTTTCGCTGTTAAGCAAAACACTCTTCTCTCTCTTTCCTGCTGCACAATATAAACAGAATGTAAAGCAAGCACAGGATACAACAATTTTACTTGGTTCACCGCTAAGGGCTACGTCCAAGGAGCATACGCCGACAGGTTGCCGGTCGTACCAAATTCCACTAATCTTCACTAGCTGTGGATTACAAGGTTTGGGCTAGATCACTTCTATGCCCAGGCTCACTGCCTTTACAAAGTTTAGGGTCAGCTCACTGCTTTCCCAAGGGTCACTCCCTGTTTCTCTCTCTCTGGCTCACT
Source organism: Viscum album (assembly GCA_963277665.1). Classification (NCBI taxonomy): domain Eukaryota; kingdom Viridiplantae; phylum Streptophyta; class Magnoliopsida; order Santalales; family Viscaceae; genus Viscum; species Viscum album. The sequence goes on from OY728160.1 coordinate 124,944,639, forward strand.
GCCGGTGGAGAGGATCACCTTCTTCCTCTTCCTGAGCTCACTGCTCTTGGATGGAATCCACTCACAGTTTATAGACATGTAGGTCTCTTCATTTTCCTGAAAGAATGCATCTTCTCTTGTATGTAGATGCTCTGTTGAAGTTTAACTTTCACCCGTTGATGAATATCTCTTTGCACCAAAGGTATCGGGCAAACTTCCAGCTTCCACACAGTCTGAAAATCACTGCGGGAACAAAACCTTACTTGGCGCACAAGTCAACCTCGGCGCGCAAGTATCGGCGCGCAAGTCACAACGGGCGCGCAAGTCCTCCTCTGACACTTGCGCGACACAAGCTTCCTCAACTCCAAACTTGCGCGACTCTCTTCCCTTTACGCCCAAACCACTATTGGCACGCAACTGCAAACCGGCGCGCAACTTCTAACACCGCCGCACAACTTCAACCACTGGCGCGCAAGTCCCACCTGCGCGACCACACACACCACTTGCGCGACCACCACACCTGCGCGACGGGAGCTCTCGTCTTGAACTCCGGTGAGAAATGAGGAGGGGTGGTCCGGTATTTATAGGCAATCTGACCACCCTGCGCGACGGCGCGCAAGTCACCTGCGCGACCCAATTTCGGCGCGCAAGTCTCCTCTCCTTTAGACACTTGCGCGACCAACTCCCAAACTTGCGCGATCCTATTTCCTTAGCCATATTTTGATCTTCTGATCTTGAAAAACATGTGGCGCGCAAGTTTCCTGTACACCATGTTCGCGGCGCGCAAGTCCCTTTGCCAAAAACACTTTTCTTCATTTGCCGATTTTCAGGCCCAAAAATTTGGCAAACACTGGAAAACGGCGTCACCTTGTATCTTTTCTTTTGTACCGCCTCCAGATCTTCCATTCCTTTTATCGACGTTCTTGAATCAAACATGGATCGTTGACCTCAGCTCTTGAACTCGACATTCCACCATGAAATCCTCTTTTTCAACAATCACAACTCAGATGTCCACTTTGTCAACAAACACAATCACCTCAAAAATGCTTCAATGATACCTTGAGGGATTTTTGCCCAACAATCTCCCCCTTTGGGTTTGTTGACAATTCTTCCAAGACTAAGATACGTCGTTGATTCTTCAGTCTCCATTCGCCTCATTGCGATTCTGATAGCGATCAAGGATTTACTCAACACATACTCTAAGCCCACATGAGCAATGCTCGGCGTGAGAAACAAGAGTAAATGAAAAGTTCATCAATGAATCACTTCGTCTCTGACATCCACTGTTGACACCAAACACTGTCCAACACCACTCTTCTGCTTTTATCACGATCCTCAGATGTCGTGATATCTATTCTTTGATCGATCACTTCTAGCATCGTCATATTTCATATGCTCCCCCTTTCTGCTCACAGCTTCAACACCTCTTTAGCCATATTTCCTGTGTTGTCCAAGCTAAGCTCTGGCTAAGCACGTTCAACTAGCTTCAACTCCCCCTATCTGGCTGCTCCACCTGTCAGCGTCTCCCCATATCATTCATGATTTATCAAATCTCCACATTGTCTCCCCCTTGAACAATCACTATTTTCTCCCCCTTTGTCAACGAACCCAAAGGTCATGCCTTTGTAGTCTGGAACATAGTAGAGAACACATTAGCACAGTAGGGAAAACACAGCATACCTCGGGGAGAGGGGGGGGGGGGGGGGGTCCCGCGTCCACACTATTTCAAGTGCGGGGAATCGACTGAACTCCTAGAGCTAGTCGATGCCTCTCAAAAGCTTCCTTGGGTAAGGCCTTTGTCAGAATGTCTGCAACCTGTAGCTCTGTAGGCACATACTCCAACTTCACGATGCCCTTCTCAACCTTCTCCTTGATGAAATGATACTTGATCTCAATGTGCTTTGTCCTGGAATGATGGACAGGATTTTTGCTAAGATTTATAGCACTTGAGTTGTCACACTGGATTTCGATCGGAGACTTCACTTCAACTCCCATATCTTCAAGCTGCTGCTTCATCCACAATAACTGTGTGCATGCTTGAGTGGCCGCAATATACTCAGCTTCTGCGGTGCTCAATGAAATGCAATCTTGTTTCTTGCTTAGCCAAGAAATACACAATCCACCAAGATAGAATGCACCACCTGACGTTGATTTTCTATCGTCTGCTGAACCGGCCCAGTCTGCATCAGTATATCCCAATAACTCTGTCTGAGATTTTTCGTTGTATGTCAAGCCGAAGTCCACCGTGCCCTTGATATATCGAAGTATTCTTTTCACTGCAAGCATGTGACTTTCCTTGGGATTACTCTGATATCTCGCTGCTTGGCATGTGGCGAAAACAATATCAGGCCTTGTTGCGGTTAAGTACAACAGACTTCCAATGATTTGCCTGTATTCTGTGATATTAACTGCCTTGCCATCCTCATCTTTTGATAATTTCATCCGGGTAGCAACCGGAGTCTTCATTTCCTTGGAATTATCCATTCCAAACCTTCTTAGAACTTCCTTGGCATATTTGGATTGAGAAATGAATGTTCCATTCCTTCCTTGTGTCACCTGTAGACCAAGGAAAAACGTTAGCTCTCCAATCATTGACATTTCAAACTCATTTTTCATGAATTCGGAAAACTGTCTGCACTGAGCTTCATCTGATCCGCCAAAGATTATGTCATCGACATACACTAGCACCATCATCCTTTGATTACTGTCATTGCTGAAATAGAGATTGTAATCAACTCCTCCACGCTGAAAGCCAAGCTTCTTCAAGTACTGATCAAGCCTTGAGTACCATGCCCTTGGTGCTTGTTTCAGCCCATACAATGCCTTCTTCAGCCTGCAAACTTTGTTCTCATCCTCATGAATGAGAAAACCATCTGGCTGCTCAATATAAACCTCTTCTTCCAGAACCCCATTCAAGAATGCGGATTTGACATCCATCTGGAACACTTTGAACTTCCTTTGCACTGCGATGGCTAGGAATAATCTTATTGTCTCCAGCCTTGCAACCGGTGCAAATGTCTCATCAACATCAATTCCCTCGATTTGGGAGTACCCCTTGCACACTAGACGTGCTTTGTTCCGAATCACTGTGCCATCTTCATTCATCTTGTTGCGATAGACCCATTTGGTCCCAATGACATTCTTGTCCGCTGGCCTCGAAACAATTTCCCATGTTTGGTTCTTCTCAATCTGATCAAGCTCTTCGTTCATGGCCTGAACCCAGTTTTCATCTTTAGCTGCATCAGAAAAACATTTCGGCTCTACTTGAGACAAAAACGATGCTTGCTGTGATGATTTCATTCTTCGAGTCTGAACTGGAGCTGTTTGATCACCAATGATATTCTGCTTATCAATCTCAGCTCGACTCTTTGGCTTCCTCGCAGATACTGACTTGACACTTTCCTCTTCATCATCAGTATCTTCTTCTGAGTCGGCTTCTGCCACTTCTTCTCCCCCTGGGTTGCTTATCTCATCATCACTTTCATCCAGGAACTGTTCACTGGGTCGTTGAGCAGTCTATTCATTTTCGACTATAGTGACATCATTACTCTCAACAATTTTTCCCAGCCTCTTGTTGAAGCATTTATATGCTTTGCTTTTCCCTGAATAGCCGAGGAATATCCCTTCATCTCCTCGTGCCTCAAACTTCCTATGATGTTCTTTGTTGAGAATGAAACACTTACTTCCAAAGATTCGAAAGTATTTCAACGTTGGCTTCTTTCCGTACCACAGTTCATACGGAGTCTTCCCTTGCTTCGGACATAACAGGGACCTGTTTGAAACATAGACCGATGTTAAAACTGCTTCCTTCCAAAATTTCTCTGGTAGGTCCTTATCAATAAGCATTGTTCTGGCCATGTTGTTAATGATCCGATTCCTCCTTTCTACTACTCCATTCTGTTGGGGAGTTCTCACTGATGAAACTTGATGCCTTATCCCATGTTTATCGAGATAGTTTTCAACTTGACTGTTTGTAAATTCCGTACCATTATCAGTACGAAACTTCAGAATTTTCTGCCCAAGCATCTTCTCTGATTCCCTCCTGTACTGCTTTATGCAACTGAACACCTCTGTCTTGTGGGTTATGATGAATACCCAGGCCATTCTGCTATAGTCATCAATGAAAAGAACATAGTACCTTTGCCCATTTATAGCTCGTGGTGAGATAGGTCCACATACATCAGCATGCACCAATTCGAGCACTCTAGTTGATTTTTGTTCCTTTGGCCTGTATGTCTTTCTGATGATTTTCCCTTGCTGACAAGCATCACATGTATGAGTGCGATCACGTGATAGTTTGGGAAGGTCTCTAGCAGCATCACATTTAACGAGATCCTCCATAGATGGTTGGCATAGATGACCAAGTCGCTTATGCCACAGCTGGTTTTCTTCCTCTCTGGATAAAAGACAAGTATCTTCTTCCCCACTTACAAGATAGAGATTTCCCTTTGACCTTTTTCCCTGCAGAACAGCTGCTCCATCTTTTCCTTTCACAACACACATCTTCTTGGTAAATTGGATAGAGTGACCAGAGTCACATAGTTGACTGACACTGAGTAGATTATGACTGAGACCCTCTACTACCAAGACATCAGCACGTCTCATTTCTTTGCCCCCAAACTTGGCTTTCCCTGAGCCAACAATCTTCAGGCCTTCATCATTTCCAAATTTGACAACTCCTTCTTTGTCATATTTAATGCCTGTAACAAGATCCTTATTACCCGTCATGTGGGATGTGCAACCACTATCAAGGATCCAAACACCAGATCGATCTGATGCTTTAAGGGCAATCTCTGCCACCACAGCCTTCTCATTTTTCTTCTTCTTGGTCCATACTTTTTCTTTCACACTCGGCATGGATTGAGGCTTCTGTTCTTTCTCAGAGTATGATGGACCACCCTCATCTTGCAGAGCTGCAAATCTGTTCTGAACTTTTAACTCACTTGTTGGTTTATTGATCTGCTGCTTGCGAACATTTTGATTATTATTTGACACATTTCTCTGAATGATTGATGTGCAATACCTAGACATGTGTCCAAATCCTCCGCACCAAAAATAGTGTCCTTCAAAAGGTGTTCTGGAAAACCGTTCTCTGTTTGGCTGCCGTCTCTGCTCATGTTCCCTTCTGTATCTCTTGGCTATGGAACACACAAACTGTGAATGTCCCATTTTCCCACAGCAATAACACCTGATATAGGATGCATTCCCTCGTGATATTTCAGCACTGTGATTTCCCCTTTGGGATCTCTGAATATTCTGATTCTGTTTTGTTCCCAAATCAACCTTCACTTTCGGGATGAGTGCTTGCGGTCTGACTGCAATTGTCGCCACTTTTTGTTCTTGACTAAGCCCAGAAACGACCTTAACATCTGAGCTCAATTGCTGTTTCTTTCCTACTGAACTGCTAGGCTCCGCTTTCATCTTCTCTGTCTTCTGAATAGCCTGCTTTTCAGATATCACATTGGGGGTCAAGAGTTTATCTTGATCCTTGAGTTTTTGTCGCAGACTGACCACTTCTTCTTCAAGCTCTTTGATACATCTAACCTGCTCCTTTCCTGTGTTTGTCAGACAATCAATTTCCTTCTTTTGTTCCTCAATTTTAAGCTTATACTCAACAATATTTTCTGAGCTCTCTGGTGTTGAGGATTTTAGTCTTTCAATTTCGTCTAACAGCTCAGACTTTTATTCATCCTGTTGTTGCATGTAGAGTTTGGCATCACGAACCACTTTATTGGCTTTCTTCGTTTTGGCTCTCCAAACATCTATCTCCTCAAGAGCTGCTTCCAATTCGGCTTCCATATCAATTCTCCCTTCAATTTCTTCTTCTTCTTTAGCATCAGCTTCTTCTCCCTTTTGAGAACTACCAGCAATTGCCACCAAGGCATTTACCCCACGATCTCTGCAATTTTCTATTTCCTCAACTTCTTCATCCTCAGACTCATCTGAACTTTCAAATTCTTGTGAGAGAAGATTCTTTTTCTTGAAGAAATTTCTTTTGAATTGTTTCTTCCCTTTTACAAAAGCTGAAGACTTCTTTTTGGGAATTTCAACGTCATCATCATCATCATCTTGAAACTTCTTGGGGCATCTTGCCGCAAGATGACCAACCTTTCCACATCTGAAACATGCTAGTGGAAGTTTACCTTTAAACTTTCCTCTCCCTCTTTGTAGATTCGAAGAAAGGAATGACATCACCTCATCTGTCTCTTCTTCTTCATTAGAATCTTCAATGGTGAGCTTCTTCATGGCCTTAAATGCCACCTCTTAAGACTTCCCCTTTTCCACAGCCTCATTATCATCGTTCCTCATTTCATATGCAACCAAGGTACTGTGCAAATTGTCCAATGTCAGCTCTTTTGGATCTTTATCTTCTAGTACTGAAACTTTCGGATTGAACCGAGGTGGAAGTTTCCTCAAGATGCGCTTTACAATCTTTATGTCTTCAATGACTTCTCCAAGACCTCGCATATCTTCCACAACAATGTTTACCCTATCAAAGAATGCATCAACAGACTCATTCAGGTTCATTTTCAGATCTTCATATTTGTTCCACAACACCTGCAGCTTTGCCTCTCTGACTTTTGTGTCCCCTTCATATATATTCAAAAGCTTTTCCCACATGGAATGTGACGTTTTGCATGACATCACCTTTGTGTAGATGGGATTGGAAAGGGCTCCCCCTAAGGCATTGATTGCTTTGGAATCAGCATCCAACTCTCTATGCTCAGCTTCTGATAAGGCACCACTATTAATATCAGCTGTGATACCATGCATAGCTGCTGAAAACACATCCATTCCCAAGGATCGGAAATAGTGTTGCATCCGATTCTTCCATATCTGAAAATTATATCCGTCGAAGATCGGAATCCCTTTATGATTGGTTACCTCCATTGAGAGAAGAACAACTTTCAACCTGTCCCTTTGATACCACTTGTTAGGTCCACTAGGCTGAATACCCTGAGAGGGGGGGGGGGGGGGGTGAATCAGGGTATGACTAATTAAAAATTAAAGCCCGTTCTGATCTTGTTTCGCTGTTAAGCAAAACACTATTCTCTCTCTTTCCTGCTGCACAATATAAACAGAATGTAAAGCAAGCACAGGATACAACAATTTTACTTGGTTCACCGCTAAGGGCTACGTCCAAGGAGCATACGCCGACAGGTTGCCGGTCGTACCAAATTCCACTAATCTTCACTAGCTGTGGATTACAAGGTTTGGGCTAGATCACTTCTATGCCCAGGCTCACTACCTTTACAAAGTTTAGGGTCAGCTCACTGCTTTCCCAAGGGTCACTCCCTGTTTCTCTCTCTCTGGCTCACTGCCGGTGGAGAGGATCACCTTCTTCCTCTTCCTGAGCTCACTGCTCTTGGATGGAATCCACTCACAGTTTATAGACCTGTAGGTCTCTTCATTTTCCTGAAAGAATGCATCTTCTCTTGTATGTAGATGCTCTGTTGAAGTTTAACTTTCACCCGTTGATGAATATCTCTTTGCACCAAAGGTATCGGGCAAACTTCCAGCTTCCACACAGTCTGAAAATCACTGCGGGAACAAAACCTTACTTGGCGCGCAAGTCAACCTCGGCGCGCAAGTATCGGCGCGCAAGTCACAACGGGCGCGCAAGTCCTCCTCTGACACTTGCGCGACACAAGCTTCCTCAACTCCAAACTTGCGCGAATCTCTTCCCTTTACGCCCAAACCACTATTGGCACGCAACTGCAAACCGGCGCGCAACTTCTAACACCGCCGCACAACTTCAACCACTGGCGCGCAAGTCCCACCTGCGCGACCACACACACCACTTGCGCGACCACCACACCTGCGCGACGGGAGCTCTCGTCTTGAACTCCGGTGAGAAATGAGGAGGGGTGGTCCGGTATTTATAGGCAATCTGACCACCCTGCGCGACGGCGCGCAAGTCACCTGCGCGACCCAATTTCGGCGCGCAAGTCTCCTCTCCTTTAGACACTTGCGCGACCAACTCCCAAACTTGCGCGATCCTATTTCCTTAGCCATATTTTGATCTTCTGATCTTGAAAAACATGTGGCGCACAAGTTTCCTGTACACCATGTTCGCGGCGCGCAAGTCCCTTTGCCAAAAACACTTTTTCTTCATTTGCCGATTTTCAGGCCCAAAAATTTGGCAAACACTGGAAAACGGCGTCACCTTGTATCTGTTCTTTTGTACCGCCTCCAGATCTTCCATTCCTTTTATCGACGTTCTTGAATCAAACATGGATCGTTGACCTCAGCTCTTGAACTCGACATTCCACTATGAAATCCTCTTTGTCAACAATCACAACTCAGATGTCCACTTTGTCAACAAACACAATCACCTCAAAAATGCTTCAATGATACCTTGAGGGATTTTTGCCCAACAGAATTTATTTTCAATATCACATGGAATAAATCTCTCCAAAAAGAAATATATAATACACATAATAAAATTAAAATGTTGAGTCAAAATCAATATGCTTCTATGATTGATCTATCACATATTCCATGTTTCATACTTGACATGATAGTTCCATTATATACATTATGGTTGGAAAATATAAAATAAATCTAGATTTACTTCATGAGAACATGTCAGATCTACCCATTAGTAGTTGATAAAGTAAATAGGATATATACATGGAATTTGGAAAGAAAGAAACACCATTGGGGGGGGGGGTGTTGAAACTAGTATTTTTATCGATAATTTGATTTAATATCATATGTAAGGTATGCTAATGATAAAAATTAAATCATTTGAGAAAGTGGTAGCCATATCTATAAATACCAAGTAAGCCATGTCATATAATAAAACTACAGAAGCAGTAATAAATATGAAACAATTTTTTTATAATTCATGGATTATCATAATATAAATTATGATAAAAATAAAATAATGGTACAAGATAATATTTTGTGGTTATGAAAAATAGAAAAAAGAATATACATGGGGATAACAAATATTCAGAAGTTTTAATCAGGGATGTTAAGTCATATATAATATAATATCAATGTAATAACACATGGTTAACACAATGAATAATTCCATAACTAAAGAGATTCCTGATCTTATCATGTGATAGCTATCATATTGATGTTTAATATTTTTTCTCCAGATAATGTGGGAGTGTTATGGAAGTGGGATCCCTATACCCAATTTGATTAGTACTATTTTAATATCATATCATGCATAAAATGAGTAATGCCAGATGCATTATTACAAAAATAGTGTTAATAATATCGAGTACAATATGTATATTGTAATGTTGTTAGATTATTTTTCATTTCAAAATGTAATAAAAGTTACTATATACAACGATAACCTAATGATACAATGAAAATAATATCAAATATATGTCTTATGGTATAAATAAATCATCTTGATTGGATACGGAAGATTTCTGACTATCAGGTTTTATGCGTTCATTATCATTGAGATTTATTCCCATGAAGTTTTAAAATGGTGATATCGAGTAGTGGATATACTAATGACTATACCAAAAATAGGTACACCATGTGTTTCAAGTATCATTGGTTTCCCTTAACTATGAGCATGTGTGTTTGTATCTTGACTTGAGATCAATATCAGTGTGTACCATTTGATTACATACATTGATGCAAGATGAAACTATAGACTTTATTTTTTGGTGAGGAAACTTGTGTTGGGTGATCCATTTGAAGTACTACATTGATAGAATGATCATGATAGTATTTGTAACTTTATAGAGGAAGGGATATCTCGAGATCAGTTGACAAGGATGTGAGTATATTTATTTAATCTATATCCATGATAGAAGGATTTAGGACTATATAGTAAGTTCATGTATAATAATTAAAGTATGAAAGGATAATGGCATAAAGGGTGCATCATACATTATGAGATATCATAAGAGAAAGACATCATATTAAATTGGATGTGCTCATAGGAAGTTATTGTTCCATTGAATAATAATTGTATCCCAAAGGAACATGATATTTTGTTAAACACCACTCTTAGTCTATGAGTACGAATCACCTATGTCAATATTAATTCCCTGAGGGTCACATATAAATCTTTTTCAAAAGCATGAGAAATTTTCATCAATTGAAGTTTAGGAAATGTTGGGCCCCATTATGGGGGCTGGGTAATGTCTGAGTTTACATGATTGAAATGAAATAAATGAATTCAATATTATTTGATTTTATAATAATTTGTGATTGACTTCATCAAATCATTATAATCACACTTTATTCAATTAATATAAAGAAAATTATTCTTGTAAATGAATTTTTAATCTTAAAATATTGCTTAATATTTTTTTATATGAGGGTTAAGTAGAGTTAACGACTAGAAAATTTTTCATGTAACATTATTTTAATATTACAATTCGGTGATAAAATACTTATGATATTTGTGACATGTTTTATAAGTCATAATTTTCGATTATTTTTTAATTTATATGGTTTATCTTATTAAAGGTATAAAGTGAAATTTTGATAAATTAAATTACCTAAATATATTAAATTAATCTAAATTTATGAGAATTATTACTCTATACAAATTATCTTACCTGTTAAGCTCCCTCTCAAGTTATATAGAGATAAGAGTGGGTTTGGGTGAATTCTGATCCATGGATAGATTCATGGATCAAATTTGTAGTGTTCCCAAGTCCTTGAAGACATTGAAGATCTCTTTGTTTCTCCATTATATCACTTAGATTAGGAATATCAATTTTTTTTTATGATTTTGGCACATGTGCAGATGATTTATAGGGTTCCATCTTCGTCTCATTCATGTAACAATCAACGATGATTAGAGAAAATCATTTTAAATTTAAATTGAATGAGGTACAGTTTTAATTTTATATTCATCATACTTGTTTAATTTAAAATTATTATTGGGTTAATGAATTATTTTTTATTTTTCATAGTTGATCTTAAGACTTTGATCTATCCTAAAATTTTTTAATTCCCCATGCAAGTTTTTTACACACTCGATTCCAATAAGTGAGATTTTAGTATTGACTTAATTTGGTAAAAACATGAGGAAGGAATGTTTTATTTATTCATACACTAATTCACCCCTCCCACTTCTTTAGGTATCATTATATTCACGGGAAAACTTATAGGAATGAAATTTCAAGAGGTAGTGGACACTAATCCTTATTATAAAGAAGTACAAAATTACCTCTACATTCTGAACCAACAATAATCACACCAAAAGTGAAAAAATGAAATATAGTGTGTGTGTGGGGGGGGGGGGGGGGGTGGAGGGATTTTTATTGGTGGTGTACATGCTCATTTCCTAGAGGAGTACATTAGACAAATTAAAATACAATATCTTCTATAGAAGATATATAATCCCCCATCAGACTATGGATGAAACACTGAAATTTTCAAACAATGGATAGTATAATAATAACACATTTTGGGGGGATCATCCCAAAATATTTTCTTTTTTATTTTGAATTAATTAATTATTGTTCTTATTTTTAAAATTAATAATGATTTATTATTTTAATTTATATTAAATAAAGAGAAAAGTTTCCTTGAAAAATCATTAAGGACTGATTGTAATCTATTTTCCTCTCTTGGTATAGATATTGAAGCTATATTTTTAGTTTGTTTTAAGTATAAATAATTATACCTTTTTTATAATTAATATTAAGATGGTATTTTATGTGAACCAAAATTAATATATTTAAATTAGTTTTTTTATTAACTGAATAAAACCACATGTTTCACAATTACTTATTTGTCATGTTTCTATAATATTTATTATTATGCTTAATGAAAAAAGTAAACAAATAAAAAAATAACTTTATCATATTTGGGTAAAATTTATAAAATAAGTATGGGGGTATAATACTATAAAACATGGATATATAAATGATGATATAAACATGGTTGTGGATTTTCATATCTATATATAGCATATTTTCATAGGGAAAAAATGTTTGTGCCTATATGTAGGATTTTTTTGCACCAATACAACATGATTTTTTTTCCAAAAGGAACATGCCTACAACCCTAGGAATTAAATGTATATGTATATAGAATCATGATTTTGAGTTTATTTAAATATTAATTTAAAATCTATGGCTATATAATATTAGTTTAAAGGATACAATCATGGGCATTAAAGTTTATGGCTATATCTTTTGAACCCAGACTCGATAGCTACAAGCATTTAGTTCATGTGGATATAACTTATTAGTTAAGAGTATTATATCCATGTTCATTTAAGGAATGTGGGTATATATTGTAACATAAATTTCTTATATATATATATATATTTAAATATATTTAAAAATAGATATACCATATCAGTGTTGTATGTGTTGGTTCCAGGTGCAGTGGAAGTGTGTGGTTGTGGGTGATATATTAAAATTTATTTTAGTAATCATTTTTCTGAAACCATAAACAGGGATATTGAACAAAAAATTTATAACAAATTTATTTAATATGTGAGGAAATATATACCTTGACTTAGGATATTTCTTCATTGATGAATATTTATCTTCCATAAATACCCTTTTTGATTTCCTTTATTTCATAGTGAGGATCTGAAGATAGAATCTATCTAGAGAGAATCCACATATTCTCCAATGATCTCTAAAAAACACCACATGATCTCTATGAGATGATGTGGTGAATAAAATGTCTTAAAATTTTTATTCTTGATTTCTCATTCTTTAGTCTTGAAGAAATATCTCTTTCATTTCCCATTCTTGAGAGGGAGAGAGAAGGAGGAGTTGAGAGAGAATTTATTATTCACAATATTTCTATATTCTAAATTTTGGGATGAAATACACAGTAGACATAATAATCTATTTATAGAGATAGGATTTATGTTAAAATATTATTTAATTACATGATGACCATTAAATTTTTTTAAACCTTTAATAAACCAAATGCCACAAATTATAATATTATTATTTTGTGGTGCGAACCCACTTTTGTAAATTGATAAATAATATTTTATATCTTGTAAATAATTATTTATCACTGGACTTGCTCTTGGTCCATAAAATTCATTGATATTTATAGAATACCTAAATAAATATTTTATTCATAATTAAATATTTTATTCACAATCCAGAGAATAAATATTTATTAAATGTTTCAAAAAAGAAAATAAATAATTTACTCACAATCCAATGAATAAATATTATATATATATATATATTTACATAATTGAATAAATTATTTTTTAACAAAAAATAATTATTTTTTACCATTTGAATATCATCAATCAATAAAAATTGAATAAAATTATTCCCCAGTTTGGAGAATAATATTTATTCCAATAATCAAATTTATATAATTTAATTGAGATCCTCAGAAACACGTAGTTTGCGAACCTCAAGGATTAAATATTGTTTACATTAGGTAGGATTGCCTAAATTTAAAGATTACTATCTTGTAATGGGTCATGGAACCCAAGAGAATGAACTTAATATCACAACAATGATAACCACGTATGAACTCTCACAGTGTAATACAATAGCATTATCACAATATGTCATCAAGAAGGTTGCAAAACTGTGTCAGCAACCTCTATGTCTGATATATCTTTTTTGGACTATCTCAAATAAACACATAGTTACACCATGGGAATGGAATTTAATGAAACATTTTTATTTCAATAAAAGGGATAAGGTATCAGCTTCCATAAGTATAGAAGAAAAAAAACCTTCCTCGATTTATCCATTAATGATATATAACTCGCGACACACCAAACACATATAAATTCACCATGAACTATTATCATCATGAACTACAAAATAAATCTTAGAACATTAGTTGTAATATGAATTAATAATAATCATAAAGTATAGGGACAATCACACACGCTCCCAGATAAGAATATTCGATGACACCAAAACATGAAAAATTCCTATTAGAGGTCTGTTCTCATAATCTCCCATCACGGTGATTACCAAGTGCAGATTTCATGAGAAGATTTTTCATCTTCTTACAAGTACTGACACCTAAAAGTCTATGTTTCATGTGTCCCATTATAGTACATTTTCCAACCAATAATCATTATTTAACAATATCTCCATAGCACATCATGGTTATAATCATAGTAGGGAACTGTTATGATCTTATCAATGCGATATATACTATAGGTCATTATTACATTAGATTCATATAAAACAATGAAAAATATGTGATAATAAGTTTTATTTATATCCAAAACAAAAAAATATATAATTAATCAAATTACAAATATTTTGTCATTAGAAAAGAAGTCCAACAAGGTCCCACTTAGACTAGATCCAACTACCTATGACCTTTTAGTCTACTAAACCTCACATGATAGACATATTTCTACTTAGTTAAGGCTTCAGTCAAGGGGTACGACATGTTGTTTCCCATGTAAATACTTCTCACTCCAACTTCACATATATGAGAAAAATACCTCAAGAGATGATACTTCTGAAGTATGTGCTTCATACACTGATGTAGACTTGTCTCTCTTACAAGATCCAACACTACACTATTATCACAATAGAGTGTGATAGGATATTTATATCTAGGCATAAATTAAATACCATGGAAGAAGTTTTGCATATATAATTCATGTTTATATACCTAAAAATACACAATATAGTTGGAATCCATTTTATAATCTATTTCCATAGCCTTCTTTGATATCTTCTAGCTCAAACAACCTCCATTTATTGTGAAGATGTACACTATTTATGACTTCATGTCATCTTGATCATTATGGAAACTATCAAATGCATATCCTCCGATGATTAGTTCCTCATATCCTCTATGAACCATGAATATATCTATAGTATTCCTCAGATACTTATGAATAGTCTTGAATTCCAGCCAATAGAGGTCACCTAGATCATCTTGATATCTTCTTACAATACTTAATACATAGGTGAAATCTAGCCTTGTACATATCATATCATACTTGACCCAATCACTGATGCATATTTAATATTTTACAATATTTTTATCCTCATGTGTGTGAGGAAACATTTTCATGGAATGATGAATTCCATGTGATGTTAGAAACAATTCCCTCTTATATTGTTCCATATTGAATAACTTCAGTATCTTATCAATTTATTTAATTTTACTTAGGCTGATAAACCTTTTGGATCTATCATAATGGATCTCAATGATAATAATAAATGATACACTCCCAATTACATCATAGAGAATCAGTTATTAAACCACTCTTTAAAAAAATTTAATAGTATTTCATTTCTAATAAGTAATATGTTATGAATATATACTACTAGAAAAATGAATCCACTTCCACTAAACTATTTATAGATAGTTGGATCACTTTCATTATTTATGAACCCAAATTTCCTTATGGCCTCATCAAATGAATTTCCATGTCCTAGATTACTAATTTTAAATATAAATTCATCATTACAACTTTTATACCATGTTAAAATCCTTACGAGTCACAAAACCATCGATTTGTGTCATATAGAAATATTCCAAAAGATTCTAGTTAAAGAAGGATGTTTTAACATCCATATTCCAAATCACTTAACAATGGAAAGATGCAATGGAATGTATAATTATGATGGATTTCAATAGTTAAAATATTGAAACAATTTCATTGTCTTCAATTAATTAACACTATTTAATCTCTTTTTCTACTACTCACACCTTATAGGTACTAGCATTCCATTCTAATTCTGGTTTTTTTAATAATCATTTAAAAATAAAAGGCCTTACATCTACGGGAGGGTCTACCAAATTCCATACATTGTTTTAGTTCCTGGAATCCTTTTAATAATTGTAGACTCCTTCTACTTGGGAAAATCTATACAACTTACAACTTCATTATAGGTTAGAGGATTGTTACTATCAACTAAATATGAGTCACCATCCTCTGTGATTATAAAAATATACTATTTTGGTTCCCTAACCTCTCTACTACTTATATGTTGTAATTGTTTCTCTAGAAAAATTTCTTCTTCCATTGGTTTTTGGGGAATTTTTCATATTAAAAATATTGTTTATCTTGAGTCTAGACTTCATCAAAATCTATCTCACTCACAAATTGTATTTTAGATATAAGATACTCCTCAAGAAATATAGGACATATTTCAACCACAAAATTATTGGCAGAAGGATTTTATACATTTTTACCGTTTAAATCTTTGGGATATCCTATAAATACACACATTGTTCCTCATGGTGAAATATTATTACCTAAATAGGTTATAAAAAATAATTCTCTACCCCACACATGTATGAAAGAAAACAATTTTTTTTACATTACATAATTGGTATTGTATATCTTCTATTTCTTCAGTTGACACTCAGTTTAGTATGAATGATACTATTTGTAACAAATATCCCCAAAAGGATAATGGAAGACTCATATGACTGATCATTGATCTCACCATGTTCAACAAGGTGTGGTTCTTTCTTTCTCTTTCACTGTTCCACTAAGGTGTTTAAAGAGGATTGAGATGTGATAAGATCCCAAATTGTCATAATTAATTAATGAAGTATTGATTTAGATGTTATCCACTATGGTCTAACCAGAGTTTCTTAATCTTTTTACAATGATAGTTCTCAACATCATTATTGTATTAATTTAATTTTTCAAAAGAATGCAACTTATACCTCCTTAAGTAGATATATCCAAATTTTTTAAAATAAACAGTAAAATTTATGATGTATGATTACCTACCCCTTTATTCAAAAGTAAATGGTCAACACACATTAGTATGAACTAATTCACGAATCACTTTAGCCCATTCACCTTTCCCACTAAATGAGGATTCACTTATTTTCCCTAATTAACATGCATGATATACACTAAATGGTTTTAGTTTAAAATAATCTAAATATCTATCTTGACTTAATTTAGTCAAGTGATTTTTGATTACATGACCTATTGTTAATTCCAAAGTTGGGTGGGCTATGAGTCATGTAGAGTGAATTCATTATGAATTTCCATTACTTAGTTCATTTAATTGAACACATAAAACCATTATTTAAATGTTATTTACCATAAAAATGATATATTTATAAAATAGGCATAATTTATTCCCAAATATTAAAATAAATCCCTCCATATCATGTATGAAATTGTAAATAATTTTTTTGGTAATAGATGGAACATGATAAAAACCTCTCAAAACCAAGATCATTCTAGTCAGCAACATGAGGTGGTAGTCCCCGATTGATACATAAACATGTTTATATATGTTAGTTCCTCATAGATATACCTACCCTTAGTCAATTTTTATGTATTTACTTGTTTCATGTATTTTAATCAATATGTTGGAACTAAAATTTGTATCTGATTCCCAATTTGTAGAAATATAAATTTCACTCGATAAAAAATTTACCTAATGATTCCACTTTCTTCTTTGGTTGGGTTTATGTTTTATTAATGTGTCCCATATAAACACAAGAGAAACATATTACATCCTATTACCCTTCATTTCCACTTGATATTCCATTTTTAGGAAGGGAATAAATAATCTTTAGGCTTTAAACTCCTCTCTTTTTATTTGCATTCATTCACCATACAGATGGAAGTATTTTCACACTTTATATCCATATTAACTTTCCAAAAGAGAGTAATAGGATATGGTAGCAGATAATCATTGTTATTTATAATAATATTTTAAAAAATAAAGAGACACATAAAAAGAGTGGTGCTAGAATGATATAGGTTCCTAGTTCTTCTCGGAGTTTACACCCTAGAACCTTTAGGAAATCAATTTATAAAATTAGCTTTAATACATGAGGCTAAACTTGGGAATCCTCTCCAAGCATTTATAAAATAGAATCTTAGAATTATGAAACCATTGTTATCTATCTATATCATAGTAAAGACCCCTGAGGTACTCAATCATGCTATACACATCCATATTTTCATGATAATTAATGATTTCACAAGTCATTGAAGGAAAAAATAAAACATTAAACTCCATCCAAACCATTCACATGTTTATCATAATCTAGAAAATATTTATAACTCACCTATTAAAAGTGAGATCAGGAAAAGAGGAGTCTAGAATGTAATATTTCCATTACTAGAATAACACAACTGAAAAGAATCTGTACTATTTTGTAAAGTTACAATTGGTTAAGGGATTTTCTTTATCCAATATTGATCATATGGAGAATGTGGATTATGAAATTTATATTTTATTATAAAATTAAAATATAAGATTATTATTACTTTTATTTATTAAAAATTGAGTAATATATAATAAATTTATTGATTTTATTAAATCTCCCACTATTTTTTCAAGTTCTAATAGCCCTCACTATTGAACTCATAATTTCTAGTTTCTATGAAATTCTATTGGAAAGTGACACCATTGGTTTTATTAATGATCCATACTTTGGCCCTTAAAATTATAAGAAATTAATTAGACAGGAATTCTTTCTAACTTCAGTCTTGCATCTCCTTGATCCATTGAGTGGATTCCCCTATCTTGAAATCCTGACTTCAATTTCCCCAACACTTGCCTCTAAATTTGAATCAAATTGACTTTTTCCACTAGACTCGATATATGTTCAGTTAAGTCATCCCAAAACACTAATGAGAAATCACCGATAAAAGTATGTGTCCAAAATATTCCCATGTACAACATTTGGATCTATGGTTTCATTCATAATTATGTAATGGAATGATTTTTCTTTCTTAATTTTTGGATGAGGGATTTTAATTAATTTATGAATAATTTTATCTTGTTTTATCCATTATATGTCTGGTTAATATTATGTGGATGCCACTTAATTAATTTTCCATGATTGATAAAATAATTACTGAAAATTAATTTATTTAATATCAATATATACATATTAATTCATTCATTTATGTGACTATGGTATTGTATTCATAAAATAAATAATGTATAGACATAAATAAATAAATAATGTAAATTAACCAATCATGAGGTTATTTAATGTTTTATTTAATTAGTGTCCATTAAATCGTCATATGACCTAGTAGAATAACTCCATTTTCTAGTCATGGAATAAGTTATAGCATTCCATATGTATATATTGGTATCATTGATTTGGAATCATCATATATTCATCTTGATATGACCCTATATGAATTGGTATGTTCCATCAATTACAAGTATTTATCATTCACACATAGGTGATGGGAACCAAAGGATTGGTTAAAGGGAATTACATAAATATCCTAGGAAATTAGGGTCTTATATAATAATGGTGGGAGGTATGACTTGTAGGCCATCATTTATGTTAATATTAAATAATTTCAAACCCATTATATAAATTAAATTAAATAAATTTCAACACATACATTTGTTTTTCACAAGCTGATTATCAGTTATACGATCAACGAGTACAAAAAAAATAACTGACCAATATTCATTTCTTTATTAGTTATTTATTATTATGATATAAATGCTTCATTAATTAATTAATTAATTAATTTAATTTATTATCTCTTATATTAATGATCATCCGGACTTAATTAGATATACCCATAATTAATTGTATTCAATGAAAATAAATGGAAGAACCAGTAATGACATATATATTCCAAAAAATTAATTTAGCATTCAGTAATCATTAAAACCATTACTAAATTGTTAAAAATGACATAGGTTTAAATAAATAATTTTTTGTTATAATGATTAAATTTTAAATGTAATGTAGTTTAATTATTCCATTATTAGGGAGACTACACAATATGTACCATCCAGATACATGCCCTATACCTCGGTTGTCATGTATCTGAGTTATATGTATGGAGATTTGGCATGTTATCTTAGCCAGACTACATAGTGTGTACATGACATATACGATACATATATCCGCTTTCTTTGTTCCAAGTAAAACCAGTCAATATGTGTTGTGAAACAAATTAACTATGAGTAATTAACTACTCAGAACATCCAAATAACATGCGAATGGGTAGACTACATGTAATCCGACTACAGGTAGTGTTACCCAGTTTTATCAGCAAAAGATTTTGCACTTCTTGATAGAGTCTATGGTTATTATTCATATGTTCTTAAACCTTCATGAAAATGAAACATTGAATGAACATGATTAATATGTCAATATCATTTTAATTTAAATCAAATTAATGAACGAATAACATGATATGAAAAATATAACTAAAATTTATCATAGATCAAAATTAAAAAAATTATTATAAATTTACATATGTACTATATAATTCAACTTGTTGGTTTTGGGTGCAGTAGTGGAGTATCGTAGTGGGGGATACATTAAAATTTATTTCATTAATTGTTTACTAAAACCTTGAGCATTGATATTTCACATGAAATTTATAATTAATTTATTTAATTTATGTAAAAATAAATACATGGGTTTAGGAATGTTATTTGTTGATGAATGTTGATAGGCTGAGAAGACACTTTCATAATTTATTCATTTCATTGTGAGGATACAAAGATAGAATCCCTCTTGTTGGGATCCACTTGTGCTCTATTGATTTTTGAGGAAGACTACTCCATATCCATGTGTTCGCATAGAAAATCAAATGTATTTCATTTTTCATTATTGATGTTTCATTATTTAGTCATGATGAAATATTTCTTACATTTACTGTTATTGAGAGGGATAAAGAAGGAGGAGTCGAGATATAATTCATTGTGTGTATCAATTATTTATTCTCAATTTTTTTATGCAATACACAATAGAAAAAACCATCAATTTATGAGAGTTAGGGTTGAGTTAAAAATTTCATTTAATTGAATGTCATCCAATAAATTAAGTTTAAAACCTTTAATAACCACCATTCCACATAATAATAACAATAATATTTTTTGTTCATGAAAACTTGCGCAAATTTATAAATAATATATAACATCCTATAAATAATTAATTATAACTAGATGTGGCCGTGGTCCGTTCGAGCTCCTTTGATGTTTTTTAATACCTAAATTGATATTTTATTCACAATCATAAAAATAAATATTTCTAATATATTCAAAAAATAAATATAAATTTTTACTCACAATCTAGATAATAATTATTTTATATATATTCACATAATAAAATAATTTATTTATTAATAAAAAAATAATTATTTATTACCTTGTGGAAATTAACAATTAATAAAACTTGAATAAAATTATTCCACTCTCTTGAGAGTAATATTTATTCAAATAATTAAATTAAAATATAATTTAACTGAGAACATTGGAAACACTTAGTGCATGACCCCCTAGGATTTTTCCTATTGGAATTAGGGGGATTTTTAAAATTCCAAGATTAATTTCAAGATACAGGTCAAGATACCCAAGAGAAAGAACATAATATTGTGACAATGGTAACCACATACAAATGCTCAATGTGTAATACAATCCCTTAATCATAATATCTCATCAAGATGGTTTCACATCCATGTCACAAACCTATATTCACGATATGATATTCTTTGACTATCTGAAATAAATACATCGTTACACCATGGACATGGAATTTAATGTGATAGTTTTATTCCAATAAAAGGTCTAATATATCAATATCTATAAATATGTAAGGGAAAAAAAATCCTTCCTTAACATATTCATTAATGACATGTCACTCATGATGCACCCAACTTATCCAACTTCACCATGAACTATTATCATTATGGTTTATGAAATATATTTAAGCATGTGAGTCATAACATGAATTAGTTATAATCTTAAAGTCCAAAGAAAATTAGACAAGCTCACAGATAGGAATAAACGATAACACCAACACATGAAAAATTCCTTTCCATGGGTTTATTCTCATAATCAACCATCTTATTGTTTACCAAGTAAGAAGTTCATGATAAGAAGTATCATCTACTTACGAGTACTCACACATGACATTCTATGTTTTATGTGTCCCATCATAGTATGTTATCAAATAATAGAACAATATTTAATAATATTATCACTAAAAATAAAGTTTCTCATTATATCAATGTGATGTATAATCTAGAAAATTATTAAATTATAGTCATCTATAACAGTGAACAACATTTAATAAGATTTTTTATTAATATGTAAAACATATCATATTCATGTAATCAAATTAAAAATATTTGGTCTTAGAAATCTAACTCCAACATTAGGTTACTGGAATTTTTCTCAAAAATTAACTTTATGACTTGGGTTAAAATTCTGTAAAATTAATTTTTATTTATAAATTTGGGTAAATATATTTCTTTTAATTTTTAAAATTATTGAAAAATATCTAATGTAGAAAACACGAATTTTTATTATATAAGAAAAGACGAACCACTGTTTGATTTTTTTAAATATTATTTTGTATATATGAATATAGAATTATACTTTTATATTAATAAAATCACCTGAATCATATTGGAAGAGATCATGACTTTATATACGTGTAGAAAAAGTTTGATTCATGATGGATTATTGTTTTAAAAAAAAATAAAAGCATATTTCCATGGTCAAATGATTGTGGTAGTTAATCTCCCATGTAGAGCAGGGTATAAAAAGATACCCCTCACCCATGTCTATGGGTCCTCAATGGAATAGTTTCTGAATAGGTTAAAATATAGAAAAAAATTAAATTTGTATGCTTAATATTGTTAGGAATCTTGCCAATTCCTATAGCCTATATCCATGAGAATTTTGGATATATCCAATAAAATGGCCCATGGATATAGTTCATTTTTATACTAATGGTATCATATTGGTAGGTTATATTTTTATGTGTTCTTTAAATTTTAATATATTGAGATAAATTGAACGTCACTACAATAATATTTTTGATAAATTGTGGATTTTTTTGTTTTTAATTTAAAAATTCATATGATTGTTGATGTGAATCATTCCATAAATATATAATTTTATATTTTAAATTTAATTTGGATCTAATGTTAAACCTTTGTATAAGGATAGAGACTTAAACATTTCATAATCATGATTGAATTAAATAATTAAAATTGAGAATCTTTTTAGGTTTAGTGTTTTTGATAATTAGGCCACAACTACAACATTAAATCTCAAATATTACAAGGTAGACACTTCTTATCTATCCAATTTTATCACAATAATAAAAATCCTTAATAAAATAATAATTATTTTCTTGATAAAAATATTCGTTAATTCTTCATTTCTTTTATACTTCATTAAACCCTATGAAAAACATTTCAAAAACTTGTGATGATTATAAAAATCCCAATAAGGGATAAAAAATAATGAAATAAAACATTAGTCCATTAATAAATACAAATCAATAAAATCATACTTTTTACTCATAAAAAATAATCTCCATAACATAACTCATGAAATAATAAAATTTATGAATAAATCATAGAAATCATACATCATAAAGGTAACTTCTGGCATCCATAACATACTTTGTAGATTTCACCATTACATAAGGAGTGACCTTCATGGTTACGTTTGGAATACCCATCACAGTATATTCCATTAATCTCTTAAAAGAAACTTTATCATTTACCTCTATCATGTAACCCAATGAATTGGAGAGCTATGAAGGGCTCACCTGAACTTTTTTTATCACGTAAACACTCATATACATAAACAATTCCCAAGAACCATAACATAATCATAACACATAAAACTAGAATAAAGGAAAGATAACATTTACAAACTATAATAAAAATATATCATTTAAACATATTGAAAACATAAATGATTTTTGATAACCATTTTCAATACAAAAATACATAAAAATCCTATATGGTATCTATTTTCCTTTTATAAACATTACGACTTGTTAAGGAAGCCAAATATCAAATATTTCTCGTGGCTGTAGAATGGTTGTTGTCACTACGTACACTAAAGAGAAACACCACTTTTGTTATTTAATGAAGCACATCATATAAAAATATTCCTTTTGAAAACCATTAAATTAAATTAAAATAAAAAGGGTATAATTATACACAAAATAAAAGAGTGTCTTGTATGAACCAAAATATGCCTCAATGAAAGGAGTTTGAGAGGAAGTCCCTTACAAATATCATTTTGTTAATAAAATAGATCGATTATGTGTATTAACTATAAATACAAATAAATAATGTATAAATAAAAGATATGATATCAAAAGTTAATTATCACAGATTCATAGAACGACATAATCAAGAAGTAGAATATTAACCCAATGAATGGAAATTGGGTTAAGAAGTTCCCTTTTGAAAGTTTGGCATCCTAAAGATGTTACTTAAAAATTCATAAAATGATTTGATTAATAGAGAAAGGGGTATCTCATAATTTTTAAATAATATTTATAGTTAGGGGGATATGAAATAAAAAATCTAGACATATGAAAATAGAAATTAAGAAGGCATAAAATTAAGGGAGTACTAGGAAAGAGAAGGGTGGTAGAGTCCCTTACCTTGAGTCTAAATCACCACGTATGTTACTTGTTATTCCTAAATAATAAAATAATGTTATTTTTTACTTTTTGACAAAAAATTTTCAAGTTTATTATTACTTTTATTTCACTTATTTCCTTGTTTAGAAAATCATATAATTATTCAATTTCATATCAGTCATTTTGTCAATATTCAGTACCTTAGTCGAAAATGAACTTGTTTTGATGTAAATTGTCCATGTGATCAAAATTAAATAATCTCCAGAATATTATTCATGATTTAAATATAATGTATATCATATATATAGGTATTTAAAAAGTTCACAACATTTTGGAGACAATAAATGAAATGCACCATTCATAGAGACAACATGTTGTACGTACGCATGAACGCTACTTTCATTTCTATGTCATATTAATGGAATGAAAACTAAATGATACATAGTTATGTTATAATTACATTATAGTATATATTTTATATATTTTACATAAATTAACTAACTCTAAACTTTATACGTTCCATGTATGGAATGAATGAGTTTTATCACTTTGAGGGGTGGTAGTCTACACTTCCTTAAATGAAATTATCATATTTACACATTATAGAAAACATAATGTTATTTTAAATAATAATTATATAAGTATAGAGATAATATAAAAATAATATGTATCATATATAAATATATTTCCATCATAATTTCCACCATGAGAGGTAGTGGGGGAAAATTGAACAGTCATCGTTTCGTGAGGCAGTAGTTTTCCGTACACAGAAAAATTATGTTTGTATCCATTAAATAGAGGTGTGTGTAAGTTTTGTTATAATCCTTATCATAAATAAATATTTTTATATTTAGTATAGTGTTGTTTTTATGGAATAAAATTGAAGGAATATGATAGGGATTAGAAAATTAAAATAAATGAACAAAACTTAAGATAAAACGTTACCTCTAAGTCAGTTAACTTCATTTGATTTGAGCCAAACAACATTATTTAATTTCCTTTTCCCAATGTAAGGATTAAAGGAGGAAGGTAGGGATTTTGAGAGATATTTTTAGCATAACTTGGATGATCCATGTGGCTTTATAGGTGTATGTAAGTGGGTAGAGGCGGTGGCCTTTTAAAGAAAGAGGAGAGGCACTTTAGGAAAGTCTCGAAATATTCATATATTATAAATTCTATTTCAATTAGAAATGTGTCCAAATTTAGTTAGTTAAAATATAATATGAATATAATTCAAAATAAAATCATCCAATATTAATTATAAAAGTTATGGATATATTTTTGATCCTTATATTTTTTGTCTACCCCTTTCAACTCTTACTATTTTATCTAGCATTTTGTAATTTTAGAATCAAAATAGTTACCAAAACATTTAAAATTTCCAATTAATGAGAAATTAATAACCATTTGGCCGAATATTAGTTTTTAGGACTATTATATCATTTAATAAAATATTATTTTTTTTAAAAACTCATTTATGTCAATTTTGACACTATTTTGTAATTTATTTTTGTTAAAGTTATAACAATGTGATTGGTTAGAAATAAAGTCATTAACATAAATATTATATGTAAATATCATCCATAAAATTTTTTGGATGACATAAAAATAAAAAAATTAAATTATTTTAATGTTTATAATTTCATTTATTTGAATTATTCATTAATAAGGTAATCACTACATCATCATTGTGTCATAAATAAATTTATTTATATATTGTCTAAAAATTATAAATAAAATACCATGATGTAAAAATATTTTTATATTTCTAATGAATACTTCTATTTGAATATATAACTTATATAACCCCATATAAAAATTGTTTTAGTAAAAGATACATGTTTATGATATGTTGCCTTTTTCTTTAAATTAAGAATTATAAAATGTCATTTTCACACCCAAGTGGCTTCGAAATGCCAAGAGTTTGGCCTAAGGATTATAATGGTCAGAAATATGTCTTAAAATAGGAATAAGACACGTTTTAGGTTAGTTTTATATTATTGTAATACTATTTTTTTACCTTTATTTATCTGATTTACACTTTAACCATGGTAAATAAAAAATAATTACTGAAGTTACTATTCAAAATGTACAAAAAATAAAAGGTACCTATTTAAAAAATTTGAACCTAATAATTATAAATATGGAATAAATTTTTCCTAATTCAAAACATATAAATTTTAGTAAATAATTTAACATTAATTTCCATTATCAAAACTAGAATGCGTGTTTTTAAGAGGTAAAAACTACTAAAACATTAACATTTGTTATGTCCAATTTCAATGTGAAATTATATATAATGACCCAAATTATATTAAATGATAAAAATATATTTATTTTATACTTTAAAACCAATAAATAATATTATTTAACAATATAAATTATCTCTATGGAGAAAGATGTTTTCATTTAAAATATAACATATTTCTACTTTTCATAAAAAAGGATAGTTATTATAAAAATATAAAAAAATTCATCCAAAGTAAATTTTGATGTATTTATTATAAATAAGTAGTTTATTTTTTCAAATATAAAATATAAATGTGTCAAAAAATAAATTTAAAAAGGGTCCTCAATCAAAAGGCAGTAAAACATCATTTTTAGAAAAATACTTATTTTATCCAAATAAATTGAATTTTTTCTTATGTCATATATAGAAAACATATAAGTTGAATTTATAACATTAAATTAAATATATAACATATATGTTATATAAAAATCCATAAATAGTGATATGATTTTATTAAAAAATTATTCTCTTTTTAAATAGGCTTTTATAAAAACATATCATTTATATTTATTTGGTTTTTATTTCCATTTATAATAAATTTGGTTACTAATAAATCATTATTTAAACATGTATAAACCATATTTTCATAATTTAGTTGATACTATTCATTATATCCATTCCCATGGCTACGTTACAATGATAAAATTTAAATAATAATATTTAGTTGTTCGTTTAAGCTCGATGTACATATCGGGTATACTATTGAACATAGTGTATGTTTCTAAAAACTAAGTATGTTTCATCACTCCCTAATTTTGGAAATTGAAACCTTTCAATTTTAAAAATTGTCTTATTAAGTACACTGAAAATCCCACATGGAAAAAATAGTCAACAAAACTATTACATTAAATGAAAGGAAGATAAGTAAAAAAGGTCACCCAAGATAACACACAATAAGATTCCTTGTATGAAAACATGTATATGGAAGATAAAGAAGTGATCTTTTTTATGCTGGAGAGTGATAGAAAAAATGATCAGGAGAAAGTTATCCATCATAAAACCACAAACTTGGGATGGGTTAAATGGTCATTGATTTCCAACTAAAAAACATAAATGGAAAACATTTTAGTTTTAATATATTTTTCATAAAGATGAGGAATTTAGTTATGAACTTGACTAAGAAAATAATGAAACATACTTTCTTGTCATGTACAATTTCATCCTTTAATAAATATTTACCACTAACTCATCTTTTCTCTAAACGATAAGTATTCAAGATTTCATGGTCACACAATCAACTTCTAGAGAGTCTCATAATCCACAAAATATGAACTTCATATTTTCCCTATCATTATACATTAACCCAAAACCAAAACGGTTAGTAAAATATCATATAATCTCCAAATATAACAATCATTTTTGAAAATAAATACTACTCTTAATCTCTGAAAATTCAACAAACAATACCCAAATATATTCAAAGACCATTTAATAAAAAAAATTTCTTGAAATTCCTCAAAATAATCGAGACTATGATTGAAACCAAAAATTCATAAAAATTTGATCATTTAGTCTTCCATGATAAATGTTAACATTTATCTCCCAATAACATTGACTACTCTTAAAGTCTCATACTTAAAAGAAATTAACCAAATCACATATTCACCATGTTATGATAATCATTTCCATAAATAACCAAAATCAACACATGTCCATAATAAAATCATAGATTCTTCCAAAATAAAATTCAACCATTACTCCTCAAATGAAATCCCATAGTATTATATTTTCCATCAACATATAGTGTTCCCAAAAGAGCAAAGAACTTCCAAAATAAAATTTATCGCCAAATAATTTTCGTATACATAGGATATCAATTTTATAAAACATAGGTTTTAAAAATCAACTTATTATTGATCCATAAAATCATTTTACTAAAAATAATAAGTCATATTTCAGTTCTTGTGGCCTTTCCGAACATGACGATGTTCACCCATCCTGTGGGTTTTCCCTTTTTATAAAGCACAAAAATAACCACAACATATTTTAACCTCAATGGTTTTCTTATATTTCTAATTTTCATCCCAACTCATAATGACCTCAACATCTTAATTCATGATGTATTATATATATTTATATTTTTATTATTTCACATCCATATGATAATATAACACTATTACAAAAGAAATAACATCATACCTTGATCATGGTGTCCACCTGGTTTCATCATCATCTTATTCACGTAGATAAAAGGTCTATTCATTGAAACAAAGATTTAGAGATCCTTAAAAATCATTTTCTTCCTTTATCAAAATACACCTTGTAAAACATGGATCATATGGGTTTTCACAGAAAAATAGTATCAAAAAATAATAATGTATGACATAAAATTTTAGAACATCTGATAAAACGTGACTTTTATAAAATAGTTAGTCTGATTTTGAGTTGAAACAACCAATCAATGGTCCTTTTAAAATACTACAAGTTTGTGACGAGAGACTATATTTTAAAAGAAACTATAAATAGGTTGCACAAGGGTATCCTTCTCCAACACCTTTTTCAAAATCATAATATTCTTTAAAATCATGTGATAAGAAAAAATATTTGAAACATTACTGGATAATATTCACCTTTAGTGAAAATATAATAATATTGATAAAATAGGATTTGACTAAATAAAACCCTTGATCCCCGATTGTATCAAGGTATAGCATAGGTCTTTGATATCTCAAACAATTTCTTTCAAGTGAGTTGTATGTTAGAAAATGTTTCAGAATCATCTGGACATGACTTTTCTATAATTATTGCAGGTAAGTCATTAGGAAGAGATAAGAATGTTGTTTGAGATCCTCCTCCTTTCATTTGTGGAAAACTTTACCTAATCTGAAAATGTTATAAAACAAGTATTTAACTGAAATAATAGACATAGAGGGCAACCATGTATTTAATGAAAAAAAATCCTAATCCCTAAAGTTTTCTAAACCTTGCCTTTGACACCAACTATAAGGCCCTAGACTTAGACATTTCATAATATTGAGTTATGTAAAGAATTTAGATTTAGGATCTTTTCAGGTCGAGATTTTTATAGAATTAGGACATAAAATGTACATTACATCTCAAATATTACAAAGTAGAAACTTTTAATCTATCAAAACTTTCCTGTCAATAAAACTCCTTAAATAAAACAACAATTATTTTAGTTATAAAAATATTATGGAATTATTCCTTTATTTAATCCCTCTTTATACTCTATGAAAAACATTTAAAAAACTTGGGATGAGCATAAAAAGCTCAGTAAGGGCTAAAAAACAAGGAAAGAAAGCATTAGTCCATGAATTCATAAAAATCAATGAAATCATACTTTTTACTCATAAAATATAATCTCTTTAACATAACTCATGAAATAATAATATTTATGAATAAAACATACATATAATAAATCACAAAGGTTACTTATGGAATCCATAACATACTTACTTTGTAGCTTTCACAGCTACCAAGGGAGTAACCTTTATATTTATGTTTGGAATACTATCAAAGTATATTCCCTAAATATCTTAAGAAAAAATTTATCTTCTAACTTTGTCACATTACCCAATGCATTGGAGAGCTATCACAGGCTCACCCACACTTGTTTTATACCAAAACCACCCATTTAAATAAATAATTCCTAAGAATCATAATATAATCATAACACAAAAAAAAAACATAATGGAAGGATAACATTTCCACATTTCAATCCAAATATATCATTTCAAGAAATAGAAAAAATAAATGATTTATCAAAAACATATTCAACACAAAAATACATAAAAATGGTATATGGTATTTTTTTTAAAACATTACATCCTTTTAAGCAAGACAAATAAAAAACAATGATTGTGGCTACTAAAAGGTTATTGTCACCGTGTATGGTAAAAAGGAAAATTAAAATTTTCATCTAGTAAAACACTTTGTAGAAAATATTCTTTTTAAAAACCATTAAATTAATTTAAAAGAAAATGGGTATAATTATACATAGTATAAAAGAAGGTTGTGTATAAACCAAAGTATGCCTCAATTAAAGGAGATTGAGATAAAGACCTTTAAAAAGATCATTTTGTTAATAAAATAGATCAATTATGCATATTAACTATAAATACACATAAAGAAATTATAAATACAATATAGGATATCAAATTTTATTTCTCACATAAACATAGAATTATATAATTGAGAAGTAGAATATTAACCCAAAGAATAAAAATTGGGTTAAAAAGTTCCCATGTTTGGCAGCCTAAGGACGATACTTAAAAATTCATAAAATGAGTTGATTGAGAGAAAAAGGGGTATATCCTAATTTTTAAATAATATTTACAATGAGTGGGATATTAAATGAAAAATCCCAACATATGAAAATAGAAATTAAGAAGGTATAACATTAAAGGTGTTCTTGAAAAGAGAAGGCTGGTAGAATCTCGTGCCTTGAGTCCAAATCGTCACGTATGTTCCTCGCTCTTCTTGAATAAGAAAATTAAGTAAATTTCTATTTTATTTAGAACCCTTTAATTTTTACTATTCCATTTATGTCACTTATTACCTTGTTATAACAATCACATAATTATTCAATTTCATAACAGTCGTTTTGTCGATATTCAGTACCTAAGTAAAAAATAAACTTGTTTTGTTGTCAATTTCCCATGTGGTAAAAAGTAAATAATCTCCATAATATTAATAATTATTTAAATATCTTATATATCCAATATATATGTATTTATAATATTTAATAACATTTGGAGGTAAAAAATGATATGCATCGTTCATGGAGATGGTAGGCCATATGTATGCCTGAATAGTACTTTCATTTCATTATCGTATTAATGGAATGAAAACTAAATGATAAAAAGGTATTTTATAATAAAAAATAGTATCTATGTTATATATGTTACATAATTTCATTATCTCCATCCTTTATATGTTCCATTTATGGAATGAACGAGTCATATCACTTTGAGGGGGAGGTAGTCCGCACTTCCTTAGATGAAATTATCCTATGTACACATTATAGAAAGCATCAAGGAATGTTATAAATAAAAATTATAGAAGTATAGAAAAAATATAAATATAATACAAATCATATATAAATACAGTTCCATCATAATGGCCACCATGAGAAGTGGTAGGGTAGAATTGAACAATCATCGCTTCATGAGGGATTATTTCACCGTACATAGAAACAATATATTCATATCCATTAGATGGAGGTGTGTGTAATTTTAGATAAAATAATTCTCATAAAAACAAATTTGAATATTGAGGATACTGGTCTTGTTATTTAATCAAATAATAAGAAGATCATAGGGAGTGGAGAAGCAAAATAAAGTAAAGGAACTTGAGATAAGACGTTACCTCTATATCGAGAAACTTATTTTGATTTGAGCCCAAAAGATTTCTTGAATTGCCTTATACCCAAGGTAAAGGTTCTAGGAGTAATCTTGGGATGTTATGAACATATTTTAGTATACCATGGATGATCCAAGTTTACTTAGAGGTGTAAGTAAGTTGGTAGAGGTGGTAGCTTTTATAAGAAGGAGGAGGGGCACTTTTGGAAAGTCTTGAAATATTAATTTATTATAAATTCCATTTAGATTAAAAATGAGTCCATATCTAGTTAGTTATAATATAAGATGAATATAAGTCTAAATAAAATCATCCAATATGAATTAGATAGATTATGGATATTTTTTTAATCCTTATCTTTTTGATTTAACCCTTTTTTTACACTTACTGTTTTATGAAGCATTTAGCAGTTTGAGAATCAAAATAGTTAACAAAACATGAAAAATGTCCAATTAAATAGTCATTAATAAAATTTTAGACTTATCATAAAAATTTGAGTGAATCTTAGTTTTTTAAAAATATTATATAATTTAAAAAAATAGTATTTGTTTTAAAAACTCTTTTATGTCAATTTTGACATTATTTATTAATTTATTTTTGTTAAAGTTATAACAACTTGATTCTTTCGAACCAAAGTCATTAACTAAAGAAAATATTTTGATATCATCCATAAAATTCTGGGATAACATCTAAATATTCAAATTACATTTATTTTAATATTTATAATATCATTTATTCGAATCATTTATTAATAAGGTAATCATTGCATCATCATTGTGTCATAAATAAATTTATTAATTTAATGTTTAAAACTTATAAATAAAATACCATGATTTAGGGTTTTTTTAGATTTCTAATTACTATTTATAGTCAAATAGTTCATTTATATAACCCCATATACAAATTATTATAGTAAATGTTACATGTTTATTTTATATTTCCTTTTTCTTTGAATTGAAAATTATAAAATGCCATTTTCACACCCAAGTGGATCCCAAATTACGAAATTTAGGCCTAAGGATTCTTATGGTCAGAAATATATATTCCAATTGAATTAGGATATGTTTTAGGGTAGTTTTATGTTATTATAATATTATTTTTAACCCTTATTTACCATATTTACCCTTTAACCGTGGTAAATAAAAAACAATTCCTAAAGTTACTATTCATAATATCCAAAAACAAAATGTACATTTAAAAAAATTTGAATATTCTGATTCCAAATATGAAATGAATTTTTCAAAATTCAAAACAGATAAAATTTAGTAATTAATTTAAAATTAATTTCTGTTGTCACATGTTTTTTATAAGCAAAAACTACTAAAATATTGACATTTGTTAATATCCCATTTAAATGTGAAATTACTTATAATGGGAAAAATTAGATTAAATGATAATAATATACTACATTTATACTTTAATACCATTAAATAATATGATTTATCCATATAAATTATCTTGATGGAAAAATTTGTTTTCAATTAAAATTTAGCGTATTTTTACTATTAATCAATACATGACAGTTAGCAAAAAAATTAGAAAAATTCCTCCAAAGTAAATTTTGATCTCCCTATTATAAAGAAAAATTTTATTTTTTCAAATAAAAAATACGTTGGTTTCAAAAACTAAATTTAAAAAGGGTTCTTCATCAAAAATAGGTAGAACAATATTTTTATAAAAATACTTCTTTTATCCAAAAAAATAGAACTTGTTATTATATCATATCTAGAAAACATATAAGATGATTTTAAAACATTACATTTAATATATAAAATATATTTTAAATAAAAATACTTAAAGAGTGATATAATTTTATAAACATAATTATTCTCTTTTTAAATAGGTTTTCCTAAAAACACATCCTTTATATTCAATTGGTTTTTATTTACATTTCTAATAATTTTGGTAACCAATGAATCATTATTAAAATATATGTAAACCGCATTCTCATAATTAAGTTGATACTATTTATTCCTTCCATTCCAACAACTATTTTATAATTATAACTTTTAAATAATAATATTTAGTTGTTCGTTTATGCTCGATGTAGCGTATCATGTGTGCTGTTGAATATAATGTTTCTTTATTAAAACACATGATACTACAATTTGAGTGTGATCATTGTATAATGAAATATTCACATATCATTGGGGATTTGAACCTTTATTTATATATTTATATAGTTATAATAATTATTAATGGAACATGATACACATTTAACTATCTATAATTTATTATATCTATGTTATTAAAATCTTCTATATTTTAATTTTTAATATTATAAAGGCTATTTTTATCATTAAATTATTGATTTTGAATCCAATTAGGCCCACCATTGTATTTCTCATTATTTTAAGCCTTATAGGACATGAATGATGTTGTAACGAGACATGTTACAAATTAAATCCACACTCAAATTACTCTTAGAAACTTGATTATTAATATATAATGTTAGTTGTTGGGGGGGGGGAGACTATTTTCATGGAAACTTGGAACACTATGGGAAAATAGACATATGGACATAGAGATATATCCATAGTCATGATTGACCATGGCTATTGTTTTTCCCATGGGAAGGATGTGGGAAATTACCTCTATCGATTGGTGGATATGACCCCTTGATACAAATCTAAATGTCACATGATGCATTTTGTTTGACCTAATTCCTTGGCCATTGATCTTATAGAAGTAGGTCTACCGACATTAACCTATTTCCAATGGTGAAATACACGTGGAAATAAGGTAGGAATATAACCATAAATATCACACATTTAAATAATCCTTTTCACCCAAGGATATATCTTTTAGGTAATTTCAATGATAATAGTATCCATGGGGTGACTGAATATGGGTAAAATATACAACCAATGTCTTGAACCATTCTTATAGCACAATTATTCCCTAGGTGAATTAATAAATTTATAAGGGGAATATTTTGGAGAATTATATTAAAATAGATGGAATAAATTCATCCCAATTTCTAAAATATATTGAATCTATATTCCTCTAAAATACAATTATTGGAAAATAGTTAAAATAAATAAAATATACTAAGAAATATTATGTATTGTAATGACCCAAGATTTTACCATATATTTTTTTCTCTAAAAAGTAATTATTTTGGTAGATTGTTTCTCATGAGGAAGAAAACATGAATGAAATAATTACAATTTGAAACAAAATTATTAAATTTCACTTTTATAATATTGTTATAAAATTTTCAGGAATAAAATGAAGTAACCATAATATAAAATCTATATAGAAAGAGGAAATAAATGGAATCAGGTAGTGGAAGTACCCCTTATGAAGATTATTTTTAAAATATTTTAAAATATGTGGCTTCACTAGGGTTTCTCTCAACTAATACCAAACCAAACACCAGTAATTACAATACAAGGAAAAAGTATATGTGAGATAAGTTCAAGCCCATAGAAATTTCCATGTTGTATATTCTAGTGGAATGACCACCTGTGACTTCCACAAGATCATACCTTATGTTTATATCTTACATGAAGATCTACTGGGGATATGTAACTATAAATTAGAGTGATATAAACCAGAAATTGTTACTATAATAAGAATTTATCAAATGTAATGTACACATTTTTCATTTTCACTTTTAAAGAAAATTAAGATTTATTTATTAATCCATATATGTGTATTTTTTTCAAAAATATAATTTAAATGTGATTTATTTTAATAAACAAAAAATATAAATGAAAAAATATATTATGGATATGAAAAATATATTAATATTGAATTTTTATTAATTGATAGGAAATTAGAATAATAATAGTTAATATCTAAAGATCTATCTTCATGCTAAAAAAGGTTTTCATTATATTTTATATTTCCATTTTAAAATTAAACACCAAAACTCTGGATATTTAATTTGAAAAAATAAACTACATTTTTTATCTATAATATAAATATTATCTTTTGATTATTTTTTTATATTTTTTATAAAATAACTCATTTTTTGGTTAATAGTGAAAAATAACGATTTTACTAACACCATCACCATTATAACATTATTATAATAAATGAATGATATAAATATTGTAATTTATTTTAAATAATTCATAAATTTATAATGAAAAATAAATTCATTAAAAATACTATGTTTTATTTATAAAAGACATGTTTACCATTTTGGAAATAGAAGTAATATTTTACTCTAAATACAGTTTCATTTTCATTTGTTAAAAATTAATTTTGATTACACATATAATGTAAATATAAAAAAAATTTATTTCATAATTCTCATAAAATTTTTCGTATTATTTAATTAGGTTAATTTAATTTTTTGGATAAACAGTATGATCGTTAATATTAATGTTAATAACCATGATAATTATAAAAGTTTTAATTTCAAAGATTAATTTTATTAACGTGGTGTAATTTTTTTCTAAAAAATTAAATTTATATATTTTATATAATTAATTTTATATTATGTATACAAATATATAAAAATATATTTTCATCTATTTTATAAATTATTAATTTAATATAAGATTAATAACACTTATTGGTCAAAAAAATAGTTTTATACAATTTTTTTCCTATCTATTATATTTATTAATTGAAAGATATTACTATTATATTTAAAAATTGAATTATATTAAATTGAGTTTAAATTTAGGATTAGGAAACCTAATTTTCTTATGATCTTTTTTATAAAATTTATACTGAAACCTAAATTGCATAGTTAAAAACTAGTTATCGATATACAAAAATAAATAGTAAAGTGTAAAAATGTTTTAGAAAATGAATTAATACATATTGATTTTTATAGTGAATTATTGATGATTTATATAACCAAAACCATTTAAAATCAATTATGGACCAGTTTATGTGCCATTGACCACTGAACAGTTTCATAACATCATTGATATGTAATGAGTATTTTTTTAAAAATTTGATTTTTCTCTAATTACAAAACTAGCCTCTCACCACCCCTTCAAGAACAATTTAAGATTATTTTTCTTATTAAAACTCTACCAAAATTTCTTATCCTAGAATTACATTGTACTTACATCATTCACTAGTCTCTATAAGTATGATTAAAACTCTAATTTCAAATAATACATTCAAGAGAATGTTCAAGCTCTCCACATGAGTAATTCCTTCTCTGTATTTTCTTCTTAATCTTCCTATACCCCCCGTAAAATATTATCTATACATGAATACAATATTAAATTTTTAATATTAATATGTTTAATTTTATTATACTAATGGAATATAACTCATCAAAATCCTTGTAAAACCATTTGAAAAATGAATACATCATCATTTGTTTGTACGGACAACCACCACCTTGAATGAAAGGTTCTATTTTTGATAAACTAGATACACTTATGATTTAAAATATTTATTTAATGAAAAATATAATAATATTTAAATTAATAATTTTATAAAATTATAATTAATTTTTTTCATACCCCCTCCCATTTTATGAAAAATGATAACATTGTCCATGTATGGGCAGACAACCACCTCCACATAACTGCATATTTCATTCATCCATTACTGCCAAAAAAGGATGAATTTAAAAATGTATCTATTGTATATAAATTATATTTTCCAAAATATAAATATTATATAATGATAATATTTCAAAATATATAATTAATAATAATAATCAATGTTTATAGTAAATTTAACCGCATTAAGTGAACATAACAAGAAACCTTTCTTAATTTGAGACCATTTTCAAAACATATGGAACTATATAAATTTTATGATAATTGGATAAAAAAGTTAAAAAACGTTTATAATTATTGATATTATGAATCTATTTTAGAACACATTTTATTATGTCCAACATTCCAAGAGAGTTACATAGAAATTAATCGAACAAACTCAAGTACTCAGTATGAAATAAAAATAAATGTTAAATTAATAACATATATTAATGATATAAATTATAATATAAAATATAGATGAATAATTATATTAATAATGAGTTTAAAAAGATTAATTTTGTTATCCAGGATGTTAACTGCACACACAGAATGACTCTAGGCCTAAGACAATGCTTTTTTTATCATTATTTTGTTTTGTTGGGATGTGATTCTTATTAACCAGATGTTTCTTTTTTTGCTGAATATAACATACATATATTTATTTTTACTATAGAATTAATGAAATTTAGGATATAAAAAATTACATCTCATTTTATACAATGAATATATTTCTTAATCAAGATATTATTATATTATAAGGGTTTTGTCAACTCAAACCCCCCTTCTTTGAGTTATAATGTTTCATATTGAACTTATTACTTCCATGATTGGTTTCTTCCACCCAAATATTTTACATTTAAATTTATCATTCTATCAAGGGAAAATAATACTTTTTATCCAAATCTTTGACCTTGGTGAACATATTTCACATAGAAGTATGAGAGTGTTAATAATAATTATCATTCTCTTTAACAATGATTTTTTTGTCATTGTCTATATTTTCATTTCCATCTAATAATATTTTTTATATTGAGAAAAATAATTATAGGCAATCTCATGTGACCTTCATATTTTCCTTATTCTATTTTAGAAATATTTTTATTAATTTTTTTAGGTTGTGGGATTTCAATAATTTTGTTCTAAAATTTAAAAATTGTTTTCTTGAACCACCCTTGTTACTTTTGAATTTCATGTTCTATTTATTTTTAACAATTTTCCACAATATAATTCTCATGTATTTAATTCATATTATATAGATATTTTACTTATATGTATATCTATTTTATTTTATGTTTATTTTGAATATAATACCTGATTTATATTCCCTTAAAAATTTACACTTCTAAGTAAACAAAACATAAGGTAAATTTATTATTTCATATTTCATGACACGTGAAACCTCCACAAGATGTTTTAAAAAATGAATAGATTATAAAAACCATCATTTTTGTAGGGATAAAACTCTTGGATTAGTTTTTATTTAAGTTAGAATAATAAGACCTTTCAATCCTTTAAGAATCACTTACACATTTTTAAAATCAACACCTGTGTTATTAATTTTTATTCATAGTCAACCTTAATACTTAACATGGATTGTCATATTTTAGAACTCCAAGTTCATGGAATATGTTTCTTTATTAAAATATAAACATCCAAAATTATTTAATTAATTATTTTGTTGTTAATCCCTATAATATATCCTTCAATTATTATTTGAGACATGATTATGATACCCACTTATTTTTATGAGTTTCATAATGCTTATGCTTTTTTATGGTTTTATTTTCTCATATGGAATATTGATATATGTACGTGATATAGTTTTCATTACATAATTGGTGGGTAAAAAATATAGACATCCAATTCATTGAGAAAATATTTACATCACATGATATAATATGAAAGGGAATGTGGGGTAAAAAAACATTATGAGACTTTTTACTCACTATTTATGGGAATAGATAGTGAAACTGATCCACCATAAATCTCTATTATCTATGATAGTCTTGGAAGTGATCCATGATTTATTCTTATAGTGTAAATTTTTTTATTTTTTTAAGATATTAATGATTCCATGATATTATGATATAATTTATTTATTCCATGTTTTAAGGTTTATATCACACTTATATTTTATGTGACATGTTTTAACTTTTTATATTAATTTTTTTTTATTTCAAGATTTAGGGAAAAATATTATTATTTCACATTTTTTAATAATAAATATCCACATGTACTTATTTTCTCATATTATCATGATCTTACCCATGATAACATGTTGGTAAGTTTTCTCTTACCAAGTGTTTGATCCCACACAATAAATATTATAACCATCTATATGTTATGAAGATAAGTTTAACTTATAATAAATATAGAAGGGGTTCTATAAGTGTTTTATTATGAATATTATTTTAAAAAAATTTAACATAAGTTTCTTATGTAACTAGTCCTTATAAAAATTTAACAAAAAGATTCAATGTGTTGTGTGATATTATAGTGATATGTAATTTATATCATTTTTAATGATAAAATTTAATAAAATACATAGCTAGAATCATTTTATTTGGAAACATAGGAGTGTTTGGTTATTTAGAATAATTTTTCTACTTATTTTATAGGATTTAAATTATAGACCTTTAGTGAAAATCCTAGAGTTAAGTGTAGGTGTAGGATATCATCCCACTGTTTTGGTAAATTGTAGATTATTTGGTTTCCTTGAAATTATATCCTTGTCAATATTAATGAAAATGGATGAAACTAAAGAATAGAAACACCTAGGGGTAATCACCCTAAAAAATGGTTTGTTGAGTATTAACTAAATATTCACCCAGTGCATAATGAATGAGCAAAATATGACACACCTAGATAAAAATTATAAAGGTATATGATTTGATTTGTTATATTATATTTACAAGACTTTATAAGGGAAATATTATGTTATTGAGTCAGATAAATGATTATAAGAGAACTAATCCTAAGGAAACCTATATTGAACTGAGAGTGATTTAGGTTAAACTACAAGTTAATGTGATGGTTTCAAGGTCTAAGACATTTTATGATGATTTTTAATGAGATAATGATTCTTTTAAATTTTAATTGATAATTAAACATGATATCACTTTTGGTTTTAGTAATGGTTGAAGCCTTATGAAACAATATTAACAATGGATGTAATAGAAAATGAAAAGATTATCCCAATTAGAAACCTTACAGGAAAATATTTAAAGTAAAAAATCTTGTGATTATGTTAAAATAGATTTAACAAATTATGGTTAACAATGTGAACATAGTTAAATTACCAAATAAACCATAGAATAAAAATATTAATTCTTAAGGGAGTTGAGGTGAAGAAGATGTTAAAGGAAAGAAGATTCAATTTCCATCAAGTAAATATTTTGGGAAGAGGTAACCAATGTATTAAATAATCTAAGATAATTTTTATCTATGGTGAATAAGGGATTAAAGAAACAAATTTATAAGGAAAAATTATGCTCTTAATATAAATAGTCAAAAGAAAAAAGAGTTCACCCTGAGGTACCACTAATAGTCATATATCTAAAATGTGGGGATCTTTTGTATTATCCATGAATACAACCTAATATATGGGATAGCATGAATGATAGGAATCTAAAAAATCCATGGGAAGGGGAATATAGGAAAATTTAAACAATAATAACAACCGATGTGAGTGGTAAAAAAAAGTGTTGTGAGGAACATTGATTATCTACTCAAGAATTTTGAGTGTTGTATATGTATCTTATTAAACCTGCTTATTTGTATGGAGAATATTTTTTAAGGATATAAAATAATCACCTTGAAGTCTATATGTTGATTTATTAATATTAAATTATAGTGTTAAGACAAATTTATCAAAATATTAAATTTATAGGAAGGTTTTTTGTTCAAATCATATTATCCTTCCTCTAGAAAAAATTAATTTAATTTTATAAATATATTGGTTGCTCTATATAGTGTAAAAATTTTGTGTAATAAGTAAAAAACATTTTATATAATCCTATGACACAATATAAATGAATTTATGATTACGAATGCGCTTAATAAGTAAATTATATAATTTAGGTCTTGATATCGAATAACAACATACACTTAGCTCAAATGGTTGGGAAACAATCAATATTAGGTTAATCCAATTATGATAAAACATTTATGTTTTTGAGTTTTTAAGGTAAATATATCAATATAAATTATATATTGAGTAATTTATATATTTTATATACCCCTAGATATTTCCATTGAAAGGTGATAATTAAAATTTCAGGGATTTAATTTTTTAAGGGGGGAGAATGCAACACCCCAAAATTTATTGGTATTTTTTTCTTTTAAACCTAATGTGTTAAGTAAATTATTTCACATATCATACTGAAATAAAGTAATAAGGTGATTATTAAAATCAAAATTAATAAATTCCATTGTTATAATATAGCTGTTAAATTAGGGGATATAAAATAAATTAACCATATTACAAAATCTACTGCGTAAAAGGAATGAAATGGTAATGGGTGGAGGAATTATCAATTGTGAAACTCATTTGATTGATCTTTAAATGAATATTTTTTACTCAGATTTCACTTGAAAAATCCAAATAATAATTCCAACAATTATGGTATACAAAAATCATATGCGAGATATGTTCATTCTTGTGGAAATTTCCATGAGGTTTATGCTAGCGGAATTACCATCCACGATTGTCACCATTGCCTACCTTTTACATAGATATTATGTGGAAATATTAAATTGATATATAATAATGAATTAGTACGACAAAAAATTCAAATTATCAATTTATGTTATTTAGTAGATGCATTTTACCCATTTTTCATTTTCACTTTTATATAAAAAATATTTTCAATTTACTAAATCACTAATATGTAATTTTTATAAAATTTGATTTTTATGAAATTTATTTCAAGAAACTAAATATTTTAAGGATTAAATTTATCTTTTATATGAATAATATATTAACACTAATATAATTGTTATTTTATAAGAAATTTGAATAAGAAATCTTAATATCTAAAAAATCCATTTTCATATTAAAAATAGTTTTCAATATATTTTATATTTCAATTTAAAGAGTCAATTATTTATTTCCATAATATTAATTTCAAAAAATTAACACCATTTTTGGTTTTACCTTATGAATTTTATCATGATAATATTTTTTCATATTTTCAGAAAAGAGTTGATTATTATGTGAATAGTGGAAAATACCGATTTTGCTAATATCATCACTTTTATGATATTATTTTAATACAAGAATGACTTAAATGTTTTGAAAAATTTTATTATATAGTATATATTTAAATATATAAAGTAAAATAAGTCATTTATAAACACTATTTTGTATTTATAAAACACATCATTGCAGTTTTGGAAACAAAAGTAACAATTTACTCTATAACATTTTTTATTTACCTATATCAAATATTAGTATTCATGACCATTATAAATTATATATAAAAAAGTATTTTATATTTTAGAAATTTTTTTTAATAATTTTTTTAATATTAATTTCACTTTTATTCATAAAATAATTATTATTATGATAAATATTATTGATAAAGTTAATGGTGAAAGGTCCATTTTCTATGAATGGTTTATTAATGCGGTGTGATTTTTATCTAATAAATTTAATGTATATAATTTATATATTGTATATTATATTATTTTAACTCATATATAATAACATATTATAACTATTTTAATTGGAGATTAAATTTTATATAAGATAAATAACACTTAATGGTTAAAGCGTCATTTTTTTTGTAAAAATAGTTTTTCTATATATTATATGTTTTCATTTAAAAGATAATTTTATAAAATATATAAATTAAATTATATTCAATATAGGTAATAATTTATTTCATAAAACCCAAAGTTGGTAATAATATTTATCATATATATTTTTATAAAACCTAAATTTCTTAGTTAACAACTAGTTTCCAAGGTAAAAACGAAAATGGTAAAGTGTAAAAATATATTAGTTAATGACACAGAACATGTTTAGAACATGTTTTAAAATTAATGGATGTGAATTTTTATCTCTAAACCATACCCACTCAATTATGTACCAATTTTTTTTTATCATTTATCCCTGAATAGTGTGATGGAATCCTTAATATATAATAAGTATTTTTAGGAAAATTATATTTTCCTTCACTTATTTTAGAGATATTTCACAACACTTAACAAATAAATCTATTATTAATTATTTATTGAAATGATAATTTTTTTATTTAACATCCATAATTCTGTAGTCTCTAGAATTTATCAGGAGGCCTTTATTTTCATGAAGAATTTCAAGAGAATTGTCAAGCCCTCCACCACTGTAATTTTTATTCCTTAGTCTTTTCTTCATTATTCTCCTCTACCCCCAAAGATTTCACTATAAATTAATGGAATATTACATAATTATGATTTAAATATTTAATGTTATTATAATAATGGAATATAAATCTTTCACTACCTTACAAAACCATTTAAAAAATGTAGACATCCCCAAACAGATGTGTGGTCCACCGCCTTTGAGAAAAACGAGTTATATTTTTAGGAACTATTTACATAGATGATTAAAAAGAGTTGTTTAATTAAATAATATAATAATTATAACATGAATAAGTGTTATGAACCAGCCCACTAGGGCCCTCCTTGTTGTTGGTATGCTGATTGTGACACCCCAATCCCACCTCAAACAGGAAAGGTGTTGGAAAATTGCATGGAGTGGGCATATCACACACATAGAAGGACTTAACTAGAGGTACCTACACAAACACATAAACCTAAAAATATCCATAAAATGATGAAATATAATGTAAAATTGACACAAAATGTATATATACATCTATATCACATGAATAAGTATAAAAATTGTGCTGGAAATTGTAAAGGGCCAAACACTATCCCACTATAAATTAAAAAAGAGTTCAAAATTCTAGGTAAGAGGGGAAAACTACCAAATGAAACTCATATAATGAATCGTATTCAGTCTATATCAATATTTCTCTTCTTAATTCTTCTCCTCCTAGGGCTCTATCAAAAGGCCTTCCATATTCACATGGCAGAACATGAGGTAGAATATCCCATATTGGGGTGAGTATATATATACCTATTAAGAAGCCAAAAAACCCAAAAAATGAAGTATTAGAAACAAAAATATTCTGCTCAACCCATAAAAAAGAGGGCATAGAAAAATAAAGAATGATCAAAAGCAGAATCCATCTCCATATACCAACTAATAATGATGTTCAAACTCTCCATCATAGAGGTAAGTCAATCAGGATATGAGACATTGAAAAAATAACCCTGAATAAGCCAAATATACTCAAGATTGACATATAGACTCAAATAGGTCTTGGAAATATTTCCAACCAAATTATTTAGATTGAGGATTCAATGTAATTATCCTTTGATAGG
Organism: Viscum album; assembly: GCA_963277665.1. Taxonomy (NCBI): domain Eukaryota; kingdom Viridiplantae; phylum Streptophyta; class Magnoliopsida; order Santalales; family Viscaceae; genus Viscum; species Viscum album. The sequence goes on from OY728160.1 coordinate 124,989,411, forward strand.
GGATCTCACAATGTTCCTATGGGGTATACTAAAACCTATCTAGAACTTTTAAGTTCTAGATATACATATTGGGGATCTCAACTAGGGCCTGTGGGGTATTCCATATCCTAAATGGAATAACCCACCACGTAGGGGATCAAATACTCATGTATGCTAGTCATGATGGTTCTTTAAAACCCACCTATGGAAGTATAATAAATGATATAAGATCACACACTAGGTCACATGTAGGTATACCAAATATTTATCCAAACCAATCCTGTATAGGGGATCACATCTGATGACCTAAAAGTGATGCCTCATTGTACTCTTATAGGGATGGACCATGGGTATTCACTTTTCTACCACTAGTATACACATCACTGTAAAAAGAATCCCACTAGCATCGCCCCGTATTGCATCTATGACGCTAAAAACGAGGTCACCATCATGTTCTATACTGAAAACCACTTAGGATAGGCTACTGACGGGTCCTAATATGAGTATCAAAGATGGAGATACAAATGGAATAATTTTATAAGGGGATTAGACTAGGCTTTCTCTTTGGGTACATGATGTGTCTCATGAGGAAGATCCCTGATAGTGTCCCCTTGTAGTACTCGACTTGTATAAGTAATGTAAACAACATGTGAATGTTGTTACATGGTGTGTAACCTCTCTAGGACACCTAGGTGTGTCCTCACCTGCACACAATTTTTATATCTATGTAACTATTTATGTTATGTACATAAAGTATACGATGTGTCCTAGAAGCCCAGGTAATGGTTGTTTCCTCTATCTTGTGCCTATGTACATAGACCCATGGCTATGTACATCACCCAATGACTATGTACCTAGCTATTACTAGGAACCATTGGGGGATTATCATGTACTACTACATGACCATGTCTTCTTAACATGGGGTATATTCCCACATACTTGGATACTTGTCCCAATACCACTACATGACATGTATTCCTAGTACATGGATTGTAGATCTCAAAATCCTTTATTCCATAATGAGAATAATTCGAGGCATTTTATCCAAAACAATATGCTATGTAAAGGGTATTTATAAATGGGAAATCCTTAGGAGCCTCCCAAACCCCCCAATTTTCCCTGATTAGTCACCGATCAACCCCAAAATGGTCCCTAATAGTCATAAGAAGGGATTAAAACATTTAGAAACAAATATTTGTGGATAGACATATAAAACTCAAAATCCACCTACCTCATGGTGAAACATCGAAACATCAGGTCTAGATACATTCTCTAAAGTCATTGTTCCATGATCTAGCCGCAATAGTTATCAAGGTAATATTACAACAATACCTCATCTCTCCCTCAGTATTTCTATCATATGTGGTAAAAAATTCACTATTTCTACCATGTGTAGGAATCCAAATGAAGGGAAGGGATATTTTATTTTATAATTAAATAAATAAAATAAATAAATAAAATAAATAAATAAAATAAAATAAATAATTTAATTAATTATTGAATCCACCAATGGTCACTATTCACCAAATGTGTGATACTATCCATGTTTATATTGTTCCTAGAATAAATCCCACATTCCAGATTTAAGACAAGTCTAAATTTTTTTATCAAGGACTATGATCAAGATTTATTCTATTATTTATGGAAAAAATTCTTTCACGCATGTTATAATATATTTAATATTTTTATTATATCATGACCAAACCTCTTCAGGAGCCATATTACCCAACCAACTCAGCTTCTAGCTCCAAAAATATTATTCAAAATAATCTAAATCTTATAAAGGGAACAAAGAGTCATTAAAATTTCCCCAAATCATATATTTTCATCCCATGATGCAAAAATATGACTAAAACAGAAGGGGGTGTTAGGCTTGCTTCTTGTTCTCCCATTCCCAGGTGCTCTCCAAAAGATTATTGTGCCACCACTAAACACATATTATGGGAATCACTCACCCACTGAAGATATTATCCTGCCGATACTCAATCTAAATTAGGTACTCTAAAATGATAGATCTATCCATGATGTATTTTTTTCCTAGATGATAACAAGAGAGGACTCATGCACATACATCCCAATATACGACACATTGAAGACATCATGCACCTGGTCTGACTGAAGCAGTTGGTCTATGTGGTACACCACCTCACCAACTCTAAACAATATTCATAATGGGCAAACTTATATCGGAGATAACATACCTCCCCATCAAAATATTTATAATCCATATTGAGGTGAGGCCTTCAAGAATAAATAGTCACTTTGATAAAACATGAAAGGCCTCTACCATCAGTTTGAATAAGACTTATAATGGCTCTGGGCAGTCATCATCCGCTCCTGGATTTTCTACACCTTCTCTATCATCTCTCACACCAACTCTGAGACCATGAATACTGACACTCCAAGATCTTTACAATATTTTTTTTGACTTTTAGGGTCTTTCATAAAATAAATTTAATTGTTCCACACTTATGGTGTAGTGATAACTATTGTTTTGTAAAAACTCTACCAAGTGAATGCGATCCTCCCAACTATAGCACCCTTTATTTTTAAACCATTTATAATTCCATGGGAAATTTATATATCAATTTAGTTTATGGGAAATTTTTTTAAATCAATATTTAGAATAAAATTAAAAATATCGAAACATTTAAATCATTTAGTTTTAGATAGTTTTATGTCCCAATAGGTGTTGTTAGGAGTTTGGATTATTTTTAGGGGTTTCAAGCACTAACTACTCACTTTACGAGTGAGATAGATACGGGTGAATGGTTTGTTAAACCATGCATGGTGGAATTCTTGGATGTTCAGTATTTATATAGAAAATTCAAATTTTAGTTTCTTGGGATGTTCATAGTTTTCCATATTGTATCCCTACACCACAAGGATAGTGACAGTAAACCAATAGCACCATATAGTTGGTGCATGGTTAAACAAAATTGTGATCCAAATATTGCAAGGTTAGGATCTTGGGTAGTCTGAGATGTATGATTAGTAAATGATTAGAAAAACCATGAATCTTATTAAAATTAAGAAAACATCTTTTTTCCCTCCCACATTTAAATAGGGATTTTCCCATTTTCCTCCCTCCCTCACCCATGGAACCATCTATGCATGCACCCTCCTTTCTCCCTCCTCCTAGGGTGGATCTCCTTCATCCATTGTGTAAATTGAAAATGTCAGCTGAGTTAGAAGAATATCAGTGTGTCTATGAGTCCCCATCATTTTTCTCTCACATTACCATTCTTTATTGAATTCTATCTTCATGTGAGATAATTAACCCTATTTTTTGTCACCTTTCTAATATTCTAATTTTTTTGAATAACTCAAATCAAAGGTCGATAAGGGATGAGTGAAGAGTCCAAAGAAATAGTAAAATGATCTAGTTGTTTTACCCTAAAGTATTTATTGTTTAGAATTTATGGTGTTTTTTCCAAAAGAAAAAAATTACTTATGTTTCCATTTATATTTGAAATTAATTATATGGATAAAAATGGCTCTAATTAATTTTCCTTTGTGCATCTAATTGAACCCTTGAAGGTTGTTGACCGAAACTAAATCCACCCCCTGGGGGTTTCTCTTTTATGTTGTGACCCTTAAACTCAATATTATAATTAGAATCACCCTTCGAGCATGTTTACTTGTTTTCTTCAAAGGAAATGTTTTAACGAAATTAAGTGATCTATAAATTGAGCGAATGACTCCCTTAGCCAATGATAATTATTTATTAAATTATAGTTCCATCCCTAATTAAGTAAATGGATAATTATAATTGAGTGGGATGATTTAGGAATGGATTTAACCTTGCCTATGCCTAAAGTATTAGATGAAATTCTAGAATCCTTCATTCATATGTGATGTGATAAATAGAGTTAATTGGATTATATTAGTTGAGGATATCAAAGAGAGCTAATTTAAATGATAAATGACATGGACCTCCGTATGGAATTAATAAATTCTAGTAAAAGGAATGATCTAACTGAATACTTAAATTGTGATGCAAACTTCTCTTACATAACTTTAAATGGTTAAATTAATTATGTACCCTTTGAGAGATACTCAAATTCCTTTTTACAGAACACCTAGGATGGGATCATAGGCTGTTTGATATTGTATGAACCATGAGAGATACCAGTTTCCTCATTAAATAATAAAATAGAAGGTCTCATATTTTTCTCAAATTATATTTTTCCATTAAAGATACCATGATCTCCTTTTTACAAAATGCCTTTGACAAACTCATAATATAGATGTTTTCCTCCCTCTCTAAGTAATACTTTTATTTTTTTATAGAACTAATTGAAATAGATCATAGGGAAAATGTAAAATACAAGAGACACTTGGGTTTCTTATTATGAAACTATAAGGCTGGGATCATGGAAGAAATGTAAATTCATTTATCATTGGGAGATATCTAATTCCTTATTACAAAACACCTTGGACATACTCATAGGATAAGAAAATTATATCATTCTTACAATTACAGGTAGAAAGTGGTATATCCTTATATTTTTTATTATACAAGGATCCATTGGATTGTACCTCAGGTTATTAATGAGCAAATGGTATTATTTTTAGATACATGTGACTACATGAAATTACTATATTATTATAGAGACTCTTATGCATGGACTCCTGAGTTAGGCCTCAGGTCCTAACAAATATTATGTATATATATAAATTTAAATATAATTTATCACATATATAGTACATATGTATATATAAATAATATTTATATATATAAATACATATTCACACATACAAACACACACACACACATATATGGCGAGACTAGTTTAGCAACATTCCATCTTAGACCGAAGAAGGTATGGCTAGTTAGGTTTCATTGAGGAACCCCAACCAACTTATTTATATTTTATTATTTACTACCTTATTCATTAAACATTCACATTTCAATAGTATATATTCATTTAATTAATAACATTAGAAATCATTGGTGGTGTTCTATGGGTTATATCTCACACCCAGTTTAGACTACCATTACACTTGTGACGCCGGTATGATTTTATGAAATATTTCAATAATTTTTTTTCTTTGTTAGCTTTATTTACATGAAATCACAAGTTTAAATGAACTATGAGACGCCCTTAATATAAAATTACCGTTATATCCTATCTGTTAGGTTAACGGAAATAATTATAACTAACTTATGAAAAAGTGTTATGAAAAATATAAATCAATTAGATATTTGTATTTTACAGTTAATTACTTTTGGTAATGAAATTAATTATATATATATATATATATATGTGTGTGTGTGTGTGTGTTAAATACTTAATAAAATATTCTTTATATTCATTCAATAGATATTTTATCCATGGGTTATGAATAAAACACTATTTTATGTATTTTTTTTTAAAAGATTAATTTTACATTTTTGAATGGTGAACCCATTTTAAATTAATATTTTGACACATTGATTATTTTTATATGAAAACATAAACAATATATTTTGAATAGGGGTATAAAAATTTACTTTGGATAAATTTTTTATATTTTTCTGATAACTTTCATATTTTTATGAATAGTAAAAATATGTTAATTTTAATTAAAAACAAAATTTTTCATAGAAATAATTTATATGGTTAAATTATAATATTTAATTGATTTAAAGTATAAATAGAATATAATTACACCATTTAATATAATCTATGTAATTATCATTAATTTGACATTGAATTCATAGGTAAAAACATTTGAGTCTTTTGCAATGTTTTAACTTTTAAAACCCGTTTTCTCAACAATGGGATCAATTTTAAATTAATTACGGCAACTTCTATGTTTTGAATTTTGGAGAATGGATTTTATATTTGGAATAATTTTGTCTAAATTATATTAATATGGTACTTTTATTTTTGGACATTATGAATAAAAACTTTTGTAATTATTTTTATTACCATGTTTAAAGGTGAATTAGGTAATTACGGGTAAAAATAATATTATAAAATTATCTTAACACCTGTAAAAGTACTATTTAAAGATTAAATTACACCCTTATAATCTAGTTTTATAAATTTAATCATTTTATTTCCACTTACCTATGAAAATAACATGAATGTAATAAAAACTAATGAAATGGACAAAGCGTCACAATCTCTTTTTATATAAGTGTGTTAATTTTAATATGTTGATAAATAGAAGATAAAATCTAATATAGATATTATATGGTAAGATAAAATAAATACCTACATCAGAAAAATTTATTTATAATTTTTAGAGGTTAAATAATTATCATTAATGATGAAATACTTGTGATGTAAAAGTTATCTTATTAATAGAAATATCAAATAAATGGTTTTAATAATTTTAAAATAAATATAATATGAACTAATAAATGTTCTCCATGAATTTTATAGGTGAATATGACATGTTAGGAGTTTATTTAACATTATGGTTCAAATTTATCTTATTTGTGAATTTTATTTAAAGTCTAATAAATGAATAGTGTCAAAATAGATACTATTTATATTTTATAAACATAACATTTTATTATATTATTTAAAAAATATAAAAATATTTAAAAATTAAAAAGTGATTATTATAAGGTCTAAAATATCATAAATTATCTATTTATGGTCAAATAACACCACATAAGTAAATATTATTTACAATTTAATATTTAGAATGTTATTACCAAAATTAATCTTTAATTAATAACTAAGGGTCAATTAAAAAGATAAGGTTTAAATTGAAAAAATAAGTTGTCCAAAATTTATTAGTTGATGATATTATAACCCAATATCATCTCATATTTTAATTAGGGACACTTTTTAGGTTTTTTTGTAGGTTTTTATTTTATTATAAATTAATATTTTTGAGAATTTCCTAAAGTTCCCCTCTCCTCTCTTATGAAAGGGAACCTCCTCCCTCTCCCCTTCACTCCATTTTGGGCCTTAAATCTCATAAAAACACTGTCCATTACTCTTATAAACTTCCCTAGTAACATTTTGGAGTTTGTGGTTTTCTCAAAATACCAACTCTAGTGCCCTAATTGGATATTCAATAGAGGCACGTCGAGGAAGAGGTAATCTCTTCTACCAATTCTTTCAAGTTTCTTTCTTCTTATACATCATATTATTTAGTTGTTTCATTATAAAATAATAACATAAATATCAATCATATACTGATATGTTATTATAAATATTAAAAAACCCTATTTCACCATCTACCCATCCTATGAAAAAACAAAATCACCACGCATGCATATGTATGGATTACCGTCTCCACACCGTGGTGTAATCTGTTTTCACCACCACCTTACTTGGATGGGTATAATTATGTAAATAATAACTATATATGAATTATATAGAATTATAATAGTTCTTGAGATACTATACACCATCCAATTCAATACTATTCAACAATTATGGAAACGATATCGTCGCTCGTGTGTACGTACAACTTACTGTCTCCACAGTGCGATGTCATTCGTTCTACAAGATATTCATTAAACCATGATTATATAAATTAATTGAATGAATAAATATGATATATATTATACAAATACCATTCTTTAAATGATATAACTATATCCTAAAAATAGGAACAAGAACTTATCCAACAAAACAAACGTAAGAACATAAAGCAGTTAATACCCAAATAACAAGTAACAACGTAATGTTACTAACAAATGAATGAAAATATGATCATAAATGTTATCATAAAAATGATTATGATTTTGGAATAAATCTATAACATTATTTAATTCATTATACAGGTGGTTTGGATATATACTAAGCATATCGGACCTATGGTATGACATAACTTTTCAACTATCATTTTATCTGAGATTGTTTATTCATAAGTATCTACAGGGTATATATTTATCATCCATGTCCATGTTTTCTAAAAATATTTTAATAATTTTTTTATTATTCTTACATGTATTTTTAATTTAATTTTTACCCTTTTTTACTTTTACCACATGGTATGAATATAATCTTTATTTTGTGTACCATACGAGGTACTTTATGGCTTTTTCTAGAAAAAGTACGAGGAGATTTGTTTTTAACTTATACGACATGATCATATTTTTATGTTTTCATAGAAAATTATTTCCATGAATCTTAATTTAAAAAATTTCATTTTTATTTTTAAATTAACTTCTTTTCTTTTAAAATTTCACAACATATTGAGGAAAAAATGTTTTTGAAGAAGAGAGGTTATTTTATTTAAGAAATAAGTTCAAGGGTTTTATCAAAATTATTTTCCATATAAGATGATATTGGGTTATGTTTCTATCCCTATTATTAATTTTATTTGATTATATAAATATGGAATTATTTTTTTGAATTAATTTTATATTATATGGATTATGTTATGATGGCATGATGTTTAAGAATACAAATTTTTTAAATGGGTTATGCTATGATGTATGATTTATGTTTTTGTGGCATACATAAGAATGGTTTAATTATGAGATAGGGGGGACCTATATCTACCTCCAATTCATTAGGTAAATATTTTTATCTCATGATATATACATGTCTGGAATGACATGTTAATCTGGTTTAGTGATACATGACTGGAATGAGGTGTGAAATCAGTTCATTAATGGACTTTGTCCGCTATGATGGTCTTGGAAATGAGCCTTGACTAATATGAAATGACTTTATATGATTATGTGTTTATTCCACAATGTTTCATGTCATATGTTTTGATTATTGGGATTAAATTTCCCATCTATCATTTATCCCATGACATGATATTATGATCTCTTATTCAGGATAAGATTTTAAAATATTATGTTCTTAGGAATATGATCTGATTTATATTTCCTTTGATTACCCTTACTGAGAATTTGAGATCACCCTTTTGTATGTTTCTTTTCCCCAGGTCAGAAATAATGGTATTAAATATGATATTCCAAAAAAGAGTCTAGATATGATGAAATAAATAGGATACAATGTAGTTGTTTTATGGACAAGTTGTTTATGTTTTCCTTTTTCTAATGACACTATAATTATACAGTCCTGTCATGGTTTTGTTATATGTTGTAATAAATATTCTTCAATTCTGATGTAATAACAATGTTGGTAAATTATGGGTCATTATAGTTGGTATTATCGGAAAGGTATAGTTAACCTTTGGAAATTTTTATGTGAATGCCTTTGTAAGAACCCTATGGATATGTCTATGTATAAGATAAAATACTAGTGTTTTATAAATGACCGTGAATAAACTAGGGTAAAACCTAAAGTTTCCTGATTTGAAATTTCATTCTTGATTATGTGGTTTTCCTATTATAATTAGTGTTTCTCAAACTATGATTCTTGGTTTTAGTCAATGGATGGAACCCGAAGGAACCACATTAATGCTGAATGCGATGGGAAATGTAATGATTTCACCCCTGAGCAACCAAATGTTCTAGGAGATAGAATAAAAAATGTTGTATCCATGCTCACACATATTTCTCAAGATATGAATCATTCCAAACTTCCAAAAAAGCAATGGAGGGAGCAACACTCTATTGAATCCTTCATGAGGAAGCATCCACCTTCATTCAGTAGGTCTTCTGATCCATTAGTAGTTGAACAATGTATCACTACCACTAAAAATATATTTTCAGTTCTACAATGTTCTGAACATGATAAAATCATCTTAACAGTATATATTTTGGAAGGTTAAGTTGATCAATGGTGTAATATTATCAAGAATACAAGGAAAAGAGATGAAATTGAGTCCATGGAATGGGATGAGTCCAATAACTTATTTTTAAATAATTACTTCCATCATATTTTTCAAAAAAAGATGGAGAAAGAGTTTCTTGAACTGAAGAAAAAAGATGCTGAATCCGTTGGTACCTACATTTCAAATTTTACAATATTTTCAGGGTACACTTTTGGAATAATTATCCAACCTAAGAGTAACATCGATCGATTTTTTAGTGGCTTAAAAGCATGTCTCTGAAGGGCATTATCCATAAGGGACTTCAATAGCTATAAGAAAATTGTTCAATGTGCTCTCAAGGTTGAGATGAAGATTGGAGTAACCCATCAGACATATGGGTTTGATAAGAAGAGGAAAATGGAATTCAAAGGAAAATATAAAGACCACACTGAAAAGAAGGTGAGTTTTCCCTTATGCTCAAAGTGTGGAAATAAACATGGAGATAATTTCCTTAAAGGGATAAGTCAATGTTTTAAGTGTTTAAAAGAAGGTCATTATGAAATTGATTGCCAAAGTGATGGGAAAAATATTTCTAGTGATGAAAACAAAGAAAAGGCTACACAGAATGAAACTCCTACACCTCAATGTTACAAGTGCAAGGAAATGAGGAATTATACCAATCAATTCCCTAATCCAAGTGTTATTGATGATGATCGATGTTAGCAAACTCTTAAGGCCAAATATAAAGGAAAGTCACAGTAAATTACTATCGATGATGTGGAGTATGGTAATGAAGTGGTGAAAGGTACACATAACATCCAATCTAAATTAGAAAATTTTTTATTTCAAAGAAACCTTATAGAATATCCCCAATTGAGTTATAGGAATTGAAGAAGAAACTCCAGGAGAATCTTGATAAGGGACTCACATGTCCTAGTACATCACCTTGGGGAGTACATATTCTATTTGTTAAGAAGAAAGATGGATCAATGAGACAATGCATTTATTATCGAGAACATAAAAAGATCACTATCAAGAACAAATATCCTCTCCCCTTCATTGATGGCTTATTTAACCAACTATGTAGAGATCAATACTTTTTCAAGATTGATCTTTGTTCAGGGTATCATTAATTAAGGGTAAAAAATGAGGATATACCAACACTCCATACAAGGTATAGACACTATTAATTTATAGTGATTTCGTTTGGTCTTACTAACTCCCCCACTATCTCCAGGGATATAATGAATAGAGTCTTTAGAGACTATATTGATCATTTTTTGGTAGTATTTATAGATGATATTCTTGACTATTTAAAGAGAAACAAAGGACATGAAGATCACTTTAGAATTGTATTGAAGACCCTGGGAAAGGAGAAGATTTATTCCAAATTTACTAAGTGTGAATTTTGGATTAAAAAAGATTCATTTTTGGGTCACATAATCTCAAGATAGGGGATATCTGTGGATCTAGATAAAATATAGGTTATTAAAAGATGGTCGAGACCAATAAAAATAACTGATATCTGAAGTTTTCTTGGTTTTCTTGGAAATTATTGATGTTTTTTGAAATATTTTCCATGATTATCTAATTCACTCCCCAAGTTGAATCGTAAAGGAATTAAGTTATTTTTGATGGATGAATCTGAAGTGAATTTCAAAGATCTAAAAAGAAGGTTAGCCAGTGAACCTATGCTCACACTTCCTTTTAGTGGAGAAAGGTCTGTGATCTACAGTGATGCATCCAAGATGGGTCTGGGTTGTGTTCTCATGGAAAATAATATGGTGATAGCTTATGCCTCATGAAAATTGAAAATCCATGAGAAAAATTACCCAACTCATGATTTGAAGTTATCTGTGGTAATAATTGCATTAAAAATATGGAGGCATTATATTTATGGTGAAAGATGTGATATTTATAATGATCATAAAAGTTTAAAGTAAATTTTCACACAAAAGGAGCTGAATATTCCTCAAAGAATATTGTTGGAGTTGATTAATGACTACGACTGCTCAATAAATTATCACCTTGGGAAATAGAACAAGGTAGAAGATGATTTGAGTCGAAAATACCATGATATATTATCCATGAAGAGGATAAAAAAAGACCCAATATTTATGTATTTACAAAAGATGGTTCTTGAAATTTTAATGGAATGGGATCTGTCACGAACCGAATCTGGTCGCCATCAAACCGGCACCAAACTCGGCTCATGGAAAGACGCAAAGGGCATTTCCCATCCCCACGGGCTAGAACAAGTGCCCGGGTATCATAAAAATTCATTTGGGAACGATTTACCTGCGTTTGGGTTCATAAAATAACCAAAAATAAACAACAAATCAAATCTGAAAAATTATGCCAAACAAGACTTAATAAAAATTCAGAACTGAGTATATGGGTTTAAGAAAGACACAAGAGGTCCAAAGGTACATAAAAGTAGCAGAAAACAGCCCATGAGACTCCACACGACAAGGGGTCATCACCCACAAGACGTCTCCACAACACCGCACCATTGAGAGAAACTAGCAACCTGAACCACCATCGCCTAAGGCCTTGCCTTTGCCTGTGTCAAACATGATCAATTCTAATTACACTCAAAGGTGTAAGTAGGGTGTGAGACTAAGACCAATAGGATATCACCCAAGGATTCCAAGTGATAGGCCTTATAAAATAAAAGGCTTGCAAGAGTTATAAATAGATAATGGTAACATTTATTTCTAAAAGTGCAACTTTGAAAATAAAATAACTTTCAATGGGGATAACTTTAAAGAATGAGTGAATTTGAATAAAAAAATAAATATACTGGTTTTCACATACCAAAATACCATAAAGAAAGTATAAATTCCAAAAAGGCCATGAGCACCAAGCATAGGAACACCCCTAGGTACTAGTTTGCTGTGAGCCCCAAGTACCTCATACCTCGGTGAAAGTAACCATAATGAAATTCATTATCATGCAGGATCCACTATTAGTGAGCATACCCATAACCCAGTGGTCTCCAATCATCTCCATTATAGTTTTTTTAGTGTTATCCATGCCAGACTTGCTAAGTGAACCATGGTCAAAACCCCTTCGTTCACTAGCATACTAGTACACATTAGCCCACCTAGTTACCCAGGTTTCCCGTATTGTGATCAAATAGTCACCACATGATACCAAAATTAATTTTCACATATAAATATCAGTTCTGGTCACACAAATTCAAAACAGTAGATACACATTCTTTGCACCTTTCGTATAACTCAATAAACCACTTATAATTTCCATAAAACAATTTCAAGAAAAGTAATCAAATTTTGCACATTAAATTCATCTAAAATCCCAAATTTAAAAACAAATGGAGACCAATATTATACCAAAACAGAAATTTAAGCATCAAAACATTTTTATAAATCCAATCCCTGAATTATAAAACAACACCAAGAGGCACAACATGGGTTGCACATGTAAAACACCCATTTTCACACAAAATTGGTACTTAAAAATAAACCGCTTTTAAAATGCTACCCAAATAAATTTTCACAATCAAAATACTGAATTAGGAACATAATGGAAACAGAAATACAACAATACAACTCATTCTATAATACCTACATATGAAATCACCTACCAAAAGAGTCAAAACCCCCAAATCCTTGTGCGTCACTTCAATCACTCCTCCGCCGCACCGCAAGGGAGTAAGATTGAACCTAAACCAGAGGATTGGACCAAGAAACTCAAAACTAAAACCATAGGTACGAATCCCCATATTCTGGACATTTGGGGATACAATAAAAAATAATAAACCCTAAGAAGAAGGGAGGAATAAGGAAGAGAACCAACTTATTTGAGAAATCTGGATGTTTTTTTGAAGCTTCAGATGTTCGGCAAAAAATTTAGATTCATATGAGATCCAAAGAGGAGAAAACGAATATGGGGGTTCTTCTGGGTTCAGTTGGAACGTGTGAGAGGTGTAATCACCGAAAAAGGATAAAAAATGAATATTTTATGAAAGAATTACAAAACAATTTTAAAACTGGAAATGAGCTTTCGGGTTTGCCCAATACCTAAATTGATCACCCAAATCCAAGATGCTAATGAATTTTTAAGGGGCCCAAAATTCTTTTGTGGTTTTAATATTTAAATGAAGTTCATTTTGGAAGTTGAATAGGTGAAAAGTGTTTAAAAACTAAGCAGATACTAAAGAAACAAAATTTAATTTCAAAACTGGAAATGGGCTCTCAGGTTGGCCCAAATTTTGGAAACCCACTATTTCTTTCAAAAATGCATGGAAACCACCAAAACAAAGCAAGGATGTAAATTAAATGAAAAATAAATTTAAAATATGTCATGTATGTTACAATTCTCCCCACCATTAAGGACTTTCCACCCTGGAAAGTCAACATGAGGCTTGATTGGAAAACAAGAACGAGTACTCTTCCTCGACCCATGACTTTCGCTCCCATGTCTCATGTGTATCATTCCCATGCTTCCATAGAACATGGACTAATGGAATAGACTTACCTCGAAGTATCTTCTCTTTGGAGTCCACTATTTTCACTGGCCTTTCAATAATAGACAAGTCAGACTCTATCTCCAGTTCTTCCCAACTCAACATATGGGACGGATCCAGGTAGTATTTCTTCAACTGAAAAACATGGAAGACATCATGGATGGATGTCAACTGAGAAGGTAAGGACAACCTGTATGCCACCTTTACAATACGCTCAATGATCTCAAATGGCCAGACATGCCGCGGTGTCAGCTTACCTCGATTCCCCAATCGACGATGGCTCAGACGAGGGGCTACCTTAAAGAATACCCTGTCACCCACAGAAAACTCTAGGTCTCAACGCCTCTGGTCAGCATATTATTTATAATGAATCTGAGCTATCAATAAACGTTGCATGATTAATTTTACCTTCTCAGATGTCTCCTGCACCATACTCGGCCCCAGTAGTGAGGTCTCACCTACCTCATCCCAACACAGGGGGACCGACAAGGCCGACCATAGAGCGCCTAAAAAGGAGCCATTTGAATCGAGGATTGGTAACTGTTATTATAAGAAAACTCAACCAATCCCAAATGGGTATCCAAAGAACCTCCAAAGTCTAGGACACATGCACGAAGCATGTCCTCCAAAATTTGATTCGCCCGCTCAGTCTGACCATCCTTTTGCGGATGGTATGCTGTGCTCATCTTAATCTAGGACCCCTAGGCCTTCTGAAGGCCTTCCCAGAACCGAGATGCGAAACGAGGGTCTCTATCTGAGACAACTACTGATGGCACACCATGGAGTCTCACCACCTTCTGAAGATACAAATGGACCAAATCATCCACTTTAGACGTATCTTTGATCGGAATGAAGTGGGATGATTTGGTTAGACGATCAATCACCACCCAAATGGCATTCTTACCTTGAGGTGTATGAGTTAATCCTACAATGAAGTCCATGGAAACCTCTCCCCACTTCCAGGTAGGAATGGGTAGTGGTTGGAGCAAACCGGAGGGCCTTTGGTGCTCTGCTTTCACCTGCTGGCATGTGTAGCATCTCGACACAAAGTCCGCTATGTCCCATCTCATACCAGGACACAAAAACTGCCGAAGGACATCATGATACATCTTAGTGGAACTCAGATGGACAGCCCACGGAGACTGTGGATATCCTGCATCACCACCTTCCGTAGAGATAACGACACTACTGAACGGCCCTTGAAGCACAAGATTCCCTCGGGAGACGACGACCAATCCGGGGATGTCTCCCCACCATGAAGAAATTGCTTCGACCGCTGACAAAGCTCATCACTGGGTTTTTCCCACTGAATCAACTCCAACAGAGAAGGAGTCAATTAGACGATCTCTAAGAATTCCCATCCACTGTGTTCCTTAGTCTCCACATGCATCTGAGAAAAGATCCCCATCAATGTCTACTCATCACTGAACTTCCTCAAAGCCTGCACTGGAACCCTTCTACTCAAGGCGTCGGCCACTAAATTACCCTTACCTGGGGTATAGACAATGTCAAAGTCAAACCCCTGTAAGTACTCGATCCAGCAACGCTGACTCAAGTTGAAGTACTTCTGTGAGAAAATATAAGGCAAGATTTTGTGATCAGAATAGTCCACAAACTTCTCCCCAAAGAGGTAGTGACGCCACATCTTCAAAGCATGCATCACTGCTGCAAACTCGAAGTTATGGGTTGGGTATTTCTTTTCATGTGGCCGGAGTTGGTGAGAGCCATACTCCACCACGTGATCATTCTGCATAAGCATGCACCCAAGAACCATACTTGAAGCATCATAATAAACCACATATCCCTTTCCAACCTCTGGAAAAATCAGCACGGGGGCAGTAGTCAATCGCCTCTTCAGCTCCTCGAATGATGCCTATCATTCTGGACCTCATACAAACTTCACCTTTTTTCGGGTGAGGGCAGTCATCGGTGAAGCAAGTAGAGAGAAATCCCAAATGAATCGCCCATAATAACCATCCAAGCCAAGGAAAATCATGATCTCAAAACCATTATTTGGTTTCTCCCATGACATAACCACACTAATCTTCTCAGGGTCCACTGAAACTCTGTGCTCTAAGATCACATGCCCAAGAAATCTCATCTCCCTGATCCAGAAAGTGCACTTTGACAACTTTGCATAGAGGTGGTGATCCTGTAATGTACCCAAAACGACCATCAAGTGATGTTCGTGTTCCTCCTCAGAGCTAGAGTATACCAGAATGTCATCCACGAACACCACAACAAAGTAATAGAGATACTGATGGAAAACCCTATTCATAAGTGCCATGAAGACTGCTGGATCATTGGTCAATCAAAAGGGCATGACCAAATACTCAAAGTGGCCATACCTACTTCGGAAGGTTTTCTTTGCGATATCTGACTCCTTCACCCTGAGTTGATGATATCCTGAACACAGGTCTATCTTGGAGAAACACTTTTCCCCCTTTAACTAATGAAACAAATCATCTATTCTGGGTAAAGGTTATTTGTTTTTAATTTTTCCCTAATTCAGATTTCGGTAGTCAATGCACAACCGGAGGGATACATCAGCCTTTTTCGCGAAAAAAAAGGAGCAACCCAAGGAGAGATGCTCGAGAAAATGAATCCTTTGGATTCTAAGTCTTATAGATTTATCTTTAATTCCCTCAGCTCGGTGGGGGACATGTGATAAGAGGGAAGAGATATCGGCTATGTTCCCAGTGCCAGATCAATCGAAAACTTCACATCCCGCTCCGGGGCAAGCCTGAAAAATCATCTGGGAATACCTCCGAAAACTCATTCACTACATGAGGTAGTGAACCTTCAGGGGAAAGAACATCCTCTAGTATGAGAGAAGATAAATGGAAGATAACACTTCCCAACTCTGGGAGTGGAGGCCCTGTGCGACCAGACCGAGGATCCCATTCTCCATGAAAAACCTAACGACTCCCATTAGGTGTTGTGAAACTCACACGCCGTCTATAGCAATATATGTGTTCCTGGAAGTGTACTAGACAATCCATCCTGAGTATGACATAAAAAAAGTACATATCTAAGACCAAGAGGTCCCACACCATATCGACCCCTGACACAGAGAGTGCACATGATGGGCACCTGAGACCCTGCTCCTTCTTCTTTCCCAGCAGTGTCACCAAATCCATTACGAATGACATCAAATTAGTTGGAAAATTCAGAATGTCCACAAAACAGGTATAAATGAATGAAAGAGAGGGACCAGTATCAAAAAGAGAATCAAATATAGAAGATGAAATCAAAACGATACCTCGAGCAGTCGAAGGTCCCACCTCTGATCCTGCTGGTGCCTGATCCACTGCATGGATATGTCCAGTCTCTGCCTAAAGACGACCGCTAGTCTGTGGCTATGCCCTAAACTGGATATGCCCAGAAGATGACCCATACCTACCACCACGACTTCCAAATCGAGATCCCCCAGTCCTCGATAGCTCAGACTATGCTGGCACTCCTCTGGGAGCCATGGATCCTGCCCCACTTTGAAGTGGATGCGCTATCTAGAAAAAGCGTTGCACGTGTCCCATACCTCCACATTGGAAACAGGTTTTTTAAGGATGAGGTCATGCTGGACAGATGTGACCGAGCTTCCTACACTGGTGGCACACAACTGATCTCGCATCAGAAGCCGCTGATGAAAACTGCCTGGAAGAGTTCCCTGAACTACCTTCTCCTTTCTTCACATGATCCTCTCGCTTCCTTTTCTTCTCCGAGGAGCTTCCACTTCCCACTGCTGATACTGAACCATAAAAACCAGACCTGAATTTTCTATCAATCTCCACTATGCATGCTCGATCAAAGACCTCAGCTTAGGTCCTCATCTTAAACAAGAACACCTGGGAGTATATCTATGGTCCCAAGCCTTTCTCAAATCTATGGGCCTTCAATTGCTCATTAGAGACAATTTCTGGAGCATACCAAACAAACTCAGTGAAACGGTTGGCATACTCCATCACATATAGATTTACCTGAACAAGTTCCATGAACTCTCTAGACCTGTCATAAGACAACACCTCAGGGCAGTACTGTTCGTTGAAGACAACCTTGAAATCTCTCCAGTGCATCTGCTCATTATTCCCAGCCCGAAGCACTGACTCCCACCATTTATGGCTGGGACCCTCACTATGTGATCCTCAAGTGTTTCCAAGAACTCAAACATACTCTCGATCTTCTTGAGCCATTCCTCTGCTTCTTGGGGTTCTGAGCTGCCTCAGAAGGTTGGAGGATTATTTTTCAGGAACTCCTGGGCCATGTCTTTTCTAAGACCAGTCTCATCCTCTCTAACAGGAGCTGTAACTGGAGCTAGTCTAGAGCCTGGACAGCCTAGACCACGACCTCGACTACCCTCTGATCAATTGGTGTGGGAGAACTCTCTCCAGCTTCCTCCCGTGGGTGTGTGAGAGCTTTCTAGGGAGGCATGTTGCAACAAAATTCAACAGTCACAAAACAATAATAAATACCACAATTCTGAAAATTTTAATCAAATACATCAAATATAAATAATCTAAACACATTTTAGTAATAAAATAAACAACTACTCCACATCCGCCTGATGTCCACATGTGGTTTGCAACCCACACGTCTCACCTAGAAGTGAAGTCAATCTGTAAATTCCAACATCCCCTGGTGACTCATGGTATGCCATGAGAGGTGCGGGCAGACACCCTACTCACAACCAAAACCCCTATCCCTAATAGTCCTAGCTCCTTTCTATCCCGACTCATCTCAAAATAGCAATATAACCCAAAAACTTTAACCTCCTTTGATACCATTTTGTCACAAACCGAATCTGGTATCCATCAAACCAGCACCAAACCCGGCTCATGGAAAGACCCATAGGGCGTTCCCCATCCCAACGGGCTGGAACAAGTGCCCGAGTATCATAAAAATTCATCTGGGAATGATTTACCCGAGTTTGGGTTCATAAAATAACCAAAAACAAACAACAAACCAAATCTAAATAATTATGGCAAACAAGACTTAATAAAAATTCAGAACTGAGTATATGGGTTTAAGTAAGACACAATAGGTTCAAAGGGACATAAAAGTAGCAGCAAACAACCCATGAGACTCCACACGACAAGGGGTCATCACCGACAAGCCGTCTCCGCAACACCGCACCATCGAGAGAAACTAGCAACTCGAACCGCCATCGCCCAAGGCCTTGCCTTTGCCTGTGTCAAACATGATCAAGTCTACTTACACCCAAATGTGTAAGTAGGGTGTGAGAGTAAGCCTGATAGGATATCACCCAAGGATTCCAAGTGATAGGCATTATAAAATAAAAGGCTTGCAAGAGTTATAAATAGATAATGGTAGCATTTATTTCTGAAAGTGCAACTTTGAAAAGAAAATAACTTTCATTGGGGATAACTTTAAAGAATGAGTGAATTTGAATAAAATATTCAAGATACTAGTTTTCACAACACAAAATACCATAAAGAAAGTATAAATTCCAAAAAGTCCATGAGAAACAAGTATAGGAACACCCCTAGGTACTAGTTTGTTGTGAGCCCCAAGTACCTCGTACCTCGGTGAAAGTACCCATAATGAAATTTGTTCTCATGCACGAGCCACTAGTAGGGACCATACCCATAACCTAGTGGTCTCTAATCATCTCCATTATATTTTTTTTAGTGTTATCCATATCAGACTTGCTAAGTGAACCATGGTCAAAACCCCTCTGTTCACTAGCGTATTAGTACACGTTAGCCCACCTAGTTACCCGGGTTTCTCGTATTGTGCTCAAATAGTCACTACATGCTACCAAAATCAATTTTCACATATAAATATCAGTTATGGTCACACACATTCAAAACAATAGCTACACATTCTTTTCACCTTTCGTATAACTCAATAAACCAATTATAATTTCCATAAAACAATTTCAAGAAAAGTAATCAAATTTTTCACATTAAATTCATCTAAAATCCCACATTTAAAACCTAATGGAGACCAATATTATACCAAACCAAAAATTTCAGCATCAATTTTTTTTATAAATCCAATCCCTAGATTATAAAACAACACCAAGAGGCACAACATGGGTTGCACATGTAAAACACCCATTTTCACACAAAATTGGCACTTAAAAATCAACCGCTTTTAAAATGCTACCCAAATCAATTTTCGCAATAAAAATACTGAATGAGTAACATAATGGAAACATAAATACATAAAGTCGACTCATTCTACAATACCTACATATGAAATCACCTACCAAAAGAGTCAAAACCCCCAAATCTTTGTGCATCACTTCAACCGCACCTCCGCCGCACCACAAGGGAGTAATATTGAACCTAAAACCAGAGAATTGGACCCAGAAACTCCAAACTAAAACCGTAGGTATGAATTCCCATATTATGGACATTTGGGGATTTAATAAAAAAGAAGAAACCCTAAGAAGAAGGGAGGAATAAGGAAGAGAACCAACTTACTAGAGAAATCTGGACATTTTTTTGGAGCTTCAGATGTTCGGCCCTAAATAACTATTAATCTGAGATCCAAAGAGGAGAAAATGAATATGGGGGTGCTTATGGGTTCATTGGGAACGTTTTAGAGGTGTAATCACGGAAAAAAATATAAAAAATGAATATTTTATGAAATAATTACAAAATAATTTTAAAACTGGGAATGAGCTTTCGGGTTGGCCCAATACCTAATTTGATCACCCAAATCCAAGATGCTAATGAATTTTTTAGGGGACCAAAATTATTTTGTGGTTTTAATATTTAAATTAATGCCATTATGGAAGTTGAATGGGTGAAAAATGTTGAAAAAAGAAGGAGTTATTAAAGAAACAAAATTTACTTTCAAAACTGGAAATGGGCTCTCAGGTTGGCCCAAATTTTGGAAACCCACTATTTCCTTCACAAAATGCATGGAAAACCACCAAAAAAAAGCAAGGATGTAAATTAAATGAAAAATACCTTTAAAATATGTCATGAATGTGACAGGATAAGTCTTATCTCTCTCAAATTAATGTTCAATCATCTATATATGTTATGATTAAAGAGGCAGGGAAGGAAGATGTAGAATTACAAATGATGGTGATAAATTTTACTGAATTCAACCTTGATTATGATGAAATAATAAGGTTCATGAACTGGTTTGGTATTCCTCCCATACTATAATTAAAGAAGGAATTAATGGATGAGGCTCATAGTTATTCATTCTCTATTCACCCAAGAAGCACGAAGATGTACATGGACTTGAAAGAGTACTTCTAGTTGGATGGCATGAAAAGAGATGTCGCTGAATATGTCTCTCGATGTTTGGTTTGTTAGTAAGTTAAGACTGAAAGATAGAAGTCTAAGGGGATGTTACAACCATTACCCAAACCAGAATGGAAATGGGAAAACATCACTATGGTCTTTGTCATTGGACTCCCCAAAACATCTAAAGGAAATAATGTTATCTGGGTTATAGTTGATCATCTTATGAATTTGGCACACTTCATTGCTATTAGAGATGATTTTTATTTTGATCAGCTTACTAGGATATATGTAAAGGAAGTGTTAAAATTTCATGGATTACCACTTTCCATTATATCTAATTGGGATCCAAGGTTTACCTTGAAGTTCTGGAGAAGTCTTCAGCATGCTCTGGATACCGAGTTGTGTTTCAGTACTACTTATCATCCTCAGACAGATGGTCAGTTTGAGAGAACAATTCAAACTTTAGAAAACATGTTGAGAGATATCTCTATGTATTTAAAAGGTGGTTGGGATAAATTCCTACCATTGGTTGAATTTTCTTATAACAATAACTTTCACTCCAGTATTCAGATGGCTCCTTATAAAGCCCTCTATGGAAAAAGTGCCGAACTCCAACTTACGAGGATGAAGTTGGGGAAATAAAACTATTAGGAATAGATCATGTTAATGAAATTGAATAAAATGTTAGATCTATTCAAAAAATTATAAGAGAAGCTCAGAGTAGAAAAAAATGTTATACTGACAACCGAAGAAAAGACCTAGAGTTTGAAGTGGGTGATAATGAGTTCTTACAAATATCTCCCTAGAAGAAAGTATTAAGATTTGTAAATAAGGGCAAGCTGAGCCCTAGGTATATCAGTCCTTTTGAAAATTTGGATCATTTTGGGAAGGTAGCTAACCGATTAAAACTTCCACTGAATCTCTCTCAAGATCAAGTTCTGTTCCATGTATCTCTCCTGAGAAAGTACATACTAAATCCTTCACATGTAGTAAGCTCAGAATTCATACCGCTGGAGCATGATATTTCTTATAAAGAAAAACCAATAGAGATTTTGGATCATACAAAAAATGTTCTACAAAACAAGAACATTCGCTTAGTTAATGTTTTATGAAGGAACCACCAATTTGAAAAAGCTACATGGGAACTTGAGGATATGTTGAAGGAGAGGTATCCTCATCTGTTTGTTTCCAAGTGATGAATTTTGAGTGTGAAATTAAATTTAGGGGGGGAAGAATACGACACCCATATGTTTTTATGAAATATTTAAATAATATTTATTCTTAAGTAGCTTTCTTTGAATGCAATCATGAGTTTAAACTAACTGTGAGATTCCCTTAATAAAAAATTACCGTTATAGTTAGTCGTTAGGTTAGCGAGAATTATTATAACTAACGTATGAAAATGAATTATAGAAACATAAATCAATTAGATATTTTTATTTTAGAGTGAATTATTTTTTCTAATGAAATTAATAATATATATATATATGTGTTATATATTTAAACAAATATTTTTGATATTCATTCAATGGATATTTTATTCATATGTTATGAATAAACCCCTATTTGATGTTTTTTTAAAAAGGTTAATTTTACCCCGTTGAATGGAAATCCCATTTTAAATTAAGACTTTTACACTTTAATTATTTTTATATGATATAATAAACATGTTATTTTGAATTGGGGTATAAAAATTTATTTTTGATAAATTTTTGATATTTTTCTGATAACATTCATATTTTGATGATTAGTAAAAATACACAAAATTTTAATTAATTTTTTTTCATTGAGATAATTTATATAGTTAAATTATAATATTTAATGGTTTTAAAGTATTAATAGAATATATTTTTACCATTCAATATAATTTACGTCATTATCATTAATTTTACATTGAATTCATAGGTAAAAATATTTCAATCTTTTACAATATTTTAACTTCTAAAAACTGTTTTCTCAACAATGGGATTAATTTTAAATTAATTAATGAAAAATTTTTATTTTGAATTTGGGTGAATGGATTCTATATTTGTAATCATTAGGTACAAATTATTTTAATATGATACTTCTATTTTTGGGCATTATGAAAAATAACTTTGGTAATTATTTTTATTACCATGGTTAAAGGGGAATCAGGTAATTAAGGGTAAAAATAATATTATAAAATTAACTTAACACCTATAAAAATCCTATTGTATGATTAATTTATATCCTTATAATCTATATTTTGAAATTTAATCTTTTTATTTCCACTTAACTATGTAAATTACATGAATGTAATAAAAACTAATGAAATGGACTAAGTGTCACCATCTATTTTTTATGTAAGTGTATTAATTTTAATATATGGATAACTAGAAGATAAAATATACTATAGATAGTATTTTGAAATATAAAATAATTAAACACATCATAAAAATTTATTTATAATTTTTATAGATTAAATAATTACAATTAATGATGACTCAATAGTGATGTAGAAATTATTTTATTAGTAGAAATATCAAATAAATGGTTTTAAAAATGTCAAAAGAAACATCATATGAACTAATTAATATTCTCCATGAATTTTATAGGTTACTATGAAATGTTTGGAGTTTATTTAATATTTTTTTAGAATTTATCTTCTGTGTGAATTTTATTCAATGTCTAATAAATAAATTGTGTCAAAATTGGCACTATTGATATTTTATAAACATAACATTTTATTAAATTATTAAAAAAGTATAAAAATATTTAAAAATTACAAAGAGATAATTATAAGGTATAAAATGTCTTAAAGTAACCATTTATGGTCAATTAACACCACATAAGTAAATATTTATTACCATTGAATATTTAGAATGTTATTACAAAAAATTAAACTTTAATAGAATAACTAAAGGTCAATTAAAAATATATGGTTTATATTGACAAAATAAGTGGTCCAAATTCTATTTCTTAATGATATTAAAACCCTATAGCATCTCATATTCTAATTAGGGAAACTTTGGGTGTTTTTGGGTAGGGTTCAATTTTATTATAAATTAATATTTGTTTGAATTTCCTAAAGTGCCCCTCTCCTCTCTTATAAAAGGGAACCTACTTCCTCTTCTATTCACTCTATATTGAGACTTAATTCTCAGAAAAAACCTATCTAGTACTATTTTAAACTTCCTTAGTAACATTATGGAGGTTTGGGTCTTTTAAAAATACCAACTCTAGTGCTCTATGTGGAAATTTAAATAAGGCACGTTGAGGAAGAGGTAATATCTTATACCTATTCTTTCATGTTTCTTTCTTCTTCTACATCCTCTTATTTAGTTGTTTCATTATAAAATAATAATTTCAGTATCACTAATATACTGATATGTTATAATAAATATGAAACAAACCTATTTCACCTTCTATCCATCCTACAAGAAAATGAAATCATCGCATGTGTGTACGTACGACTTACCGTCTCCACGCCGTGGTGTAATATGTTTTTCACCACCACCTTACTTGTATAAGTATAATGGTGAAAATAATACTTATATATGAATAATATAACATTATACTAATTCTTCTATAATATACACCATCCACTTCAATACCATTCAACAATTATGGGAACGATATCATTGCTCGTGCGTACGTACGACTTACCGTCTCCACGGTGCAATGTGATTCATTATACATGGTCTTCATTAAACCATGATTATATAAATGAATTTAATGAATAAATATTATATATATTATAATAATAACATGATGTAAATGATATAAATATAACCTAAAAATATGAACATGAACTTATCCGACCAAAAACATGTAAGAACATAAAGCAGTTAATACTTGAATAATGGGTAATAATGAAATGTTACTAACAAACAGATGAAAATATAATCATAAATGTTGTCATAAAAATGATTATGATTCTATAATAAATACATAACATTATTTAAATCATTATATTGTAGGTTCTTATACATATGAATAATATTAGACCTATGGTAAGGGATAAATTTTACAATCTCATTTTATCTGAGATTGTTTATTTGTAAGTATCTACAAGGTATATATTTAGTATCCATTTCCATGTTTTCTAAAAAAGTTTTAATAATTTTTTTACTATTCTTCCATGTATTTTTAAAGTTGTTTTTACTCTTTTTTGACTTTTATCACATGGTATGGACAACATATTTCTTTTTTTACAATACAAGGTACATTTTCACATTTCCAACAAAAGTATGAGGAGAATGTTTTTTTAACTTATACGGCATGAATTGATTTTTAGGATTTCATAGAGAATTATTTCTATGAAGATTCTTTTACATTCTTTCAAGTTTATTTTCAATTAACTTATTTTCTTTTAGAATTGCACAACATATTGAGAAAATATTTCTTTTGAAGAAATGATATTTTCTTCAAAAAAACTAAGTTCAAGTGTTTTATGAAGATTATTTTCTATATAAGTTGATATAGGGTTATGTTTATATCCCTATTATTACTTTTATTTTATTAAGATATGATAGAATTATTTTTATGATGTCATTTTATCTTATACGGATTATGTTATGATGGAATGCTGTTTAAGAATCCCATTTTAATATATGGGTTATGCTATGATTATGATTTATGTTTTTGTGGAACACATAAGAATGATTTCATAATGAGATGGGTTGGATTATATCTCCCTCAAATTCATTGGGTAATTATTTATATCTCATGACATAGACATGGCTGGAATGACAAGTTAATCTGGTTCAGTGATACAAGACTGGAACGAGGAGTAAACCCAGTTTATTAATGGACTTTGTCTTCAATGATGGTCTTGTAACTGCGACATGAATAGTATGAAATTATTTTCTATTATTATGTGTGTATGCCACAATGTGTCATGTCTTATATTATGATTATTGGGATTACATTTCACTTATATGATTTATCACATGACATGATATTATGATATCTTTTGCAGGATAAGATTTTTAAATGTTATGTTCTTATGTATATAATATTATTGATATATTTTTTTATCCTTACTGAGAATTTGAGATCACCCTTTTGTATGTTTCTTATCCCCAGGCTAGGAAGAAGGGTATTAAATATGATATTCCAAAAATTATTCTAGCTATGATGAAATAAATGGGAGACAATGTAGGTGTTTTATGGACCAGTTGTTTATGTTTCCCAGTTTATAAATACACTATTCCTATATGGTCCTATCATGGTTTTGTTATTTGTTGTAATAAATATACTTCAATTCCAACGTTAAAACAATGTATGTAATGTATGGGTCATTATAACACTGGGGGTACCAGAATAGATCTCATGGTTTTAGGATTATGTTCATGGATTGTGTTTATGTTGTTACATTTTTAAATGGGATATTAATAGCACATAACTGAGCTCGAGCTCAAGATTCTCATAGAGACCACCTTTAGTCTTTTTTCCCTTTCATTATACATGTATTGTGATTTTTTTCTAGATGTATTTCATTTTTTTATACATTGTATCATGATCATGCATGGTTATCCATTAATTTAGTATTATGGTTATCTTCCAAATATTAGTTATTCATATTTTTATTTTGTTGGTTTATATATTACATTATACCTCTATTCCACTTCAATTATGAGGGTATAGTTTCCCCACTGGACTATCATTAGACCCTCACTACTAGTTGATATCCTCTAGAATATGAGTAGATGTGCTTGAGGCCATGTGACCAATCATATTTGGGGCATTGTTTC
Organism: Viscum album; assembly: GCA_963277665.1. Classification (NCBI taxonomy): domain Eukaryota; kingdom Viridiplantae; phylum Streptophyta; class Magnoliopsida; order Santalales; family Viscaceae; genus Viscum; species Viscum album. The sequence continues at coordinate 125,016,455 of OY728160.1, forward strand.
TATGTTTCCCTTGATCAAGATGTTAAAAAATGTTATAAAAGGATTTTTTTTCAGTGTCTTACTATTTTAGGGTGGTAGATAGGAGACTAAGAATATATTGTGGAATTGTAAATAACTGTGTCTAGGTGTGATCAACCTTCACATGTGGAAAATACCACATGTCCATGGGTGGAACTATTGTATGTGCTATTATTTATTATAGTTGATTATTTTTTCACCTTGAGTTATAATTTTACATTCCACTACATACTAAGTTATGAAATTTATTTTATTTTAACCTTTAAATGGTATGAAAATGAATTATTTTTACATGCATCATTATAGTAACATTGAGATTTACATACCATGCATATTCTATGACATGTAAGTTTAATTAATGTACTTCATGATATTTTGATATGTTCCTTAAGTGTATAAAATGATTATTTAATTATTTAGAATGCTTATAATTACACTTCTAGTTGATTGTTTTTCATGTATTATTGTATACCATGTTTTGTGATAAATATCGATGGTTACCAATAATTATTTATATGAGATACCAAACCTAGTGATATCTATTTATATGGTTGGTTAAATAAAATATCAACATCAACCTAAAATGTGATTTCCCATATAACATGATGGTGGAATTATCTTTTACTAGATTATTATGAAATATTTAATTCGTGGATCATTACATTCATTGAATGAAATGTTAATGGTTATAATTAAATGGGTTTAATATTTTCAATTTATAAAGTGTACATGCCTTTTATAAATTTGAAGTGGTAATTCATATAATCGATCCATTATAATTGATGAGTCATTGTTACATGAATTAAAATCATAAATTATAAAGGCATGCCCATTTATAATTTTGGAATGGTAATTCATCTGAATAATACACGACATATATATATATATATATAAGTGTTTTTAAATTTAATTCATAAAGGAAATGGTTACCTATATGAAGGATTGTACCTCTATTTCATGGGTATAAAGAACTGTATTTCTAAATTCTTAAATGTACAAATGGACTCAAGTAGGTTATTTGTTGATTTTTTAATAATAAACCCATAAAGGGTGCTTAAAAATACCTCTAATAAAATAACGAGACAATAAAAGTTTTCCCTTATTTGGATATTCCTTAGTATTTAACCACTTAGGGGTGTACTCATACTACTTAGTAATTGTTATTTAAAGTGTTATCATCCTCTTATATAGGATATGCATAAGTGTATAATGGAATCTCAATGAATCGATTCCATTAAATTGATAAGAGACATTTTTTCTGCATTTAAGCTCTATTATTATGGGGATTTAGTTAATTTAAATCACTTTTACAACCAAAAGGTATGTTTTACTCTATAGATTAGAATTTACATTATTATTATGTATGAACAAACCTGAGAACATGTGACTAAATGTTTTAAATGGAAAATGGAATTTATATGATAAATTTTCTAAGTTATGATAGGATGTTAGCTACATAATTAATTTTTGAAAGTTGGTTTTATATGACATGCAACTTTTTAAGGGTGTCATTAGATAATAAAGCACATAATATCATTGTCTTTTATAATTAGTACACGATTTTTAAACTAAGATTTATTAAATACTTAATATTTAAAATTTAGATTTGGGTAATGTCTTAAATGAAACATTAAAGTTGTCTTCTTATCTTTTACCCTCAGGTAAGGGGGTTAGTTTAATGTTTCCTTGACAATTACCATGGATGTAAACGTGAGTGCTTCCTATAAAATTATTCTTCTATTTATTTAATCTAAATGATATGTGGTAGGGCATAGAGATTTTTTTAAAATTAATCTAGTGTCTTGATCGATGTGTTGTGCTAAAAAATGAAGGGCATATCCTACTTGTAAAAGAGGCCTCAGAAATTAAACCATTTTAAAATGCTATGATATGTTTTCTAAAATCAGGTTTCTCTCAATTTTCATTATCCTCTGTGGGAATCATATTATCTAAAATGATTCTTGGGTTGGAGGGGTGGTCATGTGGTAAGTTGATCCTTATTAAGGGTGGGATAATTGAGTAATAATTGAATTAAATTGTTTAGACATGAATTAAGAATGTTCATCCACTTAGTAGGTTATGTGACCCCTCTTCTTCTTCAGTGATGGATTAAGTGGGAGATCATTTGTTGGATTAATATTCATAGATGATTATATGCTTATAGTCAAAGCCTTTTATATGAACCACTAGAATTTGGGATGTAAAGGGATAATAGGCCTATTTATAATATCAAATGTTTAGTTGTTGTATTGATGAGATCTGAAGGTTGTATGCATCGATAGACAGGTAACTAACAATTTTTCAAAATTGTGTAATGAACTAGATGAGTTTGGGGGAAATCATTAAGACATATGTAATTTCAATTTGATTACAAGTCATCTTTTAGGTATATTGACATGTGAGTTAACAGATGTTCGACTCATCCCATTACTCAGAATGATATGGTTAAAGGATCGGGTGTTGTGACCAAACCAGTCAGTTCAGTTGGGCTTCTATTCCTTCTGTTGATGACCTATGTGGATGTAACTCATATGTAGTGTCACATAGATGTATTAGTGTGATTATGACCTAGTGAACTTGTATGTGGATAGACGTTGTTTCCTCTTATAGTAGTGCTTTGTGTAAGCATGTTGCCTATGAAAGGGACATGAAATCATGGGTAAATGGAGCGTATCCCATGGTATGAGTTCCCATTATCAGTAAATGGTGAATATGAAACTTTTAAGGCAGGGTTCATCATATCAATCATGGATAAATATTTCCTTCCAAATAGAGGGATCATAAAAGTAAAAGACTATTTTGGGGTGGTCATAATTGCTCCAGGAATTCTATGAGGTTGAAAGTTTGAGTTTTGAGTCCATAAGAAAATACTTGATATAATAATTGGTTATAATTTTTATTTATGTCTTGGTGTTATATTATAGATTGAGGTTCATGAAAAACCATGATTGTGACACTTATGAATCATGATGATGTGTGTAATATAAATGATGATAAAATGTTTGGAATTTTAAGTAACCGCAGAATACACCAATAATAGAGGTTGAACTTTGGTGGGATTTCTCTTGAAATGATCATGAAATTCTTTGGTAGTGAGGTCATCATGGATAGTTAATCCTGACATGTCGATAGCTAAATCCAAGATATTTTGATTGAATTTGAACAAAAGTGTTCAGACTCTTCATTCTTATCGGTAGTTCTTTTTGGTTGGTTGGAATCCACATTGGGACCTTCTTCTTATTTAATATAGAAGTGTATCAGTACTTATTGTAAATAATTGATATCATATTATTATACCCTTGGCCCATGGATTCTTATTCAACTTATCTTGACACCATTCTGGGCACACTAAGAGTGCATCAATTATACATCAAGATAAATAGAGCAATTAAATACTTCAATGACCCATCAAATAAAATATTTCTGAATTTATAACCAGAAGTGTGGAATATACTTAAGGTATGGACTAACCTAAGTAATTCATGGATTCCAATGTTGGAAGGTCTTGGATGACCTCATGGACACTAGCCAATTCTTTAACTCATTCACTATATGATATACCACTATTAGGATAAGTCAACGCTCTTGAGACATATATGTTTCAAATATGTAAGGAAATCTCACTTTTACACTTTGGACTATGTACTACCTTGTCTAATCTATCTGAACCACAATAGTTGTTTTCAAGGACACCTTAGTCTTGAATTCAAGATAAGTTAATATAATTTTCTTGTGATGACCCAAATAGGATGGTCTGAGTACATAATGTTTTTCTTGAAATGGAATGAAAATTTTAATGAAAATTTTCACTAAAGAGGTCACCAAAAGATGGTTATAGGATTTAGTGAATGTAATTCAAGAAATATCAAGTTACCAATGTTGAAATGAATTAAGATTTTTTAATGTATCAACCATCTAATCCAAGTGTTTTTTAATGTATTCAACCAAAGGTGGATAAACTCGATATCTCTATAATTTTTTGAATGGTTTTGGTGAGAAACAACATCTATCATGTTGTTGGTTCGAGATGAGTGTAATGTGATGGTTTGCTAATGATATTAATGGAAAATCCGATGTGACCAAGTTCAATTATTGTCAATTTAAAATCTACTAAGAGAATAAGTTGAGAAAAAAAATAAAAATAGCATCATTATAATTCAATGGGGCATGCTTAAAAATAAAATTAAAATGGTGGAGGTTCCATGTCCTTAAATTGGATATTAAATTTGATAACCTATGGTGGGGACTGACATAGGTTAGTTGATTAAAGATTCAATGAAATGATCTCTTCTCATGTTAGATGGAAAAAGGTAAGCACTGAATCAATGTTCAGTTTCAAATACTACTGTTCTCTTGAGTTTCGATGGATTATGTACTGTATTATTTATGTGATTCATGGATGTGTGTTGGTTGTTTAGGAATGAAACAAAACCATTTTAATGAAACTATGTGACCTGAATTGTTCTTGTTATGTTTCATAATTCCCCATGTATTCTTAGGGTTTGAATGTTATATGGTGGCGATATTTTAGCACCCCATGTTTTTGGACCATTCAAAATTCCATGGGAATATGAAATTTCTATTTTGGGAATAAGATGAATTTTTAAATCATTATTTGGAATGGAAATAAAATATTTTGAAAACATAAATTACCTTTTTATGGGATTTAGGTTTGAGAGGAGACCTAGGAGTTTGGATGAGTTTTTAGCGGCACTGGGCTTTGAAAACTCACTTTCTAGTGGAGACAGATAGGGGTGCATGAATTATTTAAATAGTGTGGCCCTCTAAGAGAAACATTGAAACACTTAAGAGGGAATTACATTGTTTATCAAGCCATTGATGGTGGGGTGCCTAACCAAGATGATGGTTTATATAGAATTCCCAAATTAAGCATACAATCATCATATATTTTTCTAAATCATGCAACTTAATCATATAGTTAGTGCCACTAGACTAGTTGCACCCCAAGGTAGGCATATAGTTATCCCAAACCATTTGGCCAAACCATATGAGGTTATGGATCTCTGGAAGTGTGAAATACATATTTGGTGCACAATTATCTAATCCATGGGGCGTAACTATAATCCTAATTAAATGGGGAAAAATGTGAATTTTTACCTCTCTTCTATTAAATTGTGTTTTCCCATTTTCATCTCCCACTCAAACAGGAAGCTCTCTATGCATGAGACATCCTTCCTCCATCTTCCAATGGTTGAACTCTATTATGTGATGTCCCAATTGAGTGTTTTCAGATGAATTGGAATCATATCAGTGATTCGACAACCCTCATCCTTTATTTATTTCTTTATATTTTTTTATTGAATTCCATCTTCATGCGATAAAATTCATCAATTTTTTATGGAATTTGTATAATATTATGATTTCTATTGAACTGATCAAATACAATCCTAATATTGAATGAGTAAAGAGTACCAATATCATGGTAGCTGGTAGAGTTGCTTTTTCCTAAAATCTTAATGGTTTATGATATATTCTATTGTTCCATACCCTTAAATTTAGATTAATTTCTCTTTAAATGTGAAATTAATAATATTGAACCCAATGAATCAACATTATATGTATATTTTTATTTTATTGATCACATGGAGGTTATTCGCCTCAACTCAAAAAACCCATTATGGCTTCCACTTATATGAAGTGACCCTCAAGATCTAGCTTGGAATTAGAATAACGCTTTGGGTTTGTTAACTTTTTTTCTTAAAAAAATGGTTTAATGGAATTAATTGAACTATTAGTGGATTTGATGACTCCCTTATCAAATGATCATTATTTATAAAATTCTAGTTCCATCCTCCATTAATGAAATTGATAATTATAATTGAGTGGGATTTTTGAAGCAAGGATTTACCCTTGTCCATGCCAAAATTATTAGATGGAATGATGGAATCCATCACTCATAAGTGAAGTGATAAATAGAATTAATTTCATTTTTTTGGAATGGGATATCAAATAGAGTTAATTGAAATGATAAATGACATGGACCAACCTATAGACTACCTAAATCCTTATTAAAGAAATAGCCTAAATAATTTTCTTAAAAGGTGATATGTACTACTTATGGACATTGAATTGTCTTTTACATATTTTTAAATGGTAAAATAAATTATTTACATTTTATGTAATACCCAGGTTCCTTTTTATGGAATTTTTAGGTTAGGCTCTTAGGATATTTGAGTTTGTATGTACAAAGAGAAATACTAGTTTCCCCATTACAAAAATACCATGGGAGAGATCATAGGTTCCAAAAATTATTTTATTACTTGTGTGTTACATGGGTTTCCTTCTTATGGAATGCCTTATATAGGCTTAGAGGATATATTTTTTCCTCACGGTCTGAGTGATACTTGGGTTTTCTCTTTACATAAGTCCATGGATGGAATCATATGAAAATTGTAAATTACGAGTGATATTTTGGTTTCTTCATTAAATAATTCCAAGGAAAATCTCATGGAATAAATATAATTCCATTTCCCCTAGGGTGATACCTAGGTTCATCATTACATAACACTTTTGATGAGATGATAGGGAAAAAAATTAAATAATTCTTGATTACTATTAAATGTTTCTTCTGGTACATATTTATAATAATTATTATACTAGGCCACCTTGGACTGTACCTAGGGTCCTCAACCAGAAAATTGTATTATCTTTAGATAAAAGTGACTACCCAAAATCGATCCATGGTTTTAGAGACATGTATGCATGGTCTCTTAAGTTACGCCTCAGGTTCTAGATAGTATTACGTATATATATATGTCTATATATTTTATCAGATATAAATTATATATATTAATATACATATATATATATATATAAATACATACATATAAATATTCATATCTAGATATATATGGAGACACATGTTTAGAAATATTCTGATTTAGGATGAAGTAGGTATGGCCAGTCAGGTGTCATTAAGGAACATTGGCCTATATATTTACATTAATTTATTTAATGATTTATTAATTATACGTCGACACTATTTTATTTTATATTTAAAAACTAGATGGAATTAGAAACAATTAGTGGTGGCCTACCCTGTATATCTCCCACCTTGTTCAGGCCTCCATTGCATTGGGGTACCCAAACAGACCTCATGGTTAAAGGTTTTGGTTCTTGGATTATATTAGTGATGTTACATTTGTACATGGGATATTATGAGAAAAGGAATAAGACAGTTCTCAAGAGTCTCATGTAGATAGAATTTCATGATTTTTTTCATTTCATTATACATGTATCATTATGTATTTCCTAATGTATGCTATTTTTCTGTACATTATAGCATATTATTTCATGGTTATCCATTCATTTATTATTATTATTATATTAAATTGATCCATTATTCATCTTCTTTCACATTTGGATGATTTATTATGTTAAACCAATGTTCCACTCCAATAAAGATCTAATTGTATCCCCACCACAACATCATTGGGTCCTCAATGCTATTTAGTTACCTCTAGTGTACATTGAGGAGTGCATGGTAGAATGTAATAGAACATCTTAGGGAACCATTTTTATTGATCCTAGGGTTGAGATATTAAAAAAACTGTATACAAAGTCCAATAGGAAAGTCTTATTCATTTACTCTAGAACGTTAATATACCACTCAATCAAGTAATCTGTATGGGGATGAAACACTATGCTCAACTGAAACTGAGTCCCAATGTCCTCCTACAATCTTATACATAACCATGATTTACTATGAGATTTATGGCCTAAATAGATCATTGAGTGTACCCTATGAATCCGAACTATAAATAACACACAATGGTGTCCCAGTTTCTCTATTGAACTCTACACTATGATAGTTAGGAAGTGGAATGACTTGGTGAGTTGATCTATGATCACCTATATAGAATTTTTTCCTCTATGTTTTCATGGGAGTCCCATAAAAAAGTATATATATATAAAATCCCCCTATCAATCTATTACCCCAAAGGGATGAGTTAAACCCACTGGAACCTCATACCCAATCTTCACCTACTGAAATGTGAGGCATTGAGAGACAAAATTCAATACACACTTCTTTATCCCTGGCCAGCATAATTGATACCGAAGGTCCTGGTACATCTTCTCTAAACCTGGACGTAACACAAAGGGGATGTATAAAAATACATTAAAACCTCTTCAGGAACTATAAATGTTATCATCATCCACACTCTAATAAATACGAAATTCTACCCACCATTATAAAATTTATTTGGATCACATCTGGTGGATATCTTAATAGTATGTCTAAGATTAGATTTCCTAATATGTTTTTGAATTGGTGGCGTATCAATCATCGAATGGAGGTAAGCTGTACCATACTCATCCTCTAAGGAAAACTATAATGAGGATAACTTCTCTAACACCTTACTCAACAACCATGAAAAAGATCTCCTACTAAGAGCATCAATTGCCATGTATTTCTTCTCAAAGGTATAGAATATATCAATGTTATAGTCCTTAGGAAACTATATCCACCATCTTTGTCTCATGTAATGATCCTTCATTGATAATATATACTTGAGACTATTGTGATCAGATTAGATGAGAAACTACTCAAATATAAAGTCATGCCACCACATATTTAAGGTGAAGACCACTGATGCATGCTCTAGGGAATGATTATGGTAGTTCTCATCATGAGGTCATAGATACCAATACCCATAGGAAATAAAATATAACATATTAATTAGAAGATATCCAATTCAGGTCCTATGGGGCATCTTGGATCACTACATTCTCAACACCCTCATCTGAAATTTCAAGATGGTAGAAATAGTTAAACCCTTTCCACGACTCGTGAAAGGAACATTGGAACCTATCCTACCACATAAAGGGGTTCAAATTTTTGATAAGAAAATTCAATGATGCCTATATCCTAGAGAAATAGGGAAGTAATCTCTTAGAGTAACATACTATCATAATGTAGCTCCTCACCTCAATCACTCTCTTGGGAGATTCCTAAATTAACACTACCTCAACCATAGTTGGGTCCACTACTACTCCCACACCTATGATGACATGTCTCAGAATGTGTAACCTTAAAATACAGAATTGACACTTAAAGAGCTTCCTATAAATCTATCTATCTTAGAATATGTATAAAATCATCCTCAAAATATCTCACATGGTCCTCCCGAGACACATAGTTCACTGGGATGTGATTGACGAAGACCGCAATAAAAAGTATAAGGATGGTAGAAATATCCTATTCATGAGTTCCATGAACACTTATTGGGTGTTAATCATTCTAAAAGACATCATAATTTACTCATAATGGTTGTATCAGTATCTTAATGTCATCTTAAGCATATAATCTTCATGTACTCTGAGCTGGAGATAACATGATCTGAGGTCCAACATTGAGAACCATCCAGACTCTTTCAAATAATTAAATAGGTCATTGATCATTGGAAATGGATATGTATTATTAATAGTCACATAGTTCAAGTGATTTTAATCTACACACAACCTCAAGCTCCCATCTGCCTTCTTGGTGAATAACACCATGGCTACCCAATGTGACACATTGGTTCTGATGAATCCCTATATTTGTAAATTCTCCAGCTACACCTTCATCACATATGATCTATCCAATACACTACCTTGGAGACCAAGAATGTACCTTGGTGAAAGTATATATAGAGAGATAACTTTATATGATAAGGTAACCTAAAACACCCTCATGAAATATGTATCATACTTTTCCTCCACCATATGAAGTTGATAGCTCATAACATCCCCTACTCTTGGGGTAATACTATCCAAATGTTTATAAATCAATTGTGTTTTTTAAAATATAATCATCTCTATCTACTTGTATTTACTTGTCACCAATAAAAAAAATCTCATCCCATACCCATGGATTCCCCACATCCTCTGGAGGAAATAGTTAGTCTATAAATGAACTATAGATAACCTATCAATGCTAAATATGAAATCATAAGGCCTCATAGATACAAAAAAGAGATCCCATAAAAAGACCTCTCCCCAAAGAATTTAGTCACACTAGCACTATAAGTGTGTCATTTCTGAGTCTCCTTTTATCATAGTCTCCAAGAATGGGGATCATACCAAGGACTCAACCAAAATCTCCAAGTCCCATATTAGAGAAGTTGAAGGAAAAGAGAGTATCACACTTGTGTCTATAATTTATGAATCTAAATTAAAGAAGATACAAATCATACAAAAAATCATCATTGGATCCTCTAGATCATAGGACTCCACAAATTGTATTTCTCCCTGCTTATGTCCACTAGTTCCCTAAACCTAGCGTGAACCACCTAGTAGTGGTGGTGGAAATTGGTAAAACCATCTAACACATCTTGCTACTCTCCATGATAATCTACCATGTATGTATCCCAAAGAACCTCTCAAAATCTTATATTTTTTAATTCATGGTAGGTCTATTGACCATATCCCTATCATCTATACCATGGGTTGGATAATCCCATGTGAGGTATCCACAAAATTTATAATAGAAACATCTCATCTCTCTTAGATGATTTGAACTATCCTGAGAGCCTTGAATCAAAAACCCAATATCCTAAGGCCATCTACTGATGTTTTTTTCATCCATGAACCACTTTTTGTACCATATAATTCATCTTTCTATGGATTTATCTCCTTTTTTCCATTACTAGATCCAATGGTTAATGTCTCCTCCTAAATAAATATCTCTATCCTCAAACCATACTCAATTAATCAAGCATAAATAGGAATGAAAATTCATAACTCAGGTCCTGATATCTTGGTGGAGGTCCCACTCAAAGGAATGTGCTTAGAATAAAGGATCAAAAAACATATACAGTGAGTATCACATGAGGTTGGTGAACATCATTTAATACACAACTATGGTCATACATCCCTACAAGATCTGAAAAAGATTTTGGATGTGAACCAATCGTAATGTGGCCTAATATAACTCATCCCTTTTAAGACACAAAATAATATTTCCTTAATAGTGTTGTCTAATCATGTGTCTAAGTCAAAAATCAACACTATATTCCAATATATACTTGAATAATACTCATTGATAGGACCACCATTTATAATGGAGGTGTCCACATAAGTAAGAAAACTTGGGTGAAAACCCATATCTAGTCATCAGGTTCCTAGGGTACTAGCTTAACTCGGACCCAGAGAGGCCTCTGCCACTAAAAATCATTAAGTTTGGTATGCCTCTACATATCCTTGATCGATAATGATGATGAAACATTATATTTAATGGGTGATGGGAAGAATATAAAACCACATGGAGGTAGTTTGTCATCATGGATGCATCCTAAAATAATCAATGCATACTATGATGAAAGAGAATATCGAGGGATTTGACTCAATAAATACATGAGAGAAAAACCCATTCGAATATGATGCATGTACCAATGTTTTCCATAAAAACCATTAAAATATATAAAAAGGCAACAAGCATGTTTTTAGAGTCTTGGTGAATCGATACATTGGCCGCTACACCAACACTAGAGTCCTTTAACAGAGATCCGAACTCAAAACACTGAAAACTATTTCCCAAATTCCCAAAACAAACCTTAAAGTAATAAAACATCCAAAATATAATTCTTAAATGACTAAATTTGACAACACTTTATTAAGAACCGACCTAACTAGGCCCTCTTGGATGGTGGTATGCTAAGTGTGACACCCTAATCCCACCTCCAATAGGCCAAGGGATGGTGACCAGCTCTGAGGAGTCCTGTCAAACACATGATATACTTTATCCCAAGTTACCTATATATGGATACACACATCTCCAAATACACATAGATTTCTAAAAGGTAATTTCTAATTTATACGAAATGCATGCATATAATTATATCCCATGGTTGAGTATGATAAAAGTAATATAAATTATAAAGGTCTAAATTTAAACCCACTATAATAGATAAAATAGTATATCCTATTATGTAAGAGTGGACAAATGTAAAATGAAATAACTGGTATAAACCCTGGTTCGCCTATTTTTACTATGGTCTTCCTAGTCTTTGTCATCCAAATACTCCCTCAAAAGGCCTATCATATGAATAAGACTTGACATGTGTGGGAAGATTACAAGAATAGGTGTGTATACTCATACTCATTAGGTTATCCAAAAACCTGAATATGTAGAAATAGTAAAATAAATAGTCATCTCATCCAATAAGAAAGAGGGTACATAAAAACCAAGTGAGAGAGAAAGGGGATCTCTATCTCTACAGCCCATCTAAGAATGATGAATCTTCTCATTATCACAAAGTTATGTCAATTAGGTTATAATAAATATAAAAAATAACATAGAATAATCTAGACAGACTCAATTTTGATGAGAAGTTTCCAAGAGGTCTCAACCATACTACCACTAATAGGATTATTCTTGAGGATTAAATGTAACAACCCTCTAGGATAACTCACTCCATAATCCATGCTATCACTAATGGTGATCATATGAGAAGTCATACTTTTATTGAATTCCATGAATAATTAATAATTATAACATAGAATATATTTGTGTTTAGCTAGGGGAATCACCTCAGGCCTTTGGATTAAACTAGAAACTACCTGGAACAATGGAGATCTCAATACACAAATAGGGGATCTCACCCAGATCCTATCGAATATACCAAACCCTACATGGAATAAACCACTAAGTTGGAGATCATACCCATGTTTATGTTGTTCTTGGATATTCCTGAAACCCCAAAATTGGAAGTAAACAATACAATATAGGATCACACCCTGGGTCATACGTAGGGATACCAGAACTCTATATGATCTAATTTTATAAAGGGACCACACATGATGCTAAATATGTGATGCCTCACCATACCCCCATGGTGATAGAAAAAAGGAACATATACATATTCTATTGGACTACATGTTTTTATAAGATGCTTCCTAATTGTATCACCTCATGTCACATATTGTATTTCCTAATAATGGAAAAAATCATGTTCTATGCAAAACAATTACTTTGGATAGTATACTAATCATCCGAAATATATTTTCCAAAGAAGTAGATACTTATGGAAGAATTATTTGAGTGGAGTACGTAGTGTTTCATCCTTGGGTACACTAAATGTATCATGAGGGTGAACTATATTCATGCCAACTCATGGTACTCAACATTTAAATTTAAAGTTAAAGTTGTGTAGATGTGGTTAAATGTCATGTAACCTCATCTAGACACATGTGAAATTATTTTATTTCAAAAGGTTTTGATGGCCATGTCGCCCTTGGGGCCTGACCATGTACTACTATAATGAAATTTCATATTAACATGGGGTTTCTACCTATGTAATCAACTACATGGGCAAGTCCCACTACATGATGTGTACTCATAGTAAAAAAGTTGTAGTTACTTAAACCCTTTCGTCCCCAATGGGAAGAATAAACAACATGTTCTTTTAAACTAGACTTCATGTGATAGGAATTTCAATAAGGGAAATCCTTGAAAACCTTCCAAAATCCATTTTCCATAATTACTCGTAGATTAACCCATATATGGTATTTAGCTACCATAAAAGGGAATAAATCCGTTAAAGAACACAAATATATGGATTAAAATGTAAAAATCAAAACACTAAAATCTTATGGTGAAACACTAAATATTTTGGTTCATATCTGTGTCTTGAAGCCACTACAGCTTGATCTAGTCTCAATCGCCATCATGGAGAAATTCCAGCATCACTACCCCCATCCCATAGTTCATCCCCCATCCAAGGGAGAATCTCCCCCATTCTGACTATGCGTAGGAAGAAAATGGAAGGGGAATGATCATTTATTCATTTTTAATTACTAAAATAAAATAAAATATTTAATTTATTATTGTATATGCTATCTATTTCCTTCCAAAAACTTCTCAATGCCAAATAAATTTATGACTTTCCATGAATAAAAATTTTATTTTTTATTTAATTTTTTCTTATATTTTATATCTAAGACTTCTTTTGGTTGGTATTTCATTATTTCTGAAGGAATACTCATGTGTGATATAGTATGTTTATTATGTTTATTATATCAACATCGAGCCTCTTCGGCTCTTGAATCCCAAACTAACTTAGTGATTAGGTATGAAAACATTATTTAAAATATTATAATTCTTAGTAAGGAAATAAATAGTTCATTAAACTATGATTATAAAATTATCATTGTTTTATTTTCATACCCTCTACCATTCTAAAAAAATGAGAGTATCACCCTTGTACGCTCAGACTACCACCTCCATATAACAAAGTATTTTGTTTTTCTATTATCACTTGTCATGGATAAATTTAAAAATGTATGAAATATATAAAATATATATTTATGAAACTATTAATATTATATAATGATAATATTTTATAATATATTGGTAATATAAATAATAAAGAGTTATAATTAATTTAACAATGTTAAATTGACATCTCAAGAAACATTTCTTAATTTGAGACCATTTGGGAACGCTATATAACTATAAATAATTTTTTATAATGAAATAATAAATTAAATAAATATCTAATTATCTAGAAATTATGAATATATTTTATAAAACTTTTTAACGTGGTCAACATATGAAGTATTTTGTAGTGAAATTAACCAGAAAATATCAAAGAACTAAAATGATCAAAAACTCTATATTAAAATAATAATATACGGTAACATATATACCATATAATATGAAAAATATTTGAATAATTATATATAAAATGTCTTTAATAAAAATAATTTTATTATCTCGTATATTAGGTGAATCCACAGAATGAATCTGGACCTATGGTAGGGGTTATTGGATCTCAATTTTATTTCGTTATGATATGATACATATTCAAAACTTGATTCATTTTGTAGTGTTTTTATTGGAAAGAGACTTATTTTTATCCTAAAATTATTTAAATATCTGGTTTTTAATTATCTATATCATTTTCTACCTTCTATTTATATTAAATTTTAAATATTACAATGTTTTAAGGGTTTTGTTTACAGAAACACCTTTATTTGTGTTATAATTCTTAATGTTGAACTTATTACATTCATAATTGGTTTCTTACACCATAATATTCTATGTTTAAATTTTATCTTCTCTAGAAAAAGTTTATCAAATTGGTTCAACACTTTAAACCCAATGATCTTCATCCTCATAAAAGTAAGGAACTATTAAGAATAATTCTCAATCTCTTTAACTCTCATTTTTACTACATTTCTATATCTACCCTTTTCACCATTGTTATACTTTATATTTGGAAATATATTTATGTGTTATATAATGTGAAATTAATATCTGTATTCTCTTAATTTAAAAATAATGTTACATTTCCCCTTTATATGATTCTATATTTGAACAAAGTTGTTTTAAAACATAAAAGGAGATCTTATAATCCACCGCTATTACTTTTGAGATACACAATCTCATTATTTTTATCCACTTTACACTATAATATTCTAATTTACTTCATAAATATTATTTATATATATTGAATAAATTTATATAAACATTACTTTAGGTTTATTTTTGGTATAAAATAAGTTTTATGTTCCCTATAAAGTTCTCACCTATATGTAATTTCAAATTAAGAGAAAATTCTAGTTTCTTATTTCAAGACAATTGTTACATAATAAGATGTTTTAGACCCTGAATAGATTCTAAAAAATCACAATATTTTTTGGATAACCCTCTTGGTTTAGTTCTATTTAAATAAAAATAACATGTCCTTTAATTTAATAAGTAAATATTTTATCATTTTTTAAATATCAAAAATGTCATTCATTTTTATTTTTACTTCTCCTAGACACTTCTCATGAGTTTTAATACATTAGAACTCAATGTTCATGAACTGTATTTCTTTATTAAAGTATGAAAATTAAATATTATTTACTCCCTTTATTTTCTAGTAATCCTTATGATATAGAATTATGTTATGTTTTGAGAGTGGATTATGAATCCAAATTCATTCTCATGGGTTTTGAAATTCTTACGCTTTATGTATGGATTTGTTTCCTAATGTGGCACATGTATGCAAGAAAACATTATGGTTTCCATTATGTGGTATTTTGGACCATAAGTATATTCACCTATAATGCATTGGGTAGAGATTTATATCTCATGATATATTATGAATGATGGGGAACCCAAACCATAATGGGACTTTATCCATTGTGTTTATGGGAATGGGGAGTGAATAAAATACAACATGGGAATATACCATTATTATTGTCTTTGAAGTGATCCATTAATTATAATTATAGTTTTAGATTTATATTTTTTCTATATATTTTGGGTTTCATGATATTATGATGTCATTTCCTTATTCTACATTTCCATGATTATATCACACTCTTATGTCATGGTACATGTTTTTTATTTTGTTATTACATATATTTAGTCCACAATTTAATAAAGAATATTAATTTTCAATGTTCTTTTAATAATAAATTTAACTTTTCTCATATTTTCACATATTCTTATGATATATCCCGTGATGAAATTTTGAAAAGTTTTCTAGTATTGATCATTTGAGCTAAAACCTTTTTATAATTCCCTTAACATGGTTATGAAGATAAGTATAACTATTCTGAAATATATATAGGGATCTATAAGACATCAATTATGGATAAATGTTCATAAGTGCAGTAAAATAATTCACCTATGTTATTTTTTCCCAAATATACAAAACATAAAGGTTCTCTAAGCTTTGTGAGATTATTGTGACATATGATGTTTATCTTTTGTTAATGATTTATATTATTGATATTCTTATATTGGGTAATTATAGTTGGTATCAAAGGAGTGTATAGTTATTTATTTGGATTTGTTTAATTGTTTTTGTAGATTAGGAATATATAACTTTAATGTAAACCATTGGGATAAGTCTATGATATATTTCTAGGTGTAGGATAATTTCCAAAAATTAGAGTGTGTGGTTTCCTATCAATAACAAATGTTTCTAGACATTGGAATGTGGATATAGTGGTGGTACTGATGAAACTTTTGGAAATCAACCTACAAAAGGTTACATGAGCACTAAACCAACATTCATATGGTTTATAAAGAGTGGGAAAAATGATTTATACATAGATAGGTACTCTCAGGGTTTATGATTTCATCAATCACGTTCTCTTTAAAATACACTGCAAAGGATATATTATCTCATGTAGATAGGTCAAGAACTATAATATAACCCTACCTAAAGAAACCAAGGTCGAACTGAGAGTGATTTAGGTTTAACTGAAGGCTAATGTGAAGGAGTTAAAGAGTAAAGCATTTTAAGGATGAAATTTTAATTATATAATAATTATATTATGATGTTAATTGATCATAACTCATGAGAACAAATTTTAGTTTTAGTGATGGATGAAACTTAAAGAAACAAAGTTATAAATGGATGCCATGGAAAATGCAGAGATTGTCCCAATGAGAAAAATAATAGGCTATGGGATAGAGTGGGAAATCTTTTGATTATGTAAATTGTCTATCCCAAATTTTAATCATGATAATAGAAATTGATTAATTATAAAAACATAGTAAATAAGATAATGATGGTGTATCCTGGAATTTCATGTGATTTCGATGATGAAGGATAGAAGATTCAATTTTATTCATGTAAAAAATGTGGGAGTAGTCATCAAGGAAAATGTTTCAATGAAAATAGAATATTTATTACTAGTGGTAATGGAGGTCTTATAGAAACTAATTTATAAGGAAAAATAAAGATCTTAGAGGACCAAATTAAAGGAAAAAAGTGTTCTTGAGGAACCACTAACATTTCAATATCTTAAATATGGGGAACTTCATAATTATCCAAGTAAATTACCTAATACAAAGTTAAACAAGAATGATAAGAATTTATAACTACCATGGCCAAGTGAATATGTAAATTCATACACAATAACAAAAAATTACTATAGTGAGTTTCAAAAATAATGTGGAGTAAAGAACATTGATCACCCACTCAAGAATTTGAAGTGTTTTATTTTCATCGTAGTAAGTTAAATTATTTATACCTATAATATTTTATAAGGATATAAAATAATCACATCGGTGACTAGATTTTTATTTATTAATGACAAATTCTGGTGGTATAACTATTATATCTTAAGTTTATTTTTATACAAAAGTGATTTTTACAAATCATATAATCCTTCCTATAGATAAATTTATATTCATTTTTATAAATTTATCTATTATCTCTACTCAGGGGAATTTTTTTGGAAAAATTAGATTAAATATTACGTAAACCTATGATTATTTTACAAATTCCATGATTATTATAAAAACAGTTTTGAAGGAATTTATATAATGTGGGACTTGATATAGAATAATTATAGAATATGGGATCAAATTTCTAGAGAAAAATTCAATATTAGTGTTAAAATAATTCCAAATAAAAATGTTATTTTTATTGACTTATAAGGTTGATATTTGTCTAGAAATTTAATTCGTATTAGTTTTTATCTTTTATAGGACCCTAAAAATTTATATTGATATGTGATAATTAAAATTGTGAGGATATAATTTATTTAAGGGTAGAGAACACAAATCCATAAGATTTTATGATATTTGTTATATAAAACCTAATGAATTTTGTAGATTGTTTTACATGAATCATTGTAGTAAAATGAAATAGCGACACTATGAATTTTTTTATTAAATTTTATTATTACAATATTTCTTTTAAATTTGAAAATATAAAATGAAATAACCTTATTAAGAAATATAAAAAGGAAAAGGAAATAAATGACATCGAGTGGTCGAAGTCTCCATTAAGAAGATCATTTTTTACAAGATTATAATAGAGGTGGATTCAATAGGTTTTCTCCGAGACCATGCATAATTCATACTAAAACAATTATTATATGTGGAAAATCATATATGAGAGAAGTTCAAGTTTGTTGAAATTACCACAAGGTTTTATTAATAGAATCACCACACATAATTCCCATTGGAGATTACCTTATACAAAAATATTACACAAAGATCTTTAAGGGATTTATAAATATAAATCATTATGTTTTAAAAATTTAATTATTAATGTAATAAATTATGCATCGCATGTAATTTATATATTTTTTATTTTCAGTTTTGCACAAAAATTAATTTTTTTACTAATCCACTAATATGTATTTTTTCTAATTTTTTTTAATTTTTTTTTAATAATATAAATATATAATGGATAATATATATCTATTTAAAATAATAACATATTAACACTATTTTAGTTATTAATTTATATGACATAATAATGAGAATAATAAATAAATGAACATCTATTTTCTTATTAAAAAGAGTTTCCATTATATTCTATATTTCCATTTAAAAATAAAACTAAAAAATTATATAATTTGGTTTTGAAAAACTGAATGTAATTTTTGGATTTATCATTTAAATTTTATCACAAAATTAATTTTTCATATTTTTCTGTTAATATTGATTTTTAGGTGAATAGTGAAAATAACGATTTTACTGATATTGTCACTTTTATGTCATTATTACGATAAAATAATGAGTTAAATAATTTGATACCATAATATATATATATATATATATATATTTGAAAATAAATAATTTAAAAATATTATTATGTATTTATAAAATATATTTTTACCATTTTGGAAACTAAAGTAATATTTTAATATAAAAATGTTTCATTTGACTTTGAAAAAAATTAGTTTTCATAACTTTTAGAGATAAAATATATAAATTGGAATGTATATATTTAATAAAAAAATTTGTATTATTCATTGAAGTTAATTTATGTTTTAGGAAAAAAATATGATTACTTTGATTAAAGTAAATGAAAATGATAGTAGTAAAATAATTATTATCCAAGAATGGTTCTATTAATGGTTTTTAATTTTTATATGATTAATATAATTTATATAATTTATATTTTTAACGTGATATAATGACTATTAATTTATAAAAATATATCATCACTCATATAATTGGTGATTAATGTTATATAATATTAAGTACACTTAGTCAAAACCTCGATTTCCTACAACAACTATTTCCTTATATATTATATGTTTTAATTTAAAAGTTAATTTTCTTATCTTTATAAATAGAACTTGATTAAATATAGGTTAAATATAGGTTCAAATCAATCATATTTGGTAATAAAGTTTATCTTATATTTTTATTAAACCCTAAATTTCTTAATTAAAAACCTTTTACCTAGGAAAAAAAATGTGTATGTGTAAAAATATATTGGTAAATGACTAAAAACATGAATAAAAACTATGTGAAAATTAATGGTTGAGGATTGATCGACCTAAACCCATATCCAATAAATTATAGAAAACTTTTTCATCCATTTAACTTTCAATAGTTTCATGACATCATTGAGATATAATGGTTATTTACAAAAATTCTATTTTCCTCCAGTTATAAAAGGGTCCTATCATCTCCCCTTTAATACAACTCTATGTTTTAGTTTCTTCTTGAAAAAATAACCAATGTAGATCTAATTTATTTTTATTACACATATATAATCCTAGTATCTATAATTTTAACCAAACCCTTAATTTATATTAATAAATTCAATAGAAAATCATAACTCTCCACATGACTAATTCTTAATCTATAGTATTTTCTCCTAAATAATAATCTTCCCCCAAAAATATTCTATATCTATGATATTATGAAAAAATAAGTACTATTAATTTTTTAATGTTCTTATATTAATTTAATATCACACTTCTACTTCCTATAAAACCCTTTAAAAAATGAAGATGTCATCATGTGTTAGTATGGACTGCCGCCTCCATGAACAAATAATTATTTTTTTCTTCATAAAATGATTAAAAGGATGATTATAAAGAGTTATTTAATGAAAAATTATAAAAAATACAACATTAATATTATTATTAAATTATTATTACTTTAAATTCATACCCCTCCCTTTCAATGAAAAATGATTGCATCGTCGCTATACGTATAGACTACTGCCTCCACGGAGCGACATATTTCATTTTTTCCATTACTGCCTAACATGTATTATTTTATAAATTTGTCTAATGTATAAAAATATTAATTAAGAAATTATAAATATTAAATAATTATAATATTTTACAATCTAAAGTTAATATTAGTAATAAATGGTTATACTAAATTTAATCACATTAAATGTACTTCTCAAGGAACCTTTCTTAATTTGATTCCATTATGGAAACTTTGGTAACTATATATATATTTTTATAATGGAATAATAATGGATGTAAATGTTTATAATTATATATATATTTAATCATTTTTAAAACACCTTTAAAAGTGGTATACATAAAAATAAATTTATGTTGAAATTAACCATACAACCTCACATTACTAACAAGAACAAAAGCTATATAGGAAATTAATAACATATAATTAAAGATAGAAATTATAATATAAAATAAAGATTAATATTGATTTAATTGTTTTTCAATAAACTCAATTTGATTACACATGATGCTATATGCACTCACCAAACAAATTAGGACCTCAGGAAAAGTTTTTTGGATCTCAATTATGTATAATTTAGAATTTATTCATATTAACTACTTGTGTAATTTTATGTTGTATGTATTGAATATGCATTTAATTTGGAATTAAATTTCATTAAATATAGGTTATTTAAAAATTTATCTCATCTTTAGACTTTCATGTATTTTAAATTCAAAATATTATAACTTTGTAAGTGTTTTGTTTACTCAAACACCCTTTCATTGCGTTAAAATGTTTTATGTTGAACATATTAGTTCCATTATAATTTCCTTACACCCTATGATTTTATATTAAAATTTATATTTTCCCTCCAATTTTATATTAAATCCTTCCACAATTGTGAACTTATTCCAAATAAAAGTTTGAAATTGTTATGAATAATTCTCATTCTCTTTAAAGAATATTTTCCACATAGTCCATATTTTATCATTCCACAAATGTTATTCGTCATATTTGGAATTATAATTATGTGATATCTCATGTAAAATTCATATTTCCACTCTAATATTTTCAAAATAAGGTTTTAATACATATTTATGTGATGTTGTATTTTAAAATTGTGTTTTAAAATTGAAAATGAAATATTCTAAATCGGCCTTGATACTTTATAATTAATTGTTGTATTTATTTTTCTACCTTATCATAAATATTATTCTCATTTATTCAATATATGTTATGTACATATCATCTATACATATATATAATATATACTTTACCTTTTGTTGGGACAATACATGTGTTTTGTTCTCTTTTAAATTCATACTTTTAAGTAAAACTGACTTTTAGGAACATTTTGATTTCATATTCCATGATAAGTGTCACCTATAATTTTTATAGACTACAAATATATTTTGAAAAATGATGTTATTTTGTAGAGAAAACAATTTTTATCATATTTTTATTGGTAAATAATAATCAATTTCCTTAAAGGATCCTTTTCACATTTTAAAAAACACCAACTATACGGTTATTCCTTATTCCTACTTTTTATTAATCTTTCTCATGATTTTTCATATATTATAACTCACTAATATAGAATCGTTTTTATATATTAAAATATGAATATTCAATATTATTTAATTCATTCTTATATTGGAAATTCTTATGATACATCATTATATTATTCTATGAAATAAGATTATAGAACCTACTTCATTCACATGGGTTTTATCATGATTATGTTTTATGTATGATTTTTTTTCCTCATGTCACATACATATGAATGAATAAATTATGATTTTAATAATGTGATGGGTGGGAAAAAAATTATATATCCCTCTAATGCATTTAGAAAATCATTATATCGCATGAGATAATATTAAAGGGATTGAGGAGTGAATTCAATTTACAATAGAACTCTATCCATATTGCTTATGGAAATGGAGAGTGAACCCAATCCATTGTGAGACATTTTACACCATGATAGTCTTGTATGTGATCTCTTAGATAAGCCTATTATGTCATTTCTTATGTTGTTTCCATTCACTTATAATTTTTAGATCTTATGATATTATTTTCATATGTCATGTTTCCATTCTTATCTCACACTCATTTTTAATGGTGTATGTGTGTTCTCTATAGTTTAATTTTCCTTCCTTCATGATTAATTGAAAAATATTATTTTAAATGTTCTTTTATTAATAAATTTTAATCTTATAATGTTTTTCATATGATAATGAAATACACCTTGATGTAATGTTGATATATTTTCCCATTATGAGTGTTTATTCACACTATTTAATCGTGTTTCCCTTCCCCATGTTATGGAGTTAAGTATAATTTATGAGATGTTTATAAGGGTGTATTGATGAAATTAATTATTGAGAAATGTTCACATATTTGTAAAATAATTTTCCTATGTAACCAAACCTCAAAGATACTAAAATAAATCGTTTTCGTAGCTATGTGTGGTTATTGTGAGATATTATGTTTAATTTTTGGTAATAATTTAAATTAATGACTATCTTAGCTTGGGTTATTATAGTTTTTTGTACAAAGTCAAGTGTGTTTATTTTTGAAAAATAAATTGAGGTGATGTGGTGGTGATATATGATAGAATATTGAGTTTTTTTTATTTTAATTTACTCATATAACATGAATTTTATTTTTGTATTCTATATCATATCTCCTTTTATTTTAATTTTTAAAATTACAACCCATAATGTTATAAAAAAACCTTTAAAGTAGTTTTCATTTTATTTATAATTTCCCAAATTATTGGAGTATTTTATAATATAGTAGGATTATAAAATATTGGCATGTTTTCAATAAAAATAAAATTACTTTATCGATTTATCTATTGAGTGTGATAAAAATAGATCTATGTATGTTGGTGATAAATAATAATGGTTTGAATATGAATACTAAGATAATATTATTTAAGAAAATAATAATAATGAGTAATGAATCATAGTTAGAGGCATGATGTATTTATAGATGGAAACATCGACACTTGTGATATTGAAATTTTAATATGGAATTGATGTATAATTTTCCTGATATTGAATAGATAATTAAAGAGTAATGATAATGTTATGATTTTTAATATATTTCATATTAAATTCAGTAATGATAACATAATATTTTATTATTATGTTAATATCCTAGGCATAATCATATTTTAAAATTTTTATATGTTTTTACTGAATAATATGGATATAGACTTAATCATTGATCAAAATAATAAAAAGTATATTATGTATATGAATGATTAACACTGAAATAAATTTGTTTAATATTATTGAATATTTTGAATTAAATTGATAAATCACGTGTTTAGAATTATTTATTTTAATATTCATACTTGAACATTATATTACTAATCACATTTTTGAAAATGTATGGAATTAAGGATGAAGTAATGATGGGCCTAGATTTTATTTTGTTTTATATTGATCTACATAGTTGGTTACTTGGTCAATTTATTAAGTCCCACCAGAAAATGGGTAAATATAGATTAATTCCACCATTGGAACTTTCACTAAGGGATCTTATCTGTTGATTTTTTTTTCTTTCCACATTTTACTTGATGGGGATCATTTTAATTAAATGTTTGTTTATTAATGTAGATCTTAAGAGGGAGTTAGACACTGGACATGAATGACTAATCTAGATTTTGAGATGGATAGTGTGCTGTCATTATTTTAGTCAAGGAATTCAGTTCATCACTATTTATTTTGGATGTAGATAATGAAGCTAGAAATATAGATAGAGGGTTCACAATAATTTGTTTCTCAAATATTGAGTTTTTCATTATTTTTTAGTTTGGTTAAAAACTACTTAAATAGAGATGAATATTGAAGGTTTTTTTTTCTATTAGTTTTGGGTGTTCAATGTGTAAAATTAAACTGTACATAAAGAACTTGACAAGATCTTTTCTAATTGAGTTGAACCATGGGCAATGGATTCATCAGTTGAGTTAATTTTTTCCAAATCAGATTCATGTAAAGCTTCCACATGAAGCCATTTCACTTGGATCCAATAATAGAATATTTTTTTTGAATATTGGGAGGCAATATGATTTGGTGCTGATTTGAAACAATTTTGAGCATCCATGGATGTTTGTTGACAACAAAATTCATTTCCCAAGTGTACTAAGGAAGAAAAAAAACATCTAAAGTAATGTTATAATTCTTTATCTATGATATGAATGATATATGATGTTTTATGAGATGTTTCCATGTGGATGGCTTGAGATATGGTAAAATATCGTTATTATTTCTTTTTATTAAATTTTATTCTGTTTCCTTGTGTATTAATTCAACCTATAGGAGACACAATTCTTGAATTTCTGTTATATTATATTTTAAAGGCATTGTTAGACTCGAATAACATTTATTAGAAGAAACATAAGCAATTAAAACCCTTATTTAAGGATCTCTATGCAAGATAATATGAAACCACTACTTAAAATAATCAAATTAAGAAAACTATAAATAACATACCCTCCACTATATAGATTCAAATAAATCTTAAATTTCTATATAATGGGTTTTTAATGATCATATAAGAAGAAAACATAGGCATCACACCTATATAGTGTATCCACAGGATGTACCTTAATTTCTATACATTTGATATAAATCATATCTTCTCTCTACAACATGCTAGATATCCATATACAAATGAGTAAAATGAGATAGTGTTGGGTTTTGGGAGTTTTTAATGGATTTGGTTCCTGAGAACCAAATTATTTTGCACATAATATTATATGTATATACAATGAAGTGAATAATAATATAAATATACCACCACATATTTATTTTTATTCTTGATAACATCAACGTGATAATGTTCAAGAGTATATGTACCACTGATAAGGTCATAGCAGTTGAATGCTATAATGATAAGCTTGGGATTATATAAAAACAACTCATAAATATAGTTTTATAGTCAGATATCATACTATGACAGGGAAAATAATATATATAATGTTAGGTGTGTGTACTTATACACATATGAAGCTTCCTCTCATGATGTTCATACCTGGTAATCTCCAAAATAGGAGATTATGTGAAGATATATTCCATTAGGGATTCCAGATGTTTTTATTTCTTCAGATTTTCCTTTCTCAGAACACGCATAATGGTCTATAGACTTTAATATTCATATTAATTCATATTACGACTCACAAACATTGATTTATTAAGTAGAACATGACAATAGTTGTTCAAGCCAATGATGAATACGTTGGGTGTGTCACGAGTAACATGTTATTGATGGATAAGTCGAGGTATGATTTGTTACTTCCATATTTATTAGAGTTGATGTATTAGACCATTACTTAGATTAATAAAATCACATTAAACTCCATGGGCATGGTTTAATGGCATGTTTATATTAGATGGTAATGTAAATACTTATAGAGCACATAGGTCAACGGAATAGATGCACAACCATCTTGATGAGAAATTAAGAAAAAGTTATTATATTAAAATATGAGAATTTTTATGTGGTTTTCAACATTGGGATATTATATTCTTTATCTTGGGAATATGGACCCAATTCTAGATTTTAATCTTGGACTTTTGTTGTACCTGCCTAATTTCAATGAGAATGAATTCTAGATGGTCACACAATAAGTTGTCATATTTTACTTAATTAAATTGCCTTTTAATTTAATAAAATGAATAAATATAATTCTCAAAACCAAAGAGTAATTTTATTCATTTTTTATTAACCAAATATATTAAATAAATATTTATTCACCAGCTTGTGAAGAAAATATAATTATTATTTTTATTTATTATTCAATAAATATTTATTCACTAGTTGGTGTGTAAAATTTGTATTTAAGTGAATAAAATATTTATTTAGTTCTATAATAAATTTTAAAGAGTTAAAGTAAACTAAGATCATGTCTGTTGATAAATATAAATTGAAATGTTGGAAAATAATATTTATCACTACAAGAGTTAACACATTTATAAAATAGTAATAATAATATTATTATATAGAATGGAGTATATTAAATATTATTATATTATTTTAGGGTTAGTGCACAATTAAATAACATTTTAACCTAAATCATAGCTCTATAAATTGACAGTTATGTCCATTTTATAGGGTTATATCACAACCCCCTCCCACCAAAGAGGCCCCTCCTAAGCTGGAAAAGGTAAAAGGGAGATAATGACCCCCGAGTCCGACCTCCAGTAGGCCCCATAGTGGCGACTAGCACCAAGGGTATGAGTTTTCACAAATATGGGAGGCATTACCTTTTTATTATTTAAGATCGGGAAATAGGACGAGTCAAACACCAAAAGAAAATGGAACAAGTAAATCAAAATAAACCGAAGACCAAAGATATATGCATGTTTTATACAATACTGAGACAAAAGTACAAGTACAAGAAAAGCTCCAAAGTACGATACCAAAAAATGAAAGAAAAAACTGCAACCAGTAAAACTCCAACGCCCAACTAGAAAGGTCCCTGAAGTCCTCCAGAAAACCTGAAAGTAAATGTAGGGTGAGTATACATGTATAATCCATAGAAAAACCTAAATCTCTTGTGCACAGGTGGGGAGGCATCCTAATTACCCATGAGAAAACAGAAGGAACTAAAGCCTGGAAAAAATCTATCCACCCAACTTTACAAGCCACACTCACCAAATATCGCAAGTCAATAGAGTTGTATAGTAATATTATCAAAGTATGGGTACCCCGCACCACCTACCCACTAAATAATGCTCAATCCCTCACACCTAACGCTATGACGATTCCCCCTCTTCCTGAGCTAGTGCTGCAGCTTGGCCATACGAAGCTCGAGCTAGTGCTGCAACCTGGCCATACGAAGCTCATAGTATCCATCCGACACTCAATCCTCGGCCATAACTACATCTCATACCAAAGACACCTAGAAACCACATCACATCTTATCCCATAGACACCTGGGAACATATCACATCCTCATCACAAAGAATCTTGGGAAACTTCTGTCATAACCTGCCTGAAGGATCTTGGGCTATAGAACCTTGAAGAGGGAGAATAGGGAAGAACAGTAACCAAGCATCCTTTAGATGTTTGAGAATCTCACCCCCTTCCCACGGGTGTTCGGCACGTAGTTATCAACATGGTTGGGGTGCATAAAGAAATATAAAACGTACATATTTATATAATTATATCAACCACTCAGCCTATCCTAAGGCTTCTACACAAAAGATCTGAGCACATGCCTCGACACTACTACCTCGAAAGTAAGCACACAATTGACAGCCCCAAACCCTATTAAGCTTTTCATGTTTGAACAGTTTTAGTTTATCAATTCCTTAACTACCAAGAAACTAACAACAACCAAACTAAATTAATTATTCATAAAACATATCCCTTCCAACCACAAATAAAGTTAGGGAAAATAAAAGAACACAATACCATTTTCTTTTATCAGCCAATCAATTCCATTGATTTTCCGTATTTAATCAACTACAATTCCCCAAAATTCATTAATTAACTCTTCCACTTGTATTAATATGCACAAACCATACCTACAGCCCTACTTCCAACCACCATAACCACAAAAACATGGGAAACAAAACCCGTACCACATCATCATCCCTTTTATACCATTTACCATAGCTCCACTGCCCATCACAACCATATCATACATTCCAACCGACAACCAGGCCAACTGCAGCCCTGCTGCTTACTCGTCCCACAACAACCTAGGAAACACCCCTTCACATAATTAAAGCTCAACCAGAGACCACAAAATTCATTCTTTCATTTAGTTTAACCGGGGTGATCATACAAGGGTTCCAGGTATTCATTTAATCATCCAACTTTACATGATTAACCAATTTTCAAATTCTATGAAATTTCATCCACAAAACAATCCATAAAAATAGGGAAACATTTAATTGTGCAAGAAAAGCCCCCCAACGACCGTGATTTTCAATAGGCATAAGCCTATTCAATTCACAACATAATTAAAGGATAAGCATTGATGGAAATAAAACAACAATATCAACAAAATTTCCCCAAACCCATTCTTTAACCAGTTATTATCTTTATTTACTGGTTCAACCGTATCTCATGAAAACAAGAGGATAACCACCCCGCATGATACACAAAAGAGAGAGAGACAAAGGTAAGATCCCCATCTGGAAAGGTTTTGATGTCCTTCTGTGAGTACAACCACCATGAGGATTTCGATCACTCCTCCCGATGACTACGTCCTCCTGTGGACGCTGCGGCAAAACCTCACTAACAACCAAGGGAGACTCCATTAAAGTTAATGGTGTCACTTGTCATAGCATGGAAAGGAGGAAAAACAAGAGTAGATCAAAGAAGTAATAAGAACGGGGTAGAACGTACCATTAAGATGACGTTCATCAAAGAGTGTCGTTCCCGTCAAATATCAGCAGTCTCTTCAGAAGGAATTTGTGAAGAGGAATTCGAAGAAGAGGGAATGGAATGAGGTGAAAGATGTTAAACTTGTCGACACGATCCCACAGCCATCGAAAAATCGATGATCGAAGTCTGGATGAAGAAGATTGGAGGAAGTCTTTTGAGTCATCCGGGAGCATCGTACTCCCACCAAAGAGGCCCCTCCTAAGCTGGAAAAGGTGAAAGAGAGATAGTGACCCCCAAGTCCCGCCTCCAGTGCGTCCCAGAGTGGCGACTAGCACCAAGGGTATGAGTTTTCAATAATATGGGAGGAATTGCCCTTTTTATTATTTAAGATCGAGAAATAAGACGAGTCAAACACCAAAAGAAAAATGAACAAGTAAATGAAAATAAACCCAAAACCAAACCCATATGCATGTTTTATACAATAATGAGACAAAAGTACAAGTGCAAGAAAATATACAAAGTACGATACCAAAAAAAGAAAGCAAAAACTACGACCAGAAAAACTCCAATTCCCAACTAGCAAGGTCCCGCACGGTCCCTGAAGTCCTCCTGAAAACCTGAAAGTAAAGGTAGGGTGAGCATACAAGTATACTCCGTAAGAAAACCTAAAGCTCTCGTTCACAGGTGGGGAGACATCCTAATTCCCCGTGAGAAAATAGAAGGAACCAAAGCCTGACAAGGAATCTATCTACCCAACCTTATAAGCCACACTCACCAAATATAGCAAGTCAATAGAGTAGTATAATAATATTATGAATGTATGGGTACCCTGTACCAACTTCCCACTGAATACTACTCAATACTTCATGCCTAACGCTCTGATGCTTCCCCCTATTACTGAGCTAGCGCCGCAACCTAGCCATACGAAGCTTGAGCTAGTGCCGCAACCTGGCCATACGATGCTCATAGTATCCCGCCAGCACTCAATCCTCGTCCATAACCACATCTCATCCCGAAGACACCTGGAAACCACATCACATCTCATCTTGAAGACACCTGGGAACATATCACATCCTCATCCCAAAGACACTTGGGAAACATATTTCATAACCTACCCAAAGGATCCTGGGCTATAGAACTTGGAAGAGGGAGAAAAGGGAAGAACAGTAACCAACCATCCTTTAGATTTTTGAGAAACTCACACCCCATCCCACGGGTGTTCGACACGTAGTGCTCAACATGGGTGGGGTGCATAAAAAAACATAAAACATACAGATTTATATAATTATATCAACCACCCAGCCCATCCTAAGGCTTCTACACAAAAGATCTAAGCACATGCCTCGACACTGCTACCTTGAAAGTAAGAACACAATAAATATCCCCAAACCCCATTAAGATTTTTATGTTTCAACAGTTTTAGTTTATCAGTTCCTTAACTACTAAGCAACTAACAACAACCAAACCAGATCAATCATTCATAAAATATATCCATGCCAACCACAAATAATGTTAGGAAAAACACAAGAAACACAATACCATTTTCTTTTATTAGCCAATCAATTCCATTGATTTTCCGTATTTAATCAACTACCATGCCCCACAATTAATTATTTAACTATTTCACTTTTATTCATATGCACAACCCATCCCTAGAGCCCTTCTTCCAACCACCATAACCACAAAAACATCAGAAACAAAACCCATACCTCATCATCATACCCTTGATACCATTTACCACATCTCCCCTACCCATCACAACCATATCATACATGCCAAACCACAACCAAGACAACCGCAGCCCTACTGCTTTCCCATTGCATAACAACCCACGAAACACCCCTTTATATAATTAAAGCCCAACCAGCACCCAACAAATTTATTCTTTCATTTAGTTTAACAAGGGTGATCATACAAGGGTTCCAAGTATTCATTTAATCAGCCAACTTTACATGATTAAACAATTTTAACATTCTATGGAATTCCATCCACAAAACAATCCATAAAAATAGGGAAATATTTAATTGTGCAAGCAAAGGCCCCCAACGACTGTGATTTTCAGTAGGAATAAGCCTATTCAATTCACAACATAATCAAAGGATCCGCATTGATGGAAATAAAACAACAATATCCAAAAAATTTCCCTAAACCCATTCGTTCACGACCCACTCCCACCAAAGAGGCCCCTCCTAAGCTGGAAAAGGTGAAAGAGAGATAATGACCCCCACGTCCCGCCTCCAGTGCGCCCCAGAGTGGCGAATAGCACCAAGGGTATGAGTTTTCAAAAATATGGGAGGCATTACCCTTTTTATTATTTAAGATCGAGAAATAGGACGAGTCAAACACCAAAAGAAAAAGGAACAAGTAAATGAAAATAAACCCAAAACCAAACCCATATGCATGTTTTATACAATACTGAGACAAAAGTACAAGTACAAGAAAATCTCCAAAGTACGATACAAAAAAAAGAAAGCAAAAACTGCGACCAGAAAAACTCTAATTCCCAACTAGCAAGGTCCCGCACAGTCCCTGAAGTCCTCCTGAAAACCTGAAAGTAAAGGTAGGGTGAGTATACAAGTATACTCAGTAGGAAAACCTAAAGCTCGCATTCACAGGTGGGGAGACATCCTAATGCCCCGTGAGAAAATAGAAGGAACCAAAGCCTGACAAGGAATCTATCTACCCAACCTTATAAGCCACACTCACCAAATATAGCAAGTCAATAGAGTAGTATAATAATATTATCAATGTATGGGTACCCTGCACCACCTTCCCACTGAATACTACTCAATACTTCATGCCTAACGCTCTGATGCTTCCCCCTATTAATGAGCTAGTGCCGCAACCTAGCCATACGAAGCTCGAGCTAGTGCCGCAACCTGGCCATACGATGCTCATAGTATCCCGCCAGCACTCAATCCTCGTCCATAACCACATCTCATCCTGAAGACACCTAGAAACCACATCACGTCTCATCCTGAAGACACCTGGGAACATATCACATCCTCATCCCAAAGACACTTGGGAAACATATTTCATAACCTACCTGAAGGATCTTGGGCTATAGAACCTGGAAGAGGGAGTAAAGGGAAGAACAGTAACCAGCCATCCTTTAGATTTTTGAGAAACTCACACCCCATCCCACGGGTGTTCGACACGTAGTGCTCAACATGGGTGGGGTGCATAAAGAAACATAAAACGTACAGATTTATATAATTATATCAACCACCCATCCCATCCTAAGGCTTCTACAGAAAAGATCTGAGCACATGCCTCGACACTGCTACCTTGAAAGTGAGAACACAATAAATATCCCCAAACCCCATTAAGATTTTCATGTTTCAACAGTTTTATTTTATCTGTTCCTTAACTACTAAGCAACTAACAACAACCAAACCAGATCAATCGTTCATAAAATATATCCATGCCAACCACAAATAAAGTTAGGGAAAACACAAGAAACACAATACCATTTTCTTTTATTAGCCAATCAATTCCATTGATTTTACATATTTAATCAACTACCATGCCACACAATTAATTATTTAACTATTCCACTTTTATTCATATGCACAACCCATCCCTAGAGCCCTTCTTCCAACCACCCATAACCACAAAAACATCGGAAACAAAACCCATACCTCATCATCATACCCTTGATACCATTTACCACATCTCCCCTACCCATCACAACCATATCATACATGCCAAACCACAACCAAGCCAACCGCAGCCCTGCTGCTTTCCCATTCCATAACAACCCACGAAACACCCATTCATATAATTAAAGCCAAACCAGCACCCAAAAAATTTATTCTTTAATTTAGTTTAACAAGGGTGATCATACAAGGGTTCCAGGTATTCATTTAATCATCCAACTTTACATGATTAACCAATTTCAACATTCTATGAAATTCCATCCACAAAACAATCCATAAAAATAGGGAAATATTTAATTGTGCAAGCAAAGGACCCCAACAACTGTGATTTTCAGTAGGAATAAGCCTATTAAATTCACAACATAATCAAAGGATCAGTATTGATGGAAATAAAACAACAATATCCACAAAATTTCCCTAAACCCATTCTTTAAACAGTTATTATCTTAATTTACTAGTTCAACCGTATATCACGAAAACAAGAGGATACCCACCCTGCATAATGTACAAAAGAGAGAGAGACGTAGGTAAGATCCCTACCTGAATAGGTTTTGATGTCCTTCTGCAAGAACAACCACCATGAGGATTTCGATCACTCCTCCCAATGACTACGTCCTCTCATGGACGCAACGGAAAAACCACACTAAAAACCAAGGGAGACTTCATTAAGGTTTAAGGTGTCACTTATCATAGTATGGAAAGGAGGAACAGAAAGAGGAGATCGAGGAAGGAATAATAATGAGGTAGAACGTACCATTAATATGACGTTTGTCGAAGAGCATCATTCCTGTCAGAGACCAGTAGGAAACTGTGAAGAGGAATTCGAAGAAGACGGAATGGAACATGGTGCACAATGTTCGCCTTGTTGACACAATCCCGTAGCCACTGAAAGATCGATGATCGGAGTCTGGATGAAGAAGATAAGAGGAAAGCTTTTAGGTCATCCTGGAGTGTCTCCATGTGGAGAAGGAGAGGGGTCCGTAAATAACACGTGACCCTCTCTTATATAGGCAACGAAAAGGTAAAATGGTAAGCAGCGTGTATTAATGAATACACGACGTGACCGTACAAATGTTATGTTGTTTTACTGGTCAACACACGACAAGTCACGTGGTTTCCATGCATTTAATGATAATAATAACTTCAATTAATAATAGGTGTTTTATTTACCCGGGAAATGAGTCATAAAAAGGTATTCATCATTGGTCTTAAAATGACCGTCATAATTTCAGGATTACACTATTGCTGATAGTTCATAAAACCGAGGTCGCAAGAAGAAGTTATAGTGAAAACAATGTCTTATCATCAAAATTAATATTAACAATATTTTATTTTTATTATTAATTACTTATTTATTTATTTAACTCTAAAATATATAACGATTTTGACTTCCTTTCACGCTAGAATTCTTCACCAAGTCTCCCATTTATCATTTATTTCTCATTTAATTTTATTCCCATTATTACCTTATAATTCTTCCCTCTCTCTAATCTCATTTATTCTCTTACACAATTCCCTCACTCCACCAAAAGTGGCGCCTTACCTACACTCCATGCCCAACATGGCCCATATTTTCTTTCTCAATTCATTGTTATTATTAATAAAATTAATAATAATAACACCCATCATTAATGTTCTAATTTAATCCCATTAAATTAGTCTACCATGGTTATTCTGATATTAAATTAAAACCATTCCATTTAATTAAATTCAAATCATTTAATCTACTAACCAAAATTAAAACCATTTAATTTTGTTAGTTGCACATTTTTTTTCAAATGTTATTATCATTATGAAATAATTATAATTATAATAAGAAAATATTATTATTATTAAAATAATAATAATATCACAACTCCAAAAAAATTAAACCCATTTAATTTCATTTACCAATCAGACACATATTTGTGTCACCATTATCATTATTATTTAATACAATAATAATAAATCCTCTATCAATTTCATCAACGGGTCACCATCATTATCATTAATAATTATTATGATTATTGACACCCATTATTATCTTATAATTACTCCATATCTCCCATGATACTCACACGTCGTGTTTGAACACATCAAATTTTTACAAAGTAACGGACCAGAGAGGTCCGGGACACTACAGGTTAATTAAAAAATTAGGATAGAGAATCATTGAACACAACTGACTTCTCTCTCCTTCTCCCAAAATCTCTCTTTCTCTCTCTAATTACTCCTATATTCAACCCAAGAATGAGGGTAATCACTTCAAGACCAAAGTATATTCGAGTGATCAAGAAGTATAATTGAAGACATTTGATTATACATGATATCACTTTGAAATAAATGGGAATTTCTTGATGTTTGAAGGAGCACATGTGGCTCACCATAAGAGGGATTATACACTTGAATCCTTATAGAGAAAAAGGTGTTTCAAATGGGGTTTTCAAAGTCCAACAACATCATAACATAAATGATCCTATGATGAGGTCTTGATTTCTTCTTGATTTAAATAAATTAATTTTATGTTTAATATGAGAAATCCTCTATCGGGGTTTTGGGGAACTCTAAATTCTAATAAAGTTTAATTTAATGCCTACCAAATTCACTTCCTCCAGACCCAAAATGTATAAGTTGTATTATAGTAGCATTATTCTAAATTTATAATTTTTTATTTTATTTTTGAACAATATGAACAATCTTGGTTGAATTTTTATTTCATATTTTTTTTTTCTTTTAGCATATTATAATTAATATTTTTTGATATTTTTAATTATTTTTTCTAGAATCATAATTTCATAATATCATGAAATGATTAATAATGATTGTAGATTCTATTTGGATGTGTCAAGGAATCGTTTTGAATAGCTGGGGATTTCTCATCATGTAGTTAGAGTACACACTGTGTACCTAAGTGCACTGCACCTAACCATGTCATGGGTACATGATGTATTGATTAGTAATTATAGGTAGTTCATCTTTTGCACAGAGAGTGAAAACTACACCAAACTAGGACATGGTTTTATAAATTACAAAGCGTGTATCTAATGTACAGATCATCTAGTCTACATGGGTTAGTTAGAAAATTCAAAAAACCTGTATGTTAATTATAAACATTCAAACCACATGATATCAGATGTTTGGATCATTAATGACATACATGATTTTTATGCGATGTACATGATGTGTATTTCACCATTTCCCATATAAAAAATGTAGAGAAATCCATTCATTGAGTTATGTGGAGACATAGAATGTGTTATACATGGCCAGTAGATGGTCAATACAAGTTTTCTGGTCACGAACAATGAAAATGCAGAATTATTTGGCGGGTTGTACGAAAAAGAAACAATACTAATTCATGATATATAGTTGTCTTGTACATGTTGTGTTATCGA
Organism: Viscum album; assembly: GCA_963277665.1. Taxonomy (NCBI): domain Eukaryota; kingdom Viridiplantae; phylum Streptophyta; class Magnoliopsida; order Santalales; family Viscaceae; genus Viscum; species Viscum album. Next base: position 125,052,760 of record OY728160.1, read on the forward strand.
GTTGATTTTCATGAATAAAGATCCATTTTTGTTTACCCAATTACAAGGAAACCAAGGTACACAATTTATAGATCATAAGTACACCCCATGTATTCTCCCATTTATGGAAATAATTTAATTAAATTTATAACTATAGAATTAAAAAATTATTTTATTGATTGGGATACCTAGTTTGTTTTTCAGTTTGATAGAAGAGTTTTAGAATTTGAAATTATCATTTAATTTATTATAGTTAATATGTGGTTATAATTTATATGTTTTATCTTATATGAATTCATTTAATGATAGATATCTCCAAATGAATTTGTATATTCATTAATATGAAGTATAATTAATTAATTAATTGAATAATTTATTAAGGAAATTACATATATCTTAATAATAACGAATAAATTGAAATTAATGTTACCTGGTTTATTTTTTCATATACATTTCATGTTTAATAGTTCCTGAGCACGACCAAGACCTATGTATATGTTATATATTTTAATTTTATTTATTGAATAATTTTAAATTACTTAATATTAAATTAAATTTTATTGTCTGTGTGTTCCCCCCTGCATTATTATGTATGACATGTGTTTCCATGGTTATTTATAAAATACTAATTAACCAATTATTTGGTTCCTATCAAATGCATGTGAGTTATAAATAATTTTCATTAATGGACTATCCCAAGGTGTGTGGAGGCGATTCAATATATAACCATAATAATTCCAACTTATGTGATACATGGGTTTATAGTTGGAATGTTGTAACTCATTTGAAGATTAACATAGGGAATTTTCCACTAGGTTAAAGAATGATTTTTTATTTTCTAAATAGATAATCTCAAGATTATGTTATTTATTTATGTATTTAATTACTTGAATTATTTAATTTATGGATACAAGACTAAAATCACATAATTAAAAGAAATAATTTTCAAAGAAAGATTTTAAATTAATGGATCATCCCTAAATTCTTTATCCAACATGGTTAATTAATTATTTATTATCCAATATATATTTAAAAGTAATGTAAATGAAAAAAAGATAAAATTTATGAATAATAAATTAAAAAAATTAAAACCCTCAAATTATTATTATGTCATAATATGACTTCAATTATAATATTGGAAATGAATCCATTGCATCAAGTGCTATCATGGCCAAAGTTTAGACACCTTCTTTTATCATGGAGTTATCATGAGAGTTTTGTGTTGACTTAATTCAATTTTTAAATGATTTATCATCTATTTTCTCTTGAATAAAAATTTGGAGGTAAGTGTTGAGGAAATATAAGTTAGTATTTCAGGATTGGGGATTCCACTCAACAGATCAAGAAGTTTCAAGCCTATATTTGGAAATATCACCTAAATATAATCTTTTGATTTACATGAATAAAGTATGAATCATAAAGAAGAGAAATATGGATCCTTTAAAGTATAATTTAATGGAAAATGTACATTCCATGTTCAATTTCTAGGACTATTGAGACTTCATAAAATTGTGGGAGAATTAAAAAATTATATATTATTATTTATCACAAAATTTTTAATCAAGTAAAGTAATAATCCAAGATTTTAATTGTTTTATAAAATAGAATGAAATAGCGTGCTCAATATATAACTCAGGGTAGGTCCTTATAAATATATTTTTTGGATATGGAAAAATTGTTAATGTGATGCACTATTATCTGAAAAAATTAATAATTTGTTGGAATACCCTATTCCAATTCTACCACCTTAGTAGGTGAGAAAAGGTAAAAAGAATTCCTACTGAAGATATGTTGAGGATGATTTTTAGTCCATTGTATTATATTATCCACTATTTCTAGTGATTTAATGATTCATTGTAAATACATAGATGACTACACCATAATATCTCGATTTATTTATATTATGAAAGATAAAGTAATATGTGAAATAAATAATATTTACAATGAACTAAGTCAATTTAAAATAGTAGATGAAAATATAACTACAGATATTTATGTAAAATTGTTAGTGTATATTGATTAGTTAGAGAAATGTTTCTTCAACATGGGTATAAATATATCCATTAACGTTATCTTATTATAATTATAATTAATTTTATGATTATTTTTCTATATATGGATTAAAAAAATGAATAAATATATCAGATGATTTTGTTTATACTTCACCAAGAAGATACAGTTTTAATAAAATATTTTTATCAACCCATTATAGTGAATTCCTTGACTAAAAAGGTTAAAGATCCTATGGCTTATATAAATCCAAAATATCCTTTATAACTGACATGAATATCATTTAACTTTATGAAAATCAATTATAAATAACCCCTACTAACTGTTATTAAGATAGAATGTTGGGATAAAAATTATAGGAAAGGGAATATGTGATCGAGTAGAAAAATAATGAAAATAAACCATGGAAATGAGTAATGGAAAATCTTTTTATTATTTTTCTATTTAATAAATTTAATTGATAATTAAACAAATAGTGATTTGAAGCAAGTTAATACTTAAAATTATGACCGAGCCATGTGAACAAGTGATGATAATGAAATTCAAGATTAATACAAGGGTAAAATTAATTCTACTATTCTAAAATTATTTCTACATTCACAAAAATTTTATTGAAATTGTGTCCTGGAATATTGGTTTATTTAGTTTCCCAATTTGAGAGAAAAATCGTATAAAAGTTTGATTCTTGAATCTCTATAATTCCAAAAATCATTTGATAACTTAGTTAATTAATTAATTGTCTAAATTATCAATCTTTTTGATTGATGAAGATGTTTTGAAGTAATGTTTGAGAGGAAATATTTTATATTATCCAGAATCGACATTGTTGATTGATTCTGGTATTTGAATAATTGAATGAAAGAAATGGTACAATAAAACCAGAAGATTAAATTTCTCCACATTTAAAAGCTTCATCCAAAAATAACATTCAATGGAAGAATAAAAGAACAATCCCTTTGCAATTCAAAATGAAATGGATGAAAAATTATTGGAGTGTATATAAATCCCCTCTATAATTATGTCACAATGATTAATAACACCGTTGCTCTACTGCTATCTCTCTAAAAATATTTCCTGTGTTTTTTCTATATCCCAAATCTAATATACCCCTTCCCAAATTATCAACAATTTACTCTTATTCCCATATGAAAATAATTAATGAAAATTCTCTACCTCATTTGATGAATGTCCAATATAAGAATTAATTTAATGACCTTCAGTTACTACACATGTCATTTAAAAAAAACTCCCTGAAGAAAGGTTCCCTATTTAAAATCACTGGATTATAATATATTTCATAGGTAATAAATTTATAGACTCCAAGAAGTCACATTCCCACAAACTCAAACACTTATAATGTGTGATGATGAAAAACTCTTTCAAGATCGGTTCTACAGTTGATTCTCCAAAAACAAGACATCCAAGATCAGTTTATGAGGACACTAAGATAGCCTCAAAAAACTTTCTAGGATCATGGAATAACAATTTATTATAGTAAATTTTTCTACCAACAAAAACTCAATAAACAAAATCATTTCAACTATTATTTTTGAAGAAAAAATATCCCCTCTAAATGTGAATCTAAAATTGTAAAAAAATAAAAAATTAATAATCATCCTTACAGTAAGAAAATTCATAAACCAAATTCATTGATTCATTTTATAAAAAATAATTATTAATACCTTTCATCTTAGAACTCAAAATTTTTATTCCATAAATATTCAATAGTGTCTCTAGAATCTTTAACGACTTTTCATCTCAGAAATTCTTTGAAATGAAACTATGGTAGAACGTCAATAATCATGGAAATATTTTAATGATGGATTCAATGTATTTAACAGATTATGACGGGTCTCGATTCATTAATTTCATCAGCATCATCTCAAAGAAAAATCAGCCAATATTTCATCATTAAACAATGTCTTAATCTCATACAATATCTAAGGCCATCTAGTTTAAAGCGGTATAGATATTAAACTAAAGGCTTTAACTCCATCAGGTTTGACTATGGACTCATGCTCAGTTCTAACATTATTATTCTTTTATGGAGGAATCTATTGGATTAAATAGGCAAGGAATCTTCAATAAATTTGTGGCTAGTCTCGGTCATTAGAAATTGATGGTGTTATGTAATTGGAAACATCAGTGATGAATGATAGAGTTTGTTTTTGGTGGCTCAAATAATTTTATCATCTTTTTTCCCTCCTAATACAATATATTCATAGAACATGTTCATCCTTCTTGGTGGTAACTCCTATTTAATTTTAAAAAAATTGGATATTTGATTTCCCATAAGTGATTAAATGGATTCATGGTTTGACACTATTCAACTTTGTGATAAGGGTTAGGCATTATCAATGTAGCTAATTCTCAAAAATCCTAAGTGGGTATTCTTGGAATTGGGCCCGTGAATGGGAAATGATATTTGAATAGTTAAAGAAAATTTAAAAAAATTAATAGGTATGACCCTTTTTGGAGACATAAAATACATTTTCAAATTAACTACACTGCTTCCACAATAAACATAAATAAAAATAATTTTACAAAAAATATTGAATCATTTATATAATTAAATTAAACTTTAGTTATCTATTTAATTAATAGAAAAAGTATGAAAATAAAACAATGATAACTGAGATTTAAATTTAAAAATAAATTTTAATGATAAAATAATAAACAAAGAAATCTATAATAATTATAATTTAAACATATAATCAAAAATTAAATATTATATTCATTAATTTATCAATTAAAAACCAAAATATAAAATAAAACATAATTTACCAAATAAAAGGAACAATGATCATAAAATATACACAAAATCCAAAATAATAGATGTGAAAAACTCATGAAATTAGGGCCACATAAAATTTCATCACTCTTAAACATTACTTTCCTCAATAAATTAATTATTTGATTTCAGTGGAAAATAATAAATCATAAGAGTGAAAAATAGAAATGTTAAAAATAATTATTCATAAAATCAGTTTCCCCTATGGATTATTCCATGTTGACAATATGATTTCCCACTAAATATTGAATGGTTATGATTAAAAATTGGTTTTATATTTTACAAAAATGATTTACATTTAAAATTTTAAAGTTAATTAAGCATCCTTCAATTTAAATCTAAAAAAAAGTCTAATATTTTCTTTGATTCGAAGTAAGATTACTCACATAATTGAAAGGAAAAAATAAATATACACTCTAGTTGGGTTAAAGTGTTTAATAATTAAAAAAATATTAACAACTCATCCGACAAAATAAGGCATAAAGAAAGAAAGAATAAAGATTTTTGGATCAGCCTGGATTAGGATTTTCATTTCACAATCCATTTTGATGCATATATTATGAGTTTAATTCTAATTAAAATGTTCAAATAAAATTATAGTTGTATAACAACTAACCAAAATTTTACCGAAAAAAATTTAATTTCAATTAGGGAATAAAAAATATTATTTTAGTAAAAAATCGTGGGGTAATAGAGATTATTCACATTAATATGCTATCAAAATCTTTAAAACTCTGGAAAAATTTTGACCCACTGAAGGTGAAGATAAAAACATGAAAATAAACCAATTTTTATTTTTTAAGGTTTATGAAGGGTACACATTGATGCAAAAATTAGCCCAAATTAATAAGACCATATCCTCCATAAATTAAACCCAAAATTTAGCACAAAGTTGAATTCAAAGGTGTAATAAAAAAATTAGATTATTAATGTTCAAAACATGTTTTCAATTCAATAGTTCAATTACTTTTCCAAGGGTTTCAATATAGTTAAAACAATATCTTTTTCAAAAAAAATATTTCATAACCGATTTTAAAAAGGAAAATCCATTATCATTTATGGGAAAATGCATAAATAACTAATAATGTTAAGAGATTAGGATGAGGATCATTGATTATGTAGTGAATAGGCTGTCATAATGTTTGAAAATTTGTTTCAATTAAATTCAAAATATTCTAGAAAAAATATTTCTAAACATCTAATAAGTACACTCAAATTCACTTAACCAAAATATACTAGGGGGATTATTTTTATACACTTAATTTTATATCATTAATAGATTTAAAATCATTAACAATAAATTTATAGTAGTATCAAAACATTGATTAATAAGAGAATAGAATAAAATCCAAAATTAAAATAAAGTACTCCCATGATTAATGGAGCTTCCTCTTCATAGTTAATATAATATTATCTCTTTTATATTAAATTTGAGTGGAATTTTATTGTTTTTTCTCATAAATTTCTTACAAAACACAAAAATATAATATAACAAATCAACATATTAAGATAATATGTAATGAAAAAAGGAGGTGGAGTTTAGGGAATTTTTTATCTAGTGAAATCTCAGCATGAATCTTCTTGTGAATTGAGAATAAATTGGAACACTACTATTCTTTTAATACCTAAGTATCAAACTTTTTATGAAAAATTAATAGGAAGATCAAGAATAAAAGTCCAAAAAAATAGAGAGAAAATTATAGAGAAATAACATTACTTTATTCTTAAAAAACAAAAGAAAAAAAATCAAAATACCATTAGATGACTCTAATAAAGTAATAGATTTAGAGTCTTCAGTTAGAATTAATTTGAACACTTAGTTTACAAGAAAACATATGGGAGAAAATTCATTTGTATTCCATTCAAAATAAGGTTTTATTAATCAACATTTTACCAGAATTGGTCTATTTTCTTCTCCATCAATTTTAATAGCTACATTATTCGACACTCTGAGAACAATGAGAGGTCTAAAAAACATAAATTTTAATTTTTCTAGAATGTGGTTCAGTCATGAAATAAAAACAAAAACATTTTTCTAGTATTGAAATCTCTATTATATATAATATAATCCTAAAAAACATCAGAACTATCTTTATATGTTCCTTAATTATCACAAGGAACTCTCATAATTTCATCTAAGTCACATAGATATTGAATTATTCTCTCCCTAGCAGTCTTAATGTCAAATTTTTAATCTTTAACAAACCAATATGAATTATGTTTCAACTCCACAGGTAAATGAAATTATTTCCCTAACAATAATCTATATGTATACATTATTTTTAGTATTTTGAATAATGTTATATTGACCCATAATGCCTCATCTAATTTCAGAGACCAATCCTTCCTATAATTAGATAAATTTTTATTTAAAATCAATTTTATATCCGTATTTGAAATTTGTACCTATCGATTGGATTTTTATTAGTAATAAGTTATAGTTCATTAAGATCACCAATATTTTTCCGTTAGTGATTTGGATTTTGAATTATTAAAATAGGTTCCATTATCAGTAATGGAATCTCTTAATACTACAAACCTCAATAAGATATTTTTCAATAAATTTCATAAATAATACTTATGTTAGGAAATTATTTTATTCATATTTTTTTTGAAAAATACTAAGGAATGAAACTTTCTCCTAAAAAGTTATAAAAATCTTCAAACTAAGTTTATTTATTAATAGGGACAGCGAGTAACTTTATATCAGGAAAGGAAGATTTAATCTGCCATGGATCTTCACACTTTATTTTAGAAAGCCTATGGATATGATCTAAATCTAAATATCAACTCCTTTTTTGTCACTAATATCCATATATAACTATTTTAACAAGATAATATACCAAATGAGTCCACATTTGGCCCCCTTATATGACAATAGATACCTTATGGTATAATTTTCTATAGAGAGTATAACTTTAGAACCTAAAAGTACTACCTAAATTTCTGGATAGAAAAAATCATTACTAAAACATTATTCTAAATTGTGGTGTAGTTCATTTGATAATAACCTAGTAGTATACTATTATAATAAACCTCCCATAACCTCTTATATTTTCATTATCTTAAACCAACTCTAACTTCCATGTCACGTAACCCACATAATTTCAAAAAGAAAATTTCAATCTAATGTAGTAATAATGGGTGATGAAGTTATTTTTCCCTTAAATCAATTTAAATTATTTCAGGTAGTTTTTATCAAACAATAAGGGTGAATCTTTAATAATTATAGAACACATGGTATTTATATTTTTTGAGAAATATTTAATAAACCTTGGATAAAAAATAACATGCCCTAAGAAGCTTCCATCACCCTTAACATTTTCAAGAGGGGGATATTTTTTATTAACTTCAATATTAGTATTATCAACCCTTAAACTAATCTTAGGAAATTTATAGTTGAGGACTATTACTTTAGTGACCATTACATAGAATTTATCTGACATTAGAACTAATTTAGTCAATAAAAATATCCATAAATCAAATTCTAGATTTCATAAATAGTTCCCAAATGTGCTACTAAAAATGGATAAGTCATCTATGCGGACCTAAATTACCCAATTTTTTATATATTAAAATAAATACATCATACATATTCGGAAGGTTGAAGACACACGATATAATAGAAATGAAATTCACAGGTAAGAAAATGTCCCAATGTATCAGGTGAATTTTGTTTTCTCATGATCATCTAGTGCTATGGGGATTTTATTTTACCCATAATAGTTGGCCATAAAATTGAAAAACTCAATTCCAATAATCCTCTCCAACATTTGATATAATAAATGAATCGAAAATTGATCCTTTGTAGTGGATGAATTGTGATTTCATTATTCTATAAAAACTCTCCATTTGGTTTGTTTTCTTATATGAATATGTTATTTTTTTATTAGTAACTATAGTGAAACATTGGGGTTTAAATAGTCCACACAAACCTAAGAACTGTCATAAATGGGGTATATAATATATTTATCTAGTGCCTTGATTACCTATTCTCTCAGAACATCCTTTATATTTGGTTTTGGTATTGTATGATCCCAAAACATTTATGGGGTTTTCCTGGGCATGATTATAGGTAATTTTTATTTTTTACATAAGTACCTTTGGTGGGATTTATTTCTTGGGGTGTGTTTGGGTGATGTTTAAGAAAATATTGGAGAAAAGAGGTTGTGCATGGTTGGAACATGTTTTGTACATACCATGCAACAGACTAAGAGAAACTATGCGCTCTTTGGTCTTTTGAGGTAGTTGCATCAATATATTTAAAACATGGTTTGAGAGGCTATGTGAGGTATCAATGTGGTGTTCCCCTTAATGTAGTTTCTAATGCATGGTTAAAGCATGATTTTTTTAACTATGCCACTAAAATATGCATGAGCTGATGATGAGATCCTAAAATTGTGGATATCACTCGTTTTCAACATTTAATGACCCGTTTCACCACTTATATGGTCCTAACATAGGATTTTAATGTCTAAAGGTTAAATAAAGGTTCTCCCATAGACCCGGTGGGATTCCATGGCCTTACAAACAACAGTTTTTGAGATTGAAAACCCAAATTAATGATATTATCTTCTCCCGGTAAGCGGACTTCATCCTGATGCTTCCCCCATTCATTCTTCTATCTATCCTTGATATTTTCATGGAATACATCCTCTATTTACATGGATAAAAACCTATTTGGTGATATCTATATCTAGTATTTTTATCTATATCTATATTTATGATATTTTTATGTCTTTTAACATGAATTTTGTTTAGGGTTTAGATCTACAACTTTTATCTACATAGTAGTGCTACTCGGATATGGGTATTTCAGTTAACAAAACATCCATCAATGAATCGAGGTAGGTGGTCTAAATATAATTCCCATAATTGTGGATTTGAAATTTATTTTATTTTTTTTGAATTTCTAGAATCCTTTTGCAATTTTCTTGCTTGAAATGTGTTTATTAGATTGGCCAATTTATTTATCAAATCTTTGTTGAATTAGGTGATTAAATGGGTGATTATTCATTGAGACATAGTGGATTCCCTATATGTTAATTAATTTAGGGAATTGATTATAAGTGATAGGGTATTGAAATATATATAATTAATCATGATATTAATTATGAGATTTTTAAATGGCTTGGTTGAGATAATTAATTGTTGATTAATTATGTTCCTTTGATCATATGATCTAAATAATTAATTATGGGATTAATTATGGAATGTTGAGTCTAGAATGATATAGTTAATTCAGGAAAATTAATAATGTAATATTAATTGGGATTTAGATTAATTAATTGATGAATTAAATAATTATTTGAAGCACTTAGTTAATTGTTGAGTTAACTAATAAAATAAATGTGTTTAACTAATTATTTAGTTAATAACGATATTGGGTTGGATAATTAAATGGTAAATTAATATTTTGGTAAATAATGTGGAAATTTGCATTATATATTGAGAAGTACAAATGGTAACATGGTCACCATACTAATTAGTAAATAGAATGGTAACATGGCCATTATAAAATGAGAAGTATACATGGTAACATGGTCATTATACTTACTAGTAAATAGAATTGGAACATGGCCATTATATTTAGGAGTAAGAATGGTAACATGGTCTTATTACTTGCACTTTTGATACTGGTAGCTTTGGAAAATAAGATTATAAATTTGAAATTAAATAAATGAAATTATGGTACTCCATGTTATGGCCTCACACGAGAATATTCAAACTCAACCACGAGTCAAATCAGTTAATGAGATAACATATCACCTTGAATACTTTGATATTAAGAAATAAGTAGGTAGTAAGACATGGAACTACCTATGGAACTCTTTGGTATTCGGTATGAGATAATGTTACTATTGAGGTACAGGTATCCTTGGGAACCCTGGAGTCAATGTAGCTAGATAAGAATAAATGAAAATGTTAAAAACTATTTATTATTGCATTGTACTATTTTAATTTTAGAAATGAATACACTATATATCTACTAGACATGTGTTATAAACAGTTGGTGGTGGCCTATAGAGTTGTACTCACACTCTATTGGGGCTACCTGATCGGTATCTGAATATATTATATTGTTGTAGGACTGTATAAGGTAAAAGGCCCTAGGATAGGTGGATAATATGGGATGAAGGTTGGAAGAGGGAACCAAAAATGGTTTAGGACATGATTGTGGAGTCATATAGTCTTTATATTAAGTTTAATATTTGACACTTGACACTTATAATGACATAACATGTTTTCCCTTTCAGTTGAGTATTGATTTCCTATTTGATTATCCTGTGACATAAGTATTTTTATGGTTATATATATGCTTCTAATTTTATTTATTTATTTACACCAGCATTGTTCTCTAAAAATGAGGGTATGGTCTCACCATAAATGACTTAATAGACCCACGTTTCTAGTCTCCAACCTCTAGCATATGGGACAGATCGATATGGGACCTAAGACATGTGTTCTGCTTTATAGAGAGTTTTCCTCCACAATGCTTGTTGAGGGGATGACCAAAGGGAATTACCAAGAATGTTTTTCTTATTTGGTAATGTGAGGTACTGATCATTCATGTTGAGGATAAACGAGATATGTTTTAGGATAAATTTACATGATTCATGCAATTCATTGTAAGAGTCCTAGGACGGGTTGTGAAAAGTATATTTGGATTGTCAAGTGGATTTTAGTTGTAGAACCCTCCAAATTTTACCAGAGAGGGTGGAACTGAGGGAGTTGAATTCTTGGTTGTGTCCATAGAGACAATACTTTGGAGACTCTAGATTAGGGGAGGGTTAAGTTGGCTGCTTACATGCTATGAGGATTAGAAAATCACTAGTGGGACATTCAGTGAGTGAACTGGATAAACTAACAATATATTATGGATGGTATTCTTGGAACACTTTTATATAGAGATGGTGACATAAGAAAAAGCTACTTAGTTCATGAATATAACACAAGGGATTATGTTCGCAAAAAACTTTGATGGACATTACGCAGATCTACAACACTTTTCTTCAACTTTAGCAGGAGATGAGGTAACTACGTAGAATCAATTTTAGGATAGAATTAAGTGTGAGATTAATTCATAGGAGAATATTTTTAGTCTAAAGAAGTTTAAGAAAGTATATTATTAGGCTCTCATAGTTGAGGGGAACCCGAGGGACACTTCTAGTGTTGGATAGTTATTTGTGACTGGATTATTAAGAGGTATGACTTTTGAGAGTAGAAAGCACTGTTATGAAAGATTTAGCCAAAGAAGTGAGATGTAGTCTATGCACGAAGTAGGTTTGGTTGGACATGAACTTACTAGGGTGATATTCCATCATTTTTTTGTCTGATTAACTATATTTGACATTGTTCCCAACCACCAATATAGTGTCAATATTTCTACAATATGAGACACCTATAAAAATTATATTGGTTGTAGAAAAGACTTGTACTAAAAGAACATCCGACCAGAGTAAGAATATGGGAAGAGGATCTTCGACACTATACTAGGATGGAAGTTGGATTTATGCTAGCCAATGTGGTATAAGTAGTGGACATGATAGTTTTGGGTAGAAGTGCCTGCATCAGTAGTGTGCTACTACTTAGGGGATTTAGACAACATCATAGGGAATATGAGCAGCACTGTTACATTTAGTACAAATTAAACTTGTGCATAGTGAGGATAGACCATCAAAAGTGAGAGGTACTATTATTTTTTCTTCTACTTTAGCTAGTTCCTTTTTAGATACTGGTGCCTATCATTCCATTATATCTTCAAAACCTGTTAATGGTTTGATCCTGAGTGTGGAGTTTGTGAGCGAGAAAAAGAATATAAATACACCATTGGTAGTGTGGTGTAGAGATATATATCTATGAAAGGTATGATCACTATATATTAGGGAATATCATTTCTTATGGGATATATATGTTTTTTATATGATAGACATCGACCTAACTATAGATATAGACTAGCTAGTTACATACTGATCCCACATCAACTTTTATTGTAGGAGGGTTAAATTTACATATCCAAAGGCTGAAAAATATATTCATCAAGGAGAGTGGGATATATAGGAAGGAAGAGTAGAGAAAATTAATTAGAAATTAAGAGAGCTCACAACCCATGTTTCTTTTATTTTGATGGATGAGAGTGGTGTTAGGCATGATGTCCTTCCACCAGTAGTGGAACTATTTCAAGATGTTTTTCCAAAAGACTTATTAGGGACACCACCTGAGTGAGATGAATATTTCACTATTAATTTCATATTGGGGGATGATACGATATCAATTCAACTATATAGAATGGAACCAGCTGAGGTTCAGGAGCTTAGGACAATGTTGGAGGAATTATAGGATAAGGGATTTATCCGGGCAAGTACATTTTCTTGGGGATCACATGTTCTGTTCTCAAAGTTGGCTGATGGGAGTTTACTCATATGTGTTGATTACTAGAAGTTGAAAAAAATGATTATGAAGAAATGAAATCCACTTTTCCCTATCAATGATTTTTTGACCAATTGAATGGAGTTTGTGTGTTTTGAAAGATCGATTTGAGATCAGGGTATCATTAGATGAGAGTAAGGACTTTTGATTTACCATGGAAAACATTCATAAGAAGTTATGGACTTTTTGAGTTTTTCATAATGTTGTTTGGGTTGATAAGTGCACCAATAATGTTTATATATTTAATTAATAGGATCAATCATCCGTATTTAGATCAGTTCTTGGTGGTTTTTTTGGAAAACATCTTGGTGTACTTCGAGACTCATGATGATCATTCCAGACATCTTGATATCATCTAGAGTACATTGAGAGAGCATCAGATATATGCCAAGTGATCTAAGTGTCAGTTTTGTATTGACTAGGAACACATCTTGGGGAAAATCATCATAGAGGAAGGTGTGTTAGTGGACCTAGAGAAGGTTCATGCAATGGTTTCATGGGAGCAACCCAAGTATGTTTTCGATATCCAATGATTACTAGGATTAGCTAGATATTACATGAGATTAATCCAATAATATTACTGTTGTAAGTGGCTCTTTCAATCTTGAAAAAAGGGAGTAATGTTTGAATGTTTAGATCATTCTGAGAGTTATTTTAAGGATTGGAAGAATCACTTATCTTTGGAACCAATTTTGAACCTACCAATGTCTGGTGAGGAGTATAGGGTTTATTGTGACAATTCTGGGATCAAAAATGGAATTGTGCTAATGGATGGAGATAGAGTTGTGGTGTATGGGTAATGAATATTGAGGCCTCACAAAGACAATTACCCTAAACATGAACATGAGTTTCCAGTAGTGGTTTATTATCTTAACTATTGGTGACACAAACTTTTGGGAGAAAATTTTACAGTCTATACATATCACAATATCTTAAAGTATATATTTTCACATCATGATTTGAATAATCAGAAGCAGATATGGGTTGAGTATATAAATTATTTTGATTTTGAAATAGAAAATACACCTAGAAAGGGAAACTATGTGGCTAATTACTTGATAAAGAAACGCAGACTCAGATGGTCATGAGTCTAGTGAAGAATGGAATATTTTTTAAGTTGCTGGAAAAAATGCATTTGGTGGATCTAGAAACTCATGAGCAGATGAATCTTGTTTTAGTTACAATAGAGTCTATGATTTTAAGGTGGATCAAGGATATAAATTGTGAGGATCTATAGTTCTTATCCTTGAGGTAAATATTTAAAGGTAGTGAGAAATATTCATAATGGTTAATAGATTAGGATGAGATCACCTATGTGAATAATTGATTTGTGGTTCTTATGAGAATATGAGAGTAGATCATGTGGGAATTTCATGCCCCAAAATGGGTGGTGCATCTAGGTGTGACCAAAATTTATTAATAACTATGAAGATAGTTTTCATGGACATGCATGAAAAGGATATATTTTGGTTTGGGAAAAGATGCTTCACCTACCAGCAGGTGAAGGAGGAGCATCAGTGACTAGGGGGTTTGCTACAGTCATTGCCTATTCTGGAATGGAAGTGGGATGACGTGACCATGGAAATTATGGTGGATATTACAAATAATCATAATAACAATGATGCTGTTTCAGTAATTGTGGATCAATTAAGAAAGCTAGAACATTTCTTACCAATATGGGAAACAATTACAGTAGAACAGTTGGGAGAACTGTATATTTGGGAGATAGTCTGATGGAATAGAGTTCCATGGACTATAGTTTCATATCTCCATTCATGCTTTACTTCATCTTTTGTTAGGGCTTGGAAAAAGTGATTGGAACACATGTATTATTGAGTATTGATTTCCACCCATAGATAGGTGGGTATTCAGATCATACTGTACAGGTTCTTGAGAATATTCTACAGGCATGTGTACTTGAATTCTGTGGATCTTGGGAGAAGCACTTCGATTTAGTAGAGTTAACCTATAATAAAAGTTATCAAGAAACTAAAAATATGTAACCATACTAGGATCTTTATGGTAGTCCATAAATATCACCAATATGCGGGATGGAGGCTAGTGAGTCAGAGTTGTTAGAACGAGTCTCGTGGAAGAGAAATCCAAGCATGTACAGTTGATTCAGAAACAAATGGTTATGGATTGGAGTAGATAGAGGTAGTATGCTAATATATTGAGATGAAACTATAGTTTACAAAGGGTGATCATTTATTTATATGGGTGTTTCCTAGGTTGGGTCATCTTAGGATACAGAGTCATGGAAGGTTGGTGTCCGCACAGTTAGACCATTTGAGATAGTGGAGAAAATTGGGCCGGTGGTGAACCGATTAGATCTTTCAAAGAAATACAGTGCCATAAAGGATGTTTTCCATGTATCATAACTTCATAGATATCTCACCATACCTTATAATGTAATCTATGTGGGTGAGGTTGACCTTTAGATAGATGATTCCTTTGAGGAGCATCTGATACGTGTGTTGGATCATAGTGAGATGGTGTTTTTGGGAAAGAAAGTGTTGATAGTTCATGTGTTATGGAAACATGGATATGGACAAGAGGAAAAATGGGAAATAAAATCAGATTTTAGGTCTTAATAAACCAATATTTTTTCCTCAAAATCATAAAAAGTCTTGGAAGAGCAGCTCAAGGATGAGCTATTATAAGGTGGGGAGATTGTTAGTTCCCAACCTTTTCTGGATTTATCTCGGGAAAAATTACAGGTTTTTTTTTATTTTTACACACGTTCCTTTAATTATAGTTATGTATTGGGGTGTGATTTGGTGAATTTTAAGAAAATTTAGGAGAACAGGGGTTGTTCATGGTTGGCGAACAGGTTGTACAAACCGTGCGACAGCTAAGGAGAAACTGTGTGCTCTCTGGTTTTTTTTAGGTAGTAGATTCAGCATGGTTAAAGCATGTTTTGAGAGGCCATGTGAGGTAAGCATGCAATGTTTCACCTTGAAGTTGTGGATAATGCATGATTAGCACATGGGTTTTCTAACCATGCAACTAAACCATGTGCATGCCAACAGTGAGATCCTATATTTTGGACCTCACTATTTTTCTACTTTTAATGATATGTTTCAACTCATATGCAATATTAATTCAGTATTTTACATTCCCAAGGATAAATAAAGGTTTTCCCATCGACTCGGAGAGATTATAAGGTCTTATGACCACCATTTTTCAAGATCGAAAGCCTAAATTGAAAATCCACTCTTCTCCTGGTAAGTGGATTTCATCCTGATGCTTCCCCAATTTTTTTCTATATTTCCTTCATATTTTCATGGAATATATCCACTTTTACCTTGGATATAAACACATGTGAGGAGATATAGATCTAGGATTTTAGATCTAGATATAGATTTATGAGATCCTAATGTCTTTGATCTTGGTTTTTGTTTAGGGATTTATATCTAGAACATTTATCAACGTCATTGTGCTACTCATATTTTGGGAATTTTTATTGAGAGAACTTTCGTCAATGAATTGAGGCAGGTGTTATAAATCTAACTCTCATAGTCATGTATTTTATATGTATATGTAAATTTGTATAATTTCAAGCATCCTTTAGCAATTTTTTTCTTGAATTGGGTATATTATATTGACCAATTGATTTATCGATGCTTTGTGGAATTAGGTGATTAATTGGGAAATTAGTCAAGAGACTAAGGGTCTTCCCTATTAGATAATTAATTTGGATAAATTATTATAAAATGTATGGGATTTTAATCTATATTATTAATCTAGGGATTAATTATGATATTTTTAAATTACTAAGTTGTGATTAAAATTATTGATTAATTATAGTACTTTAATAATATGATCTAGATAATTAATGGAACACCCCAACTCTAGAAGCTCAGAGGCAGTGAATTATTTTAATACATTAGAATGATTAAAAATAATAAAATCCCAAAGGACTGATCAATTTAGTAGTCTTGAAGAAACTATATACATACTTGGAACTCATTTTAAATTTTTAAAGGAAACAATATATGATACATAAAAAAAGAAAATAAACTGCACCCTTGAAAACTCAATAAATGATCTCTTCTTCTTAACCTAGGGAAATAAAAAACTGAATGGGGTGTGATAAAACACTCAATAAGGGTAAAAAACCAATGGAATATATCATGAACATAAACATTTGTCATGGTGAATAACTAAAATCACATGCCTTTAAAAAAATAAACTTGAACACATTATGGAAGGAATAAGAAATGAATAAATAATTCCATAATAAAACATAATCATGGGTATTCTACTAGACAATTTACCACATGAACCATCAATAATATTTTCATAATGAGGGAATTCATAATGCAGGACGTCATAACCATATCATTAATGCCTCGTGCCAAGACCATAAATAATAATATTTTCAAGACCTTGTGCAAAGACCGTAGTTTTTCTAATGAGACCTACCGATGCCTCGAGGGGCTATAGAGGGCTCCACCCAAAACTTACTAAGTTCAATTCATTCCTCATATAAACTAAGATAAGACAAACAATATACAAATTCATATTGAAACTAACATATGAAATGTAAATATCTTTCCCCAAACATTAATCATAAACACTAACCATTTAGAGAAAATTGGTGAATGGTTTTAAGATAGCACATCCATAGTCAAACTAATCATAAACCATTCAAATAAATATGGTAGATGATATCATAAGATATAAACCTCAATGATGTACAATATTCAACAAATGAATTTGACATAGATGACGATACTTTTAAATTATACCCCTGAAAAATCCTTGAGTAAATAGTCTTTAAACATTCCAAAGTGTCCTATACCACTGTGAAACATTCAAATAATAATTCCTTAGAATATCATGAGAGTAAGGAGAATATTTAAACGATATAACAAAGGGAATTACATACACCACAAGAAACAAATAATTGGTGAATAAGGCATATATCTCATAAAAGTTAATGTGAGACCAGAAAAATACTTTTTACTTTTGAAAGAGTAGTCCTTTTGGAATATCATTTTCATTTGTCATAAATCTGGTTTTAAATATGTATATCCTATAAAATAAAATGTATGGTAAATGAAATTATATTTTAGTCTTAAATAAAGTCATATTATGGTAAAATAATTTAAAGAGTTTTTAAAGAATCTTTAGAAATAAAATATTTTGGTGCGGTTTAAGGAAAATATTAAAGGATTTTAAAGTGAAAAGGCATGTTGCTTTCATAGAACTAGTTATAAACAAAAAATATATTTTTCAATTTAAAATTTTTAATTTTATAAAGATAAATATGGATTAAAACATATTATATATTGAAATTTAAAATAGATTTAAATCCATGAATTTCCTTGAATCGAGCTTGTATTTCAGGAAGAATTTTTTTAAAGATACTTTTAAAGCACATAACTCCCCATAAATGAACGTAGGATTATGGTAGGTAAAAATATATAGAAAATCAACACATAATTTGTGATTAGTAAATAATAATAGATAATAATTCCATTGAGGTGAGTAAAAAATAATAGAAACCCGGATGAAAATAGAGGTTCCGGTATAATATACTTAAAACTTTGTAATCAATTTGAATTGTATGCCACAAAATTAATAATTTTAAATGATAAATTTATTATCATGAAAGTTAATATATTCATGATGCAAAACATCAATGGTAAGTATACATAATTCATACACAAGTAGAATTAGTGAATATGGAATATCTCATAAAAATGGGAGTGAGATGAAGAAACATCTTACCTTAAGTCTGAATGTGTTCAACTCTTGAATTTATGGTCCTAGAATATGAAACTAGACTTATTAATAACTTATTTCAGAAAATATTAGACATTTATTTAGTTTATCATAATTCTGTTTAGTTCATTTACTCCCTTATTGATAATTTATTCTATTGAATTTTGTCATTCTAGAGTGTTCATTTTCTTTATTTTCATAATCGGTTCACTTGTTCTTAAGTAATGGAGTTCATGTGGAATATATGTAAATATACATAATTGGAATTACGTATTATTTATGAACATAAATATGTGTTAATGTTAATTTCTATCATTTTTTTAAATGTAAAAGTATGAATCATTACATGAAATATTTATGACATTCACTTAGATTATTTTAGCGGTATTTTGATTATTAGGAAGTAGTTTGGTCATACGATTTAATAATATGTATGTATGTGGGTTACTGAATATTAATTAGGTTATAATAAATATATTATAGCATGTTTAAACTATAAAAATGGTTTCATTACCAGTAATTAAGTATAAATTAGAAAATGAAACTTCGTCGTCAATGAAGGTTATAAAGTGGAACATGAAGAACGTTGATTTTGTTTATAAAATAAAAGGAAAAGAGTAAGAATATTGATGATGGTTCTTCCATTAACGTGATATAATTATATTATATATATGATATTGTATATATCATGGTCATTTTGATAGTGGAGGTGAGGATAGTACAACAAAAGAAGATAAATAGAAATGAAACTAAATGAAAAAGAAAGGTGCTTACCTCTTGAAATAACCTCTTTCAGAACCTCCTTAAGGGAAGGCGTTTGGTCATTTGGAAATAAAAAGAGCTTATTGAATGTGGGGAGTGACTAGGTAAGGGTCATTTTGCCTAATTTTGAGGATCTTAATGTCTTTTAGGAGTGAAGAGAAGAGGGATTGAGGGTGGTTTTATAGTTGACGAGAGGAGGATTTTCATAATTGTTTAATCGTTAGTTAATTAATTTCCTTAAAGACTAGAAATAGTGATAATTACATGACCAAGAATAGTAATAAATGAATGTGAGTTAGAACCAAGTGGGATTATAGAACTTGTGATGACATAAATTGTGCATTTAACTGATAATTTGTATATACAGTATTTTTCCGTATTTCACTTTTCATAAAAAAATTGAGTATTTTAGAAAAACACCAAAAATTCCCCCTAACCATTTATTGATGTTTATAATTCAAAAATAAAATCAATTTTTCAAAAATATTTTTTTAAATACTTTTAATCTAATTTTTAAATAAAATCACAATTTATTTCAAAAAACTCTTTAAAACTATGACTTGTTTTATAAGACCATGAGAAATTAATCTAAATCTTGTAAAATTATCTTATAATAATTATAAAAAAAAGTAACAAATTTTATTACTTTTTATCAAAATAAATTTCCATTTTAAATAATTAAATTAATCAGAATATTGTAATTCAAATATTTTTGTCGTACAAAAATTCCAATACTTATACTATGATAGTTTATTTCACTTATAAGATGTCTAAATTGTATTTATATATTCATGGGTGAAGTTTATATTTTATTATATGATTTAATATTCATTAATATTCATAAGGGTATGTCACTATTCATAATAGTATGTTACTATTCACCAAAAATTATGTTTGTCTTATCAGAATCTAAATATCTTACTGAATGCATCCGTGTATGTAATTTTTTCAAAATTCAAATCACAAAGGTGGAAAAGTTAAGATTACTTGACTATGTTATAAAAAAGTGTTATTTTTTAGAGACATATTGTTTCACGAATTTTATAATAAATCTATTTGTAAATTTTTGGGGTGTTACATTATCCCCTCCTTAAAAAAATTTCATCCTTGATATTTGAAATTGAACCTCAAAAGTTAATGGTTGATACTTGAAAATTACCTTGTGGGAAAACCACATCAAGAATATAATTAAAAGATTTTATTAATTAGAGGAAAGGAAAAAGAATCAGTTACTACAAAACAACACATTCTAATTAGAAAACATGGTCATGGAAGAATAACCAAACCATTATGTAGCGACATTAAACTCTAAACTCATACAATGATCAACTTAAACCATTTTGTAAATCGTTAAAAATTCCGAAATATAATGATTCAACACATTATGATGAAGGCCTCTAAATTTTGAAGATTAAATATCATTAACCATTAATCAATAGGAAAAAACTCAAAATTTCACATTCGAAACATGTGAATAATATCATCATGTATCCTCTTGAAATATGGTAATAACTTGAATTACCATAAAAACCATATTGGAAACATGCATTCCAAGATATTACTTAAGTAAGACACATGTTATTTGATATACTCCATAAATCCAAAAGTGCTATAAAATCCATTGATGATAGGATAGAACACTTCTTAGCAAGTGAATAATCGGTTCCAAGGTAGTCTGCACTTAACCGAATAAATCATTTCTTCATCATTATCTCAACAAGAGATATATATTAAGGATTTTCTCTCCCTTAGTCATGTTTTTTCTATGAGGTTTAACAAACTACTGAATCACTTTTCCTTTGTATCATTCACTATATGAGCTCAAATCCCTAATGAAATAGTATTGTAGTACAATCCTTATGTATTTCATAATTCTTACAAAGAGTACATTACAAAAGAAATATTCAAATGACATGATTCTTGACTAGGAATATTAATCATTCTACTTCATCTATGATATCATCATAACTTGATAATTATCCAAAATCATCATTTTGGGTATATTCCTTTGACACTTGGGACATTGATTCACATAGTGTCCCATCTCCTTGCATTTGAAGCATTGAATATGGAAATTCTTTCCTTGTCATGCAATTATGAGCATGGTGGGATTTTTTTCACACTTGAAGAAAACTCATTTTCCTCTCAAGCATATACCAAGGAGTTTCATTCCACAATTATCACATGTGGTAAAACATCTTTCTTTTATTCCCTTTATCCATGTGTTTCCCTATCATACTATTCTTATTTTGCTTCCCTTCAAAGCCATAGGACTTAGAGAAGCCTTTACATACCTTATCAATACATGATACTATTTTCTTCATTTGATGGGGATACTTGGGAGACAATATTATTTTGAAATTATAGATTAAGACCATCACGGACATGATGCTTCTCACTCTTTGCATCTCTTACAATAGTGAAGTTCTTATTTCTTCTGATAAATTCCATTTCTAATCAATTCCATATTATATAGTATCTGGTAACATTATAAACTCTATAAGACTCTAAAAATTGTATAACATAGAGTATATATTTATGCATCGTAAATACTAGAACTATATACTTTGGTTACATTGGAGGCATAAATCCTTCATATTGGTGGGTAATTAAATTTTTCATTGTCCTAAGCATATCCCTCAGGAGTGTCAAAACTAAGAGTTAAAAAAGACACGTTGTCGTGTAACAGGATACCCCAGGTCAAGCCCAAAACTCATTGTTGGAGTTTTTACTCCTAGGTACATTTTTTCCAGATCCACCTCTACCTGTTTGTATTTAAACAAAGATGTATTTTCTAGAAACATCCACATAATATATTCTTTACCTGGATTCTAGGACGTTTTTGTATGTTTTTACTTAAATAATACCTTAGGGCTTTGTTCCCTTATCTATATTTTATAATATAGTTTCCAAGTTTGCTACTAAACTTATTTTGATATAAACTGTAACACCCCGACTCCAGAAGCTTGGAGCTAGTGAATTATTTTAATACATTAGCTTGATTACAAGGAATCATATCCCAAAGGTCTGACCAATTTAGTAGTCTTGAAGAAACTAGATACATACATGGAACCTATTTTACATATTAAAGGAAATAAAATATAATACATAACAAAATCTAATAAACTGCATCATGGAAAACTCAATAAATGATCTATGCTTCTTATCCTGGGGAAGTAAAATAATGAATGGGGTAATCTCATACAGAAAGTAAGGGTAATCAAAACAACTTAATATATCATAAACATAAACATTATGCATAGTGAATAACTAAAAACACATGCCCTTAAAAAAATAAACTTGAACACATTATGGATGGAATAAGAGATAAATAAATAATTCCATAATAAAACATAATCATGGGTATTCTACTAAATGAATTACCAAATGAACCATCAATACTATTTTCATTATAATGTAATGCATAATTCTGGACATCATAACCATACCTCCAAGGCCTCATTCCAAGACCATAAATAATCATTTTGTCAAGTCCTTGTTCCTAGTTCGTAGTTCATCTTATGAGACCTACTGATGAACTAAGGGGATATAGAGGGACCCAAACAACACTTAATAAGTCTAATTAATTCCTTAAATGAATGGTAAAAAACATAAACAACATACACAATCATATTTAAACTAACATATGAAATTTAAATAACTTTCCCTGAATATTAAGCATAAACACTAACCACTCGGAGGAAATTAGTAAATGGTATTAAGATAGCACATCCACATTAAAACTAATCATAAACCATTCAAATAAATATGGTAGATGATATCATAAGATACAAACTTCAATGAAGTTCAATATTCAATAATGGATATTGACATAGATGAAGATACTTTTAAATGAGACCCTTAAAAAATCCTTGAGGAAATAATCCTTAAACATTCCAAAGTGTCCCATATAACCTTGAAACATTCAAATCACAGTTCCTTATAATATCAAGAGAATAAGGAGACTTTTTATATGATATAAAAAAGGTATTTATATACACCACAAGAATGAAATAAGTAGTGAATAAGTCATATATCTCAAAAAAGTTAATGTGAGATGAGAAAAATCCTTTTTTACTTTTGAAAATAGAGTTCTTTTGGAAAATAATTTGTATTTGTCAAAAATCTGGTTTTAAATTTGTATAACCCATAAAATAAAATTTAATGTCATTGAAATTATATTTGAGGCTTAAATAAAGTCTTATTATAGTAAAATCATTTAAAATGTGTTTTTAAAGAAGCTTTAGAAATAAAACATTTTGGTGCGATTTAAGGAAAATATTTAAGGATTTTAAAGTAAAAAAGGAATGTTTTCTTTCATATAACAAGAAATGGACCAAATATATATTTCTAACTTTAAAATTTGGGATTTTAGAAATATAAATATGTCTTAAAACAGATTATATATTGAACTTCAAAATAAGAAAAAATCCGAGAGGTTCCTTGAATCGAGCTTCTATTTCAGAATTTTTTTAAAGATCCTTTTAAAACATATAACTCTCCATAAATGAAAGTAGGATTCTGGTTGGTAGAAATATATATAACTCTCACAAATAATTTATGATGAGTACATAAGAATAAATAAGAATACCATTGAGGTGAGTAAAGAATACGATCATCCCGAATGAAAATGGAGGTTCTAGTATAATATACTTAAAACATTGTAATCAATTGAATCATATGCCACAAATGAATAATCATAAATGAAAAATTTATTTTCATAAAAATAAATAGATTCATAATTTGAAAAATCAATGGTAATTATACATACAACATACACAAGTAGTAGTAGTGAATATGGAATATCTAATAAAAATGGGAGTGAGATGAAGAAACCCCTTATGGTAAGTCTGAATGTGTTCCGCTCTGGAAGTTATAGTCATAGAATATGAAAATATACTTATTAATAACTTATTTCAGAAACTATTTTACATGTATTTAGTTTATCATAATTCTTTTTAGTTCATTTATTCCCTTATTGATAATTTATTATATAGAATTTCATTGTTCTAGAGTATTTATTTTCATTATTTTCATAATCGGTTCACTTGTTCTTAAGTAGTGGAATTCATGTGGAATGGATGTAAAACTCCATAATTGAAATTAAATATAATGTATGAACATAAATAAGTGTTAATGGTCATTTCTATAATTGGTTACATGAAAATAGGATGAATAATTAGATGAAATATTTATGGCATTCACTTAGATTATTTTAGCAGTATTTTGATTATTAGGAACTAGTTTGTTAATAAAATTTAATAATATATACATATATGGGTTAATGAATATTAATTATGTTATAATACCTATATTATAGTATTTTTCAACCATAAAAATGGTTTCATGACCAGTAATGATGGATAAATTTGAGAACGAAACTTCGTCATCCACAAAGTTTATAAATTGGAACCTCATGAACGTTGATTTTGTTTATAAAATAAAAGTTAGTGAGTAAGAATATTGATGATGGTTATTATATTCACATGATATAATTTATATATATAGGTGATACTGGAACTATCATGGTAATTTTGATAGAGGAGGTGGGGATAGGATAACATAAGAAGATAAAATGAAATGAATCTAAATGAAAAAGAAAGGTGCATTACCTCTTCAAATAACCTCTTTGAGAACCTCCTCAAGGGAAGGGGTTTTTGTCTTTTGGAATGAACAAGAGCTTATTTTATATGGGTAGTGATTAAGGAAGGGTAATTGTGAAGAATTTTCAGGAGCTTCAAGACTTAGAGGAGTGAAGAGATGAGGGATTGATTGGGGTTTTATAGTGGAGGAGAGGAGGGTTTTCATAATTTTTTAATAATTAGTTTATTAATTTCCATCTAGACCAAAAATAGTGATGAATAAATGACTAATAATTGTAATAAATGAATTTGAGTTCAAAACTAGTGTTCTTCCATCACTTACGATGAAATAAATAGTGCATTTAATTGATAATTTGTATATACGGTATTTTACCGTATTTCCCTATTCATAAAAAAATTGAGTATTTTAGAAAAATACAAAACATTTACCCCAAGAATTTTTAAATGTTTAGAAATAAATAATGTAATCCATTTTTAAAAAATAATTTTCTAAATATTTTTAAATTTATTTTAAAATAAAATCAAAATTTATTTTAAAAAAAACACTTTAAAACCATAACTCGTTTTATAAGACCTTGATAAATTAATCAAGGTCATCTAAAATTTTCTTCTAATTATAAGAATATAAAGTATCAATTTTTTATTACATTTTATGAAAATAAATTTCCATTTTAAATTATAAAATTAATCATAAAATTTTAATTTAAATATTTATGTCATACAAAAATACCAATACTTATTCTATGATCAATTTTCACTTTTAAGATATCTAAATTGTATTTATACAATCATGGGTGAAGTTTATATTTTTTATATGATTTACTATTCTGTACTATTAATAAGGGCATGTCAATATTCACCAAAAATTATGTTGGTCTTATGAGACTCTAAATATCTTACTAACTGCAACTGTGTATGTCAGTTTTTCAAAATTCAAATCACAGAGGTGAAAAAATTATGTTTACTGACTAGGTTATAAAAAAGTGGTGTTTTGTAGAGGCTTAGTGTTTCAGTCATTCTATAATAAATCTATTTGTAAATTCTTGTGGTGTTACAATTAATTGTGGGTTTAATAATGGAATGTTTAGATTAGAATGATATAATTAATTTTTGAAAATTAATAATGGAATATGAATTGTGATATTGACTAATTAATTGATGTAGTAATTAATTATTTAAAGAATTAAGTTAATTTTTGAGTTAACTAATGGAATATATTTGTTTAAAAAATTGTTTAATTAGTAATGGGATTGGGGTGGATAATTAACAGGTAAATAAATTATGTAATATATAATGGGAACGTGGTAAATATAAATTGATAAGTACAAATGGTAACATGTTCCTCATTCTTATGAGTAAAGAGAATGGGAACATGGTCATTCTAAATTGATAATTCTACATGGTAACATGGTAATTATACTTATGAGTAAAGAGAATGGGATCATGGTCATTCTACTAAGGTGTAATCATGGTAACATGGTCATCTTACTTATGTTTGTGATATTGGTAACTTTGGAAATGTGGATTATAAATGTGAAATTAAATAATGAAAATAATGGAACTTTGAGTTATGGGATCATATGGGAATATTCATACTCTTGCATGAGTCGAATCAGGTACTAAGATATCATATCACCTTGAATACCTTAAGCTTCATCAAGAAGCATGTATTAAGATATGATATTAACTTGGGAACACTTCGAGCTCCAGTATGAGATGATTTTAGTATAGAGGTATGGGTATCCATGGGAAATCTAGAGTTAATGTAGTTTGATAAGAATAAATTAAGATTCACTAAACTAATCATTATTGCACTGTACTTATTTTCATATATAATTTCAGGTATTATCTCTTGACTGGACTTGTTCCTGACACCATTGGTGGTGTCCGACTGAGCTTTACTCACATAATCTTTGGGATGCTTGACCGGTACTCGAATAGATTATATTGTTGCTGGAATGGATAAGGGAGATGGCCCTGGTATAGGTGGATAATTTGGGATGGATCCTGGAGGATTAAACCTTACATGGTTTGGGACCCCCTTGGGGATTTATAGTGTCTTTATTTTTAATTTCATATTAGAAAATTGACACTTATAATTGTATATCATGTTTTTTTCTGTTGAGTATTGTTTTCCTATTTGATTATCATGTGGCATGAGTATTTCTCTTATTATATATATGTTTCCACTATTGTTTATTTATTTTAGCAGGTGTTTTACTCTGATAAAGGAGGGTATAGTCTCCCCATGAATGACTTACCAGACCCTCGCTTCTAGTTGGTAAGATCTATCATATGGGTAGGCGTGCTTGAGGTAATGTGGTGAACTAGGTTGAGGCATCGTTGTGTGCTACCCAAGTTGGGATTTTACAGTTATCCTTTGACATTCTACTATTGGTTTTTTTTATTTCCATAAGAATCTTATGCATACATATTAAAGGGATAACCCCTTTTATATCATCTATGGATGACCATATTTTATTTTTAAATTTCATTAGAACACCCAAAATAATTTCCTCTATATTTTCTTTTATTTGAGGAGAAATAATTACCCATATTGTTGAATTCTCATTAATAAATTAGCATTTAGCTGTGTTGGGAGCAGTTTTAACTCGAAATTGGGTGATACTTTAGTTTAAGGAAGCCTCATGGGTTGGGGAAGACCAAGATATTCAATATGATTCTTATAAGGAGTCTAAAAATTGATTTTTTAATTTTATAACATCTTTTCCAAATTATTCACTTCTATACAAAGTGGGAAGATCCCTATCAAGAGTTTCTAGATCATAAATTTGTATGTTTTTTAAATCAAAATCATTAATTTGTTTTATCAAAATTTCCTCTCCATTATCAAAATTTTCAGAAGTGTTTTTAGTATTATAGTTATCCTAATTTCTATCAAAATGTATTTATGTTCAAAAACATAAGATTCATATTTAACTTCACTCTTGAAGGAAAAAATAGGATTGTAGTCCAATTTTAGAAAATTATCATGATTCTCACCAATAGAATTTTCAATAGTGTGTGAAATGTTTTTCTTTCAACTTCCTAGTAATTTTTTTACTAAAGGTTGTTTTGATGATTATTTTAAACAAATGAGTGTGTTTTCATCTTCTATGGACTCCACCATAATGCTATTTTCACCAAAAGTTGTTTTCTTAATTTTTTTAAAACATTGAACCATTTCTATTACTCACAAAAACTAATGATTAATTATCCCATAAATACTTCTATGAACACTTCACCAGTGACCAAGAATGTCAAACCCCTACTGATAGGAACCTCCAGATCACAATCCTTTTCTAAAACAATAAATTCAGTTTGTTGAAACATTTTTCCAACTATAATAAGTAGATCAATTACCCTTCTTATAAGATGATTGAATGAATAGTTTTCCAACAATATAGTGAAAGTTGTGGGTTGAAGGTCACCCAATCAAAATTTTAGAAATAGTGATAAGGTATATTATTAATACTATCACCTAGATTATATATACAATTATGTTTATAACTATTCTTTATGGCAACGGGAATGAAAAATATACTAGGGTCATTATGTTTTTCATAAATTTTCTTTTTAAGAAAAACACTAACTCTTCATTGAGGTCATATAAAGTATATTATTCTCGTGTTTTTTTGAACCAATTTTTGATAGATTTTATTTATGAAGGAATTTGAATCAAGTCGCGAATGAATTGAATATTCAATTGTTTGTTGGTTAAAAGCACCAGGAAAAATAGAATTTCACCCATGTCATTACTCTTCAGTTTTACTTTTTTAGATAATGTAATGGGTGGGGAATATATCCTATGAATAGAAGTCATATACCCTATTTATTCAATAATTTCCCCCTTTCCTTTATTCTTTTTAGGTTTAGTAAATTTTTCAACCTTAAAGACTTTTATCATCATATCCAAATTGTGTAAACTACATATTTTAACTTCTAGACTCAATCAATATTTAGTTTGGGATCTCTTAAAGTATTTTCTAGATTATGTTTGAGTATTTATTTAACTTCTTATAAAAAATTACATTAAATTTTATCTAGGGTTTATTTCACTAGAGATACGAAGTTTTCCCCTATCCCAGGATGTCATGTGTAAAGCCAAAGAATTTACCAGGATTTTTTTTAAATACACGGGTATTATACGAGTCCGTAGTTTCTGAAGGCGCTTGGTTCTGAGGCCCGGTGTGCTTGGAATCAATTTCTAAAGTTTTGTTCAGGTACGTTCAGTAAACGTACGAGCGGGACTTTGTAACTTTTGAACTGATGCTCATAATTGAAATCCGAGGGCACCGTTGATCTCGCAGCATTGATGATTTCTTAGTGAGACCTTCACTGCAGTTGTGTTCTAACGATAATGGAAGTTAATTTTTGGGGTTTCTAAATAAAAATAAATAAAAATAAGTGTAACTTATTTTTTTTGGTGGTTAAAACCTCCAAGTGGAGGTTAGAGGTAGGGCCCACCACACCCTAACCTCCCTTGGGAGGATGTTATTATGTGGGGCCCACCTAATCCCTTTAACTCTTCTAACCCCCCTTTAAACCCTTATAACTCCCCATAAATGGGGGAACTCTTGAACTTTCATATAATGGTACCAATTCACCTAAAAAAATTAATTAATGGCTTCAATGAATTAATTTTTGAAATCTTTTGAATTCATGCCAACAAAAAAATAATAGAAAAGATATTATTTTATTTTGGGTTAGAAACTCTTTCTTTTGGTGGAGCCTTGGAGAAACTTGGGAGAACTTCATTCTTCCCATGAAGAACACGAAGAACGTCTCTTTCGCCATCGAAGAGAGACATACACCATCTTCTTCCTTCTTCAACAGGGCAAGAAAGGGAAGCCCCGCCACCCATGAAGTATGCCGATGATGTCATATCAACTCGACTTCTCCAAGCTCTTCCTCCTCTGACATTGACAGAATGACATTCACCTTCCGTGACTCCATCAAACGATCACTAAACTCGAGGTAGGGGGATTTGAGTTGTTTTAAGTATGAGTTTTATTTCCAATCTTTGTCATTCAAACGATGGTTGAGATATTTTGTTTGTTATCAATGTAACGAGGAGGGATCGGACTGCACGAACATGGCCCGAACCTCCCCATTTGTTTTATTACGTTTGTTGGCGACGGCAGCGGCGCAATGGCGCCGCCGGAAGGAAGAACCACGGTGGAGCAACACGACTGGAAATGAGCTGGCTGTGAGAAGAACCGGTGGCGCAAGGGCCACCGGGTCATCGGAGGAGCGCGACGCCGTTGCGCCATGCGGAGGATCAGGCCACAACCAAGTGGGCCACGGTGGTGCCGGAGGGGCGCGGTGCCGTCACATCGCGCTGGAGGAATAAGTCGTGGCCACAAAGTCCACGAAGGTCGGACAAGATGGGCGCGACACCATCGCGCCGTGCTGGAGAGAACTGCGGCCAAAGGCTGCGGCAGACTGAGGAGGGCAGCCGGCTGAGCCGGCTGGCGGCGGGTGCAGGCAGGACCCTTTGGGTCCCCCGGATTAACAAACTGGTGCCTAGCGCTGGTTCCTTCGGAAGTTGGGGGGGGGGGGGATGCCCCCCATGGCCTGGCCAGCCTAGCCACACGGGGTGGCCTTCTGGGCCCCTCGAGCTGGCTAGCTGGGCTAGGCCGCCCATGCGGGACGGGCTGGGCCACCCCATCAGGTCGGGTCAGACCCGTAGACTGGGTTAGACTCGCAGACTAGGTCAGACCCCTGTCTGGACCCGTTTAACCTGAAATCACATTTTCACCCATATCTTGGGCTATGGGTGTTCGATCGATGAACCTTCTACGATGACGAAAATTTTAGAGCAAGCCAGTTCTTTTGGCATACCCAACTTGAGGTTTGGATTTAGTTGGGGTATAGCCGGGTTGGTTTGAACCTAAAAACCAACCGAGCCCCTGGAACATAAATGTCAATAACTCACAGACCGGGCGATCGATTAACTCGTCGTATGCCGCGTTTGGTTCCTTATGATGATACAAAACTACAGGATACATAAATGTGAGACTTTGTTATAGTTGATATATCGATACTTTGATCGAGGAGAAGACCCTCCCGTAATAGAGCGTGCTTTGTGCTGGAACCCTATGGATGGCTGTGACTGAGATGATAGGATCCTACGTGGACCTACTACTGTACAAGGATCCTCCATGGGTTCAACAATGATTACTTCTGTACCGGGATCCTCCATGGGTTTGAAAACAATGACTTATGTACCAGGATCCTCTATGGGTTTGACAATGATCACTTCTGTACTGGGATCCTTCGTGGGTTCGACAGCGCTGATACTGTTCTAGGATCCTACGTGGGTTCGACAGAGGATATGATTTAGTGGCTGCATCTAATCATCTCTACCCATATACATGAGTTGTATACCTATTTGAGCTGAGTCTTGTCTTTCTGTTATTATCATTGAGATGATTGACTTTACTTCCATTGTGGAGTGGGTTGTACTTGGGCTCGAGTGTTGGAGCCGGACTGTGATTTGTAACTTAGGTATATGTATGGGAATATGCCTAAGTAGGGATGTTTGATACTTCGTGATTGTATCTTACTACTATGGTTCCCTTAGTGGATTCTGGGAGACCTTTGGGGGTCTCGGGGTCCCCTACTGAGTATTGTTATACTCACCCCTTCACAGGCTTTGCCCGCACCTTGTTGTGTTCTGTCCAGACGATGGTCATCAGTGATCGAGGCTGAGGGTGATGGACAGGAGACTTCTCAGAGCTATACTAGATAGAACATACCTCATAGATTAGTTGTTCAAGTTATGTACCTACACTTCAGGTAGGATTCCCCAGTGGACAATCCAGGAGCTATTTTCCATTTTTACTTGTACTAGTACTTGTTGTTCAGCGGGGTTTGTATATTGGCCCACATACTTTCAGCACACCTTTCTTTTCTATATTAGTACTTTTTACTTATACTAATTGTGTTCAGACTGTGTGAGTTATAGGTTTAAAGTCAATGCCTTCCATTTTTATCAGGTATTCACTTTTGGTGCTAGTCACCAACCCCTGGCCTATAGAAGGTGGGCTTGGGGTAGTCATGGAACGGGCTCCGAGGATGGGTCGTGACAAATTGGTATCAGAGGAGTTGGTTCTACAACAGAAGTTGGATTCTGATTCTTTTAATGGAAATAGTTTTAAGTGTTTTGGGTGTGTTTATCAGTTTAGGGAAACCAGTGTTGGTGCGGTGACCGACGTATCCATACACTAGGACTCTAACTTCTAACTTCTGACTCAGTGCACAAAAACACTGATTGTGTGTGTGTTTCCTTTGAAAAGTTTTCTTCGTGATTACTTTGTGTTAACTCACCAGTTATATTGTTTTGACCATGGGACACCTGTTTCTTTTCAGGATGGCCCCATGTAGGCATCCATCCAAGGTTCTGAGTTTTGTACGAGATGGTATCCCACCAGGCGACGAGGCCTCGGTGCAGGGCCCCATCACAGTAGAGGTACCAGCGGTACCACTACCCACTGGGCCACCGATACCACCAGCTCCAGTAGTATAGATTACATTCCTTCTTAGTGCATTGTATGAGTTCCAACGAAAGAGGCCTCCCAGGTTCCAG
Organism: Viscum album; assembly: GCA_963277665.1. Lineage (NCBI taxonomy): Eukaryota > Viridiplantae > Streptophyta > Magnoliopsida > Santalales > Viscaceae > Viscum > Viscum album. Next base: position 125,085,659 of record OY728160.1, read on the forward strand.
GGAGAGACAGACCCACAGGAAACTGAGGATTGGATGGAGGCTATTGTGAGAGTTTTCAGATTGGTAGGGACACCAGCCGACCTCATGGTGATTCTTGCCTCGAGTCTCCTGCATGCTACAACAGTCAGATGGTGGAGCCTGATGCTCTAGGTGCATGATGAGGCATCACTACTCTGGGAAGACATTGAGAGTCTATTTCGGTTAGAGTTTGTTCCATCCACCCTTTGTATGTTGCAGATATAAGAGTTACTGCATCTATAGTAGGGTATCATGACGATAGCTCATTACTTAGCGAAGTTCACCGACCTCTCGTGCTACTCCAAAGATATGGTACGAGACCCATTCTTCAGGGCCCAGACCATTGAGCAGGGACTCAAGAATGAGATTAGAGATTCGATGATGTCCCTCAGCATCCCAACGCAAGCAGGGGTGCTGGAGCGAGCCCTTCTTGTAGAGAGTTTTCTTGCTGAGCAATCACCAGCAGTGAGACCTACCACAGGGTGACACATAGCAGAGTCTTCTACAGCTGAAAGTAGACAGATGTCACAGAGGTCCAAGCGGACTAGGACATCATGTGGGTGACCCCAGGATACAGGTTCAATTGTGTGGGGTACACAAGATAGAGCCAACCATACGAGGAGCAGGCAATGCTATGTATGCGGCGGGCAGGGTCACATGGCTCATGACTGTCTGAACCACCTTGCAGATGAGCATCAGATAGTAGAGGGACCTCCTAGGCAGAGGCAGATTTTTGATCGTGGAGGTCCGTCAGGAGTAGGAAGAGGTGGTACCGATATCTTCTCCAGCATATTGGATGGATAATGCTGAGCTTTACGAGCTGTGGGTACAGATGGAGGACTTACAGGGGAAGGGATTTATCCAACCCAGTGTTTCAAACTGGGAATCGCCGATTTTGTTCTCCAAGAAGGCGGATGGGAGCTTGCATCTATGTGTTGATTATCGGGGCCTGAACCATGTGACCGTGAAGAACAAGTCCCCACTTCTGAGTATTAACAACCTCTATGATCAGCTAAAGGGAGAGCGTTGGTTCTCAAAGATAGATATTTGATCGGGTTATCACCAGCTCAGAGTACGGGATGAGGATGTGCAGAAGACAGATTTCAGATGTCTGTATAGCCACTATGAGTTCTTGGTTATGCCATTCGTCATAACCAACACACTAGTAGTGTTCATGGGACTCATGAATAGGATCTTTCAGCCATACCTTGATCGGTTTGTGGAAGTCTTCATCGATGGAATTCTGATCTACTCAGCTACCGAGGAGGAGAACGTCTACCATTTGTGGGTAGTACTGGACACACTCTAAGAGCACCATATTTATGGTAAGATCTTGAAGTGCCAGTTCTAGATCCGAGGGGAAAAATTTCTGGGACATGTAATCTCAGAGGCTGGAGTTGTAGTGGGTCCAGCGAAGATCGAGACAGTACTTTCTTTGGAGCAACCCTGGAGTGTGACAGAGGTATGAAGTTTTCTGGGATTGGCTGGGTATTATCAGAGATTTGTGCCAGAATTCTCCAGAGTTGTAGCACTGCTTTCATCATTGATGATGAAGGGGAAAACCTTTGTGTTGTCAGAGAAATGTCAGCAGAGATTTCTGGAGCTGAGGTAGAGGTTGACTAGTGCCCCCATCTTGAGGCTTCCAGAGGAGGGCGTAGGGTATGTAGTATACTGTGATGCATCAGGGACCAGACTTGGGTGTGTCCTGATTCAGAAGCGAGTAGTGATCACTTATGGTTCTCAGAGGTTGAGACAACATGAACAGAACTATGCTACCCATGACCTAGAATTAGCAACAGTTGTCTTGGTTTTGAAGATGTGGCGGCACTATCTGATGGGTGAGCATTTTACAATCTACTCTGACCACCAGAGTCTCAGGTACATATTCTCATAGAAGGAACTTAACCAGAGACAGTAGTGTTGTCTTGAGTTCCTCTAGTACTATGACTTCGAGATAGTCTATACTCCTGGGAAGAGGAACGTTGTAGAAGATGCTCTCAGTAGGAGATCAAACATTCAACTTCTAGGAGATGCGATTGAGTAGCTGGACGCATTGCAGATATAATTTGTTGATAGAGATGGAGCATCCTTTCTACAGTCTCTCACAGTCACTCCTCTACTTCCTCAGCGAGTCAGGGAGTCACATTGTGGGGATGTTGACTGCGAGGATCGATGTGCACATATATCCACAGGGCAGGCACCTGATGAATTTTCTGTAGGTGGGGAGCACTTCATTCTATTCAAGGGACGTACCATGGTACCAGTTTTACTTTAGGAGGAAGTATTGAGGGAGTTACACACTTCCTCTCTAACGGTACATCGAGGAGTGGTGAAGATGTATCAGGAACTCAAACGATTGCACTGGTGGCCAGGTATGAAGAAGGCAGTAACAGAGTTTGTCTCACAATGCCTCACTTATCAGCAAGTGAAGGTGGAGCACCAGGTTACAGAAAGATTAGTTTATCCCTTAGAGGTCCCAGAGTGGAAGTGGGATGTGATATCCATATATTTTGTGATGGTACTTCCATGTACATCCAGAGGACACGACTCTATATGGGTGATCGTTGACCGACTCACTAAGTAGGCCCACTTCCGACCGATTAGAGAGCAGAGTTCAATAGGGATCCTGGGACGCCTCTAAGTACGGGAGATTATACGACTTCATGGTGTGCCATTAACGATCGTCTCCGATCGAGATGATCGTTTCACTTCCTGGCTATGGAAGGAGTTGTAGGAGGCTTTCGGGACACAGATTCGCTTAAGCACCACCTTCCATCCTCATACGGATGGTCAGAATGAGGGGAACATTCAGACTCTCGAGGACATGCTCCGTGCATGCATCCTCGACTTCGTTTATAGTTGGGAGGATCACTTAACCTTGGTAGAGTTTGAATATAACAACAGCTACCACTCCACCATCAAGATGACACCTTTGGAGGCACTTTACTGCCGACCTTGCAGATAACCCACTACTAAGAATACAACTTTTATCAGCGCTAAAAATGGCCTTTATCAGCGCTAGAAAAACACTGATAAAGCCGGTGAAGATAAGGGGGGGGGTCCCCTTTATCAGCGCTCCAAAAAGCGCTGATAAAGACCCCTTTTATTAGCGCTAAAAAAAGCATTGATAAAAGGGGTATTTTATCAGCGCTAAAACAAAGTGCTGATAAAAAGGTCCTTTATCACTTCTTTATTTTAGTGCTAATAAAAGACCCATATATTAGCACTTCCTTTATCAGCGCTTTCGTTTTAGCGCTAATAAAGGACCCCTTTTATCAGCATTTTTTTAAAAGCAGTAATAAATGGTAAAAAATTTAAAAAAATTTAAAAAAATTTAAAAAAATTAATTTTTTTTTTAAAAAAGTTTAAAAAATACTGCCAATCAGGGGGGGGGGCTTTTATAGGGCTTGAGACCCCCCCCTTTTACAGTGCTTTTCTTCCCATGTATAGTGCCCCATGCACCCCACTTCACCCTTTAACAGTGCTTGCTCCCATATTCCCCCATGCACGCGCGCCCCTGCCTCCTCCAGGATTTGAACTCAGGATGTGCGCCTAAGCCTTTACCACTACTCTATTTTGATTTGTCTTCCAATTCATGATATCTATACATATATATATTTATATATTTAGTTATATTTATTCGTATAGTACGATATATTTATATTAATATATATATATATAGTTATATTAATATATATATATATAGTTATATTAATATATATCTATATATATATAGTTATATTTATTCATATAGAAATATATATTTATATTAATATATATATAGTTATATTATAATATATATATATAGTTATATTAATATATATATAGTTATATTAATATATCGATATATATATATATTTAGTTATATTTATTCGTATAGTAATATATATTTATATTAATATATATAGTTATATTAACATATATATAGTTATATTAACATATATATATTGTTATATTAATATATATATAGTTATTAGATTAATATATATATAGCTAGATTAATATATATATATATATAGTTAGATTAATATATAGGTATATAAATATTTATATATTTGTATTTGAAATAAAATGGATGTTAGTTATTATTTAGATAAAGCTAATATATTTTATATGTAAATATATTTTATTATTTATATTTATAATTAAATTTTTAGGTGTGAATATTTAAAAAATATGTATATATTGGTATATATTTGATTATAAATAGCTGTGCATTATAAAAACGATGAAATTTCAAAGACATAATATCAATATGAATGTAATACCTTGGAATAAATTCAGTCTCTACCAAAAAAATCCAATAATACCCCCTTAAACGAGGCTGAAAATCCACAAAATGTTAAAAAATCGGGGTACCCGACTAAAAACTCAGTTTTTGAGGCCTTCTGGGCCTCTTTAGGCCTCTAAAATCTCTTTACCACAGTTCCCCCAGTCACAACGACATAGAGCTCGTCACAGGCTTCGATTTGATATGTGGTAGAGCTCAAACGAACACTCGGATCAAAAGTTATGGCCGTCAGAAGTTTGAGTTGCGTTTTCAACATATTCTGGATCTTTTTTTAATTTTTTTAGTTTTCAAATTGTTATTAAATGACTATTACTCCATAATAATTATAAAATTATTAATTAAAAATATTTTTATATTTTTTTAATAAGCCATTTTCACTAAATATCTTATATATTAAGTATATTATAAGTGTAAATGTACATTTATACTTATCTAAAATATATTTAAAAATTATATATTATATTTATATCAATATAAAAATATTTATATATTAATATATTAATATAATTTTTTAATTTTTTTTGAAGTCGACCCTTTATCAGCGCTTTTAAAAAAAGCACTGATAAAGGCCCCCCCTTTATCAGCTCAACTAAACAAGCGCTGATAAAGGTGTGCCTTTATCAGCGCTAAAAAAAGCACTGATAAAGGGTTGCTTTTATCGGCGCTTTTTTTAGCACATATAAAGGAACCCTTTATCAGTGTTTTTTTGAGCGCTGATAAAGGGTGGGGGTGGGGGGCTGTGAAAAATTGTTTTTGTGGTAGTGACCTCTGTGTTGGACTGACCTAGGGGAGTTAGCACTTATGGGACCAGATATGGTTCAGGCTATGATGTTAAAGGTGCAGATTATCCAGGAGTAGATGAAGACTGCACAGAGAAGGAAGAAGTCCTATGCAGATAGGAGATAGATACCACTGGAGTTAAAGGATTGAAACTACGTCTTTCTATGGGTCTCACCTCGACGAGTTCTACTGAGATTTGGCCAAGGAGGAAAGCTGTATCTGCATTTCATTGGACCATTCCAGGTCCTTAGCAGATTAGGCGAGGTGTCTTACCACTTGGCTCTTCCACCTCAGCTGCACTGGGTGTACGACGTCTTCCACATTTCTTAGCTGAGGAGATATGTGCATGACCCATCCCACATCATTTATAAGTACCCGACCTTAAAAATTACTTATTATTGAATTAAATGAATAATTCATATTGAGGATCCTTTTAGGTTTATATTTTTAGAGAATTAGGATATAACTATTACATCTCAAAGGCTACAAAGTAGACACATCTACTCAGATTCTATTTTTTTCTCACAAAAATAAAAACTCATGAACAAAAGAGTCATGTCTAGTTCCTTGTTTTAGACAGCCTGACATTTCCTTGATCCCATCCTTGACCCTATTCAACTTTATGTCCGGTGAAAAACATTTCAAAAAAACATGGGATGAGCATAAAAGATCAGTAAGGGTTATAACAATATGTAAATAAAACATTAGTCCATGTATACATAAGAATCAATGAAATCGTACTTTACTCATAAAGTATAAGCAATTTAACAGACCTCCTAAAATCATAAGATTTACAATAAATCATAGAAATCATAAGACAAAAAGGTAACTTGAGGCATTTATAACATTCTTACGTAGGGAGTAACCCTCATGGTTACGTTTGGAATACCCATCACAGTATATTCCCTAAATCTCTTCAGAGAAACCTTAACGTTTAACCCCTTCACGTTACCCAATGTATTGGAGAGCTATATCGGGCTCACCCGCCCTTAGTTTGTCACAGAACCACCCATCTTCATAAAAAATTCCCAAGAACCATAACATAATCATAGCATATAAAGGAAATATAACATTCCCACATTGTAATAATAATATAACATTTTAAGATATTTAAATAATGAATCCATTCTAAAAACCATTTTCAAAACCATTAAAAACATTTTATAAAGAGATTTTTGAATCAAAGTGTCCCACACAACTTTAAAGATTTTAACATTTTAAACCATTAATATCCATAAAAATAAATCCTTAAAGCCATTTTGAAAACATGGATATTAATAATAAATATTTATAAAAATAAATCATTAAAACATTTAAAACGATATTTTAGTCAAAGGGTTTTTAACAAAATGAGAGTCACTTGAATACAACAATTGAGGAATAAAATTTAATCAGAGCTTTATAATATCATGAGAATAAAAGGATTCATGATATAATATTCCAAAGGATGGTATATACACCATATAAAAGTTAATTGGTGCATAACAACAATGAAGTCTCAATAGAAATGTAAGATGAGATGAAATCCCTTATAAAGAAGGTATCCTTAAATTAAGGATAAATCAATCTCATAATTATGTGTGAAAAATATAAATACACCCAATATAAGTGTATATTAAGTGTAAAATAGACAGAGGTCATTCACACATATTCATAGAATGAAATATTCAATAACTACAAGTTGAACCCAAAGAATTCGAAATTGGGTTAAGAAGTTTCCTTGGTAAAATTCGACAGCCTAACGACGTCACTTTAAAATTCATAAAATTAGTTGATGAGAGAGAAAATGATATCTCATCGCATGGACATAAAATTTACATCAATAAGGATATAGAAGAACATATCCCAACATAAAAATATTTAAATTAAAATACATAACAAAATAAGTCTTTTAAAAAGAGGAGTGTGAAAGGTTCCCTTACCGATTTGGGAAACTTTCGAAACATACACCCCATGAAAGAAGGTTCATACAATGAAGATGTAAATACCCATATATGAGATTATATTATAAAAATAGTAAAATAATGGGCAGTACATACACCACAGAAAAATAATTAGTGGCAAATGTAGCATGAATCTCACGAGAATAAAAAGTGTGATGAAAATTCCCTTACGAAAATTCGGCAGCCTAACAGTGCCACATAAAACATCCAAAAATGGATTGATGAGATAAAATAGGTTATCTAATCATATTAAAATAAAATTTACAGAAATAGGAATATAAAATAACATCCCCCAACATAAGAAAGGGGATCTTAAAGTAAGTTACATAAAAAAAGAGTAGTTAAAAAGAAAGAGAGAGGTATGATCCCTTAACTCAAGTCTGACTTGTCTTGTTCGTTTCTTTATATTCATGAATAATAAACTTTGGAAAATTTATAACTTCTTAAGGTCCTCTTTTAAATATTTTTATTCAGTTCATGTCACATATTATAATGTTATAATAATTGGTTAATAATGTGAGTTCATATCAGACGTTTTCGTCGATGTTTGGTACATGAGTCAAAAATGAACTTGTTTGAAAATGATTGTCCATGTAGTTATAAGTAAATCATATACAGAATTGTATTAATGATTTAAATATCATATATATCTAGTACATATTAATTTTATACTATTCCATAACATTTGGAGATAAAAAGAAATGAAATGCACCATTCATGGAGACGGTAGGCCGTACGTACGCATGAACGGTACTTTCATTTCTTTGACATATTAATGGAATTAAAAATAATTGAGAGATATATATATTATAATTCAAGTATAATATATATGTTTTATAGGTCACATAAGTTCATTAATTTCATTCTTTATACATTCCATGTATTGCATTACGAGTCACATCACTTGAGGGGGCGGTAGTCCACACGTCATCATATGAAATTATTGCATTTGCACAACATGGAAAGCATAAAGGTATGTTTTACATATAAAATACAGAAGCATATGAAAAGAATAAATACCACATATATCATATATAAAATATAGTGAAATCATAATGGCCACCATGAAAGGTGTTAAGAGAATATTGAACAGTCATCGTTTCGTGAGGCAGTAATTCGCCATCCACAGAAACAATATGTTCTTTAACCATTAGACGGAGGTGTGTGTCAGTGCAGCTCGAATACATTACATAAAAACATCCTAGTATATTTAATATACTTATGTTGTTACAAAAGAAAGTAATAAAATGAGTTTAGGGGTTTGGAGAAGCAATATAAAACAAAAGATCACAACTGAAGACATTACCTTTAAATCGGGTAACTCCTCTTGGTTTGAACCAAAAGGGTTTCTTGAAGAGCATTCTGCCAAAGGTGAGGCTTCAATGATGAATAGAGAGATTTGGAGAAATTAAATTGGAAGGGGTTGGATGAGAAAAAGTCTTGAGATGTGTGGGTAAGTTGGTAGAGGTGGGGGCCTTTTATCAGAGAAGAGGAGGGCCACTCTTGGAGAGTTATAAAATATTACTTTATTATAAAATTATTTTCGGATTTTAAAGGTCCCAAAATGATATATTTCGAGTATAAGGTGATAAGGTTTCGACATCCACACATACAATAGGTTTCTGACAAGTTTAATACTTATATTTCACCCCATCTTCGCATTTTATTTAAATCGTTCATTTATGAGGTAATCACTGCATCATCACGGTGTCATAAATAAAATAATTTATTTAATGTCTAAAAATTATATAAAACTATAATGATGTATGAAATCATTTTATATTTATAATTAATATTTATAGTAAAAAATATGACTTGTATAACCCCATGTAAAAATTATTTTAGTAAAACAATACATGTTTGTGACATTTTAATTTCTACTTTAAATAAAAAGTTATTAATGTCATTTTCCAACCAAAGTGGCTCCATGGGGTCCCCAAGTTGACCCATGAATTTTATTGGTCGGACATGACTCATCAAATAAGGTTAGGACATGTGTCAAGGTCATTTCATATTATTATAACATTATCTTTACCTTAAATTACACTAATTACCTCTAATCACGATTAATAAAACTTAAATGTTACTATTCACCAAAAAATTATTTTAATCTCATTGAACCACATTTTACTTTATAATGACAACCATTTATGTTGGATTTTTTAAAATCAAATCATAGAAGTGGTAAAGTTTCATTTAAACGAAAAATCAGTTTCTTTAAATACCACTTAGTGGTTTCACTATTCATAAAAAATTGATGTTTTTCAAGAAAAATACCAAAAATTCACCCTAAGATATATTTGATATTCCAAATTCAAAAATGATGTATATTTTGAAAAATTAAAAATATATAAGTTTCATTAATTAATTTAATAATTCATTCCCTTTGTCAAAACAAATAGCGTGTTTTTATGAAACAATATCTATTAATTGATTGACACTAGTTTAAGTCCAATTTCAAAGTGAAATTAATTCCAATGACCACCATTGGATTAAATGGTAAAAATATATTCTAAATAAACTTTAATCTCAATTAAAAGGATAATCTACCCATATAAATAAATCAGATTAAAAGGAGGTTTTGAATTAAAATTCAACATTTTCACTAAAAATGATCTTTATCGGAAAAATAACAAAAATTTACACAAAGTAAATTTTGATGTCCATATTCTAAAGAAGGATTTTATTTTGTCAAATACAACATATAAAATTGTCAAAAGTATATTTAAAAAGGGTTCTCCATCAAAAGGTGGTTAATCGACCTTTTATTGAATATTAGAAGATTTATGCTTAAAATTGGATTCATTTGCATTTTAAGCCTCTAACATTTATTGGATAAATGTAAAAATATTTAACAAACATATGTAATCATTTTTTAGTTATTTCTGTTCATTCCCACCATTACAACGGCTATGCATTAACTATTATAATATTATTATATTATTAGTGTGAAATGTAATATTTCAAAGAAACTCATTGTTGTGTATTGGGTACGCCATCGAGCATAGCATTCTCTTTAAAGTAGTATTAACATTTTATTCAAAAATATTGATAAAAATTAGAATTTAATATTATTTATTTACCTGGTATGTTACATCCTTCCCCCCTTTTGGGAATTGCGTCCTCACAATTTCAAAATTGGGCTTTGAAACTTCATTGAAAGTCCCACATCGGAACAAGTGTTACTAAAACTATCACTTTAAAAGAAAGGTTGAGAAGTAAAAAGGTCCCCTGAGTTAACCCATAATGGTATTACAAGTATGAAAATATGGATATGGAGGAGAAAACAAAGGGTTATGTTCTGCTGGAGAGTGATAGTAAACATGTCTAGGAGAAAGTTAACCACAAGAAAATCACAAACATATGATAGGTTAAACAGTATTCGATTCCCCAGTAAGAAAAGTTAACAGACAACATTTTTGTTTTAAGTTACTCTTCATTGAGTAATTTATTCTTTAGCTTAACTAAATAATAAGGAAACATACTTACTTTTCATGTTTACTTTCAACTTTTACTAGATTTCTTACACAAACTCATATTTTCTCCAAAAGACGAGTATTTAGGAAGACTTGTTCACATTAAGAGTACTATAATCAACTTCTAGAGAATCACCTAATCCACAAAGGATAACTATATACTTCCCATGTATTTAGACCTTAACCAAAACCAAAACCAAAACCAAAAAGGTTAGTGCAAGATCAGATAATACCCAAAAAGGATAATCATTTTAAAAAACTTATTATTAATCTCCAAAAATTTTCAAACAATACCCAAAGTTCAACAAAGGCCATTCAATAATCATCTATCCATAAAATTATTCAAAGTAAAACCAACTAATATTGAAACCAAAATATTTGAAGGATTTAATCACATAGTCTCCCAAGGTAAAAATTAACATTTATCTCCAAATAACATAAGTTGCTCTTAAAGTCTCATACTGAAAAGTAATTAACCTAATCACATATCCTCCATGATAGGTTAATAATTTCCATATATAACCCAAAATAAACTTATTCTAGATTCATATGATCATCTAACTAAAAAGAATTAGTCAAAATAACCAGGGACTTCACGTAGTCCAGTGTTAGGCGATAAATATCAGTTTCACTTTGGTTGTGGGTTCGATTCCCGTAGCTTCATCAGACACGATAGGTTGTCACACGGTCTACGTGTTGTCCTTTTTTCAAAACTACATAATTCATATAACATTCCCCAAAAAGCGATAAAATTTTCAAAAATAACCATAACATAATTTAACCTCATGTTTATCTCATGCCTTCTATTTTCTATCATAACAAATAATAACCTATAATTACCTCAATAGTAAGGACCATATAAACGCTAATGGTTACCTTTTATAATTATTACCTGAACGTCCACATCGATTTGGTCATTTGGTACATGATGCATTTGAGAACTCACTAAGGTTCAAGTGGTTGATCATGAATCCTGATAGTTGGTTTAGAATAACCACAAGATTTCTCATTAAATCCACCATTTCATCCAGTCTCTTAATCAAAGAACCACCACAGTTTCCTTCAAACCCATTGTCACTTTGGTTCCTGATAGATCCACCCATTTACTAAAACCAAAAAATGTTAGTGTGAGTATATCAACAAAATCATTATGTATTAATGAGGAAGATAAACACTAAGATATACTTAATCATTCACTTTATCTAAAAACTATAACTCTTTATGAAATCCTAGCCATTATGGTAATGTCACTTATGCTTAAAGAATACCCTAACCTCTAAAGTTATCTAAACTGACATTTGATACAAACTATAAAGACCTGGCCTTAAACATTACTTATTATTTAATTAAATGAATAATTCATATTGAGGATATTTTCAGGTTTAGAGTTTTAGAGAATTAGGACATAACTATTACATATCAAAGGTCACAAAGTAGACACATCTACTCAGCTTCTATTTTTTTCACAAAAATAAATACTCTTGAACAAAAGAGTCATGTCTAGTTCCTTGTTTTAGATAGCCTAACATTTCCTTGATCCCATCCTTGACCCTATTTAACTTTATGTCCTATGAAAAAAATTTCAAAAAAAACCTGGGATGAGCATAAAAAGCTCAGTAAGGGTTATAACAATCCAGAAAGAAAACATTAGTCCATATATACATAAGAATCAATGGAATCATACTTTACTCATAAAGCATAAGCAATTTAACATACCTCATGAAATCATAAGATTTACAATAACTCATAGAAATCATAAGACATAAAGGTTACTTGAGGCATTCATAACATTCTTACATAGGGAGTAATGGACCTGGGCTATTCAGGCGATCCATTTACCTGGTGCAACAACCGAAGGGGGGGAAGTCAAAGCTGGAGTAGGCTGGACCATTTCTTGGCCAATATCCACGCAATATCCAGATTCCCAGAGGTGAAGGTGAGTCATCTGTCACGTAGTATCTCTGATCATTCGCCGCTTCTGTTGTCTCCTAGCAGGACGAAAGTTGCGCAGGAGGGCTTTAAGTTCTCCAGCCATTGGGCGAGCATCTCAGAATACCATAATGTGGTCAAGAGATGCTGGAGTGAGCCCCCCAGGGGCCATGCTTGGGTGTCCTTCCACCATAAGTTAAGACGCCTAAAGCAAGATCTCCTGGGGTGGGCTAGGTCTCGCCCTTCTCCGTATCAGGAGATGGCAGCGCTAAAATAGGAGATCCAAAGCCTCGAGGTCCTGCTTGAGGAGAGCTGGGACAAAGGGTGCTTTGGTAAGCTTGCGGAGTTTAAGAGTGCTCTGTAGGTGCTGGTGCTTTCCCAAGAGCGTCATGCAAGGGATCGATCTAGGGTCAAATGGCTGAAGTAAGGAGACAAGAATACTGCGTACTTCCATGCATTCATTCGGGAGAGGAGACGCGTAGTGAAACCAAATCTCGTGATGGAGGATGGCTCCTTTTTAGATGATGCAAATGTGGTTGGGGGTATGGCATGCACGTTCTTTAAGGAACTCCTTGCGGGCACCAATGGTAGCATGTCTCGTGGGTATCCTTCAGGGGAGGCCGAGCTTTGGAAAGGGCTTTCGAGCACTGTCTCGACGCAAGAGAATGCTGTGATGGAAGGAACCCCGGATGAAGGGAAAGTGCATGAGGCAGTGTGGAACTTGAACCCAGATAGCGCTGCAGGCCCTGATGGCTTCCCTGGATCCTTCTACAGGGCTCTTGGGAGGAGGTGAAAGGTGACCTTATTTCCGCGATTCATGATTTCTTCTGAGGGGGTGGCCTCCCACGGATAGCGTCTGCGACTACACTGGTCCTCCTGCCGAAGGTTAAGGATCCTTCCACCCTCTCCCACTACCGGCCCGTGAGCATGTGTAATTTCCCTTACAAGGTCCTGGCGAGCATTCTGAACAGGCGGATGGCCAGCTTCCTTCCCCGGTGGATTGCATTGGAACAACATGGCTTCGTCAAAGGCCGATCGATCTAGGGTGCAGTGGCGATGACATAGGAGCTGTTAAAGGATCTGAACACCCCTTCCCGTGGTTCCAATATGGTAATCAAGCTGGACATGAATAAGGCTTACGACCGGATGGAATGGGGCTTTATCAAAAGAGTGCTCGCGAAGATGGGATTTTCGAACTGGGCATGCGATCTTATCTTCAGGTGCGTGTGTTCACCGTGGATGGCAGTATCGTTTATGGGGAGAACGCATGGCTTCTTTAAAACCGTTCGTGGTCTCCGGCAAGTCCATATCGGAGGATGTTCAGAGCCCCCCCGGTGTCGCATTTGATGTTCGCGGATGATTCCATTGTGTTCATGAATGCCGGGTGGAGATCTCTTCAAGCGCTGAACCGGATCCTTGAGGAGTACAGTGAGTGGAGTGTCCAACTCATTAACAGGGAAAAGAGCAATTTCTATGTTCCTGTATCATGCAATCCGAGCAGGGTGGCCAGGATGGAGAAAGTTCTTGGAATGCAGAGAGGATCATTCCCCATGGACTACCTTGGTGTTCCTTTATCGGAAGATCGGGTGCGGAACAGGGACTTCGACAAAGTGGTGAGCAGGATTTCGGATCGCATCCTGAACTGGAAAAACCACTTTCTTTCCTTTTGAGGCCGGATAACCCTGGTCAATATTGTTCTGTCTGCTATCCCGATGCATGCCTTGGCTTCCACGAGTGTGCCGAAGGGAGTCATAAGGGCTATTGATAGGATTCTCGCGCGTTTTATATGGGATGCATCAGGCGGGGGCAAGAGACGCTGGGTGTCATGGAGTAAGATGGCTCATCCCATCTGTGAAGGGGGGATCAATGTCCGGAGTATGGCGGAGTTGATTCCATCCTTGCATGCAAAGCTTGAATGGGAGTCCATTGAAGCCCGATCCTTGTGGGGAATGCAGATGGCTCAGCGATATAAGGAGGATACGATGTACGGGTCAGCTAGGGGGACGACTCTTTGGTCCTTGGTTTTTAATATCATTCCAATCCTCCTTCCTCTCTCTCGATGGATTGTTGGGGAAGGGATCATTCTGTTTTGGAAACATAACTGGGCGGGTGACGTATTAGGATACCCAGAATGCCCGACCCCTCTAATCTCCTTTAGGGAGGCAAGTTCATATCCCCTGTTTTACAAATCGATTCTCGACGCCCGCCTGCAGGAGATTTTCGACTCTGTGGTCATGAGCTCGGAGCAGGACACCTGCGTCTTCACACCGTCCATGTCAGGGAGGTTCAACGCCAAGGATTTTCGCAGGATGAGCGGTATATAGGGGCAGAAAGATAGGTGGAACAATGTGGCCTGGTGCAACTCGATCCCAACTAAACTCAACTTTCTTACCTGGAGGATACGCAACAAAGAGATACCCTCTGATGACCACATCAAACGGCTGGGGATCAACCTTGCGTCGTGCTTCCATTGCTGCGAGAACAAAAGCGAAGAAACCATGAACCACATATTTTTTGATGGTGATTGGGCCCGGCATTTCTGGAAGTTCTTTGGTGTCTGCTCAGGCTTCCTTGAGCAAGGAGGCAGTGTGGAGCTGTTTATGGAGCACTGGTTCCAGGGGGCTAGTGTGTCAGGGGAGGAGTCTAAGGTACGTGCGACTATTTTCAATGCGGCATGTTGGCACTTACGGCAAGCCAGGAATAGGGCAAGATATGAGGGGAGAAGCACCTCTGGTCATTCTGTGGTGGCTAACATCCGATGCATTCTGATTGACCTGATTGGCGCAGCGGGAATTGGAGGGGGAAGGTTACCCTTGCGGGTGAAGCAGGCGCTTCCAAGGAGTGCCACCAGGGAAGGTGGGGTGGCGCGGGGTAGATGGATTCACTGGATTCCCCCTAGCGAAGGGATTAAGCTTAATACAGATGGTTCCTGTGTTCTGGGTGACATGAGAGGAGGAGGAGTTCTCCGGGACTCCAAAGGGAGTCTAGTGGTGGCTTTCTCAACTCACTTTGGCAGTGGTTCTTCTATTCGGGCAGAAGCATTGGCGGTTCTGAAAGGCTTATCCCTATGCAAACACAGGGGTATCTGCATTACCCATTTGGAGACGGACTCTATGTTTACCCACGACGCCCTCCATGGTAGAGGCAGTAAACCCTGGGCTATTACCTACACTATTAGAATGTGCAAGGCTCTCCTGAATGACAGAGTTATAATTTCTCACACGTGGCGAGAGGGGAACAAAGTGGCTGATTATATGGCTTCTATTGCAGTTCCTGGTATGCGGGTGACGTGTCTTACCAACGTGTCCAGTATGAAACCGGAGGGGGTGAACCTTGTATGGGGCGATGCCCTTGGGCTCCATTATTTCCGTCCCCCATGATCTTGTATCTCTCTCCCTTCTCATGAATAAAATTTTTAATGTTGGATGGATATTTTAGTCAAAGGGTTTTTAACAAAATGAGAGACACTTGAATACAATAATTGAGGAATAACATTTAATCAGAGCTTTATAATATCATGAGAATAAAAAGATTCATGATATAATATTACAAAGGATGGTATATACACCATATAAGAGTGAATTGGTTCATAAAAACAATGAAGTCTCAATATAAATGTAAGATGAGATGAAATCCCTTATAAAGAAGGTATCCTTAAATTAATGATAAATCAATCTCATAATTATATGTGACAAAAATAAATACACCCAATATAAGTGGATATTAAGTGTAAAAAAACCAGAGGTCATTCAAACATATTCATAGAATGAAATATTCAATAACTACAAGTTGAACCCAAAGAATTTTAAATTGTGTTAAGAAGTTTCCTTGGTAAAATTCGACAGCCTAACAACATCACTTTAAAATTCATAAAATTAGTTGATGAGAGAGAAAATGGCATCTCATCACTTGGAAATAAAATTTACATCAATAAGGATATATAAGAACATATCCCAACATAAAAATATATAAATTAAAAGACATAAGAAAATAAGTCTTTTAAAAAGATGAGTGTGAAAGGTTCCCTTACCGATTTGGGAAACTTTCGAAACGTACACCACATGAAAGAAGGTTCATACAATGAAGATGTAAATACCCATAGATTATAGTATATTATACAAATAATAAAATAATGGGGAGTACATACACCACACAAAAATAATTAATGGAAAATTTTTCATGAATCTCAGGAGGATAAAAATTGAGATGAAAATCCCATTATGAAAATTTGGCAGCCTAACAACGCCACATAAAACTTAAAAAAATGGATTGATGAGATAAAATAGGGTCTCTAATCATATTAACACAAAATTTAAAGAAATATGAATATAAAAGAACATCCCCAAACATAAGAAATAGGAGATTAAAGTAAGTTACATAAAAAAGAGTACTTAAAAAGAAAGAGAGAGGTAGGAACCCTTACCTCAAGTCCGACTTGTTTTGCTCGTTTCTTTATATTCTTGAATAATAAAATTTGTTCAATTTATAATTTCTTAAGGTAATCCTTTAAAGATTTTTATTCAGATCATGTCACATATTATAATGTTATAATAATTGGTTAATAATGTGAGTTCATATCAGATGCTTTTGTCGATGTTTGGTACATAAGTAAAAAATGAACTTGTTTGAAAATGATTGTCCATGTAGTTATAAGTAAATCATATATAGAATAGTTTTAATGATTTATATATCATATATATCCATTAAATATTCATTTTATATTATTCCATAACATTTTTAGATAAAAAGAAATGAAATGCACCGTTCATGGAGACGGTAGGCCGTACGTACGCATGAACACTACTTTCATTTCTTTGACATATTAATGGAATTAAAAATAATTGAGATATATATATATATATTATAATTAAAGTATAATATATATGTTTTATAGGTCACCTAAGTTCATTACTTTCATTCTTTATACATTCCATGTATTGCATTACAAGTCACATCACTTGAGGGGGCGGTAATCCACACTTTCTCGTATGAAATTATCGCATTTGCACAACATGCAAAGAATAAAGGTATGTTTTAAATATAAAATACAGAATCATATGGAAATCATAAAAACCATATATATCCTATATGAAATATAGTGACATCATAATGGCCACCGTGAAAGGTGTTAAGAGAAGATTGAACAATCATCGTTTCGTGAGGCAGTAATTCACCATCCATAGAAATAATATGTTCTTTATCCATTAGACGGAGTTGTGTGTAAGTGTAGATAGAATAATTCACATAAAAAAATCATATTATATTGAATATACTGGTTTTGTTACAAAATAATGGAATAAAAATAGTTTTTGTGTTTGGAGAAGCAAAATAAAACAAAATAACACAAGTGAAGACATTACCTTTAAATCGGATAACTCCTCTTCGTTTGAACCAAAAGGGTTTCTTGAAGAGCATTCTATCCAAGGTGAGGCTTTAATAATGAAGAGAGTGATGTGGAGAGATGAAATGGGTAGGGGTTGGCCGAGAAAAAGGCTTGAGAGGTGTGGGTAAGGTGGTAGAGGTGGGGGCCTTTTATAAGAGAAGAGGAGGGCCACTCTTGGAAAGTTATAAAATATTACTTTATTATAAAATGATTTTCGGATTTCAAAGATCCCAAAAGGATATATTTAGAGGCTAAGGTGATAAGGTTTCGAAATAAACACATCCAATAGGTTTGTGATAAGTTTAAGACTTAGATTTCACCCTATCTTCACATTTTATTTAAATCTTTCATTTATGATGTAATCACTACATCATCACGGTGTCATAAATAAAATAATTTATTTATGTATAAAAAATCTTAAAAAAATATCATGATGTAGGAAATACTTTTAGCTTTCTAATGAAAATTTATATTCAAAATATGACTTTTAAAACCCCATGTAAAAATTGTTTTAGTAAAACAATACATGTTTGTGACATTTTAATTTTTACTTTAAATAAAAAGTTATTAATGTCATTTTCCAACCAAAGTCTCTCCATGGGGTCCCCAAGTTGACCCATGGATTTTATTGGTCGGACATGACTCATCCAATAAGGGTAGGACATGTTTCAAGGTAATTTCATATTATTATAACATTATCTTTACCTTAAATTACACTAATTACCTCTAATCGCGATTAATAAAACTTAAAAGTTACTATTCACAAAAAAACTATTTTAACCACATTGAATAAAATTTTAATTCCTAATGACACCCATTTATGTAGGATTTTTTAAAATCAAATCATAGAAGTGGAAAAGTTTCATTTAAACGAAAAATCAGTTTCTTTAACTACCACTTAGTGGTTTCACTATTCATCAAAAATTGAAGTTTTTCAGAAAAATACCAAAAATTCACCCTAAGCTATATTTGATATTTCGAATTCAAAAATGATTTCTATTTTACAAAATTAAAAATATATAAGTTGAATTAATTAATTTAATAATTCATTCCCGCTGTCAAAACAAATAGCGTGTTTTTATGAAACAATATCTATAAAAAGATTGACACTTGTTTAAGTCCAATTTCAAAGTGAAATTAATTCCAATGACCACAATTGGATTAAATGAAAAAAAATATATTCTAAAAACACTTTAATATCAATTAAAAAGATAATCTATCTATATAAATAAATTGTATTAAAAGGAGGTTTTGAATGAAAATGCAACATTTTCACTAAAAATGATCTTTATCAGAAAAATAAGAAAAATTTACACAAAGTAAATTTTGATGTCCAGATTCTAAAGAAGGATTTTATTTTGTCAAATAAAACATATAAAATTGTCAAAATTATATTTAAAAAGGGTTCTCCATCAAAAGGAAGTTAATCGACCTTTTATTGAATATTAGAAGATTTATTCTTAAAATTGGATTCATTTGCATTTTAAAACTATAAAATTTATTGGATAAATGTAAAAAAATTTAACAAAAATATGTAATCATTTTGTAGTTATTTCTGTTCATTCTCGCCATTACAATGGCTAGGCGTTAACTATTATAATATTATTATATTATTAGTGTGCAACGTAATATTTCAAAGAAACTCGTTGTTGTGTATTGGGTACACCATCGAGCATAACATTTCCTTTAAAGTAGTATTAACATTTTATTCGAAAATATTGATAAACATTAGAATATAATATTATTTATTTACCTAGGATGTTACATCATTGACCATGGGGAGGTGGAAATCAAAGATGGGGTGACTTTCACGGAGGTTCCAGTGGAGATTGAGTATCGAAAGGAGTGGGCCCTTTGTGGATAGTCGATACCTCGGGTGCGTGTTTGCTGGCAGCATGAGAACCTTTAGGAGAGCACATGAGAGCGGGAGGATTAGATGCGTGCTCAGTACCCCCATTTTTTCCCTTAGCGTGAGTTGTAGCTTTTGGGGATGTAATGCCCTAATGTGGAGAGATTATAAAGACCTGGAATTTTTGTGGAAATTTTCTTTTTAATTACATAGGAATTCTACGAGTCCACAGTTTCTGATGACGCTTGGTTCCCAGGCCCGATGTGCCGAGAATCAATTTCTGAAGTTTATTTTGGGTACGTTCAGTAAACGTTTGAGCGAGACTTTATAAATTTTGAACCGGTGCTTGGAATTGAAATCCGGGGGAACTATTGAACTCATAGCATTAGTGATTTCATAGTGAGACCTTCACCACAGTTTCATTCTAATGATAATGGAAGTCAATTTTTAGGGTTTCTAAAAAAAATAAATAAAAATAAGTGTAACTTATTTTTATTTGTTTGGTGGTTAAAACCTCCAAGTGAAGGTTAGAGGTGGGGCCCACCACAGCCTAAACTCCCTTCGGAGGATGTTATTAGGTAGGGCCCACCTGATCCCTTTAACTCATCTAACCCCCTTTAAAGCCCTTGAACTCCCCATAAATTGGGGAACTCTTTAACTTCCCCATAATGGTGCCAATTCACCTAAAAAATTAATTAATTTCTTTAATTAATGAATTTTTGAAATCTTTTGAATTCTTTTGAATTCATGTCAACAATAAAATAATAGAAAAGCTATTATTTTATTTTGGGTTGGCAATGCTCTCTTTTGGTGGAGCCTTGGATAAACTTGGGAGAACTTCATTCTTCCCACAAAGTACACGAAGAATGTCTCTTCCACCACTGAAGAGGGAAGAACACCATCTTCTTACTTCTTCAATGGGGAAATAAAGGGAAGCACCGCCGCCCATGAAGTATGCTGATGATGTCATCTCAACTCGTCTTATCCGAGCACTTCCTCCTCTGACATTGACAGAACGATGTTTTCCTTCCGCGACTCCGTCAAACGATCACCAAACTCGAGGTAGGGGGATTTGAGTTGTTTTATGTATGAGTTTTATTTCCGATCTTTGTCGTTCAAATGATGGTTGAGATATGCCATTTGTTATCAACGTAACAAGGAGGGATCAGACTGCATGAACATGGCCCGACCCGCCCCCTTTGTTTGTTTACGTTTGTTGGCGACGGTAGTGGCACAATGGCACCTCCAGAAGGAAGAACCACGATGGAGAAACCTGACTGGAAACGAGCTGACCATGAGGAGAACTGGTGGCGTAAGGGCCGCCAGGTCGCCAGAGGAGCGTGGTGCCATCACGCCGCGTGGAGGATCAGGCCACGACCAAGCGGGCTGCGATGGTGTCGGAGGGGAATGGTGCCATCACATCGTGCCGGAGGAAGAAGCTGTGGCCCCAAAGGCTGTGTCGATCGGACAGGATGGGCGCGGTGCTATTGTGCCGCAACAGAGAGAACTATGGATAAAGGATTTGACAGATGGAGGAGGGCGGTCGGCTGAGATGGCCGCCGATGGGTGCAGGCGGGACCCTCTGGGTCCAGCAGATCAACGAACCGGCACCTACCTCCGGTTCCTTTGGATGTCAGGGGGGGGAGGGGGCGGCACCCCCCCCCCACGGTGGGGCCAAAATGTCCATGCAGGCTGGCCAGCCAGTGGGGCCACCACTGGGCCGAGCCACCCTTGCAGGCCAGGCGGCCACCGGGCTGGGCCGACACCCGGCCGAGCCACCCCATTGGGTTGGGTCGGACCCGAGGACAGGTTCGGACTCGTAGACTGGGCCAAACCCCTGTCAGACCCGTTTAACCCAAAATCGCATTTTCACCCGTATCTTGGGCTACAGGTGTCTGATCATCGAACCGTATGTGGAGATGGAAATATTAGAGCAATACAGTTCTTTTGGAATATCCCACTTGAGGTTTGGATGTAGTTGGGGGTAAGGCTAGGTTTTTTTGAAGCTAAAAACCAACAGGGCCCTTGGAACAGAAATGCCAATAACTCACAGACCGGGTGACCGATTGATGCTCCGTCTGTCGCGTTTGGTTCCTTGTGATGAGACTGAACTATGGGATACATCAAACCGAGACTCAGTGATAGTTAATGTATCAACACTTGGATCTAGGAGTGGACCCTCCGGAAATCGAGCGTGCTGTGTACGAGAATCCTATGACTGGCTGGGACTGAGCTGATAGGATCCTACGTGGACCTAAAACTATACCAGGATCCTCCGTGGGTTCGACATCGATGAATTCTATACCGGGATCCTCTGTGGGTTCAACATTGAAGAATTCTGTACCGGGAACCTCCATGGGTTCGACAATGATGACTTATGTACTAGGATCCTCTGTGGGTTTGACAGTGTTGATAATTTTCCAGGATCCTACGTGGGTTAGATAGAAAAGATGATTTAGTGGCTACATCTAATCATATCTACCCCTCTACATGAGTTGTATACCTGTGTGAGCCAAGTATTAAATTTCTGCTGTTATCATCGAGATGATTGACTTTACTTCCTTTATGGAATGGGCTGTATTTGGGATCGAGTGTTGGAGCCAGACTGTGATTGGTAACTTAGATATATGTATGGGCATATACCTATGTAGGGATGGTTGATACTTCGTGATTGTATCTTACTACTGTGGTTTATCCATAGTGGATTTTGGGAGACCTTTGGGGGTCTCGGGGTCCCCTACTGAGTATTGTTATACTCACCCATACATGGGCTTCACCCTCACCTTTTTGTGTTCTATGCAGATGACGATCATCAGTGATCGAGGCTGAGGGTGATGGACGGGATGCTGCTCAGAGCTGGACTAGACGAGACGTACCTCAAAGACGAGTTGTTCGAGTTCTGTACCTACCCTTCAGGTACGATTCCCCAGTGGACGATTCAGAATCTATTTTCCTTTTTTACTCATACTAGTACTTTTTGTTCAGTGGGGTTTTTATACTGGCCCACTTACTTTAAGAACACGTTTCATTTCTATATTAGTACTTGTTACTTCTACTACTTGTGTTCAGACTGTGTGAGTTACAGGTTTAAAGGAAATGCCTTCCCTTTTTATTAGGGATACACCTTTGGTGCTAGTCGCCAGACCTTGGCCTATGGAAGGTGGGATTGCGGTAGTCACGACACAGGCCCCGAGGACGGGTCGTGACAACACGTATCTAGATAATTATCCCTTTTAAATATACAAGAAGTTTATTCTTATTTAGAGTAATCTTTATAAGATCCATGTTACATTTTTTGAGAATCAGGCTCAGTCTCTTGTGATTCAAATAATTTAAACATTTGATTCATTATATTAAGAAATATCCCCTTAGTATTCGATTAGAAATTGGGTGACTCAGCCCATTGATATGGTATTTTTTTCTAGTATAATGTTGGAATCATGGGAAAATATGTTGATTAATCGTGCTAATTTATTCCTAGGATAAAATTTGATGGTTCATATTGACATGGTTATTATTTTTTGAAAAAATATCATGTTTTTTAGAATTCCTAGGTCTATAACATATAAATTTTACATATTTTTATTAGACTAGAATATCAAATTTATTAGAAAAAATTCTATTAGACCAAACATACAACATTGACCTCACTACTCTCTAAGATATAGATTCTTGTTTTTAAAACCCCATTGATTGCCACTTTTTCTTAGCATTTTGGTTCACTAGTAATTTCATATAATCTTTAATTTCATCTATTTGATCATTTTTATCTATCCTTAAATAAGTGTTTTTACACTTATTTTTACTCTTTCACTCCAATAGTTCTTGTTTTGATAATTTTATACAGGACTATTTAATGTTTTTCTCAAGTATTTATAATTTGTTTCACTATAATTACCCCAAAAATTTAGATATACCAAATTATATCCTAAGGATGAAAATAACTCATAGTAAGTATCCATGAGGATATGGGAGGGAAGAAGGGGATGAAGAAATTGAATAAGTAGGTCCCTTAATCCACCCCAATCATCAGGAAATGCTTCTTCATTCTCTTGATAAAATTATTGAATTTGGTTCTCAGTTAACCCTTTAGTATTATAGGGTAAAATTTCATCAAAAAATAGTTATAAAATTGTTCCATGTTTTGAAGATGTTTTATTCTAAACTCAATAACCTTTTTTTCTTTTTCCTTTAAGAAAAAAGCGATAAAATGTCATTTTTATTTCTTTTTAACTAATCCATAATAGAAGTAACTATAAAATTATATTCTATTATGAGTGAAATATATGATTATTTAATCTTTTAATTATTGGCTTCATGTGAAAATAAAATATAGGATTGGTTTCTCTACACACGAGGGAGTTGAAACTCCCTCATCCTAGACCTAATATTTTCTTCAATATTGTGTTGTTGTTGAAAATATGATCATTATTAATAGGAAATATCTCTTATACATTTCCATATCAAATTTTTTTATTTTGAAGGTTTGAAATTTTTTCCTACCTTAGGAATAAAATTATCTATCCTATTAGTTTATTTTATTGTTCTAATAATGAAAAAATAATAGGGAAATTTCAGTATAGAAAAGATCAAAGAAATTATACAAAAAAAAGATGGGCAAAAAATATTTTTTAAAACATCATTTTTGAAAATATTTTTTAATAAATTACCATATTTTATACTTTTTAAATGTCTTAAACAATTGACCACATGAAGGGCTTCATCAGAAAAAATTCCAAAATTTGAGATGAGTTTTTTTGAAGTTCATAAAAATTAATTATTAAAAGCACATAATAACTATTGGTAACATGGTAGGTAGGGATCAAACCCTTGTGGAATGGAATTTGAGATTGAGCCAACAAAAGCATAAAAAACCCATCAAAAATAGTGGAAAATGTCATTTTATTGTTTTTTACTTATGAAATAAAATTTATGATGAATGGAATATAATTTGATATGTGTTGAAACTTATAAAGACGATTGGGTGGGGTGGAAAAAGTGACTAGAAAGAAATTCATGATATATTCAAGGGGTAAATTAATTCTATTAGTTTAAAAATATTTCTCTATTCACATTAATTTCATTGAAATAATGTACCAAAAAATTTGGTTTGATTACTATCCATCATCGAGATACAAATCTTGAAGAAGAGTAATTATTAATGCTCCTTGATTTTTAGAATCCCCATATGATGTTATGAATCATTGAATTGAAAATAGTATCAATCCATCCAATTTATTTTTATGTTTTCAATTAATGTTTCTAAGGAATGAAATTGTTTTTTCTATATAATTATGCTCACTGATGAATTTATATATTTGAAGAAGTGATAGGAATAAGTGGAAAAGTAAAAATATATGATTAAACATCTATGGGAAAAAAAGTGTTCTCAGTAAATCATATTCAATTAAAGAAAAAAATAATTATATAGTAATAATTACTAATGAAAGTAATGAAAAATTATAAGAGAGTAGAGAACACACCTAAAAAATCTAATCAAGATGAGTAATGTTTCTCCTAATATTCTACAAGCTCTCCTATAAGATTTCAAGTGTTCTATATATATTAGGAATATGATACCCCCTTCCCAAATTCACAGTAAGATCCTTTTATCCCATCAGAATAATAATAAATATAAATTCTACACCTCATTTAATGAGTGTACAACAAAAGAATTAATTTCATAACTATAAAGCACTACTTTTTTCCAATTTACCAAAACATCCTCTAAAAAAATTCCACTATAAAAAGATATGAATTACCGTTGTTTTTACAGGTAATAAATTTATAGACTCTTTGAAGCCATATTTCTATAAGAATAGACAACTACAAAGGGTAAATATGAAAAAATATTTTAGGATATGTGTTTCAGTTGAGACTCAAAGAACCAGACCTCCATGCTTATTCTGTGAGGACATAAAACCAGTATGAACATATGTTCTCTATTCTTAGAGAAATAATTAATCACAATAAATTCATCAGAAAAATAGGTAAATTACCCACATTTTTATGTATATATTTGTTGGGAGAAATAATATCACCTATGAACATGAATCTCAAATAACAATAGCATTGGAAAATAAGGATGAAAATCAGAGTAAGTAACTTCATACACTAGATTTTTTGTTTCATCTCAGACATCAAGAATAATTAATACTTTTCACAAAAAAATGTAAAATTTATAATCCATTCATATTCCATAGTGTTTTTGGAATATCTAACAACCTCACATCTCATATGTTCTAGGAAACGAAATAATGGTCAGATGTTAATAAACATGTAGATACTTTATGGATAGATTAGATATATTCATCATATATGACTAGTAAACAATTATTCAATCTTATTTAAATTAGAAAAAATCCAAATTTTTTGGGATCTCTTAATTTAGTAACATCATATGGTTATGACATTTAAAATCCTAGTATGTTAGAATCAGGAAAGATCTTCAACCAAAATCAGTAACATTTTCAGGTTTAGCTCTTTCATCAATATCTGTTCTGGAAGTGGAGTGATTTTATAGATGCATCGATTGAAATCAATATGTAAGTCTTGTTCAACACACTGATGACCAGACTATGTAATTATAATTCAATGGAATTGGAGGATTGAAAAATGTAGAGGTAGATAATTGAGTTCATCTTTTTATGCTTGAAAACTATAAATGTTTTACTTCCCTAGAAATATAATTCATTAGGGGGACCTGGTTGGCCATCTAATTTTCATCTCATATTCAGTTTCAAGAAAATTAATGCATAATTTCAGGTCGTCCATTAAATAGATCTGTCTTTTGACACCATTATTCTATGTGATAATTATTTGGAATTATCTCCCTGGATATTTCCCAAAACTATGACATGAGAATTATATGATTTTGTTGTGATTCAATGATCACAAATAGAGATGAATGGTGGAAAAAATGGGAAGAAAAATGTAATTTTTTATATGGATTAATGTTTAAAAAAAATTAATCCACACCTATATATTTACAAGTAGATATCTCAATGCCTCTATCCTAGATACAATGTCTCGATATCTCAAATATGATAAAAGATGAATCTCACATGGCCGTCTTTAAAAATAAATGTTGGGAGGTCTCATGTTTTTCCCAACTCACCCAAATCACCCCACCAATATCCACCTACCTCTACCCATGATATCCCAAACATTTAACATGTGAAAGAACCAATATTGAATTATCCATGTGGCTAGTGGGGTTATTGCACCAGCCACCTACAATGATAGGTATAAATATCCATCACTTCTCTCCCTATAGCTATAATCCACTGGATCATCTATAAAGGACCAAATTCTCTTAAGAAACAACCTTTGTGAACATATCAACTGGGTTCTACTTTGTGTAGATCGAAACAAGCTGCAATAGTTTTTAATGCATCACTTCAAACATCCAATGATTAATAATGTTGATGTTATTTTTCTAGGAATAATACATGGAGTTCGTACTAAAGTATAAAGAACATTGAATATCTTAATGAACCCTATATTCCTTTTAATGAATCTAAGAACTTCGAGAAAATTCTTTATCCAGAACTTATAAATTCTAGAATCCTTAGAATAAATTCACACTACTTTTATCATTCATTAATAGACACACATTTTCAACCATGACTTCCATAATACAACTCCTCCCACAAAAATATTGATGTATCATGATGTAGTCTTCATGCAATCTATATATTCTGCTATATTTACGTCTATATCTCTCTCTCTCCAAGATATGGACATATCCCCCATAAAAAATAACATTTTGATGAACCTTTAAGATACCTTAGAATTCATTTGACTAAATCACTATGCTACTTCCTAGGATTGGGGAGAAACCAACTCACAATCACCATTTTATGGGATATATCTGGTTTTTTACTCACCGAAACATACATAAAGCTTCCAAATTTTGATGACTATGCTATCATCTCAATAACCTCTATTTATTCCTTGGATGATGGACATTAATTCTTGATCGACATCAAATTAGCAGGAAGAAGAATGGTCACAAGTTTTTACTTTACCTTGTTTAAACGTTTTGGAACACATTCCACACAATTATCTAGAGAAATAAAAAACAAAAACCTTTTTTTTTGATTGAATGATCTATGTAACTCCCCAAGCTTTCATGATACACTTCTCTTTCAATAATGCAATAGCTTCCATTGTACGTAAGTTCGAGATTCTAACACACCTCGACCAATAAAAATAGCCATTATGAATAGTAATACCAACTTTTTGAAATTATATATATTTTATATTTATAAATGGACTTCATTTTTTGATTCGGAATATCGAAATTAGCCTATGTTGAATTTTTGGTATTTTTCTGAGAACTTCTAATTTTTTTATGAATAGTGAAAAATACTTAAAAACAACTTTTTTAATAAAAATATTTTATAGTGATAAATTATACTATTTAGTGGTTTTAAAGTATAATTAGAATAAATTTTTACTATTTTATCTAATGGTGGTCATTAGAATTAATTTCACTTTGAAATTGGAGATAAACAATTGTCAATCTTTTGATATATATTGTTTCTTAAAAACACGCTATTTGTTGTGACAACAGAAATTAATTATAAAATTAATTAATGCAAAATAATTGTTTGAATTTTTTTAAAATAGACATCATTTTTTAATTTGGAATATCAATTATATCTTAGGGTGAAATTTTGGCATTGTTCTGAAAAACTTCAATTTTTGATGAATAGTGAAACCACTAAGTGGTAGTTAAAAACTGATTTTTTGTTTAAATGAAATATTACAACTTCTGTGATTTGATTTTCAAAAATCTGACATACATGGTTTTAATTAGGAAGTAAAATGTTGTTCAATGGGATTAAAATAATTTTTTGGTGAATAGTAACTTTTAAGTTTAATTAATCGCGATTAAAGGTAATTAGTGAAATTTAAGGTAAAAATGATATTATAAAAATATAAAAATACCCTTAAAATTTTCCTACTCTTATTGGATGAGTCATGGACGACCAAGAAAATCCATGGGTCAAATTGGGGACCCCATGGAGCCACTTGAGTAAGAAAATGACATTAATAACTTTTTATTTAAAGTAAAAATAAAATTGTCACAAACATGTGTTGTTTTACTAAAACAATTATTAAATGGGTTTATATAAGTTAAATTTTTTACTATAAATATTAATTGGAAAGATAAAAAGATTTCCTACATCATGGTAATTTTTTTTTAAATTTTTCGACATTAAATAAATTAAATATTTTATTACACAATGATGTTGCAGTGATTACCTCATTAATTAACGATCTAAATAAAATGAAAAGATAATGTAAAATATAAGATGTACACTTGTAAAAAACCTACTGGAGGAGTATATTTTGAACCCTTATCACCTTATCCTAGAAAGAAATAATTGTGGGACCTTTGGAATCTGAAAAGAACTTCATAATAATGTAACATTTCATGAGTTTCCAAGAGTGCCCCTCCTCTCCTCTTATAAAAGGCCCCTACCTCTACCACCTTATTCATACCATCAAATCCATTTGGGTCAGTCAAAATCTGCCCAAATACTCTCCCAAATTACCTCTCTTACTCCTATAATCCTCATTTTTGGAAGAAGTCTTTCCAAGGAAGCCTTTGGCTCAAATCAAAAAGAGTTTCCCGATTATAAGGTAATGTCTTCTCTTATGTTATTTTGTTTTATTTTTCTTCTCCAACCCCTTAAAATATTTTTATTCCTTTCTTTTGTAACAAAACCACTATCTAAAATATACTAGTATGTTTTTATTAGAAGTATTTTATTTACACTTACACACACCTTCGTCTAATGGTTAAAGAACATACTGTTTCTGTGGGTGGCGAAATACTGCCTCACGAAACGATGATTGTTCAATATTCTTTTAACA
Organism: Viscum album; assembly: GCA_963277665.1. Lineage (NCBI taxonomy): Eukaryota > Viridiplantae > Streptophyta > Magnoliopsida > Santalales > Viscaceae > Viscum > Viscum album. Next base: position 125,115,216 of record OY728160.1, read on the forward strand.
CCTCTAATGGTGGCCATTTTGATGACACTATTTTCATATATGATATATATATATATATATATTATGTTTATTTTTTCTTTATGATTCTGTATTTTTTCATTTATGGCATACCTTTATGATTTCCATTATCGGTAAACATGATAATTTCATTTTAGGAATTGCGGACTACCGCCCCCTCAAAGTGATTTGAATCGTTAACGCCATACGTGGGACGTATGAAGGATGGAGTAAATGATATTATATATGATATTATACTGGAATTATAATACACCTTTATATCATTATGATTTCATTCCATTAAATACAAAATATAATTGAAAGTAGCGTTCATGCGTACGTACGACTTACCGTCTCCATGAACGGTGCATTTCATTTCATACCTCTAAATGTTATGTAATATTATGAATGAATGTACATACTGTATATATATGATATATATGATATATACATCATGAATATAATTCTGGAGATAATGGATATTCTACCACATAAACAACTTGTAGTTATAAGAAGTTCATTGTTGACTCAAGTACCAAGGATCGAAAAAATGACCGTTATTAACTTAAATGACTACATAATTTTTGTAACATGGTAATAAGTGATATAAAATGGATAATGAACTTGAAAAAGGTTCTTAAGCAAGTATAGATTAACTCTAGTTTATTATTCAGGAGGTTAAAGAACGATCGAGTCAAGTCGGACACGAGGTAAGGGAACTTCTTAACCAAATTTCCATTCTTTGGGTTAACCTCTTACTTTCAAATTATGTCATGATATTATTATGTCCTATCTTGTATTTGTACTTTATTTATGTTTAATTATAGTGAATACACATAACAGATCTATTTTATTTAAAAAAATGATCTTTGTAAGGGACTTCGTCTCAATCTCCTTTCATTGAGGCCTATTTGGTTTTATACACAACGTTCCTTTATACGGTGTATAAACCACTTTGACTTTTACTTTTATTCAAAAGGAATCTTTTTATATGAAGCGTTTTTACTAAATGACAAAAGGAATGTTTTTTTTCTTACGTATGCGGTGACAACGACTTCTCCGCCGCCGTGACTATTATTTGAGTTTCGGCTTCCTCTATAAGCCATAACTTTTTTTAAAATGAAAAATAAATACCATGTTTTACTTTTCTTTTATTTTGGAATTGAAAATGCTTTTGATAATGTTTTTATTATATCAATGTGTTGTATTGATATCTTGTGATTGAGATGTTGAAATTTTATGTTTCCTTTATGCATGTTTTATGTGATATGATTATGTTATGGTTTATGATATGTTTAAACCTGTTCATATGAGGAATGCAATGGATTTAATAAGTGACGGGTGGAGCCCACTATATCTCCTCGATGCATCGGTAGGTCTCATGAGACAAACTAGTTTCTTGGAATGAGGCCTTGACAAAATATTATTTTTAGTCTTGGAATGAGGCCTTGGATACGTGGTTATGATAGTCTGGCATTATCCATTCCATCATTATGAATGTTGTTATTGATATTGCATGTGATTATTCGACCAGTAGAATATCCATGTGAATAAGTAAATGGAATTATCTAATTTTACTTTTTCCATATTATGATAAAGTTCATGTTTAAAAGGATTTTGTTTTAGTCATACATTGCCTTAAATGTTTATGTTTATTTATGAAATCTTCCGCTATATTGTTATCCTTACTGAGCATCTGAGCTAACCCCTTTCAATGTTTTATTCTTCCCAGGATGTGAAGAAATATTTTATGACTGACCTGCAGGGATAGTCAAAAGGGGATATGGGAGTAGACTATGGAGACTATGTTATTGTATGTTTTCACTTTATGATGTAATGTAAGACTTATGAATGTATCTAGTGTTTTTAAGTCTACTAAACTATTCATTCTTTCTAGACTTGATCTTTTGTGATCATGCCAATGTTACGCAATAATGCACCGACTTTGGGTAACTGGGGTCGGGGCGTTACAGTTGGTATCAGAGGCAGTTTAGTACTAAATTGTAAGCTAGATTTAGATAAACTCTGATTAGAGCACATAGCCCAAAGATAGACTTTGAGGATTAGTATAGAAGAACTTCCTAGAATTTTGGTATTATAGAGATTTTGTGAGTTTTATAGGCAATAAATCTCTGTCTGGATACGAGAAGGTAGAGGCAGCTCTCGCACATATGTACCTAGGGGTAAAAAATGAAAACACCACTTTGAGATAGAGTCGAATGGGAACTGGTGCACGACAACGGGCCTTACTACACTCTTGGTTACGACACTCCTAGGGGATATGCTTAGGCTAATTCTCATTTTCTTTACAAACCGTTATGAAGGGTTTATGAGTATATACTTCCTCAAAGAAAACATTTCTTTTTATGATTATGGATTATATCCATAAATAGTTCAATTTATGTTAGATGTTTTACAAGTATGGAATTAAGTATTTTGATTTATAAAATAATATAGTTTATGCCATTGTTTATAAATGGCACCCAGTGGGAGGAATGGAAACCGTATAAATGCACCCACTCCATATAGGGATTGCCCTCCTACTCAAGATAATTATTGTGGAGCTGGAGATACAACTGGTGCTGATCAACTTATCACTATCCTGGGACAACTCACTCAGGTTATAAATAATAACCTTAATCGTATGGAGCACCCTGATCCTCAACATGGAGGATCAATGTTATACCGCTTCATGAGGAAACAACCACCAACATTCAATGGAATTACAAATCCCTTAGTAGCTGAGTAATGGATAAATTCCTTAGAGAAAATATTCCATGCCTTGGGGAGTAGTGAAAGGGAAAAGGTTATCATTGCAGTTTACTGCCTCACTGGAGATGCTGATAAATTGTGGTCATTGATTCAAAATACAAAGTAAGATGAAGAAGTATCAAGTATGTAATGGAGAGAGTTCAAAGATCTTTTCTTAGAAAAATACTTTCCTTGTGACCATCGATCAGATATAGAAAGGCAATTTCTGAGTCTGAGACAAAAGGAGGATGAGAATGTCACAAAGTATGAGGCCAACTTTACAAGGTTAGCGAGGTATGCTACAGATTATATACGTAACCCAAGAAGTAATATTGATCGTTTCTTTGATGTATTAAAACCATTTTTCCGTCGATCTTTAGTTTCACAATCTTTCTCAACATACGAAGATATAGTCTCGTGTGCTATCAAGACAGAAAATGAATTCTCTAAGTCTTATGACAACAAAGTAAAGCAAGAGAAGAAGAGAATGGTGGAACAAGAGATAGATAAAGGGAAAAAGGGAAAGAAGGATTTTCTATTATGTAATAATTGTGGGAAGAATCACCCCGGTACTTGCCTAAAAGGAATGAGAGTTTGTTATAAATGTAGAGAAAAATGTCACCAGTCTCATGATTGCAAGGGAAAGAAAGAGGATATCAATGTTGAATGCTACAATTGTAGGGAAATGGGGCATTTTGCAAATGAATTTCCTAAGTATCAGGGAAACATACCTCAGAAAAGGCCAAGGAATCAAGGCCAATCTTATGTTGTTACTACATTTGAAGTGGAATAATTAATGTATTGGTGCTTTTGGACTCAATGATTATATTTTGGTTATAAGAATAATGTGATATATATAAGGATTGTACTACAATAATTTTTGTTTTCATTAAGGTTTTAGTATGATGAAGGTAATTATATTTTTAGTATGTGAAAATAAGAGAAACTTTACTTTGTTTGAGTAATCTGATGATACAATTGATTTTTGGAATTTAGAGACCTTTTAGAGAAAGTCTGGACAGAGGTATTTTGGATAAATATAAAGGTTAAAATGGATTAAGTTGAACTTTGGATAGTATTGTTTAAGGTTAAAACATTTATGAAGAGTATTTTTGGAATATTATAATACTGTAGTTTTAGGAAAAGGACAAACTGCAGGTTGAAGGATAACCCGTCGCGTTGGACAAAGCTGCAGGAATCGAACCCACAACCATAGTGTGATAGGCCTTTATTACCTACCACTAGCCTATAGGAAGTCCCTAATTATTACAAATAGTTTTCCTAATCTAAATGGTATGTGTTGATATTTGGAGCCTTGTATGATTAGGATAAATATAATATTTTTGAGTTCTATTATCTTTTTGAATGAAATATGGGTTTGTGGTAAAAATTTATTAAAGAATAGAAGTCTACATGACAAGTAAGTATATTTCCTTACGTTCTTAGTAAATCTTTAAAATAAATTCATCAACTTTATGAAAGGTAACTTAAAATAAAAATGTTTCCGGTTAACTTTTCCAACTGAGGTTTTAATGACCGTTTAACCGATCACATGTTTGTGATTTTCTTATGGTTAACTTTCTCCTAATACTGTTTTCTACAACTCTCCATCAGAACTTGATGGTTTTTTTTCTTCCATATCCATATTTTCATAGAATCCTATTATGGGCTATCTCAGGTGACCTTTGTACTTCTCTTTCTTTCTTTTAATGTTATATTTTTATTAACCTTATTTCCGATGTGGGTTTTCCACAATGGTATTTTCTATTTTCAATATTTTATTTTCAAAGAAAAATTTCAAATTTCAAGGACACAATTTATTGAAGTAGGGGATAATGTAACACCCCAAGCTTCCATGATACGCTTCTCTTTCAATAATGCAATAGCTTCCATTGTACGCAAGTTCAAGATTCTAACACACCGCGAACAATCAAAATAGCCATTATGAATAGTAATACCCACATTTTGAAATTATATATATTTTATATTTATAAATGAACTTTATTTTTTGATTCGGAATATCGAAATTATCCTATGTTGAATTTTTGGTATTTTTCTGAGAACATCCATTTTTTTATGAATAGTGAAAAATACTTAAAAACAAATTTTTTAATCAAAATATTTTATAGTGATAAATTATAATATTGAGTGTTTTTAAAGTATAATTAGAATATATTTTTACCATTTTATCCAATGGTGTTCATTAGAATTAATTTCACTTTGAAATTGGGCATAAACAATTGTCAATCTTTTGATATATATTGTTTCTTAAAAACACGCTATTTGTTATGACAGTAGGAATCAATTATAAAATTAATTAATTCAACTTACATGTTTGGAATTTCTTAAAATAGACATCATTTTTTAATTCAGAATATTAATTATAGCTTAGGGTGAAATTTTGGCATTGTTCTGAAAAACTTCAATTTTTGATGAATAGTGAAACCACTAAGTGGTAGTTAAAAACTGATTTTACGTTTAAATGAAACATTACCACTTCTGTGATTTGATTTTCAAAAATCTGACAAACATCGTTGTAATTAGGAAGTAAAATTTGGTTCAATGGGATTAAAATAATTTTTTGGTGAATAGTAACTTTTAAGTTTAATTAATCGCGATTAAAGGTAATTAGAGAAATATAAGGTAAGAATGATTTTATAAAAATATAAAAATACCCTTAAACTTGTCCTACCCTTATTGTATGAGTCATGTATGACCATGAAAATCCATGGGTAAACTTGGGGACCCCATGGATCCACTTGGGTAAGAAAATGACATTAATAACTTTTTATTTAAAGTAAAAATAAAATTGTCACAAACATGTGTTGTTTTACTAAAATAATTATTAAATGAGGTTATAAAAGTTAAATTTTTTACTATAAATATTAATTGGAAAGATAAAAATATTTCCTACATCATGGTAGTTTTTTTATAATTTTTAGACATTAAATAAATTAAATTTTTTATTACACAATGATGATGCAACAATTACCTCATTAATTAACGATTTAAATAAAATGAAAAGATAATGTAAAATATAAGACTTACACTGTTCAAAAACCTATCAGATGAGTATATTTAGAACCCTTATCACCTTATCCTTGAAATATATAATTTTGGGACCTTTGGAATCTAAAAAGCACTTTATAATAATGTAACATTTCACGAGTTTCCAAGAGTGCCCCTCCTCTCCTCTTATAAAAGGCCCCCACCTCTACCACATTATTCACACCATAAAAGCCATTTGGATCGGATTAAATCTTCCCAAATACTCTCCCAAATTACCTCTCTTACTTTTAGAAGCCTCACTTTGGGAAGAAGTCTTCCCAAGAAGCCTTTGGCTCAAATCAAAAAGAGTTACCCGATTTTAAGGTAATGTCTTCTCTTATGTTATTTTGTTTTATTTTGCTTCTCCAACCCATTAAACTATTTTTATTACTTTATTTTGAAATAAAACCAGTATCTTCAATATACTAGGACGTTGTTATGAGAAGTATTTTATTTAAACTTACACACACCTTCGTCTAATGGTTAAAGAACATACTGTTTCTGTGGGTGGTGAAATACTGCCTCACGAAACGATGATTGTTCAATATTCTTTTAACACCTCTAATGGTGGAAATTTTGATGAAACTATTTTCATATATGATATATATATATATATATTTATTATGTTTATGTTTTAATTATGCTTCTGTATTTTTTCATTTATGGAATACCTTTATGATTTCCATTATGGGTAAACGCGATTATTTCATTTTAGGAAGTGCGGACTACCGCCCCGTCAAAGTGATTTGAATTGTTAACGCCATATGTGGGACGTATAAAGGATAGAGTCAATGATATTATATATGATATTATACTGGAATTATAATACACCTTTATATCATTATGATTTCATTCCATTAAATACGAAATAGAAATGAAAGTAGCGTTCATGCGTATGTACGACTTACCGTCTTCATGAACGGTGCATTTCATTTCTTACCTCTAAATGTTAAGTAATATTATGAATGGATGTATATACTGGATATATATAATATATATGATATATACATCATGAATACAATTCTGGAGATAATGGATATTCTACGACATAAACAACCTGTAGTTATAAGAAGTTTATTGTTGACTCAAGTACCAAAGATCGAAAAAACAACCGTTATTAACTTAAATGACAACATAATTTTCGTAACATGGTAATAAGTGATATAAAAGGGATAATGAACTTAAAAAGGTTCTTAATCAAGTAGAGATTAACTCTAGTTTATTTTTCAGGATCTTAAAGAACGATCGACTCAAGTTGGACATGAGGTAAGGGAACTTCTTAACCCAATTTCCATTCTTTGGGTTAATCTCTTACTTTCAAATTATGTCATGATATTATTATGTCCTATCTTGTATTTTTACTTTCTTTATGTGTACATATAGTGAATACACATAAAAGATATATTTTATTTAAAAAAATGATCTTTGTAAGGGACTTCATCTCAATCTCCTTTCATTGAGGCATATTTGGTTTTATACACAACTTTCATTTATACGGTGTATAAACCCCTTTGACTTTGACTTTTATTCGAAAGGAATATTTTTATAGGAAGCGTTTTTACTAAATGACAAAAGGAATGTTTTTTTTCTTACATATGCAGTGACAACGACTTCTCCACCGCCGTGACTATTATTTGAGTTTCGCTTCCTCTATAAGCCATAACTTTTTTTTAAAATGAAAAATAAATACCATGTTTTACTTTTCTTTTATTTTGGAATTGAAAATGCTTTTGATAATGTTTTTATTATGTCAATGTGTTGTATTGATATCTTTTTATTGAAATGTGGAAATTTTATGTTTCCTTTATGCATGTTTTATGTGATATGATTATGTTATGATTTATGATATGTTTAAACCTATTCATATGAGGAATGCATTGGACTTAATAAGTGACAGTTGGAGCCCACTATATCTCTTCGATGCATCGACAGGTCCCATGAGACAAACTAGTGTCTTGGCACGAGGCCTTGACAAAATCCTATTTGTAGTCTTGGCATGAGGCCGTGGATACGTGGTTATGATAGTCTGGAATTATGCATTCCATCATTATGAAAGTGGTTATTGATTGTAGAGACCCAAAGCCTGACGTACATGGACATTACATTACTTTTGTGGAATACTTAATACATAATGAAAACAGACACACAAGGACCGTAATAGTTTAGTGTCATTGGAAACTTGGAACGTAATCATCTAATCGTGGCGAAAGATCTTCAACATCTCCCATAAAGATCTTCCTTTTTTTTACCTAAAACCTTTCTTTATATCCCGGGGAAAAGAAAACATAAAAATGGTGATCTCAAATGCTCACTAAGGGTAAGAATGGATAAAATAAAACATACCATATACATTTGAACTTAAAAACATGAACATAATGTTTAAACATCAAAATCTTGAGCAATGACATAAAACATTGAAGTACGTAAGGCATATATCATAAAGAAACATTAATCATGATAAAATAGCATGGGATTAAAACATGTAATTGTGGCAACTATTCAACACATGTCATGATTTCCATAGTAGCCAAGGCATTGCTGCTAAGACCATCTTAGTGGACAAAGTCCCTTTCTGAATCAAGTGTACTCCTCGTTTCAGTCCTGTAACACTGAACCAGATTAACTTACCGTTCCAGCCATGTCTATCTCATGAGATATAAAATCTTTACCCAATTCATTGGAGGGAGATATAGGTCCCACCCATCTCATAATGAAATCATTCTTACTTGTGCCACAAAATAAACATACATCATTCATAATAACCCAACGAATAAAATGGGTTTCATAAACATCATAACATAATCTATATAAAAGAAATGGATATAATTTCGTAATAAGAAAAGTTAAACCATGTAAATAAAAGAGACATTATAATTAAAACATACACATATGAAATAATTTCATTTTATATGGAAAAATGGTTTTGATAAAACACTTGAAATGAATTCTTGAAGAAAATATCCTTTCTTCTTTAAACAAAATCATTTTCTTTTCACAAAATGTCATGAATTTTTAAAAGAAAAGGATTTTCTCGAAAATAGTCATGAAATATTTTTGAGTAATCTTCATTAAAATATGGCTTTATAAAACCTTAAAATTCCATTCATTCCGTATAAGTTAAAAAAAATTCTTCTCATACTTTTGTCGGAAAAGTCAAAAAGTACCTCGTATGAAAAACGACAAAATATTCCTTTCATATCTTTTACTAAAAACTCAACGAAGGGTAAAATTGGATTTAAAAATTTTTAGGTGGATGGAAATAATATTAAATATTTAGGAAACATGGATGTGGATGATAAAATACACCCCAGTAAATTTTGAAGTAGAGAAAATCTCGGATAAAAATGAGATTGTGATATTTCCCTTACCTTAGGTCCGATTTGCTTTATAAGTGTCCGAACCTCCTATATAATGATTTAAATAATGTCATTTACTTATTCCAGAATAATACTCATTGTTATGATATCATATATGGTTTACTTATGACTTTATATTACCCGTTCTTTTGTAAATTCCATGTTAAAGAGCATTTTGGGTAAAATCGTTTCATTTATGGTCCGTGATTTGACTTGTAATTATTCATGTGATTACTTAGATCATGATTACTTAATTATAGAATATAAAACATTATTTATATATAATATACATTTAGAATATACATATATTTAATAGATCAATAAATGGAAATAAATACACCGTTCATGGAGACGGTAGGCCGTACGTACGCAGGAACGCTGTTTTCGTTTCCTTATTGAGTATAATTGAATTAATTAGATGACATACATACATACATATATATATATATAGATAAATCCAGTATCTTTATAATGTCATATATTTAATTATTATAGCTTATATATACTTTATAATCATTCTTTAAAGGTTAACAAGGAAAATGAATCCCATCGCGTCGTGGAGACGGTAGTCCGTACGTACGCACGAGCGATGATATCATTTCCATAATTAATGAATTGAATTGGAGTGGATGATACAATATATCAGAATCATTATGATGTTATGATAAATATGTATAGTTATTCTTTACACCATTTTACCCATCCAAGTAATGTGGTATTGGAAAAAAAGATTACACCACGGCGTGGAGACGGTATTCCGTAAATACGCACGCGCAGTGACTTCGTTTTCCGTAGGATGGATAGATGGTGAAATAGGGTTGTTTCATACTTATAATAACATATCATTATATGAGTGATACTTATGTTATTACTTCATAATTAAAGAACTAAAGAAGAATAAGTGGAAGAAGAAATAAAGATGAAAGAATCGGTAACGGGCATTACCTCTTCTTTGAAGCGCCTCTTTGAGATCTCCTCTTAGGGCACTACAATTGGTCTTTGAAGAAGACCAGGACCTCTAGGATGTTTCTAGGGAATTGGAGAAGAGAATTTTTCAGGGGTTGGCCGAGCTTGAAGTCTCAAAGTGGTGTGAGGAATAGAGGAATGTGGTACCCTTTTATAAGGGAGGAGAGGGGCACCTTTGGAATAACTAAAAATATTATTTTATTATAAAGTAATATTCGGTTTTTAATAGCTCCAAATTAAGTTATTTCTAAGATAAGGTGGGGGTGATTCGAAATCCTCTCATCCAATAGAATTTAGACAAGTTTAGGTCATTATATTAACCTTATCTTTTAGTTTTAACTCTTAGTTAATTAGATTGACATTTACCATGTCACTTGTATTTTTATATTATATAGTTAATAAACATACCATATATATCCATGCGACCCCCAAGTTGTGTTTTATTAATATATATAACCTTATCTAAGTCATTTGGCCAAACCTTATATTTTTAGGAACAAAATAACAATTAATAATATAATATTTGTTTTAAAAACTATTTTATGTCAATTTTGATACTATTCAATTGTTGATTTTTTTGAAACTCGTAACAGAATTATTACTTCGTCCAAAATTAATTAAATCAATGATAACATGTCATATGAATCTAGAAAATTAGTGTAATTCATAAAAAGTCTCAAATTATATTTATTTGGGTATTTATAATATCAATTATTCTAAATTTTCACTATTATAGTAATTACTGCGTCATCATTATGTCATAAATAAATTAAATTATTTAATGTCTAAAAATTACAAATGAAATATCATTATGTATTAAATCTTATTATCTTTATAATGAATATTTACAATCGAATTTATCTTATGTATAACCCTATATTAAAAATGTTTTAGTAAATAAACTTTGATTTTAACTCTTTTATCTCTTCTTTGAATTAAATAATAATAAATGTCCTAATCTAATCCAAGTGGGCCTAAATGGTAATATTTTATTCCTAAGGTTGTTTTTGGTCGAATTAAACTTATCCAATATAATTATGACATGTGTTAGGGTAATAATAATATCATTTTTACCCTTAATTACCCTATTTACTTTTAACCGTGATAAAAAAAGTAAAAAGTTACTATTCACCAAAAATTATTCTCATCTCATTGAATCACATTTTACTTACTGACATCAACCGTGTATCTCGGATTTTTGAAATTCCACTCACAGAAGCGGTAAAATTAAGTTTTATGAAAAATTCAGTTTTTTAACTACCACTTAGTGGTTTCACTATTCATCAAAAATTGAAAGTTTTCAGAAAAATACCAAAAATTAGGCCTAAGCTATATTTGATATTATGAACTCAAAAATGATGTCTATTTTACCAAATAAAAAACATATTAGTTTCATTAATTAATTTAAAAATAATTCCCGTCGTCAAAACATATAGCGTGTTCTTAAGAGATAATAACTATCAAAATATTGACACTTGTTTATGTCTGGTTTAAACGTGAAATTACATCCAATGACCAACATTGTATTAAATTGTAAAAAAATATTCTAAATATCCTTTAAAACCATTCAATATTATAATTTATCCATATTAATTATTATGATGAAAAAAGTTGTTTTTAATTAAAATATAGCGTGTTTTTACAATTCATTAAAATATGAAAGTTATCAGGAAAATATCAAAACTTTATCGAAGGTAAATTTTTATATCCTGATTAAAATGTAGAGTTTTATTTTATAAAATTGAACTTATAAACATTTCAAAAACAAGATTTAAAGTAGGTGCGCCATCAAATGGAAGCAAAACTGCATTTTTTGAAAAATACTTATTTTACCCGAAAAATTTATTTTTTTCTTTATACCATGTTCTAGAAAATGTGTAAGATGAATAATAATGTTATAATATTCAAAATTTAGTTAATAATATTCATAACGGCTAGTTCATAATAATATTATAAAAATATATCGTTGTTTAGTAAAACCCGGTATTGCGTACAACACACGCTGTCGAGGAAAGTCGCGATTGCGTGTAATGCAAGCCAAGTCAGGGTTGCATGTTGTGAAAGAATCCTTCGTTGTTTTGTTTAACAGAATCAAACCATATTTTATTTATACATTTAATATATATATATACATATATACACACTCAACGTTGCGTAGAATGACTATTATAAAGTGTACATGAAATTGTGTGTAACACGATCCAAGAATAGCATTGCGTATACTGCAAGCTGATACGGTGCTGCATATAGTACAAGCTAAACTTGGTGTGCTGTATAATATAAGACATCAATGAAAGTAAAAGAATATTTTTCATAAAATCTCGGGGTGTTACATTCTACCCACCTTAAAATAAATTTCGCCCTCGAAATTCGTCGGGGTTATAAATAACTTACTATTCATAGAAACCCACATCGTAAAAAGGAATACATAAACTTAATTTTAAAAACTAAAGTATGAAATGAAATTATTACCCAAAGTAACTCATCTTTGGGTTTCCATATAGGAGAACATAGGTGAAAATATGGATATGGAAGAAAAATATAACCATCAAGTTCTGATGGAGAGTGGTAGAAGACATGTCAATGAAAAAGCCAACAATCACAAAGCCATAAATTTGTGATGATCTAGGGTACCATCTGATTCATCGGATATAAGGGCACTAGGACAACATTTTTGGTTTTCAAGATCATTTCCCTAAAGTTGAAGAATTTGAATTATAATAAATACTTACTTTATTTTGGTACAATCTTACTGTTGTTCGTGCCTTAAACAATTTCCACTTCATCTCTTAAAGAAATGAAGTTGAATTTGTTATTCTTGAAGTTTTAGCAGATCATGTGATAGAATGACGGGTCATTCCATCCATCTCAAACAAAAGGTTAGAAATAGTTATTAAATATACATAAGTCGGTCTATAGTGAGATTAATCATATATGGTTCCTAAAATAGACTTATACTTTATATATTATACTGATTAATATAATAAAACTAGTTTCTACTAAACAGGGACTTCAGTGGTAGGCGATAAAGGCCAGTCACACTTCAGTTGTGGGTTCAATTCCCACATCTTTGTCCAACGCGATGGGTTGTCGCCCGTCCTGCATGTTGTCCTTTTTCTAAAACTACATTACTGTAACATCCCATAAATAATATAAAAAAAGTTCTATCCTTAAACAATACTAACTTATGTCCAACATAATCCATTCCAATCTTTAGGATTATCTAAAATACTTCGGTCCAAGCTCATAGTATAAAGAAAATGATTACTTTAAATGTCATCAACCAAGCATTTGAATACCATCATTTATCCCCCATATATCTTGTTGGTCACATTCCAATCATGTGAATACCTTAATCATGTATTCTCTTGAAAAATGAATACCCATTAAACCTTAGTGAAAACATGAATGATGTCAAAAGTTAATTCTTTCCTCATACCAAAATCCAAAAATTCTATATACTCAAACCATGATATAACCTTCTCCTTATATCAGTCATGAGCTCATGAATACTATCAAACATCTAATTTTCTCCTTATCCCTTCATTATGCGCATACCATCTGCTTACCAAAAATATCTCAATTACTTTCCATGGTTACTAGTACCATAAAATTATTGAAAACCACAATATACCAATACATAAATATTCCAATATTCCAAGATACTATTCACAACATTATTTTGGATTCCATTACATAAACACTTAATCATTCCACCAAATCATTGTCATATTCAACATCACCAATAGTGATCGCATGTGACTTCCCTTTGTCCTTTTCCTTAAGTGGTTGCTCATGTCCATCATTATTAACCCTTGGATTAGGGCATTGATTAGCATAATGCCCCATTTCATTGCACTTGAAGCATTGAAGTGTTGTTGGTGCGTTTTATGCAGTATTTTCTTTATTCACACCATTAGCAACCCTTTTTCCATTACTTCGACACTTAGCTGCTCGATGACCTTCTTTTCCACACTTAAAACATTTTCTAGTCCCTTTAAGACAATCTTTGCGATGCTTCTTTCCACACTTTGAGCATAAGGAAACATTCATATTATTTTCACCATTATTTTGAGATTTCTCCTTGAACTCCGTCTTTCGTTTCTTGTCAAAACCATGAGATGGATAAGTTACACCAACTTCCAGTTCTACCTTGATAGCACAACGCACAATTTCTTCATAGATTCTGAAGTCTCTTATATCTAATGCCCTTTGAAGACTTGGTTTTAAGCCACTGAAAAATCTATCAACTTTACTTTCAGGTTGGATGATAAAACCAGATGCATACCTTGCAAGCCTTGTAAAATTCACTTCATATATACCAACAGATTCATCATCCTTCTGCTTAAGCTCAAGAAACTCCTTCTCCATCTTTGTTCGAAGAATACGAGGTAAGTACTTATTGAAAAATAAGTTCTTGAAATCATCCCATTCCATGGACTCAATTTCATCTCTTGGCCTCGTATTCTTGATAAGATTACACCATTGATCAGCTTCACCTTCCAGACGATATACTACTAAGATTACTTTATCATGTTCAGAACATTGAAGAACTGAAAATATCTTTTCAGTAGTACTGATCCATTGTTCAGCAACAAATGGATCAGAAGACCCATTGAAAGAAGGTGGATGTTGCCTCATGAAGGACTCAATAGAATATTGTTCCCTTATCTACTCATTTGGAAGTCCAGAACGATTCATAGCTTGTATAAGTATAGCAATAAGATTTTTCACTCCATCTCCCATAACATTTGTTTGTTCAAAAGGACAATAATTTCATTGTCTATTACATTGATCAACACGGTTCCTTCAGGTTCCAGCCATCGTCTAAAACCCAAAAAGAATAGTGTGAGAGGCAAAAATCACGCTAGGTAAAACAACATAATAAAGGTGGATTACCTTGAATATCTAACATCTTAGGTTTAATCTAATACAGTTACCATAATTCTAGGACTATAACCTATACTTATACTTAACCTAAGGGACATCCCTAGACAGACCTTAGAAATATCTCTAGGGATCTCACTAAATTTCTCGCATCCTAGTTTCCAAAGGTTGACTAAACCTTTCCTCTGATACCAACTGTAGAGACCCAAAGCCTGACATACATGGACATTACATTACTTTTGAGGAATACATAATACACAATGAAAACAGACACACAAGGAACGTAATAGTTTAGTGTCTTTGGAAACTTGGAACGTAATCATCTAATCGTGGTGAAAGATCTTCAACATCTCCCATAAAGAGCTTCCCTTTTTTTTACCTAAAACCTTTCTTTATATCCTAGGGAAAAGAAAACATAAAAAGGGTGAGCTCAAATGCTCAGTAAGGGTAAGCATGGATAAAATAAGACATACCATATACATTTGAACTTAAAAATATGAACATAATGTTTAAACATCAAAAGCTGGAGCAATGACATAAAACATTGAAGTACGTAAGGAATATATCATAAAGAAACATTAATCATGATAAAATAGCATGGGATTAAAACATGTAATTGTGGAAACCATTCAGCACATGTCATGATTTCCATAGTATCCAGGCATTGCTGCCAAGACCATCTTAGTGGACAAAGTCCCTTTCTGAATCGAGTTCACTCCTCGTTTCAGTCCTGTAACACTGAACCGGATTAACTTACCGTTCCAGCCATGTCTATCTCATGAGATATAAAATCTTTACCCAATGCATTGGAGGGAGATATAGGTTCCACCCATCTCATAATGAAATCATTCTTACTTATGCCACAAAATAAACATACAACATTCATAATAACCCAACGAATAAAATGGGTTTCATAAACATCATATCATAATCCATATAAAAGAAATGGATATAATTTCATAATAAGAAAATTGAAACCATGTAAATAAAAGAGAAATTATAATTAAAACATACACATATGAAATAATTTCATTTTAGATTGAAAAATGGTTTTGATAAAACACTTGAAATGAATTCTTGAAGAAAATATCCTTTCTTCTTTAAAAAAATCATTTTCTTTTCACAAAATGTCATGAATTTTTAAAATAAAAGGATTTTCTTTAAAATAGTCATGAAATATTTTTGAGGAAGCTTCATGAAAATATGGCTTTATAAAACCGTAAAAATCCTTTCATGCCGTATAAGTTAAAAGAAAAACATTCTTCTCGTACTTTTGTCGGAAAAGTCAAAAAGTACCTCGTATGAAAAACGACAAAAGATTAATTTCATATCTTTTACTAAAAACTCACAAAAGGGTAAAATTGGATTTAAAAAATTGTAGGTGGATGGAAATAATATTACATATTTAGGAAACATGGATGTGGATGATAAAATACACCCCAGTAAATTTCGAAGTAGAGAAAATCTCGGATAAAAATGAGATTGTGATATTTCCCTTACCTTAGGTCCGATTTTCTTTGTAAGTGTCCTAACCTCCTGTATAATGATTTAAATAATGTCATTGACTTATTCCAAAATCATACTCATTGTTATGATATCATATATGGTTTACTTATGACTTTATATTACTTGTTCTTTTGTAAATTCAATGTTAAAGAGTGTTTTGGGTAAAATCATTTCATTTATGGTCCGTGATTTGACTTGTAATTATTCATGTGATTACTTAGATCATGATTACTTAATTACAGAATATAAAACATGATTTATATATAATATATATTCAGAATATACATATATATAATAGATCAATAAATGGAAAGAAATACACCGTTCATGGAGACGGTAGGCCGTACGTACGCATGACCGCTATTTTTGTTTCCTTATAGAGTATAATCGAATTAAGTAGATGACATACATATACATATATATAGATAAATCCAGTAGCTTTATAATGTCATATATTTCATTATTATAGATTATATATACTTTATAATCATTCTTTAATGGTTAACATGGAAAATGAATCTCATCGCATCGTGGAGACGGTAGTCCTACGTACGCACGAGCGATGATATCGTTTCCATAATTATTGAATTGAATTGGAGTGGATGATACAATATATCAGAATAAGTATGATGTTATAATAACTATTTATATTTATTCTTTTCACCATTTTACCCATCCAAGTAAGGTGGTATTGGAAAAATAGATTACACCACGGTGTGGAGACGGTATTCCGTACGTACGCACGCGCGGTGATTTCATTTTCCATAAGACGGATAGATGGTGAAATAGGGTTGTTTCATAATTATAATAACATATAAGTGTATGAGTGATACTTATGTTATTACTTCATAATGAAATAACTAAATAAGAATAATTGGAAGAAGAAATAAAGATGAAAGAATCGGTAACGGGCATTACCTCTTCTTTGAAGCGCCTCTTTGAGATCTCCTCTTAGAACACTACAATTGGTCTTTGAAGAAGACCAGGACCTCGAGGATGTTTCTAGGGAAGTGTATAAGAGAATTTGGCAGTGGTTGGACGAGCTTGAAGGATCAAAGTAGTGTGAGGAAGAGTGGAAGGTGGTGCCCTTTTATAAGGGAGGAGAGGGGCACCTTTGGAATAACTAAAAATATTATTTTATTATAAAGTCATATTCTGTTTTTAATAGCTCCAAATTGAGTTATTTAGAAGATAAGGTGGGGGTGGGTAGAAATCCTCTCATCCAATAGAATTTAGACAAGTTTAGGTCATTATATAAACCTTATCTTTTAGTTTTAACCTTTAGTTAATTAGATTGACATTTACCATGTCACCTGTATTTTTATATTATATAGTTAATAAACATACCATATACAACCAAAAGACCCCCAAGTTGTGTTTTATTAATATATATAACATTATATAAGTCATTTTGCCGAACCTTAGATTTTTAGGAATAAAATAACAATTAATAATATAATATTTGTTTTAAAAACTATTTTATGTCAATTTTGACACTATTCAATGATTGATTTTTGTGAAACTCATAACAGAATTATTACTTCTACCAAAGTTAATTAAATCAATACTAACATGTTATATTAATCTAGAAAATTAGTTTAATTAATAAAAAGTCTCAAATTATATTTATTTGGGTATTTATAATATCAATTATTATAATTGTTCACTATTATGGTAATTACTGCATCATCATTGTGTCATAAGTAAATTAAATTATTTCATGTCTAAAAATTACAAATAAAATATAATTATGTAGGAAATCTTATTAGGTTTCTAATGAATATTTACAATTGAATTTATCTTATGTATAACCCTATATTAAAAATGTTTTAGTAAATAAACTTTGATTTTAACTCTTTTATCTCTTCTTTGAATTAAATAATAATAAATGTCCTAATCTAATCCAAGTGGGCCTAAATGGTCATATTTTTTTCCTAAGGTTGTTTTTGGTCTAATTACACTTATCCAATGTAATTATGACATGTTTTAGGGTAATAATAATATCATTTTTACCCTTAATTACCCTATTTACTTTTAACCGTGGTAAAAAAAAGTAAAAAGTTACTATTCACCAAAAATTATTTTCATCTCATTGAACCACATTTTACTTACTGAAATCAACCGTGTCTCTCGTATTTTTGAAATTCCACTCACAGAAGCGGTAAAATTAAGTTTTATAAAAAATTCAGTTTTTTAACTACCACTTAGTGGTTTCAGTATTCATCAAAAATTGAAAGTTTTCAGAAAAATACCAAAAATTAGGCCTAAGCTATTTTTGATATTATGAACTCAAAAATGATGTCTATTTTACCAAATTCAAAAAATATTATTTGAATTAATTAATTTAAAAATAATTCCCGTCGTCAAAACATATAGCTTGTTCTTAAGAGATAATAACTATCAAAAGATTGACACTTGTTTATGTCTGGTTTAAATGTGAAATTACATCCAATGACCAACATTGTATTAAATTGTAAAAATATATTATAAATATTCTTTTAAAACCATTCAATATTATAATTTATCCATATTAATTATTATGATGAAAAAAGTTGTTTTTAATTAAAATATAGCGCGTTTTTACTATTCATTAAAATATGAAAGTTATCAGAAAAATATGAAAAATTTATCCAATGTAAATTTTTATACCCTGATTCAAATGAAGAATTTTATTTTATAAAATTGAACATATAAACATGTCAAAAACTAGATTTAAAGTAGGTGCGCCATCAAAAGGCGGCAAAACTGCATTTTTTGAAAAATACTTATTTTACCCGAAAAATTTATATTTTTCTTATACCATGTTCTAGAAAATGTGTTAGATGAATAATAATGTTATAATATTCAAAATTTAGTTAATACTATTCATAACGGCTAGTTCATAATAATATTATAATAATATATCATTGTTTAGTAAAACCCGGTATTGCGTACAACACACGCTATCGAGGAAGGTCGTGATTGCGTGTAATGCAAGCCAAGTCAGGGTTGCGTGTTGTGAAAGAATCCTTTGTTGTTTCGTATAAAATAATCCAACCATATTTCATTTATACATTTAATATATATATATATATATACACACACTCAATGTTGCGTAGAATGACTATTATAAAACGTACATGAAATTGTGTGTTACACGATCCAAGAACAGCATTGCGTATGCTGCAAGCTAATACGGTGTTGCATATATTAAAAGATAAACATGGTGTGTTGTATAATAGAAGACATCAATGAAAGTAAAATAATATTTTCCATAAAATCTCGGGGTGTTACATTGATATTGCATGTGAGTATTCGACCAGTAGAATATCCATGTGAATAAGTAAATGACATTATCTCATTTTACTTTTGCCATATTATGTTGTAGTTCAAGTTTAAAAGGCTTTTGTTTTAGTCATACATTTCCTTAAATGTTTATGTTTATTTATGAAAGCTTCTGCTATATTGTTATCCTTATTGAGCATCTCAGCTCACCGCTTTCAATGTTTTATTCTTCCCAGGATGTGAAGAAATATTTTATGACTGACCTGCAGGGATAGTCTGAAGGGGATATGGGAGTGGACTATGGAGACTATGTTGTTTTAGTTTTTCACTTTATGATGTAATGTATGACTTATGAATGTATCTAGTGTTTCCAAGGCTACTAAACTATTCGGTCTTTCGAGACTTGATCTTTTGTGATCATGACAATGTTACGCAATAATGCATCGACTCTGGGTAACTGGGGTTGGGGCGTTACAATCTACATCCCCAAATTCTATTAAGCTCTTCCTAACTCCTACATATCAGAAGACTTGGATGAATCATTCTTCAATAGGCTGATCTTCTCTTTATCCTACCCAATAATCACCACGTCATCAAAATAAATAAGAAGATAAATAAAGTTACCATCATTAAATATCTAGAAGTAAACACACGAATCCAATTATTTCCATTTTTAGACACAGAACACCATTAATGATTCAAATTTTTTGTACCACTTTCAGGGAGCTTGTTTCAGTCCATACAATCTCTTCTTCAATTTTAGACATGGTTTTCTTGTCTAGAAATCTAAAAATTTTGGATCCTATATATATATATATATCCTCATAGAGGTTCCCATGATGAAAATGTATCTTCACATTCAACTGTTCATGATCCATGTACAAGCTAGGAAAAATATGAAAATAATTTTTAGTGAATCCATCTTAATCATGGTTTAAAAAACATCATCAAACTCAACTCCTTGCTCTTGAAGAAATCCCCTGACTACTAACCATGTAATGTGCTTTACCTCATTTTTACTGTCATCGTTATTCATCATGAAAACCAATTTTTTCATTAGATATTTCTTACCTACTGGTATTTCCACCAAATCGTATGCCTATTTTTTCATCAAAGACTCCATCTCATCCTCCATTTCATGAAAACACTTGCGCCTTTCAGACATTGCAATCTGGTATCCTTTTGGATCCATTTCATTGGTACACAATAGGTACACTGAATCTAATTTTTTTTGACGTAATAATTCAACATAAAGATCTTTGTACCTTTGAAATATTAGGTTCTAGATAAAAAACATCACCTAGATCAAATGATGGTACATCAACTTATTATTAGTAGGATTCAGTCCTAGACTTCTGAATATCCCCCTCCACCACCACCTGGTCCACTGCCGATGAGTCTTCTTACAACTACTCATCTTTAATGATAGGTGATACATGTGTTGGATCATGAATTTATTCATCAACACATTCTCTTTGATAAATTATAGGATTTTTAATTTCCTTAATCATTTGGTACTTATTGAATATGGAATCTTGACTACTGATCACCATATTCTCATCCAAGTCACAAATCATGCTTTATAACTTCTCATCTATATAGTTGATGAAGATGAATGGAGTATACATCACGAAATGCTTATTACTCATCTCCATGGATACATGTGGAAATGGAAAACATCCAAATACTCATAAATGAGAGTAAGAGGGATGTTTACCATACCATCTAATTTGTGGAGTCTCAAAATATAGTGGGACATATGGTGCTTTATTGATGAGGTTTCATGAAACCTGAATACCTTCTCCCCAAAATGGATTTGGAAGTAAATCCAAACTTATCAAAATTAAAACCTTCTACATGATGATTTTGTTCATCATTTACACAACTCCACTGTGTTGTAGGATGTGTGGGATCGTTATCTCCGATAGGATGTCCTAAAACCTGCAATTGGAATCAAATTCCTTGGATATGTACTCTCTTCGATTTTCTGAATGAAAAAAAGCATAGAATTTCATCCAATTTAACAATACACCAAGTTGTAGAACATCATTATGTACTCTACTACTTTTTCCTTCATCTGTAAGAATAATAATGAAAACATTCAGGATGAATCATCATTAAAGGATAAGAAATATTGGTGACATATCAGTGAAAAACCTCCATGGGTCCAAATACATTAGAGTTCACTAGATCAAACAACTCGAATATCCTTATTGAAGCAGTATTGAATGAGACTCTATTCATCTTCCCATAAAAGAAGTATTTTAAATGATCAAGTGATGCATCCTTTTGAAAACTGAAATACTTATTCAATATCGGGGTTGATTACCCTATTTCACTCATGTGAAAAAATATATTGTTCCTCATATTTAATGATGTATATCTTTACACCATATTGAGGTTGTCTATACATATCTTCAAATTATTTTTGTACAATATACCACATATGTGTCCTATGGCACTGGTGATGGATCCTTTTTCCATATTCTATTATCCATTATTAAAGAATTTATCATAGCCTTGTCAATAAAATTTCATTCCTTGTAACAAGTTGAGTTAATGGCTTGAAATATATCATACATATTTCATGGTGAATGTGTATCCAACATTCTTTTGAACTTGGATATCACCCAAGCCAAAAATCTCCATCGAATTACTATTCCCCATTATTATCGTACCAAGGCCACTGTCTTTATAATTCATTAAATTCTCATGATATGGAGTGATGTAATATGATAAATCATAATTAACCTCACATTATGTGTCCCCTATTGATGAATTAATGCATTTATCTTTTTCTCCATTAGATAAAATCATGAAATATATAATTACTTTCATTTGTGTACCTCAGTTCTTCTTTCTTGGTTGTTAATTCTGCCCATTTATCATAGAAAACAATGTCAATTATTCTACATGTATCAATAATTCCATAATGGAAACCTATTTATGATGGTTTCATGATATATATGGACCTTCATGTTCTTAGTATTTGGAGTCATTTTTGACCCTCTACCACCTCCAATGGATGGTCCCTCTATTAAATTTCAATTATGTAAAAAATAGTGATTAATTTTCAAATATGGAACTGATCATTGTGTATGGAATAATGGAAAATAGTGGAATGGACTCTTAGACCATCAAAATCAGACCCTGATTGATCATGATATAACCAAACCATTTTTAACAGCCAAGATTGACTTATGACATGTAAATGACATGGCACTAATGTTGTGCACGGGAGCATCTACTAGAATCTCACAAAAAATGTCACTGGTTTTTAAATCATATCATCTTCTCTAGAAATGGGTATTATATAGCCTGAACCATTCGAAAACATTTACCAATCAAATGGGTAATGTTTTGTCTCTATTTTCAATGTCTCTTACATCATTTGAATCGCCTCAATTTTAAATTTCATAATCTTCCATGAAATCACAATTATGGAAATTTTTTTTTGATCACTGAAAAATATCCACTTTTCACCATTATTCCACCAAAAATGGATCTAGCACCACTTGTTGTGATTCATTGATCATAGAGAGAGAATAATTGAGGAAGAAAATGGGAGGATAAATGGGATTTATTTAACAATAAAAAATTCTTAAAAAATCTTCCCCTCCATACATCTCTTTCTATAAATAGATCTCTCCAAGGATATCTCACAGATACAATGGATCTTTAACACGAATATGATGACCTATGATTCTCCAATGACCATCCTTATATTGACATGGTGGTAGGTGTCAATTTTTACACAACTCCTCCACCAACCTCCTCCAATCACGACCTACCATCAACCTTGGTATCCAACACATTTAACATGTGCATCATCCAAAATTGATGTTTCTAAGGGGCTAATGGAGTTGGTTCGCAAGCCACCCACCATGGAATCTGAACATCTCTATCAGATTTGGGTCTATAAATGGGAAATGAAATTTGACTATGTGGAGGAAAGTTGAAAATTATGGAATGTAGGACCCTTTTGGTTTTGGTTACGGAAAATCATTTTGAAAAATAACTAAGGTGATATGACTGAAAACATCAAATAAAAATTGTTGTAAGGAAATATTTATTCAATCAAGTAATCAAATTAAAAAAATTAATATTAAATAATATATTTAAATAATTAAATAAAAAAACTATAAAATTGAATTAATACAGATAATATTTAAAATAATAAAAAAATAAGTCCACACAAATTATAATATTATCCTAAAAGCCTAAATTAAACATTATATACATTAATTAATCAATTAGAAATGAAAATGTAAAAATACAGTAATTAACCAAATAAAATGAAATATCATCATAAAATATACACTAAATCCCTATAAATGGATGTAAAAAAACCATGAAATTATGTCCACATCATTGACTTGGTTCAAATAGACAATGGATTATATTCCAGAAGGATGAACCAGAGGCTATCTGCTTCTTTTATTGAAAGAATGGACACTTGAAAAGAAATTTCATTAAATTAAAGTAGAAATTAGTTATATCCAATTTGGGTTTATTCATAATTTTTATATAAACTTCTTGGGAATTAAAAAGAACATTTATACAAAATAAATATATTTAAATGCAGGAAAAAAGAAATAAAATAATAGTTAAAATGTGAAATCAATGGAGTTGAGAAAGGGTGATCATATGTCAGCCAAGGGGATATAACTATTTCATATTTCAGTATTGGATTGATTCAAGTCTGTAATAAGATTTAATAAAAACATTTATCTCAATTTATTACTTTAAATCACTTGATATTAGTTCATTTTCAAAATAAATGTTGTTATGTTACTTTAATTATGCAGTAACAGTTAAATAATTCTTGATTAAAAAATATCCATTATAATGAATGATGAATATATAATATAATATTCTTACTTAATTAATGAATGATAATTATTTTATATATAGAACTAAAATTATTTGACATTTTTATAAACATAAAATTGTTTTAGTCCTAATTGAACTATGACACTGGATATAAAAAAATCTTATTATCACGTTTTTGATAAAGAAACCATTTTTTAAATAAAGTCACTTCACAATAATTTTTTAAGTTTGTCTAACATGGGCAGATGGATTATTCTAAAATATTTGTAACTTGATAAAATTCATGAGATTCCTTTACAAAATTTTGGTATTTCTCAGAGATGTATACGAGTGCACTTAGTAAATATTTTGGAATATACGAGGTGGATTGTTGGAAAACAGATTATTCAAGTAATCATTGACCATACGTGTGGAGTGGATGTTTTCCCTAACTCAAATTTCATTATATAAATTAGTTTTATGATGGTAGTAAAAGTGATATCAACAATAAAACTTTTATATACAGTTCAAATATTCTATTATTTCATCGAATACATTTTTTGAAAAGAAAATTTCAATAACTAACCACATTCCAACCATATTTTCGAATGGATACCTCATAAATCTCAATGTGATAAGAATCTATTAGTACACTACCATTAGTATTTTTTAGAACCATTCATTACAAACTGAAATTAGTTACAAATGAACATGAAAACACTAAGGTGAATCTGAGTTAATGTTCCTATAGTCATTGAGTAAAATAATGTATAGCCCATATTTACAATATTTTTATTAAGGAACCCTATCTCTTTAAAGATAGAAGGATACCAATTAACTTCTATGAATTAAGGCTTTATATGTACATGAGTTTACATAGGAATACTGAACTCCACATAGTGTAGTTGGTTGATTATTTATAGAGACACATACTATAGGAATTTATAACCAAAGAGATGGTTTATGTTCCCCAAGGTGGATGATTTTTATATTATTATTTCATAATTAAGATTCATACCATGCAACTGCAAATGGTAATATGAAATGGTTGATAAGTGTGTATATATAATAAAGTAATTTAATCCATGTATCATGATTTGGGGACTTAATTTCGAATGTCTTTAAGACTTGATATTATTGGTGCATATTCAAGAGAAACTAGAAATGGATGGTAAAAGATGATACCAATAATGCAGGCTTTATTTTTAATGGTATAGTCTATGAAAAACCTATATACCAATCATTATAAATAAAATCATTCTTGAATTATACTTTTTTCAAGAATATTTTTATAATAATCATATTGGTATATTTATTTTCATGGACACCTCACATAGAGGAATCCTTATTGTACATATCTATATGAAATAACCAAAAGGAGACCCTACATTATATTTATATTAAGAATAAATTAAATGGGATGGAGAAATCTATAAATTCCAAGAAAATATGTAGATTGTAGAAATTTATATCAAAACAAATCATGCATAGTGATAAAAGAATATTCATTTGTAAACAAATGAGTGAATTATGTCTCTATATGGTTTTTGAGAGCTCTCTATGTTTTCAATATCAGCATGTTGATAAAATATTGAAAAAAATGTTTTGTCTTACCAGTTTATGAAGATTAAGGAATGAAATTTCACTATGTATATATTAATGTAGCTACTTTGTTTTGGGAAACAAGATCTAAAATATGGATCCAGAAGTTTGATAAATTTAATCATAGTACGCATATTAATTATGAACTGAAAAATTAAATTTGTAAAAATTGAAGAACAAATTTTATTTGGATTATAATCCTTTATGAAGAACATACATAGATATAGGAAGGGATTATTGAGATGAATATAATCTCACAAGATTAAGTGTTATGAATTTATCTTTTACTCCATGATAGGAACTAACATTTGGTATTACTAATGCATGATGCATTGTATGTGGATATCAAATATTTCTAGTATAACTAAAACCACATGTAGTTAAAACTATATAGAGTAACATTTTAAAGTACAATTAGATGAGTTATTGGTTTTTGGAGAAGTGGTATTACTAGGTATTGAGTGAATTGAAGAATTTTGTTAATTTAGTTCTAATTTTTCTAGTATCATAGAGAATGATAAGGTAATATGAAATAAAAATTAATTATAGCCATTGGTAGTTTTATCTACAACATCTGAGTACATTGTGACTTATGATGAAGACTAAATAGTTGGTTAATAATGTCCTATTCCGATTTTGGTTTATACTAAAAGAAAGATTTATATTATTATCAAAATAAGCTTTGAATATAGGATTAATTTGGATTCTCTATCTTTTACGTGGGTACAATATGTGGAAAATTGGTAATTTCACTACTTGAGTGATTTTATTAGATTATAATGTTGTAGTAAACAAATTTTTTAGAAAGTCATGTGGATTTTTTGACCCTATTTATGAAAACATGATAGGCCTAGAAGCCGTATCCATACTCATATGAAGCATGTTTCTACATGTGATAATTAACCAGTCGTTAGTAGTAGGATCTATTGAAAGTAGGTTTTTTTGGATTTGGTTCCCTAAAATCAACTTATTTTGTACTTAAGATTCCATGTATATTCAAACAAGTGAATATTAATATAAATATTATATCACATATTGGTTGTTTTCCTGCATAACATTAATTTGATAATGTACTAAAGTATCAATCACATTGATAAGGTCATAGATATTTAATGCTTGGATGAGGACCTTAAGATTTTATGATGATATCTATTAAATATAGATCTATAGTCAGTGTAACACCCCAAACTCCCAAGGTACGTTTCTCTTTGGTTAATACAGTATCTTACACTGTATGCAACTTCGAGTTCTAGCACACCCCGACCAATCAAACTAGCCATTATGAATAGTAATACCCACTTTATGAAGATTTATAAATTTTATTTTTCAAAAATGGACTTCATTTTCAGATTCAGAATATCAAAATTATCTCAAGGTTAAATTTTTCTATTTTTCTGAAAACTTCCAATTTTTGATGAATAGTGAAAAAACACTTTGTTATTGTTTAAAACCTAGTTTTATTTAAATGATTATTTATTTTATTTAAATTTATTTTATGTCAAAATAGATACAAAATACCTATATAAGTTTAATGTAATTCATTGGAGTCATTTTATAATAAAATTAGATGTATAAAATTTTATTGAACATTTTGACGTCTTTTACCCACTTTCTAGGCACATTTGAAAATTTTAATAAAACATAATTTTACAAACTTTGTGAATATAATTTCAAAAATATGTAAAAAAAGGTTGACATCTGTAAGTAAACTGTGGTTCAATAAGATGAAAATAATATTTGGTGAATAGTAACTTTTGAATTTTCTTTACCACAGTTAAAAGTAAAATGGTAATTAAAGGTAAAAATGATATTATAATTACCCTAACACATGTCCTAATTCTATTACATAAGTGTTTTTAGACAAAAATAAAACCTAGGTATAAAATATTATCATTTTTGATCCACATAGATTAGATTCTGACAGTTATTATTATTTTATTTAAAGAAGAGTTAAAAGTGTTAAATTCAAATTTTCATAACAAAACATTTTTAATATAGAATTATACTTAAGATAAATTTGACAATAAATATTCATTATAAATATATAGATATTTTCTACATATTGGTATTTTATTTATTATTTTTAGACATTAAATAATTAAATTTTTTATGACACAATGATACTGTAGTAATTACCTTATTAATGAATGATTAAAATAATTGATATTATAAATATCAGAATAAATGTAAACTGAAACTTTTGATGCATTCCAATAATTTTCTAGGTTAATATGACATGTTAGGATTGATTTATTTTATTTTAAAGTAATTATGTTTTTTTACTTTCACAAAAAACAAATACCAAGTAGTGTCAAAATTAACATAAAAAAGTTTTAAAAAAACTATATTATTAATTGATATAATATTCTAAAAAATATAATGTTTGTCCAAAGGACATATAAAAGGTTGGATATGTAAACAATGAACCAATTGGGGATCTCTTGGCTTTTTATAGTATGTTTATTAACAATTCATTATAATAATACAAGAATATATGGTAAAAGTTAAACTATTTAACTAGGAGTTGAGTCTAAAAGATAAGGTTAATATAGTGTCCTAAACCTATCTAAAAGATATTTTTTGAGAGTTTTCGACCCAAACACACATTATCCTCGAAATAAATCCATTTTTAGCCATTATAAACCTAATATGATATTATAATAACATAATATTTCAAGATTTTCCTAAAGTGACCCTCACCTCTCTTATAAAAGGGTACTTCCCCTTATCTCAAAATCACACCTCCAAATACCTTTGCCTCGGCCAAAACCTGATAAAATATTCTCCAAACTACACACAAATCAACCTATAGTCCTTAATTTGATTATAAATCCAACCTATGGATCGCTTTTGATCAAATCAAAACGAAGCACCTGAAGAAGAGGTCATAATTTCATCACCTCTTTAAAAATTCCTTTCTTCTTCCACTTCCTCTTTCGTTGTTTTTTCCTTACCAAAATAATAAATCTAGTACCTTATACATACTGTTTTGTTATTATAAATATTGTATAACCATATTCATTATTCTATCCATCCTATGAATGACAGAGTCACCATACGTGCATACGTACAACTTACCGTCTCCACATCATGGTGTAGTTTGTCAATCAACACTTAACTATTTGGATGGGTATAATAATGAGTATAATTGATGTTATTAATAAATATGAAATTTTAATCATTCTGTATATATGATATACCATCCAATTATATATTAATTTACTACCAAAGAATGATATTGTCTCTCGTGCATATGTACGGATTACTGTCTCCATGAATGCGATAAGATTCATTTCCCCACCATAAACATTCAAGAATAATTATCATTTTAAGAATAAAAATAATTTTTATGAACTTATTGTCATTATGGATATGAATCAAATAAATCCTATCAATAAAAAACATGACTTTCGTAGGAAAACATATAAAGGAAAACGAATTAGTTAACAACCAAAATAATGATACTACAAAAATATTATTAACAAGAAAATATAAGAAGATCATATATAATATAATATTTATCTATATGGTTCTTATAAGATTTAAAAACAATGATTTAATTATTATACAGAAGGTTAAAACACCCTCTACCAAGGAAAATTACAAGGTAAGGGTTAATTTTACAATCTCTTTACTTATCTGAGGTTGTTTATATGTAAGTATCTACT
The DNA here is from genome assembly GCA_963277665.1 of Viscum album. Classification (NCBI taxonomy): domain Eukaryota; kingdom Viridiplantae; phylum Streptophyta; class Magnoliopsida; order Santalales; family Viscaceae; genus Viscum; species Viscum album. The sequence continues at coordinate 125,145,073 of OY728160.1, forward strand.
AGGACTTATTTATCATCCAAATCCATGTTTCATAAAATTGTATTTAATTTTTTTTTATATTTTCTAGAATATGGGTTAATGTAATTTATAACATTTTTTTGAATTTTTATAAATTTGTTTGAAAGAAATATTTCTGTCATTTTCCAAACAAATCATTTTATGACCTTTTCGACAAATTAAGGTAATAATGTTTTTTAACATATACAGCGGGTGAAAATATTTTCCACAATTATAACACCTTTGAAGATTCCCTTACAAGATTATAATAATATTTCAAAAATAAATGTTTTCTATTATAATTATGTGACTTTTAAATGATTTCAAAATAGAAATAGATATTTCCCTCAAATAGTGTTTATTTCATCTATGTCAATATCCATTGATGGATTTTACACTTGTTTGAAGTTGATTTATTATGATAAAATATTACATATTGTATTGAAGGTTTTGTGATATATTTGACTATCGATGTGTTGTTTTTATACCATTCATGGTTTATGGTTAAAGTATTAACATTTTGTATGCTATTTTTAATACAAATGTTTATGTTATGTTTAAACCTTTTCATATGAGGAATGCATTGTACTTAGTAAGTGATGGGTGGAGCCCACTATTGCTCCTCGATGCATCTATAGGTATCATGAGATAAACTAGTGTCTTGGAACAAGGCCTTGACAAAATCTTATTTGAAGTTTTGGCATGAGGCCTTGACTATGTGGTTATGATGTCAGGCATTATGCATTCCATCATTATGAAATTAGCTATTGATATTAAAAGTGATTATTCAACTAGTATAATATCCATGTTAATTAGTACATTAAATTATTTGATTTAACTTTTCCATATTATGGTGAAGTTTATGTTTAAAATGATTGTGTTTTAGTCTTATACATTTCCTTAAATGTTTTTTCTTATTTAACATAATTTCTACTAGATTGTTATACTTACTGATCATCTGAGCTCACCCCATTCTATGTTTTATTTTTCCTAGGATGAGAAGAAGTATATTATTATTAACCTACAAGAATAGGCTAAAGGATATGAGTGTGTTCAAAGGGGACACAATGTTGTTGTTTTTTCTATTTCATGATGCAATGAAAAACTTATGTATGTATCTAGTACTTCCAAGGCTACTAAACAAATCGGTCTTTCAATACTTGATCTATTGTGATTGTGAAAATGCTATGTAATAATGCACAAAATCTATGAAACTAGGGTTGTGGCATTGTAGTTGGTATCATATAACTTTATTACAAACCTTGGAAGTTAGATTTAGAAAAACTCTGATTAGAGAACATTACCCAAACATTGAAACTGAGGATTACTATAGAATAACTTCCTATAATTTTGGTAATGTGGAGATTTTGTGTATTTTACAAAAAAATATATCCCTGTCTAGATACGAGTAGGTAGAGGCGGATCTGGCACATATGTATGTAGAAGTGAAAACTCTAACAAGGAGTGTTGGGCTTGACCCGGGGTATCCTAGTACACAACAACAGGCCTTGTTTCACTCTTGGTTATGAAACTCCCGGGGGATATGCTTTGGATAATTCAAATTTTTGTTAAAAACCATTATGAAGGATTTATGAGTAAATACCTACTCAATGAAAACATTTTTATGATTATGGAATATATGCATAAACTGTTCAATTTATGTTAGGTATTTTACTAGTTTGGAATTATGTATTGCAATTCATAAACTAATCTATTGTATGCCATTGTTTAGAAATGGAGCCTAGTAGATGGAATGGAAACTGTATAAACACACGTAATCCTTGTAAGGATTTACCTCATTCTCAAGATAATTATTTTGGGGATGGTGATGTAACCAGTGCTGAACATCTTATAACTATACTAGGAGAACTCACTCAGGTTATGAATAATAACCTTACCCATATGAAGCACCCTAATCCAAAATGTGGAGGATCAATGTCAGGACACTTCATGAGGAAACAACCAAAAAAATTAAGTGGGAATACAAATCCATTTGTAGCTGAGTAATGAATAAGTTCCTTAGAGAAAATATTTCATGCTCTGGGGAGTAATGAAATGGAAAAAGATTTCATGGCAGTTTATCACCTCATAGGAGATGCAGATCAATGGTGGTCATTAATTAAAAATACAAAGGAGGTTTAAAAATTATCAAATATGGAATGGAGTGAGTTTGAAAAGATTTTCCTAGAAAACTACTTTCCTCATGACCATCGTGTGGATATGGAAAGATAATTTCTGAGTTTGAGGCAATGTTAGGATCATTTATATAAGAAATTAAATAAAAACAGTTTCTAAAATAGTTTATAACTAAATATAAACAAATTCAAAAAAATGTTTTTAACTTAATATAAATATGTTCTATATCAACAATTTTACAAAAATCTATTTTTAAGAAGGACACTACACCATGATTAAAAACCATTCCACAACTTCCACAAAGAAAAACAGATGAACTTCACATATTCACTCCACCAACCATGTATGATTTTTTATAGTTCCATACTCATTAGAGGTCTCTCTTAAATCTATCATGTTATACCATGATCATTATGTGCCATGTTCCATTACACTTTTGGCATTGAGCACTGGGGAATATTTAGACCAAGCCTCATAAATTCAATATCAACACAAATACAAGTATACAAAACACCACTTCCAAAAACTACTTTTCAAATTCATTCAATAAAACAACATATTATTGAAAACCCATTTTCCAAAAAACCATTTTTCAAATACAAAAAATTCATATTTTAAAATCACCATTTGAAAACCTGAACTAAATCACATTACACAAAAAATCACTACAATTTCACTAAAAACCATAAATCACCACTAACTAGGATTTGAACCATGATTTTCACAAAACAAATTTAATCAATTACATGTAAATTAATTAATGGTTCTCTCAGTGTGGGGTTGGGTCATTCGGTCATAGGTGATGATGCCTTGACATCATGTTTTTTGAACTACCTTCCGGTCTTCTGTGGATATGGTGGTGTGAGTGTCCTAAGAAGGATGGTGGGGTTGGTCCAGGATGGTTGAGGTTGGAGGTTCTTTGTTTTTTTTTGGAATTATAGAAGGGATTGTGAGACCTGTTGGTATAGTGTTACTTATAGACTTGACCACATGGAGCAGGCTTAAGAGGAGGTTCCAGATCTAGCTGTTCATCATTTTAGTGCTTTATAGATTTGGACATTTGAGAGGGTATGACGAAAGCCATCAGATCAGTTTTGTGCTTTGACATAGGACACTTGCTTGTCATTCTGCCTTGAATCGGTGGAGAGCTTTTCACGACCATTTTCTGGGGAGGGGTATCCTCATGTTGTTTGTTTGGTTTATCTCACCTGACATTCGGGTTATGAAATGTTTTATGTCGATGATGTCCGTTAGTGTATCCCCCCTTCATCCCTTAAAAGGGCGTTTTCTTTATAATAATAATAAAATTTGAAGCCCTTCAAGCTATTGGATGGAATTAATTGGAAACATATAAAATCAACTATATTGAGTGGAGTTGAGAGTGAATCCACATACCATGATAATTTTGTATTAAAACGATAAAAAGATGAAGAAATCCAACAAAACCTGGTTAAATCTCCACAAACCCGCCTTAGATCCCTGACCATATCAGGAAAAATACCAAATATAAACTTATTTTTCATTGATAACATCAGATATCCCTATAAAGGGAGTGGATCTATGAAAACAAGAAGATAATTGAAGTAGATCTAAGTTAAATGTCGAAAAATGAAGAAGAACGAACACGTACCATGATGAATCAACTTCTAATCACTAAGAAAATCCTCTAGATCACCTCTGGATTGATGGAAGAACCTTCCTTGACCTTTGGAGAAGAAATATTCTATGTTAAGGCCACATAGTAAGAGAAATGGGGCATTAATCATTAAATATGACCAAGATCCACCTTTTAAGGATATGGTTTTGACCCGTGCATGATTTAGTCATACAGTTAGACAAACTATGAAATAACCATGCATTATTCACTACAATAAAGATAAACCTTCTCAAAGTCTCTTCACATGGTCTCTAAAACCATGATCATACCATTACGAATCCATTTCATAAAACTACTCAAACCTCATGGTTTCTACAAGACTATTGTACAGTTTAGAAAAACATTGTACTGCCCATGTGGATTTCCTTCTTCCCAAACACACATTTAAAGATCTCCAAACATCACCCATAAACATTATAGAATTAATAAAAATAAATAAAGGGCTATATATAATAAATAAAGGGTGCTAAATTCTCTCCCCCATTTGTCTTTCGGCCTCAATAAAGTAGTAAACCACAATTTCCATGAAACAGTTCAGGCCATTTCTCTTTCATTTCATTCTCATGTTCCCAAGTCTCTTCCTAAACTGGAATCTGTTTCCACAAAACCTATACCAGACTGATGATTTTTCCAAACAAGCATTCTTCTACTTATCCACAATCTGTGTAGGGATATGAAACAATGAAGCATACCTCTCAAGGTAAATGTCATATCATCAGATAACATGGTTATGATCTAGATAATACTTTTTTATCTCTGGTACATGTAACACATTATAAACCACACATAACTTTGGTAGAAATTCAAACTGATATTCTACCCCTCTAACTTATTCTAATATCTTGAAAGGGACTATATATTGAGAAGATTACTTTACATCCTTCCCAAAACAATAATGACCAAGCATTAAATAAATCATTAAGAACACATGAAAATGACACACATATAATGCTTCAAAATGAGCCATACATATTGAGGCATGATAACTATTATTATATGAGAGCACCCACAATGGTATATGATCTTTATATAAGATACCTAAATCCATCACACAAGACTATAATAAGTCTTTCAACATTTTTATCATCCTTTTGTATTTCCCATCCATTTTAGGGTGATATTCCATACTCATAGTGAAATGATTCCCAAGGGATTTTTTAAGGATTTACATAAAGGAGACGTGAACCTCAGATATTTTTTTGAGACTTTCAAAACAAGTATGCCATGTATCTTTATCACATCACAAATATATATTTTTGAAAGATTATCCATCATATTAGATTCCTGAATAGGGATGAAATGGGATGATATTGTGAGTCAATACACTATCACGCATATTTCACTGTGTTTCTAAACCATTCTTAGTATACCTGTCACAAAAGCCATCCCTATTTTCTCCCATTTCAACACTGAGATTGGTAAATGATATGACATACCTACAGGTTGAAATTTTTCAGTCATATCTTGTTGACATGTTATGAAAGTTGAAAAAACACAGCCACCTTCCATTTCATATTATTCCACCAAAATTATGTTTTCAAACCCTTATACATCTTCTATATTCCTGGATGAACAACCCATCTCAAATGATGATAAGAATGACAAAGTTTCTCCCAAAAATAATGAGGTATATCCATCTAATCATGAAATCAAAAAACTTAACATCCATCAAGTTTCCATCCCTCAATGGTCTCCCCACCAATGAGTTTAGAATTTATACACACAGATATTTCAATGGATGAATATACCTATTTTATGATCTATAATAAATAAGGAACTACTGTAACTGATAATAAAACCAAAACAACTCCTAAGTCTTCAAATTCTTCATGCATGACAAATAGAACCAAACTCAACTGCCACTCTTCTGAAGCTTCTTTTTCTGGATGAGCATATGAATTATTTATTAATGAATTTTGAACCATATTACCTTTTCTTGGGGTATACATTAAGTCAAAGTAAAACATATGGAAATACTATATCTATCTCTATTGACTTATACTCAAATCTCATTACAAGAAAATATGTTTAAAGATCTCATGATCTATGAACACTGTAAATTTCTCACCATAGAGAGAATGATGCCAAGTGTTCAAGGTATGGATGACAAAAGCTAACTCTAAATCGTGTGTTTGGTAATTATTTTCAATCACTCTCATCTTCCTTGATCTATAAGAAACAACATGCCATCCTTCCAAGAAAATTCATCCCAACCTATATCTGGAAGTATCACAATACACCATGTACCCCTATCTTGATTCCAAAAAAATCAAGATAGGTGTTGATGTAAGAAAAACTTGCCTCTCTTGGTAATATTTCTCGAATTCCTCAATCCATTGAAATGGAACATTATTATTTTTAAATGATATTATAAGAGATTAAAATCATGAGAAGTCACAAACAAAGCATCAATAATATCCAGAGAGAACAAGAAAGTTATTTATCTCAAAGACATTATTCAGAGGTTTCCAAGAGATAACAACATTTATCTTCTCTAGATACACAAAATCACATTTTTTATAAATTACATGGGAAAGAAAAAATACATGTCATATCGAAGTAACAAAAATTGATAATATTCCATTCAATTAATGATCTATAAAGATTCCCAACACGATCTCCAAGGGTTTATCATGTTCATCCATATTACTTGAGTAAACCAACATGTTATCCACAAACACCACAAAAAAAGAATCAAGATATCTCTAAAATAAACATTTTATTAAATCCATAAAGACTGCTGGTGAATTTGTAAGACCGAAAAAAATTACCACATATTCATAATTTCAATATCTAGTTTTGAAGTATTTTTTTCAGATTATCCTCCTTCCGAACTCGCAATTGGTGATATCTTGATTACATTTCAATTTTAGAGAACCACTATTCTAACATCAATTGATAAAATATATCATTAGTGCATGGAAGTGGATATCTATTTTTATCGTGGCTTGGTTCAGCTTATGATAATCAACACACAACCTTTGATTTCCATCTGCTTTCTTTATGAACAAGCCTAGTGCTGCCCATAAAGATGTGCTCAGACGAATGAAACCATTTTTTCCCACTCTTCTAATTGAACTTTAAACTCCCATAATTATGTTGGTTCTATTTGATAAGTTTTGATATGAGATAAGAATAGTCCCGAGGAGGAGATCCATCATATTATCCACTTCTCTTATGGGTGGAAAACCTATGAAATATTTAGGAAAAACATTTGGGAATTGATACACGACTGCTAGAACTCTATTACCCTCGATCTCTTCCATCGACACAAAATTTAATACCACCAACTGGTAAGATATTTTTCCTACTACTAGTTCAAGAAAGGCAATTTCACCTATATTTACAACCCTTTCTCCTTTTAAGAGATTCTCAATGCCATCATCAATCGTAAAACTAACTGTTATGCTATAATAGTCGATATGATCCCTGAACATTTTCAACCAATCCATACCTAGGATTACATCATAGAAACCCATCTCTAACTCCAATAAGTCCCATTTAGGTCAGCTTTATAAATAGTTATATAACATGATCTATATATAAAGTCTCAAAATTTTCTTTGACCATGAAGATTTTGTAGTTTTATCATAGAAATAATTATCTAATGTTTTGAACATAGAAAATCAACACCACGAGTGGAAATGAAGGAATGAAATACACCAGTATCAATCAAAAAATTTATAAGCATTTAATTAAAAATAATCATACCTCTAACCGTTGATGTTATAGTATGATCATCTACTATCATCTGTTCAAATACATATAATTTCTTCATTTTTACACTCCGTACCTTCTTTCCTAGATGAGATTTCCCTTGTAGTTGAGTCATGGTATTTTGAAAACCACCATGGCTATATCTCTTCTACTGATGAGATTGATTATTTTATACTCTCCCTGTCGAAGCATACGTTGCTTGTGACACATTAAAAGTGTCTATAGCACAAGACCTTGGAGAACTGTGACAATATCTCTTAATACATCCAATATATTTGACATTATGTAATTCTCTTAGTGGTGCTGTACACTCAGGAATCATGTGGATGAAAGAACCACATTGAAAACATTACACCTTTTTCGTGAGTCTTGGAGGAATATTCATTAATCTATTTATCTAATTTTGATGTATTATCCCACCCTGGACGTATGTTCCTCTCTTCCACTTTATCCCAACATTATAGTTCACACCATTTCTGAAGGGTATCATGATACTTCCATCTCCCAGACCTCCTAAGATGTCCCGTTCATACATTGTATCTCTATTCACCATCTCTGTATAGTTCGTAATATATATCACATCCAGATTCAAGAAAATATTTTATCTCATCCCTAATTCAAATATTTGTGCCTCCAAGGATGCACTAGTATCAACCTCAGGTGAAAACTACACAAAATCCCTAAATTTTGTCCCAAACACTATGATAATGATATTTTCCTACTTCAGAATGAAGAATTTTCATGTAGTTTGAATATTGATCATATGGGGATGGTATTATTTGTTGGACAATTCCTCAATATCCTCCCAACAAATTCCTTGATCTACTTGAGCTTGCACCACTACATCCAACCACTAGCATAAAATACTCTTGATCATATACCTTTCCAACTTGACTTCCAACACCTTGGGCATGCGGATGAAATCATAGATATGATTCATCCTATTCAGCCACACCTGAGACTTTTATGGTTTAGAATCACCCCATAATATGGGTGTATTTTGTTTATAGAACTATATGGAATTATCCACTAATCATGGTACATCTATATAGTTCCCTTTGTCCACTAAATGAAATTCTTGGATGATACTCTAAAGAAGCTCTTAGTTCACCTATGAGCCAGGTGTAACCAAATTCTCCATAGCTTCTTCCGGTTCATTTTGATGATGCCTACTGTTTTCTATTTTTTAAACAAACAAAAAACTCTATAAGTATCACTCTCTAGAAACTAAATGCTTATCAATTCAAATTCTACCACATAAACTATCACAACATTTCTTTCTAACAATAAAACTTTTTATGTTCAACCACTTTTGAATACTTTCATCATGATTTTGAAAATAAAACCTTTTTTAAAACACACCAACTATTATTTTTTCAATGTATTTAATTTGAAAAAAATGAATCATTTTTCTAAAATCAATATAGCGCCTAAATTCATATATCATTACTCAAAATGAAATATTCAATATTAGTGGGAATACATTCCTCTAATTCATATAATTCTTGTCTGACTGGCTAAACCCATGATAATGAGATTTCATAATCATACAATTATATGTGAAACACTTATGGACCCAACTACTTGGTAACATGAGGTTCGAAATAAATAACTTAGCTACATATTTTTATGCTCTACATTTCAATTCCTTACAATCCCAGTCCTTTATAAGATTCTACCCAAAGTAATAGATAGAAATTAATTCAACTCTGAAACCAATAAAACTAATGTCTACTTATTTCATAAGGAAAGGAACAAGCTAATACCATTTATCTCAAACATGATTTTTGAACAAACAAAACCGATACCGTTTGTAACATCTCTAATTCTCATTGGCTTTAGCATATGGGAGGACAGTACAAGGCCTTATGTGACATCCTAAGATGCTAAAGGCTGGAAATAAATTACTATGGGTTTGAATACATGTGGGAGATGATTTAGACTTTAAGAATAAAACAACTAACCAACAAAACTTAACCAAACATACAAAAATATGATGCATGATAACCATGAATGATAAATCGACATTTATGATATCAAAATCCCATCAAAATAAAGTGACATAATGTAAGACAACATCAAAGTAAATAGATGAAGATAATCTATTAAAACTCCAAGATGACCATGAGGCACCATGTTCCACAATATCCGTGCTCTAATATTATCGAACAACCCATGTATCATTAAGTAGTGTAAAACATGTGATACCTTACATTTTCCCATGTCCTAGTAGATGACATCTGAAAAAGAACCTAAGTGAAAAAGGATGGGTGAGTTCTAAAATTGAGCAGGTTTTCTCCCATTGACTTCCCTACTCACTCCACTAGGATAGAAGAGTTTACATCATTTATATGAAAACAATTTACATAAAAAAATTCAAAAGAGTTTTAAACTAAATATATACAACTTCTAATATAGTTTATAACTCAGCATAAACAAGTGCCATATAAAAAATTGTCTAGTAAGTTATTTTCAGGAAGATAAGAAATCCATGCTTTAAAACCATTCCACAAATTACAGTTAGTATAACCAATCCTCCTCAAATATTCATAGCACCAACCATGAATGCTTCATTATGAAATTTCCATACTCATGAGTTTCCTCTCATTGATCTTCCATGTTGTTAGATGATAATTGTGTTCCATGTTCCATTACACTTTTGGCACCAATCATTAGTTCATATTTCACAAAGGCTCGTAAAGGAAATATCAATAAACACCCAAGTATTTCCAATAAAATTTCTAAAAAAAACATTTCAAAATCATTTCAATAAATCAAATTTTTATTGAAAACCCATTTTAAAACAACCCATTTGAAAAATACACCAATCCATATTTTAAAATCACCATTTAAAATCATGAACCAAAACACTTTACACAACAAATCACCACAATTTAAAAATTTCACCAAAACCATAAATCATCACTAAAGAGGATTTATACCATGTTTTTCAAAAAAAAATTCCTAATAAATTTCATGAAACTCAATTAATTTGAAACTAATTCAATAATTTGAGTAATAAGAGTCTAGAGTAAAGCCACATACCTTGAGAGTTTAGGAAAAAATGATAAACTAACAAAGAACACCAAAAACTAGTTTAAATATCCATGAACCCACCTTAGTTCCATTACTCTATCAAAACCAAGAGAAAATATAAACATATTTGGAATCCATAACCTATGATCTACCCAGATCGGGCCTAGGGGGAGTAAAAAGGCATCATACATTAAGGATTCCCTAGATTTACTTTTTATGGAGGTGATTTTTACCTTCACATGGGTTAGTCACAAGGTTAGAAAAACTGTGTGCTAACCGTACATTTGGAAATTCCTTGAAGATGAACATTCACAAGGTCTCCTTGTAAGGTCTCCAAAAAACGTGATCTAACTATAACAAAGCCACTTCCTCAAATTACAAAAACCAAATGGTTTATACTAGGCTGTTACACCATCTGGACGAACCATGCACCACCCACGCACCTTCCCTTTAGCCCAAAAAACAAATTTTAAGTTCTCCAAACTTCACACATATACATTATATACTTAAAAAAGAATAAGTAATGGGTTACTTACCAGAAAATGGTAGTGATATAGGGAACATAATATATAGGCTATCATTTGTGGGTACTCATAAGAGGATGCAGATTTTTCTCATGAATTTTATAATTAGTAATCTCTAATTTGGTAGATTATGTGAATAGACCCACCAATAGAAATTCTATATGTTTTTGTGACATAAAATATTCATGTATGTGAACATTTTTAATGGTCCTTATGAATTAATATTACTATTATGTCCTGTGAGGACTCATTCAATTAGATGTATTTTATAAACCATTACTATAAAAGTTCATGGTGAAGTTAGATAAGTTGGGTAAATCAAGAGTGACATGCTATTCATGGATAATTCGAGGAAGGGTTTAACCCTTAAATAATTTGTGAGTTGATGTATTGGACCTTTTATTATAGTAGAACCATCACATTAAATTACATTGCCACCTTATAATGACATTATTATTTTCTATAGTCAAAGAAAGACGTATCAAGTATATAGGTTATTGATACTGATGCAAAAGATACTTGTTTGGATGTTGATACAAATGGATTATATTACATAATGATAATTTAAATGTGGTTGTCAACATTATGGAATTAATTTATTCCTCTTGGTTCATTGAACTGTTTATAGATAGAAATCTTGGACCTCAGGTGCACCAACCTAATACCAGTGAGAAATAATCCCAGAGGATCACATGCTTTGTGTTTCTTTGGATCTTGATTAAATTCTATTTGAATTTAATTAATTTAATTTTTATTATTCTCAATATTGAGGTAAAATTTATTTCATTTTTTATTGATCAAATAATTTAAATAAATATTTATTCAATAAATTGTGTATAAAATATTTTTATTTATTATAAATAATATTTAAAAAATATTTATTCACAAATTTTCCAATAAAATAGTTATTAAAGTGAATAAATTATTTATTCCATTATTCAAAAAATGTTTAGAAGTTTGAGAGAACTAATATAATATCCAGTGATAAATATTAATTTCAAGATAGTAAAATAATATGTATCATTTCATAATTTAGAAAAGGCTATAATATAATAATAATTGTATAATTATTATATGGAATGGGGTTTATTGAAGATTATAATATTATTTAAGGGCTATCACAATTACCTAATATTTTAACCAAAACCATAGGTCTTTGAATAGGTTGGTTGGTCTATTGTATAGGGTTAATCGAAAATTGAGGATAAAGAATTGTTATTCATAATGAAACTCTCTCTCACCCTCTCTCAAATTTATACTCTATTACTCTAATGAATTAGAACAACTCATTCAATCCAAAACAATCATGGTGGGAACAACATAAAAAATGAAAGACATTTTATTTGATGGGCTAGAACCTAGAAAAAATTTTCTGTTAATTGGAGATCAAAGGAGAAAGTGTGGATTATAGCTAGATGGATTTCACTATTTAATGTTTATAGAGAAATTAAGGTGATATGAAAGGGTTTTTAGAAGATCAATATTATCATCAAAGAAAGTATCATAAAATGAGGTTAAAATTTCTTACCGATCTAAATAAATTAATTATAAATTTAACCAGAAATATACACTCTCAGGGTTTTAGAAAAAATCTAAATTAAATGAAATATGAATTTACCACCCTCTAAAGTTGCCTCCACTACACCCATAACATACTGTTTCATCCAAGTACAAGACAAAATTCCCACATGCCATCATATGATAGTGTGTTTTATAAATACCTAAAAGAAGCTCCTTGGAATTTAATGTAACAAATAATGAATGTAAACAACTGAGTCAATTCTTCTTCCACTACATGTATGTTATACTCAAATTCAACACTCAAATGTTTCCACTTATGAAACAGTTTCTTAAATGATAGAAAATGTGGAAAAATAAATGAAAATAATTTATAATCTTATTGTAATAAATTTCATTCTTAAAATAATAATCCATTACATGAAAAAAATAATTTTAATGCAATATATATATATATATATTCTATATATTTATATATATTTAAGTCTTTAAGACATATCACCTTTCAGTCTCCCACTTTCACTAAAGCCTAAAAGAATTTTTTCCACTTAACCTAATACCGTGTCATATACAATAACTTTTGAAACCATATCTTAAAATTCTTTTGTGTATCATTTGAAACACTTTCATAAATCTATCATCAAATGCACCTTTTATCACATCATATACAACCCTATAGATACCCATTAAAAACAATTTTGGAGTTACTCTAAACATTTTAGAGTATCTATTTGAGTCAAACACAATCACAATTCTGGTAACTAGAATGTCGGACTTTATGGTTCTTATCATTGATACAAAATAATATTTTTTGGATACATATATGTAAGAAAAGAGCAGTTTATAAAAAATCATTAGTGCTACTCATGTTATAAAGGGATATAACATTATCTCTATTAGACACACGTATCTTTATACCTTTTTCCACTAGTCTGAATCATATGAATAAATGAGTTCTCATAAAATTACTTTTCCAAAATATCAAGTAACCCCAGACATGGAGCTTGTCAAAACCATTTGGAAAACTCATCCATTCTCAATTATTATATTATATACTAAACCGATCGATGGATACATCTATGTCATTCATCCTTCTACATAATCTCATCACATTTCTATTATCTAGATAAATATACAATTTCCCTACATGGTTTCACACTCCCTAAGTTTGTATGATAACTTTATTATGTAGTCTATCTATGTATGAAGGTTATAATTCTAGGTATCTCACCAACTGCAGGTAGGAGAGACTCAAATATGATTCATGCACTATATGTACACTAAACACCTTAGTGTATGATAGTTTATGTGGTATACATAGTTGTCCATGCAGTGTACACAAAGAATCTACAATTTATTGTTTTATGCCTCATGATCATATTATATATCTCTATACATGTATCCTACTCACACTAACATTATCATTTCTTCATAACCTATAATAATTCATAAAGAATATCGATCTGGGATAAATTCAAAGGCATACTTTGAAATTTCAATTATCATTACACTTCAAAAAATGTATATATAAATAAAAATTTATATAGAAAATGTGAAATAATGATAAAGTGTAGTTTTACTTTAATGCGGTTCATTTTAAATTTATAATATTTTAAGCATATTAATATGAATTTTTTTAAAATTATTAAACTCTTTAAATATAATTTTCAAATCCAACGTAAGAATCAGTTTTTCATGTCATATATGATAAATTGTTAGATTAGCCATATGTTTGCTACAATTTATTACTTTGGTTTACTCATTACATCATACGTAATTCTTGTCACATATAAATGTTTCAATATAATAAAACCATCAAAATAACTATTTAGTGTGAACCATCATTGAAGTAAGATAGTTTGAATAATGGTGAGACTTAGAAATCATATTCCCAATTGCTCACCTTTTAAACATATTAAAACTTTTTAACTTCACAAAACCAAATTTTATAATATTAACTTCTATTATCAATCTAGAACTTTTTCCATGTTCATTAAAATCATTCATGGAAGTGTATTCCGTAAAATTATTTTCTTAAAATAATGTAACTATTTGTGTTATTTTCTTAACAATAATCCGAATCTCTATTTGGATAATGTAAGGATCATATTAATATGGTAAAAAATATAATTCTTATATTTATATTTATTGACACATACTAAACTATTTTAGGATAAAGTGATAACATTTTTATATGGTAACTAATGTAAATATTTACATTTCTCCTTACTTTAATATCCTACAACTATTTTATGATATTAAGTGTAATTCACTATTCATTTTGACTAGTAAAATTCTTAAAAAAATTGGGTCTTTTACCATTATGGATAAATAAAAGTATCTATTTATAATTTTCATTATCATCACATTTCCTAAACTCTTTTAAGATATTGAGTGAAAGAAATAGATATTTCAGACCGATATAATAGTGATACCAGCTTTCTAAATTGTAAAAACTAATGCACTTTACATTTTTTTATTTACCGTCACATATATTAAACTATTGTAGTATAATAACAAGGAAACTCTTTTACATTATACTGGCATTTTTTTATAATTTTCTAATTCTATATGTCCTAAAATACTCCCTCTAGATTAATTGATTCTACATTAATTTTAGAATATCTTGTTAAGAAACACAATCCCTATTATGTTTAGAAATAAATTTATTCCTTTATAGTATGAATACTAAAAAGAATATATTGTAACAATATAAGTTTTTCTATGTGTTTGGAACAATTATTTGAGAACAAGGCTTCATTAAAATTTATCACTGATCGGTGGTGGAAAAATATTCTTATATATTTTAACAAATAGACCGATAAACATTTTACCCCGGAAAAAATTATTTTATCCATATATTCTTCTAAATAAATGATATAAAAATTTATGAATCATAAACCATGTGTATAGAATTAATCCAGACTAACTTGTTCAAAATAAATTTTTATAATTGAATAAATTCTCTTATCACATAATGGAAATGAAAGGTAGATACACATATTTTGCTTAGATTTATTTTAGCATGACATTATCCTTCAAAGATATTGAAAATATTTTCATCATAATTGTAAACTATAGGAATAAACAATTATTACGATGATTTTTAACTCCTTTATATTTACAACACTTCATAAAATATACAATCAGTATCACAGACAATTAAAAATCATGGAATTAATTTATATAACATCGATACCTTAAAGGGAAATTCCATGGGGTTTTAATAAACTCATTCACTATTTCTAGATAGTTACATAATATGGAATTATTTTTAATCCTGATAAAAAACCATAAGATTCAATAACATTTATTTTATTTTTTTATGAATCATTTATGAACTTTTTCAAAAAAAATTCTCCTAATGGGTTCTGATTTTTCCTACTGGTAATATTTATAGTACTTTGGATATTAGGCATCCCAAGTGTAGTTCAGATATATTCCCTCCAATTTTGGAATATTAGGTAAAAATTAATATAATTCAATCATATTGAAGGAAAAATTCATTAGAGAAAATAAGATAAATTCCATAACCCGAATAACCCATTAAAGAATGTTATTTCCAATTAAAGCATGTTATAGAATTAAACTAATCATAAACCATATTATAAAAAACACCAATCTCATTTCATTAAAAAATTATTATTTTCATGATAATACCAAGACAGAAACGATATAGTACATATGTTATGCGATGTTCATTAAATATTTAAGTATCCATGTTATTAATGAATAAAAACCTTTGCTCCATTACAAGAATAAAACCTAAAATCTCCAAAAAATTTTTGAACTTCTGAACTTCTATATTTTCAGAAAAAAATTAAATCATATAGTTGATATCATATATCATTCAGAATAATATAATTGTTTTCTATAATGATTAATGTTTTAAGTAAAACATTTTCATTCCCTTTTCATTTAGAATATTCAAACATCTTGAACATCATTTAACATATCCATTTATATTGAGTTTATGAGACTAAAATAATTGTTTAACAAATTAGTTTGAGTCCATAAGTGTAGGATAAGATTATTTTGGTACTGTTTCTTCAAATTCATCTTAAAACATAAATTAATCAATCTATTATACAATAAAAATCTATGTTCTCTTGTTGAAAAAAATATAATACTTGCTTACTATGAAAGGATATATTCTAGAAAATATAATTTTATTTAAGAACAATTCTTAAATTACCATTTTTTTAAGAATATTTATTAAGTTAACTTTATATGGAGTAAATAAAAATAATATTATCCTTATCAAGGAATTATCACAATGCTTATCTTGATGGTGATGATGAAATTTATCTGCAACAAATACTTTTATGAGAGAAGATCCATATATTATTAACCATTTAATAATGGCTTTTATTAAATGGGATCCCACTAAAATGAAGAAACCTTGAATAAATAAATCATTTTTATTTGTGTTAAAAGATCAATATTTCACTATGCAATGACTCCTCCTATATATTTACCTCATCACATAGTTATTCAGGTAGTGCATTATCGCAATAATATCATATATTATTCTCGGATAATCGAGAAAACAACTCTTTATTAAATCCATCATATGGATAAACTAAAATCTATTTAGTTGGTATCCTAACCACTAGGTATTCATAACTAATTATTAACCAAATAAAACTCAAAAAAATGGATAACTATAGAAAATCTAGGGGAACCTAAAGAAATAATAAAACTACCCAGTAAGGAAATCAAGATTCACTTATTACATTCATCCTAACATAAGATCATCTAGGTGAACCTAATGAAATATTGAATCTATCCAGATGGATGATTGAGGTCTTGAAATGTTCCACATTCAGAGGAATCTCGCACAAAGTATTTTAAGAGGATGTTGATCTCACAATCTCATCTCATGTTTTTCCTCTCATGTATGCATGCTTCTACGTATTTTGTTAGGAATACTATTATATTCACCAAATCAATATGTTAAAGCCAAATTGATGTTTAACCATTTACACAACCCACATGTTTTTTTACCAAAAATAGAATTCAAACATCTTTATACATATAAAGATGAATTATTTATATAAGGTTCATGAAAACTACATGTAATGACATAAAGTTATTCACAATAGTAAGCCCATAGTGACAGATAGACAAATACATTTTAGAACCTAGACATGGCTTATGCCTCTAGTTAGGAAGGTATTTAAACCCAAATTCCCTTTACACAAGGTTACATTAATCAAGAGGGAATTATATTTATCATAACTCCAAAACCAAATATGAACAAATAATATTAAACGACTAAACTCAACTAAATAACTTCAATTAAAAACTGAGATTGAGGAAGATGAATAACTAAATTCATTATCCATCCTTGAATTTATTGAAAGACTTTATCTTATATGTATCTAAAAATCCTAAACTAAAACTTACAAAATTTTCCAATTTCATAAAAAAATTTACTAAATATGAACAAATAAGTTAATAACCATGAAGTAAACAAATAATTTAAATAGTTAAACATGAGATATATATTTAAAAACAATTCATAAAAAATATATTTATTGACCCCTTTATAATTTTTATATTTAACATTATGGACATTCCATAAACATGAATATAAAATAATTTTATTCATTCAAATAGAACCTCTTTCATATTTTCCATTTTATGGCGTTTCAATTTTAGATATAATATATTTTTTGAATTATAAAAACTTTTCTATTCAATTTCTTTTATTCAAAAATTTTACTTAATCTCAATATCATATAATTATAATTGAAACCTTGATCATATCAACCATTACCACATTTTTATGTGGATTAAATAATATCCAAATTACACCCCATTATATTAGAAATAGTTAATTATAGATAATTTATAATAGAAATATAAAAATTATATATTTTTCATTATTTCATAATTAATAACCATTTATAATTTTTTTCATATGATTTATAAATAATTTTTTTGTTATATCATAAGGATTTATATATATTATGTTAAATTTATATACTTATTAACCATTAATATTTGGGATTATAAATGGTTCATAATTATTTAATAAATTATAAAAAAATTATAATTTATTAAGTTATAAACCTTTTATAAATTAAATTTCTTAAAAATATCATTCATAAAAGTTTATAAACATTTTATAAATATTTAAAAACATTTTATATAATAAAATAAATTTTTTATATTATTTCTGTTTATCCTTATGCAAGAACCCAACTTTAATTGTGGTTAACTTTCTTAAACCATTACATAGAGACACTACATAAGGATAAAGTTGTTTTGGAGCCCTTTTTTCAAGGTAAAACTACATGAACCTAATTTATTATCATTTAATAATGGAAAGAACTTTACACAACCTTCTATATATATTGTTTAAAGGTATAAAACTAGTTAACTTTATGGGGTGTTGAAAAATCCCACTGTTTGTTGTTAAAATCATTTTACCTTTACACAGATTTGATAAAATATTGGATACCTATAACCTAATACCATTACATAAGATTCTGTGTTATAATAAGTTACCATGTACCCACACACTCCCTCAGAAAAAATAGTCTTACCCTTATACACTAGTTTTAAGAAGAACATTGAATAGGGGTATCTATATGGACTACCTTTACAGAGACCCTTCACATAACGGTTAACCTCTAGTTTCATTACTTTCCTAATGTTAATATGTTGTGAAGATTTAATAGACTGATCAACTTAAGGGTTATACAAGATGAACCATACAAAGACCACTTTTCAGAAGAAAAAAATACCTGGTTACCCTTATGTATCTTAGCTGTGTATTGGTAATACTAGTTTTAAATTTATGTAACCCAAAGACATTATGGTAACCCATTTACTTGAAAAAGAATTTCTAGAATAATAAATTTCAATTTTTTTCGATTCTCTTCTTCATTTAAATAAATGATTCATAAAACTAAAAATGGATCACTCTGAATCCACTGATGGATTTTTCTAGAGTCTAATAACATTCAACAGAAGAGTTAGAGGCAATTAAAACCCTTTTTAAGGATCTCCATAGAAGATAATATTAAACTAGCATATAAAATACTGAAATGAAGAACATAGTAAATGATTTTCCTTAAAACATAAGGATTATTATACATCTTCAAATACCATTGAATGGTTTAAAAGTGATCACATATGTAGAAAACATAGGCATCCCACCCCTATAATGTATCCTCTGTTTATACCTAAATCGCAACATGTTCGAGTGGGATCATATCTTCTCTCCACTTTATTATTGTACCTTGTACATAAAAGAGGAAGATTATAGAGATTCATGTTCATATATTTTTGATAAAGAATAAGAATAACCACCCCTATGCCATCATGTAAGAGTAGGAATTATCAATCACTTAAGGAATATCCTCAATAGTGCATGCATTAACACATTCATTTTAATGCTTGAGTTTATACTTTGACTAGTACATTTTTATTATACCTAAATGAAACTCACAGAAATTTCAAATTATAAAATTATTTTATAAATTATATCCAATATAGAAAAATAAACTATAAAAATTTATCAACTTGTTGCAATCGAATAGTGCATAAAATAATAAATAGTTACAAAAAACTTATTTTTCATTAAATATGTGTATATATATCATATATATATATATAAATAATTAATTAGTATATATTACCTTTCACTATTATGTATATTTTTTCACGACTTTTATCTTGTGGTTGGAAACTATTTTCCCCATATTTAATGGAGAAATAATATTCATTTCTATCTGAGGGTGGTAGCTAGTATGTAATTGGAGTTTAAATTAGGTATTTTTTATTTTTTATTATTTTTATTCAGAGATTTAAAAGAAAGTTAAACTAATAATGATGAACGAGTGTCTCATTATCTCCACCTACTAAATATATTTTCTTATTTTCCATTTTTACTCCTCCACTTAATCATTGAAATATACCAGAAGATAGTTTCAGACTATGATGATGATGCATGATGATATAATTGTGGATCTATATATGGGAATAGATTTCTTAGAATGTTAGTAACTCACAAATAAATGATCACGGTTCCTAGTTTATAGAGTTTTGATGTTCATCGAGTGAAAATAATAGGAACACTCATATTTTACTTTGAACTATGATAACCTAAAAAACACTCTATGATAGTGGAATTATTTGTTAATTTCATCATGTTTATAAATTTACTTTCATATGCATTCATATTTCATATGTATTACCTTCTCTAACTAAACCATTTGATCATATAATTTATTTTAATTATAAATTAAACCCTTAAAAATACGTTTAGTCACATGAGGGGGGGTAAATCATTGTGAATTTTCAATCAAATTCCATTTCCATTGTAGAACCCCCTTCTCAATATTCAATCATATATTATTAGTTAGGATAACAATAGATATACTTATAATTATAAAGCACAAATTAACCATATTCAATGAAGTAAATAATTTTAAGATAAAAAATGGTATTTTTAAAATTTAAAAACCAAATGTGAAAATATTCACCTTTCGGTGTTCTGGTCCAGCCTGAGAAAAAAAGATACTCTAATATTGAAGTTTGTTACAATGATTCCAACATCATATTGAAATTAAGTGTAGATATTATCAATTACCCAAATGTTACAATTTTATGAATTTTTTATTTATAATTTCCCCCACTAGTTTAAAAAAATAAAATCAATAGCCTATGAAGATCACTAATCTTCTCAAGCAAATTCACTTTTTTAAGGGATCATATCTTTTTACTAAACTAGGTTCTTCAATACCTAGTGGGTATTTTTCTATAGTCGATGAACATTGGTCACTTAAATATACCTAGAATAAAAATATTATAAAAAATTTGGATGTATAAACTTACTCATATAAATATTCTTAGAGTCTCTATATAGTAGATAAATTACAACATTTCCTATCAATCCCTCTCAAATAAACTTATTCTTTCCCAAAACTCTCATTCTCTATCTTCTACGACATTCATAAATCATAGGTTTGGAATTGGTTCTTCCTTCTGATACTCCTATCATTTTCTTTTCTTCCTTGATGCAAATGTTATACTTCTTATTTATCTCATCAATGTATCTTTAATTTAATAGTTATAGAGTTTATTTTTAGAATGTAATATCAAGTTCCCTTCTAACAATATCCTTTTATCACTCATTGATACTCACCGATAGTATTCCAAGAAGATACCTTAAATGATTTGAACTAGATGAATAAGATTATCTAAGAGTCCTATAGCATTAATCGTCATTAATGAGTTTCATATCCCCATATATGAAACACATTAATTATTATACAATGATCTATAAACACTTTTTTTATATAAATAAAAAAAGTTAGATATTAAACAAAATTTACATGTGGGAATATAATTATGGAGTGAAATTTCATATCATGTCATGAATTCAATTCATTATTCTAATTAAAAAACTCAATGTGGAATATAATTATCCTCACAAGACGCCTACACATGAAATCAAAGAAAAATATTTAGATTGCATATCTTCTTCTCGAATGTGAATTGAATCAAAATCTCTATTGAATCATTTGTATTTTTTAACAATTGCAGAATAACTTCAACATATTACACTTTATAATTTTGAATTATATTTGGGAATACCATTTTATAAAATTTATGCAACTAATAAAAACATTTATTGTTATTACTTTCTCATATTGGGAAATATACCTTTATATATCAATGTGTTCCCCATACCTTTGAGAAATTTCATCTGTTCCACTCTTGAGTTTTGTTTATGCATGTAATTCCATTTCAAAGTCTTCTGTCATGTATCTAAGTTTCTTTTATGATTTGTATGGATTTTCATAATATCTAAAATCTTCACTAAGGACACATTTACATACAATATAGAGATTATAATACTTCATCAATTTTTATGATTCAACTCAGAATTTATATTTCTTTGTTTAGTAATGTTTCCATTATATATCTCATTATTATCAATACCTTTTATATTTTCTTCTTTATTATCATTTTGAACAATATTTACATCTTAGGGTACTTTTAATTATATATTTAATTTATTTTCCAAATTTTATAGTGAAAATTCATAATTATTCTTAAATTTTCAATGAGAGTTTTCTATTTCTAATACATTAGTTAACTTGTTATGGAGTTACTTTTGTGTAATCTCTTTGGTTACCTATTTGTAAGGAGAAAGCTTCCAACACCTTTTCAAATTAATGAATTTATTTAGATATTTACTTTTATTTATTGATTTTAACACTGGGATGACCTTTAAGCATTATACCACTAGACGTTATATACTTTAACACTTACCAATACATATCACATTGGTGTTCCAGACATATCAAACTCCTCATCTATTTTAGATTATAAACTCCATTAAATCAAGAATTATAGACATTTCTAAATTTTTATGCAATATTAATGTAACAATAAGTTCTTTATTATCCCATTACATTTCTATTTTCTGAGTTGGAGGTGTTTGGTGGAGGATTGAAGAGGAATAAATGTAATTTGAAGCTACAATTATTCTACAGTAGGTTGTTTACAATGTGAATAAGTATTCATGACGTGATTGGTTTATCATATATTAAAGGATTAGGATTTAGTATATTAAGTTTTATATGGGTGTTATGTACATAATAAACACAAAAAAAGTGAAGGAATTGGTCATAATATGAATGAGAACTTTGAAAATCATAGAATGTTCTTCATTTTTTTATTTTAGGAGATTTAAGTACTGAATATGTTTCTCATCTTGGTGAGGTTTTGTTAGTTTCCCAATTATCCCTGTAATAATAGGAATTTTGAAAATAAAATTTCATGAGTTGGTAAATGAGTAATAA
The DNA here is from genome assembly GCA_963277665.1 of Viscum album. NCBI lineage: Eukaryota > Viridiplantae > Streptophyta > Magnoliopsida > Santalales > Viscaceae > Viscum > Viscum album. The sequence goes on from OY728160.1 coordinate 125,168,484, forward strand.
TGGATTCTAATGTCTCTAAAAATTTCTCAGTGTTTTCCAAAAATTAGGGAGGGATAATAGAATTTGGGTGATCCCTAACATTTAAATACAAGATTGTCCTTGACACGATCACAACATGAATCCCAAATTTATTTCATGAGTTTTCAGGAGGCTCACTAATTAGAGATGTAAAACATATTTATTATTTGAATCTTTGAAACTCCAAACATGAAAAATAATATATTGATTTACAAGGTGATTATTCAAATCATGAACAATTACTTCACTTTGTATGTTCATTGAGAAGATAAGTCCAATATGAAACATCCACTGATGAATCTCAAGCCACCAATACACCAACAACAATTCACATCATGAATACATATTCATTCAACGAACAACCTGATTAAATATTATAGTAGCTCTAAACTCCATAGAACCCTCCTTTGGGCTCTGTCGAAACACATGTAACTCCCAAAGTAAAAAAATAATGGGCCAAGGAGGCATGTACCATTATAGTCAGGGTAACCTTTTTTGTATGATTCAATGTTTATTTTATGTATTGTTTGTTACCCCAAAAGTATTCTTACATCTTTAGTGACTTACAATTTCACAAAAATCTCTAACTTTAAGAACTTATATTCAGGATTCTCAAATCAATTTAAATCTTCACAAGGAATCTCCTGTCAATCCAAAACACCTTCAATGATGTTGAAAATTCCCAAAATATTTTCAAATATCATCTTTTTAATTTATAAATTCCTTCAAAACATATAAGAATCATTCATGAATTCTTCCATATATCCTAACAACTTTAATATTTTCGTCTTAAAATTTAGACTTCTTCATCCCATCATCTAAGGGAAATTATTTTTTTATAATATGAACCATAATTCTTGATAAGCTATATTTTTATTTTTTTCACATAAATATAAATCCCACATAGGTTTCCATAAATAATTTTATGTAACATATAATTTTTGATGACCTAATACTCCTATCACGAATTTGAATGACATTTTTCCTCCCCAAAAAACTAGTATCAAATGTTATCATATGCATTTCTTGATGATTAGATATAAGTGATTGACATAATATAATATCTTATTTCATCATACTTATTAATGGGAAAAAATTATTTTAGTCAATGGAATCAATGAGGAAAAAATTTCTTGTTTGCGAGAAGATATTCAATGTATAGAAGAAAAAATCAGTGAATATAGGGAAGATAAATAATAATGAATAGATATATATGATAGAGTCAGAAAAAATCTTGATTAATATTTATTTTCTTCATAATACAATATAGGAGGTGATGACTTTGATAGATTCATGGGAGATCTAGGTGAATCATAAAATCATATAGAAATAAAAATCTATTGACAAAATTTTATATATGAAACAATGATTTTATCATTTGTGAATCCCAAAGATTAATGATTTAGGTAAACATCTGGATGAGTTTAATAAACTTATGATTAATATTTTTTTGGTGGTGATCATTATTTATGATAAATGTTGTGTGGTACCCTTTTTAGTGGAAGTGGAAGATAAATCTTTACTTCTCTTAGGGTGGTTACCATATTCATTTGGTAATATTAGAATCATATTTCTATTCACGAATGACATTATAATGATGGATATTGAGATTTAATCATTGTTTATGAAACAGACATAGTGAAAGAACAATTGTGATGATTCTTCAGGTAATAGTTGTATTTTGGCTATGATAGTTGGATTTTGTAATCATAAAATTTTGAAAAATATAATAATAAATGTTGTGAGCTTCTTTTGTGATAAAGATTGTCATGTGAAGATAAAATCATTTGTTAGGAAAAAGAAAAATGAGGAAAATAAGATGCAAGAAACTAATTTTTTAGGGTACCAGTATATGTTGTATATATTTTCACAATGATTTAATTTTAGTGGTCATTTATTATTATAGGTCAGATCTATACAGTAAATACGTGATTGATTTAGATGATTATATGAAAATAAATCAAAAATAGATGTCATTTCATTAAATAAAGATGGTGAATTTGGTATATTCCTGATGGGAAATGATTCTTTTACTGGTTTTATTGGTATTAGTGATTTTTTATGGCTACAAATGATGACAGTAGACTTATTTTTAGGGCTCTGTGACTTTTTTCTACGTACAAATATTAATTTTTTTTATCTTCTTGTACTCTTGATAATGATAGGACTATGAGTTAATTTGGATATGGTAGATGGAAATTATCTATAGTATCAATGGTATATTCATGAGAAATAATGCTTTAAAATATTTTCAGGATAGATGTAATGGTGTGTAGTGAAATTTTGAATGTAGTTATAAGGAGGAATTCATCAGATTTATGGAAAATGAGAAAATCACACATGTTTTGAAGACCACAAGCAATGATAATTTATGTTCGGAAGATAATGGTGGTCTATTTAGAAGTTTTAGATCTGACACCTCGTTCTTTTTCTTTAGATAGTGTCACTCATGAAAAATCAATTGAAATCAAAGATTGAGGTTATGCGATGAGAGTTACAAATAACTTGATGGATGTTGAGAAAATGGAGAAATTAGTTTCTGTAGGTACTATTTATTATATGGCAATCACTACTATTGGGTACATATGTTTTTTTGGTTTCCTTCATGGTCAATAGGGTAGTTAAAACATGTGTATAGAAATTACTTTGACAATTTTATTTCTTTTACGATGGAACATTCAAGTTTCCATCAGAGATGAACACAAATGATGTCATATTTTCACCAAATAGTGAGGTTTTATACGAAAACAACAATTTTATTTCTAACTAAGGTTATTAAATGAGTTATACTTATTTATTGGGATGTAGGTGGGATTTTTTGGATTTAACCTATAGTTAGAGAAGAAAAATTTAGTGTTTGAGTTTTCAATCTCTCTCTCTAAAACCCTGTGATTTTTTAATGGGGGGATATTTTTTATATCACATAAATTTTATTTTTCAAATGATACTATTTTTTTTGCAGATTCATTTTATTTTAAAATAGAAGCAGTTGAGGTGCTGCATATGGTAATAGAAATGGATAAAATATATGGTCTGTGGCATTATAGTGAGAGGATATGTAGGTGATAGTAATAGTAGGTGTGTTTTCCACTGAGTAGTGTAAAACCTAGTAGTATTAATGATTTTTAGTGGTCCTTCATTGACACCTCATATTCAATTTTGATCCATGAGGCATGATGTTTTGTCAAAAATGATTATCAGAGAATACATATAGGAATATCATGGTGTTTTTTACACACAAGTTTCATATAATATCTATGTAAATCAGATTTGGGGATTTTAGTTAGATATAAATTTAGTCTAATCATCAGAGGATTTCTAAGATTTTCCCATGGTTTTTTAAACCTCTACATTGGAGGGGTTTTCCATATTAAAAATATTTTCCTTAATTTATTTTATGTTTAATTTTTTGATTCCATTTTCATTAGATATTTCCACAAATTTTTGGAATCAGGTTTTTATCCTAGGAATGATCCATTTCCTCCTCAAAAATTGGTATTAGAGGAAATTATCCATGTTTACCGCTGATTGGATATGGATGATTCATGGTATGGGATTTCATCCCACCTTAAACTACACAATAAGAAAAAGGATTTTATTCTATGGTATAAATGAGAGAAAAATATTTTTTCTCATGATAATACAAAGATTTTTTGAAGAAATAAAAAGATAATGTTGAGTAGATGAGAGATGGTGATTGAAAGGATTTGATAGATTATTCAAAAAACATGATTCAGATGTATTTGTATGATAATACACTATGGGAGGTGGTGAATCTGATTGATATATAGGGGATCTAGGTGAAAAATAATAGAAGGTATAAATAGAAATCACTAGAAAATAATTTATATTTAAAAAATGGTTGTTTTTTATGAATACCATAAAAGGAAGTTTCAGGTATCCATATGAATTCCCACTCTTTCAATAAGAATTTATTATTCATTAATAACAACTCATTGATCTTTTAACTAACCGACATCACAATTTCATAAATATATTTTAAAAAACTCTTTCATCATTTAATATGACTTTTCATCGATTCATAAGAATATCAACTCTTTAAGCATTAGATTGGTAGGAAGAATTATTGATTTTTTTTCTAATAACTATAAGTTGTATCAACCATTCCCATTGTTAAAGAGATCATTATAATGATCTTAATTTATAAATTATGAGAAAATATTCCTCATAAAATCAATTAACTAATATAATCATTAATGATTTGTATCTCAATCACATTTGATTCTCTAAATAGTTGTTATTCAACAAAAATAGTGACATGTAGAATAATATATGTAGGTGAGAATGATCAAGATATTAACTATGTGGTGGGTACTATGCTGCATTAATATGTTAAATAAGAATTTAATTAATTCAAAACTAATTTATTTTTACAGTTTACAATTATCTACCTAAAAATAAAAAATAAATAAATTGAAAAAAACATAAAAAAATTAATTTTGAATAAACCTCTATCAATGAAACCATATCATTTTTTCAAATAATGTCTAAGTGTTTATCGATCCAATATATGTGTTTTTTTAAAACATTTTAATTATATGAAGGAAATAATGAAGGTTATGTTCTTGGATTATTTTTACAAAAACCTTTGTGAGTTCTCTATACTTCACCCAGATTTATACTTGTTGGGTAGAAGAGAAACACATTTCACCAACAAAAGAAGAAACTTAGTTAGATCATGAAAAATTATACTTACATGACAGCTAAGAGCTTATTGATTCATAACACTACCTAACTTGTTCAATTAAATCACCTACAGACTGCATTAGGTGAAGTTTATATTTGTAACCATTAAGGTAATTGAATATTAAAATTGTATTGGTTTAGTCCTTCTAAACTGGGATTGAATAAAAATATTCCTTAAATTAATATTATAGATTCAATACAATTACTGATTTCCTTGGATTAAATATATAACACATTATAATATGATTATGTATTTAAAATAAATATGGAGATGGTTGAACTACACATTGGTGAATATGTTGATGATTATATAGAGATGTATTCCAAAGAAGAATAAATTTATCACATAAGAAAAAAATATCCTGGAATAAAATTTCAACAATCAAAGGACACTAATCATGTGAAATAAGATGGGGGAACCTCAAGTTTTTCTGGAACCTCAAACCATTTGAAAATAAAATAAAATGGAATTAGGGGTGGGGAATATAGATTGATTTTTATTGGTGTTTTCCATGTACAATGAATCATGAAGAACATATTCTTTACTAGAATATGATTTTTCCAGCCCAAGAAACCTCATCATCCATCTTCATCCTCTATCAAGCTGTTGATAAAACAAGTCTACTTTCCATATATAGACAGTATAAAAATTACACCCTTTTAAAAGGTTCATAACTATAGGTTTTCTTTTAATCTATTTGTAGTCATTATTTTACTTAGTTTTCCATTAAATAATGTTATATATATATTTTTTGAAAATAAAGTGGATAGTGTGCATACCCATGTACCAAAGACTGACTTGAAGTTGATTATTAGACCGTGATAAAATATTCAGGTTGTATTCGTTTTTTAGTATTATTTATGTTTGTATTCTATTATTTGTTTTTAATTTTAAGTGGTAAATGAATGTTCTTAAAATTATAGATTTTTAAATTATCTTTCAATTCATTTAATAAAACCCATGGTTTTATATTTCCATATCCATCTTGTTATTTTCCTAATTATTTTTATACAATCATAATAAAATTAAAAATTTAAAAACATAAAAAATTAAAAATACATTGAGGAATATGTATGAAATAGTGGAGTTGGAGAGGTTACATATTGTTAGGACATATTGTTTCATTAAATTTTTATTTATTGAGTTAAATTTACCATCACTTCCATTATATTTTTTATCAACTATGGAATTTTTAGTGTGTTTATAATGTGAAAATAAATGTGATTTCTAATTTGAATCAATATTATTAATGAGAAAATAAAAATGTAAAACCCATGAGTATGGCCACTATCCCATGAAATATTCACACAACAAATAGGATTCTAAACCATTATTTCATCTTCTTGTAATTATCTTAATTATTTTTGGAAATTTATAAGTGTTAATGAATCTATAAACTATTATAGTGTTGTTCTAAAACACTAGGAGGATTGAAATTTTAGATGATAAATGATGATTTATTCATTCAGTTAGACCATTTTTTCATACAATTATTTGCATCTTGATATTTTTCCCGACTTTCAAGACTTCACATCATGAATAGACTTGATTAGAGAAATACTAGAAACTGAATCCATTACCCCCTTACTCATAGTCACTTGAATATTAACATTAGGTTATGTATGGGGGAGGAAATTTTCTTCATGTTCATTACATAAAATGAATTTATAGAAAAATACCTTTGTGTTTTACATTATAATAGGTAGTAAAAGTTCATCATATTTGCTGAAGTATTTTCCACCTCTATGCTTCTAAAATATTGTCATAAAAAATATTGAAACTAATGAAATGTTACTATTGAATTATGTTCTTTTATGTGGAATGTCTATTATGTGAATTTATAATGTATAAAAGGTGGTGGTGTGGTGGTTATATAATAAGGAATATGAAGATTATTTTCTTCTTTCTTGAACTCTTATAATATGTATATTATATTAAGATTCTAAATCCTTTTTATTTTATTTTATTTTAAATGCGAATATTTCATCAGGAAACTCTAGAAAAATTTTAGTATTCCTTTTTATATTCATATTATTTCCCTAAATAGGTGGCATATTTAGAAAAACAACATTATTTTCGAGAATTTACATGTTTTCAAGAAAGATAAAATATATGTATAAATTACTCCTTAATGTGAGAAAAATATATATATGAATATTGGTTTGAAATACATATGTGTGGAACATTATAATTAAAATGAACTTATCTGAGAAAAATAAAGAAATAGTAATGTATCATGATATAAATAATGATGGATTTCAAAAGGTAAAAACCAATTCATAATCACTTTTCTTATTCAATTTTAATAAGGATTTAATGTATAATTTTCCAGGGAGTGAAAAATATTGTTTTTTGGGACTAATAATGCATGGATGTTTAATATATGACATATACATGAGACGAATTATAATCTCACATTTTATGTTAATATCCTGTGTATAATAACAGTTTCATATATTTTTTGTGAATAATATCGATGACAACATAATTTCTGATTTTAGTGAAATAGATATTTGGAATTTAAATGTCTAATATTAAAATACATGTGTTTCACATTCTTCAATATTTTGAAATAAATTGATAAATCATGGTTTTAGAAAAATTATTAGTTTTAATATTAATATTTATTATTCCAACTACTAATTGTTTTTTCTATTTGATAAATATTTCTGAACTGTGGTTCATATAATTTTAGACATAGATTTTCCTTTTTTATATACTCAGATGGATAATGGTTTTTAGGTTGATTTATTAGAAAATTTTGGAAAAGTGGTAAAACCTATGTTACATCCACCCTCACTAAGGGATAGAATTTGTATATATTTTTGGAAAGGATTATGATATCTTATATCAAGGGATTGATAGGGGATCTTTATATGAAGAGGAAAAATGAGTAGATTTTGGGTGTGAAGTGTCAGAATGAGAGGTATGTTGGTGATGATTAATATTCATGTGTAGCAGTGAGAAAAAAAAATTTCTATTTTGTGTTGAGTTATTTTTGGCAATGTAACAAAAAAATGTGTTCATTTTATCCCCAAGGAGTGATATTCTATCATTGACGACTATCCTCGAAAAATAAAAGGCATATGAGGGTGTAGTATTTCCCATATATTTTCAACCCACTTACTGAAATTCATGTTTTGAGATTTTACTTAGATTGTATAGAATATCTGATTATAGTATAAGTTTTTATAGTATACCAATTTTTTAATCCCCCGAACTATAGTGGTTTCAAACATTAAAAATTCACATCTAAATTTATTTACAGCTATTTTTTACACTTTTTTCCTTGGGAATTATCATCGTATTTCTATGTAAATATATTTTTTATCCTTGGATAAATTTTTTTCCTCACCAATAACTAGTATCAAATAAAGTTTATTTGTGGTTCTTTCTGATTGGATATGGGTGATTCATGCCAAAGGATTTTAGCCCACATTGAACTGTTTAATTTGAAAAATGATTTCATTATGTGGAATAATGCAATAAAAAATATTTCTATTCATGAGAATAAAATTATGGTGATGAAGAGAAAATTATAGATTAAAAATAATATGTGATATGGTGATTGAAAAGATATGATAGAGTTATCATTAATCAGAATATAAATATTTTTTTTTGATAAAACTCTATGAGAGGTAATGAACCTGAAATATTCAGTGGATATCTGGGTGAAGCCATAAGTAGATATAAATCAAAATCCCTCACAAATTATTTTATATCTAAAAAAATTGAATTATTTTCTAATTCCATAGAAATTAATTATTGGTAACCATATAGATGATTCAATAAAACTTTTTATGGAATTGTGTTCAGTGGTGGTAAAGAATAATGATAAATGAAACATTGTACCTATTGAGTTAGAAGAATGAGAAAAAACTTTTCTCTCATGGGATTTTTACCAGATTTATATGCTTATCTCATCACCACATTACTACTCAAGAAGGGATGTCTAATGTTGGATAATGAAATTTCATCATAGTTGATGAATAGGACTTGAAAAATGACCAATGATGGTGAATCATTATATAATAGTGATATTCTTGAAATTATAAACAGATTCAATAATGTGATAGGTCGACAAGAGATAAAAGGATAAGTTAATTATTACTATTTAGACAAGGATGGTCCTATGAAGAGGTTCTATAAGGATTATAAGAATTATACTAAAGAACAAAATAAAGTGTATGCCACTAATTTTTAGGATACCAACATAAGTTTTATATAGGGTGAGGGTGATTTACTTTTAGTCGATGTTGATTTCTGTAGGTTAGATCTGTAAAAGGATTCATTAAAAATATTTGTACCATATTACATCTAAGAGAGAATTATTTTATTCCTAAAATGATGAATTTGGTATATTGATTATGGTAAATGGATATTATTCTACAGTAATGGGTGTTTGTGCTATTTGTATCACTATGAATGCTAGTTATATGAGTAGTTGAGGGATGTGTGACATGTTCCATGTATACAAGAATATTTTTAATCTTCTTTTAGTATTTATATTGATGAATCCATGGGATTGTTTGACTATGGAATATGGAAATTTTCCTAAGGATCAATGTTATATTTGTATGGTAGAATGATTGACATTATTTAAACGAATGATGTAATGTCATGTTTTGAAGTGATGAATGTAGGATTGAAGAGGACTTTATCATATTTTCAGAACTTGTAATGGTCATGGATTAGTTAAAGAACACTAAATAAGATGATGAATGTTGTGAATATGAACAAGATCAAATCTGTTGTTCCATGTATTAAAACTAACTCCTTTTTTATAGGGGTAAAATTAATGGAGAAGTAATTGAAGTCAAAGTACAAGGGGATGCACTCAGAGTTATATAATACTGAGAGGATGCCGAGTAAATTAAAAAAATAGTCGATTCAGGTATTCCTAATCATGTGATGATCACTTTTATGAGGAATATATGAGTGGTTTCCTCTAATATTTTTCAATAGGGTTTTGAAAACATAGGTATGATTAAGACTATGACATATAATTATTTTTTAGGGGGATATCTCATGTTTCTCTTTGAGATATAAAATATCATCATCATATTTTCTGTTAAAGATTTTGGTTGGTGTGATTAAAACTTTTTGTCAATCCAACATAGTTTTTTAATGAGGATTAATTATTTTATGGGTAAAATAGAGAAGTTTTTGAGGATTAGTACATATCCAGTTTAGAGGAAAAAAATATTAAATGTTTTAATTTTTCAAACTCCCATAATGGAATCACATGATATAATTTTTTTATTTGAGATATAATTTATATATCTTTTAATAAGGTCTTATGATGTCTTATAAAAAACTATCATCATGGGAGACATATATGCAGATAAAAAAATATTATATACCTAATTTCTAGCTTCACAACATACAGATACATGGGTTATAGTTTTTGGGCTTGAAAAATAGTGAGAAATGAATAATTCAGTTATACAATAAATTATTTATGGTTCTAAAAATATGTCATGTGTTCACTTTTGATCTCTAAGTTATGGAGTTTTCTCCTAGATTATTTTCATTTAAAAGGTAGTGGTATATCATGATGTATGTTTTCACATCACTTTTATGTGATCTATTGGAATTTTTTGATTTAGGATTTTACTTTAATTTTATTGAATCTTTGATTATAGTGCAATTTTGTAGAGTTTCCCAATGGTTTTATAATTATCCACACTAAAGGGGGTTTTAATGATAAAAATATACATATCAATTTATTTCATGTTATTTTTTTATATCCATATTCATTGGATATATTCATTGTATTTTTGTATTAATTGATTTTTTATCATGGGTCTAGTCTATTTCCCCTCCAATAGGTTTTCATTTGATATGTTGTATTTACAAATGAATATAGAAATTTAATAGGATATCTAAATAAACACATATATAATGATTTAAGAAAGGATACCATTTCAAATAATAGTTCTTATACAAATATGATTAATTGATTAACTTCATTTTAAGAAATACTTCATTTGATATTGTTGATCTGATATAAGATTTTGACAGTTAAAATTGATTAAGAATCTATCGTTTGATATAGGTAAAGTTTAATTATTATTCAAGCTAAGAATGTGTGTTCAAGGTTTCTTATTTGAGGTAAAGACCTAGAAGCTGGGAAGTTGGATTTTGGGTTCTACAGTTATTGTCATTTGCAGTTAGAATAGTTTATTACAGTTAAATTTTTAACAAATATTGAGACTGAGATGACGATTGAAAGTTGTTTCTTTTAGGTTTGGGGGTTAAATGTCATGAACTAGACTATAGATGAATAAATAGGCTAGGGTTGTTATAATTGATCTATTTCAAAGTTGCCTAATGCTTATTGAGAAAAACTTCAACATGAATCCATTACACATAGAAAATCCAAGAGGATAGACATTGAGACAATATAAGAAAACATGGATGTATATATGTGTTAAAGAATATGAAAACTCCAGAAGTTATTATATTATTTTATTCTCCCTATAGTAGATTTTTTTGGGAATGTTCTAAATACTTTTATGGTGTTTTTTTATATATTATTCTCTCTTATGATTGTAAAATATTTTATTCAAGGTTTGTGGAAAAAAATATCCATTACAGTCTAATGGAAGAGCCCATAGGTTATTTTACGTCTTTCTTATCACTTTTTATTTTTAATTTTATATTTAAATGGTAATTAAAATAATTATGATGAATGGTTGTCTCCTTTTTTGAGAATAATAAAATTATTTACTCGTTTATGTTTTTTCTGTATAAAGAACTGAAATAGTTCATCCTATATCAATGGATAACATGATCCATGACAAGGCCTATGGTGGGTTTCTGATTATCAGAAGCTGATATAATTGTCTATAATAATATTAATTTTTATTTTTGGATGATTTTACCTGCTTAAACATCAGTTTTGAACATTGTATTTTGATGAAATGGGTTGGTTAAATGAAAATCAATCCAGAACAACACTTTCTCAATGAAAACAACAACATTATCTAAAATATAAACATATGAAAAATCAATTTTATTTAGTAGCCTTTACCATCATCAACATATAATTAAATATGGTGGATTTAGACTATGTTGTTAAAGTGTGGTTACATCATTTTAGATTAATATTCATGAATGTGTTTCCTAGCATGTTGGAGGTCTTGATATACGGAAAAAATAAGCAATCCTAAGAGGTGTATTGGAGTTAGTGTCAAATAAGCAACTGATATTCATACTTTCGATTAAAACTTTATAAATATAGTTATATATATATATTCTTATAAATAATTATTTTTTCTTCTATGTAACATTACTGTGATAATATTCTTTGAAAATGTTTAACATCAATGGGTTATTTAAGATCATCAAAAAATTATAACATATTTATTTCAGGAATAAATTATTAAACAAATATTTAATGTTTTCTAGATGGATTAGTTTGATAGTATACTGATGATTTTTTTCTACCTCGTATGGGGGGATCATAAACATTGAGACTTCTTCTCATGCATTTCACTCTTGGTAATCTCCAAGTAGAGAGTCTATTAGGAAAGAATCACCAAATATATTCTTAATATTATATATTTCATTGGATATTCCTATATGGGAGTTTTTATATTTTCTTTTTACTTGATATTATTACTAATGTGGATGATGAATCATGTAATTTGATAAATGGAAGAAAATCATGATGACGTATTCTCATGGTGATGTAGCATGTATTGGATGTGTTATAACTGAAATTCCATTAAATAAATTTTAAATAAAAAAAGGATCCCTATGAGTTAATGAAGTAAGATATCTCAGCCCAATTTGTGAATGAATATTATAAATACATTCCACATCCATAGTGATATTTGATTTCTCATTTTTAAAATTCATATAATTATAAATCGATAACATAGGGTAATTAAAAATATATTAATCCTAATTGATGAGATAAATTTTTGAAAGAATCATTATATTATACAATAGAATTATTAGGAAGGTTTTTATTGTTTCTACATTGATTTTATTCTTTATGGGCACCTTGAATTAGTGCTCAATGCCGATGTTGTACATTAGGTTTGTTCTACCTATTTTAATTGAGAAAGTGTCTTAAAGGTTAATATCCTAAGTACATTCTGAATCCCATTAAACAATATTGAATATATGATTAGGACGAAATTTATTCTCAACATGAATAATAATACTTATTCATGTTATATAAATAAAAACATTTTATAAAGAGATATTCAAGTTTAAAATATGTGAGTTGAATTTAATCGCTAATTTATTGGTACATAGGTTAATGAACATGATATATATTTATCCCTTAAATTTTTGAATATTATAAAATAAAAAATTTATCCTTGCCATGTGAATATATTATAATAAATATTTATTCCCAATTGATGTGAATAAAATTGTTATTTTGTTTTTTCCTATTAATATTTTCCTATAACAAAATTTTTAATAAATTTTATTGGAAAATATGGATGAAGTTTAATAATACAATGGAAATGAATTTTTTAAAGTTTATATCATTTAAATAAAAAAATATATTTTTATTTATGAAATGATATTAGATAAATCATATTCCATGAAAAATAATAATGATTTTATTGTTATAATTTTTAATTTTGATATAGGGTGTGACTTAGATTATATAAACATATTCAATCCATTAGGTAATTATTTTATTTCAAAATCACCATAAATATTAAAATATATATTTTCCTGTAGAGATTTATTAGATACCCACCACCATTCATATAATTTTTTTCCAACACCAAAAAGAATTCTCCCATTCTCCATCTCCCAAAAACCCATTGGGAGAATAATATATTTTTTTTGAAAAACAATGAATGACATAAAAACCTTCTTCATATTTATCTAGCTCCTGGGTGATATTAAAATTCATTTATATTTTTTAGGGATTTTGTGTTTCTATGTTAATAGGGGTATTTGGTTGGATTTTTTCGTGAAATGATAATTCAATACAATGGTGAAAGCAAAAAAATTATTGATAAGAATACCATTGTAATGCTAATTTCATAAAGTAATTATAAATTAAATGTGACTTCTATGAAATTATAGGGAGATATTAACATGTCATTTAGATTTTATGTAATGAATATTATATAAATTAAATATCAGGTTTCCCAAAGAAGCTTCCACTATATCCCAAAAACATCACGTGACATCCGAGAAGTCACAATTTCATTTATAGTTATTAAAAATTATTTGATCAATTTTTTTGCATGAATTTTCTAGTATTCAGGTTTTCTATTGATTCATAGTCTATTGTTAGATAAACATGTTAACCCAATATGATATTTCTAATAATGTTCCAATAAATTCACAAATAAAATTAAAGGATCCATCCAAAGATTCTATTATTGTTCATTGCTTGAAATGGACTACATGATGAATTTACCTAGAGCACATGTTGTGTGACAAGTGTCACTCCATTCATTATACATGCTATGTATTGCAAGGTGTGTCATCTGGATAATTTTTCGGGAACATGGCCAAGTTGAGATAAAAAATACAGTCTATAAGGGGGGTATACATGTTTTAAAATTAAAAAAATTAATAAATCAGGGTATATTATTACATTGAAGTAAAGAAGAAAAATAAAATACAAATTAAATATTGTAGTGTAGTGTTCCAAAATAAAATGATGTGAAAAAAATAAATAATATAAACACTCGGTTTTTATAGTAGTTTGGATAAATGTTATCCAACACATACATAACAATTTCTATTCTCCTCAAGAGAAATGGTGTTTATAAACACTTTAATTTTCTCACCTAGAGGTGCATCCAAAAATATCTTTCCTTTTTATTTACCAAGGTATAACTAAAAAACACTTAGTTGTGTTCGATATTCACAATTGAAAGGCATATTTTTTATGTGGCATAACCAATAGGGACTTGACTTTTTGAATAGGAAAATCCTCGAAAAGCATGCAAGATTAAATATAAAATAAGATATTACAATGTGGAAAACAAAAATTAAGAGAACGAATAATAAAATAATATAAAAGATAATTCCTCTTGATGCTTATTCGATCACTTCTTAAAAAAATTCAAATTGAATCACCAATTTGATCATATAGTAGAACATTAAACATCATAATAGAAAAACCACAACATTGAGTGTTTAAGTTAATCTAAATATCACCACTGGTTCCTTAAGTTACCTTTTAAAATAAATTCTCAACAACTACATTAAAAAGGATCCATGACCAAATCTATGTGGGTTTCAATAATCTCAAATTTCAATTGATATTTAAAATTGGAATCCAAAATGTAAATAACAAATAATAATAATAGATATATCAAATCCTGGTAAGAATTAATTTTTCATAATTATGAATATGATGTTACCATTATCACCTCATAAACATGAATTTCATTAGGATCATTTAACACATAAGGATAAATAGAATAAGCATCATCCAGTAAACATGATTTTTCATAAGTATAAACTAAACTTGTGTAAGCATCATTTTAGGATATTAAGGATTATTTTCTATTTCAGAATAAGAATAGGTCTATCTTAATAAGATTTTTTTATTTTATAATTTTTATTTTATAGTTTGTAAAAAATGATCTAACGTTTAATAAAATTTTATAATAAATTTTCATTTCACAAGACTTTAAAATTTCACAAGTTATCAAAATTTCATTATTCTATTGAGGTTCATAGGGAATTTAAAGTATCTTCTTATGAATTTATAGAATCCTAATACTTTATAAATTTTTTTAGAATAACTTAATCCTTATTTTTCATGATTTTTTATGAAAACATATGGACTAATATTAAAAATCATGGATTTGAAACCATTTTGTAGTAAATTTAAATTTTGAAAAAACATTGTCTTTTTCTAAATTTCCAAAAAATTTAAAACATAATAATTTGAAATTTCGTATGTCTAAGACATTGTGTATCATGTATGAATTTATACATTTCTAAAAAATATAAACTTAATACATCAAAAATGAAATTGTAAAAATTTAACATGAATGACTTGAAGAATAAACAATATATGATTTGTCAATACTATGAGTAATTATAATTATTAAATTTATACATGTTATGTACTTATAAATAATTTGAGGTATCTATAAACAATGTGTAGTATTTATAATATTCAAAATAATGAACATACATCAACACTAACAATATCATTGTCAATTAATCATAGAACTAATAATGTTCCACTTTTTTAAAATTATAAAACTAAATAAGATATTAAAAAAATTGTCCCCCATTTTTAGGTAAACAAAAAGTTTTAAAAAATTACATATTTTTCAAAACCTATTCAACTAAATAAATTCATTGTAAAATTTTTAATATATACTAATTATGATACCAAAAATATCCAAATTGATCAATCTATTTATGTATATTGATTATATAAAAAATTAAAAAAATGGAAAGAAATAAAATAATTTATTGATAATATATTAAAAATACGTATTATAAATACACCATCATACACATTTTGTAGAATGAAATTTAGTAAATTTTAACAAATATTTTTTTCCCTGAAAAACATATTCAGGAAAATCTACATAGATAATTAGTTAGATACATCAAATCTATAACAAAAAATTTAAATTTTTTGAATGAAACTAAATATCTATAATAAAAAGTAAAATTTTTGTTTTCTCAAACACCATAGATTCTATAGGATTATTAATTATATCAGGGTTCCTAGATTTGGATGGTTCAATGAGAGGTGGATGAATTGAATCAATGATCTCTTTTTATTTTTCTGAAATTTTCATTTTTAACATCAACCAATATGGATGATTAACTCATCAATACTCTGATCATTAATATCTCAACCTCACCTAATATTTAAAAAAATATAGAGAGATTTTGAAATAAATAATTTATGATATTTGGTATAAAAAACCACTACTTATTATAATTGGTTAGACACCCCAGTCCACAGTTTATCTACGATAATTCTGTAAGTAATTATTATGGATCCTTGGTTACATATGAGAGTGAATGTTTATACACCCAAATCACCAGTCTTCAAAAAAAACTCATTATGCACCCCAGTAGTGAATCATTCTAATTTTTTAGGGTTATCTACAAATAAAAAACTCAATTTCTAGGATTGGTTTGGGACCCAACAAAAAATCCTCTCTTACTGACTAGTAATACACCCCAACCAACAATCTCGTTAAGCTAGATCCAAAGGTAGAAAGATCTTCTACTCACTCCATATTTCTTCTAAACAACTTTAGAATAATCTTGCTCCCCAAGTGTAGAAGAATTGATTAAATCATGAAATTTTTTTCATGACCTTTAATGACTACTTATAATAGGTCTATTGGTCATAGAAGTCTCTCTAGATGTTGGGTGATTTAATTTATCATTAGTATATCAAATAATTTTTTGTATAAAATAAGTCTTCCTACTTGAATGGATCCCAAATTTGGTCTCACTATCTTCTATACTCAATATTGTAGAGTATAATATTCTTTTTCTTTAGCTGGTTAGTGTATTTATAGTATTGTAAAAATATCATAGGATACTAAGATCTCTATAATAGTCTTCTTACCCTACATGATTTATATATTCACAAAATATCATGAAAATATTTTTTAATTTATTTCTATATATTATTTAATATATAATATTCTATTAATATTAATAATATATCCTTATTATTCTTATTCAGTCACCAAATCTCCAAATTTTTATTTTTTTTAAATCACCTAATGTCTTAGTCAATTATATTAACACCATGTTTTAATTACCGATTTTTATTTTTTCCACGGATCTCATGATGTTTAATTCATTTTAATTCACCCTCTATAATTTCATCCATCATCCATAAATCACGATAAAACATACAACATTAATATCACTATTCTAGACCTCCAACATCTCACAATGGCCTTCAATTTTTGAAATATAGCATGAACCGTGCAGATTTTCATCTATATCGTACATATCTCATTTGAGAAAACACATGAATATCTGTGAAATAGTTTTGAATCAAATGTTTATCACATATAAATTATAATATCACCCTGGTCTCTAGAATTCCTACTTGTAATCCACTACGGAAAGGTGAATTCATCATTTCATAGTTCTCTGTAGTGTGGTCTTCATTTATTTAGTGTGGATCTCATATCAGACTTACCAACTTTGAACTCATTGCATATTATTAAATATCCTCTTAAACCTTGGTTAATGAATTTATTATTATATTTTTATTTCATGAAGATCAATATAACATCATTTTCTGATTAAAATCTTTTTTTGTTAAAAATATTTAAAATTATGAAATATGATCACTTTATTACTATAACATAGGTCCTATATATACATAATTTTATTTTTTTCAATTGAAACTAAACATTATGTATCCAGTTCATCTCACAGATCACCTTTATGTAGCAAGAATGTACCTTTATATATCTATTGTTTTTTAGCATCACCTTTTTATAGCTTATCAAAAATCAGTATTACCATTACATAGATATCCACCCTCTTTTATATAGTTTATAAATTTCCTCATTTACATTACACAACACCTCATTACATTTATTACACTCAAGTTTATTCTATATTACATTTATAAAACATTATGAATATGTTATTTCCTTTATATGGGTAACAATTTACCTTTACATAGGCAGTGTAAATCTATATTTACCTTTTTAAAGCCTACATAAACATAGCATTAGATTTATAAATGTAGAAAATTTAACTCAAAATCATCTAAGTCCATTAAAAACGAATCATGTGGCCTTACAATATCCATAAAATATAGTACATATAGTTTTATCACCCATTAAAACAAGTCTTCTTCTTAAAGGTAAATTAAAATGTCTTCATTATTTAAGGTTTCTTCAATAAATCTATTCAAGATAAGTTCTTTAAGGGTATTCATTTATTTCTGAATTTTTTACCATGTAAAGTGATAGAATCTCACTTATATTCAACATATGTTGATACAATCTCATAATCACAACATATTTCCATATTTTCAAAATATCACCCTTAGAAGGGCACAATAATCCACACTATTGTAATTGTTGTTAATAACACCAATCTCATTTATTATAAATATGAATCAGTTCCATTACCCCATATTGAATATAAAGGAAAATAATATGTAGATATTGGAATATTAGTCATTTTATCATTATTCAACTTGAATAGAAGATCCAATTTCCCCATATGCCACCAATACCACCTTTAAATGTTAAATATAGACTCATTCATATATTAATAGAAAGATGGGTCCAAATTATTTCTTATTAATGAGGATTAATATAGTATCATATAATTATACATTGGATAACACAATTTATAAAATAAGAGTGAATAAATAAGGTGTTCAAAGCTATCTAAAAATACGTGCTTGTGATCCCATTTTTAGAAACATCGTCTCAAATGAAGTATATAGGATTTATCAATAAATATAAATCTTTCACTCAAAAAATTTCATCAAAATAATTCAAGTGTGTGGAAATTTTATTCCACTTTTTATTATCTTTATCATAAACCAAAACCCAAAATTTTTAAACACATTTTTCATAATCAAGATTAGGATAAACATTTTAATTAGAATGAAACATTATTTGGTTTTTATATGGTTATTCGTGAATAAAATATTCACATATATTATGAATCATTTACAAATATACCTCATTTTTTCTCCCCAAGATAGTTTCACTCAATTACTTCACTTCATGGAAATTGAGCCAAATCCTAAAGAACATATTAATTTCTATCCTGTAGTGACATTATCAAATATTCCCCTTTAATTCTCCATATGGTAGTATAAATATACAATAAATGATAAATAATGAGGAGGGAAATATTTGTTTCTCAGATGTAACACTAATATTGATGGTTTTATCTCAACATAGGATACTTTATTATTCCAAACTACACATTACTTATCCTGTCAATATACTTCACATATTATGAATTAATTTTCCTCACTTGGTTTTATACTTCATTGGGAGCTATTTCTTCACCTCAATAACTAAGGAAACGTCATTTCTATTTGATTTCATTATCTTACTCATCACTTCTTCTTGGTCAAGTAGGATGGTCATTCCACTATTTGTACCATGAATAAATTGTCCCCACCTTTTGAATAGTATTACTTGAATTTCACGATCACCACTCATTTTAACTTCTACGGGGTCTCCAAATTACCACCTATTTATGATTTTTTATTTCATATCAATTTAATTAATTTTCCATCAATACTCAATTGTACATTCCATATTTGTTTATCCATATAAACTTGGGCTGAAAATATTTTCAAGAAATATTTTTTGAAATGATTTTTTTGGTTCCCTCATGTTTTCTGGAAAGTCTTAATATTACAATATTTCTCCTTTATATTTTTTAATTTCCTTACCTTTTATAGAATAATGAATATCTCATGGTTGTATATTCATGGAATCGATGACCTTGTGAGTTTATCCTCCACACATCCCACATATTTATTTCAAACATCCAAATATATTTTGGATTGAATGATTTTGTCCATATTTTGTAACAACATTTTCTTATGACTTTTATTTTAAATTTTTCACAAAAACACACCCTTAACTAAGGAATATTTTCTAAAAGATACACATGATACTATATAAGTAGGGATTTGTTTCCATACCTTTTGCAACATGAAAATAATACATGGAATCTTTATCTTCTAGGCTAACTCTAGATCTTTTCAGATTTCAATTGATTCCTTCTTAAAAATATGGAATTTGTTTTATTGGTATATTACTATATCATTTTAATTCAAAAGGAGTCATTTTATTATTCTTCTCTTTCCAAGTTTTTTTAGACTATGTTTTGACCATTGGTTAATCAGTATCATCGAATATATTTTTTAATTTATTATGACCTGATTTTCCATGACTATTCTACATATTTATTTCTCCCTCCTGAGAATATTATCCATTCATATCAATTAATTTTTTATATTTTTATTCAAATTTTATTAATTAATTTTGTGTTTAAATACATATGGATTTTGTCTTGTCCATTTTATATTCCTATTGACTCGTATTCTACTCAAAATCATTTATCATCTTCTCATGATCGACTACATTCAATATGTTCTTCTTATTTTCAAAAATAAGAACCATCATATTTTTATCAAATTCATCCATCTAGGAAACCATATTATTATTCTCTTTTGTAGCTTCCTTTTTCATTTCTTGAGGTGTGTATTATTTTTAAGAGTTTTGTCCAAATTTTTTTATGAATCCATTATATTTTAGTTCTTTCCTCACCAATATCATCACTACTTGATAATGGTGTGTCTAACATCTTCATTTTACAAAAACATAATCTTCTTGTAAATGTATTTTTTTCTTTATATTTTTTTATATCTCAGAAAAATTATCATGTCTTCAAAGGGGACCTTACTTATGATACCACATGAAATTACAAGGAATTAACAAATCAATAAGATGTTGAGGGGACGATTTAATGGACCATTTAAATTTTTATGAAATTTCATTATTTTTTATCTTAAACATTTATGGCCAATTAAGGTCTCAATCCCATCATATTTAACATATAATCCCCACCTTATATGTTTCAAATATTGAGAGTGATCAAAAAAAAATATTTACTAGGGTTGTAATAAAATCCCACTCCATTTTGTAGTTGTTTAATCAAAATAACCTACATTTTCTCTACTATAATGTTATTATCAATTAAAATATTCCTTGAGTCACACAAGAGAGTGATTATATATATTCCCCAATCAAAATTATTTTAATTTTTTTTCTTTTCAACCCTATTTTTCCATCCTCTAGTTGTGTTTGGTTATATTATGAGACCTCCAAATATTCATCCCTGATTGGTTAGATGAATGAATAAAAAAACCTATATTCATTACTGGTATTATAAATCAACGAAAAATCTCTTAAATTTTGATCAAAAGAAAAAAAGATCTTCTTCTTAATCCTATTTTAATCTACAACACTTCTGAATAATATTTTTCCTTCATATTATAATAATTGGTCAACTAATATATAGTTATTCATGATATTTAATTCCTTCTTTGAATAGGTCTTCCGGTATTGAAACTCTATCCAAATCTTGAGTGATTGGGTTATTCCTAAATTCATAAAATAATCTTGTGAAGAAAAAATATCTTCCTCCCCGAATGGCTCATGACATCGATCCCACTATCTTCTCTCCATGATACTATATAGTATGAGATTCTTCTTCTTCTCCTATTTCTTATTATTCCTCTTATTCTTCATATGATGAGTGTATTTCTAGTATTATTAGAGTATTAAAGGATCTCAAAAATACGTAAAAAAAATTATTCTCCAACACGATGTATATATTTGGATAATATAATGTGAATATTATTTAAATTATTTTGAAATTTTATATCATGAGGAATATTCAAGAGTTCTTGGTATGCTATCCTTGTTATTCTTAAGTAATCAAATATTTTGGGTAATCTTATTTTTATATCATTGGAAGACCAAATACATTATATTTTTCTGGTAATTGAATTACGAATACTTCATATACTCTACTGATCACACAATTGTACATTCATTTGAATTCACTATCCATATGTTTATACATCATGCATCCATCATGACACAACATGAAGAGATAAATATACTATTTTGGACCTAAAAAATATCAAAAAAGTAATCAATTATGGACTATGACACAGTCTATGAATTTTTTTATCATTTTCTCTACTTCTCTCATTCAAGACACCATGGGAATCTTTGTTATATAGTTTCAAATAACCATATCTAACATAAAAATTATAATATTACCACAGTAACTAAAAAAAACTAGTAATAAACTATAATGTGATAAAATTTTAATTTCACAGCTCCATACAACATGTTTTCTACTTCCTCTCATGGATCTCATCTTAGACATAAAAAATTAGACCTCTCTAGATATTCTTTAATCATGTCTTGAAAAATAATTAGTGAATTGATCAAAATATTTGAATCCTAGGATTATTAGTTAAATTTTAGTGTTTGGATTGGAATATTTACCTTTTTAGAATATTTCATATTCTCAAAATATAATCATCTAATTGACCTTATATAAGGATAGAATACCCCAAATTACATTAATATAAATTTAATGTCATATTTTTTTTTCTACTTTGACTCACATAATACCTTTACTATAACATATAATTTTTTTTAATGTTCTATATCCTCTTTCATGGATATAAATTTATGTATTTTTTATTTAACAATTTAATAATTTTGAATTTAATATTTACCCTTAAGAATTCCCTATACTTCAGGTAAATTTAAATATATTCAACCCCTCTATAGAATAGTTTTTTGGTACTATATAAACAAATTTCATTATTTAGGGAATTATGTAAAGGAATTTCTATGTTATACTAGGCTATGTGAGGTTATACCCATGACGTATAAGGATAAGTTGAATTTTTAAAAGGTTACATATGGGTTACCTAGCTTTTACGTTTGGGTGGGGCTGAGTTTTTAAATGATGTGTATGATTCAGACTATTTTACATAAGGGTAACACCTTTATTTCATTGGTTATGAATAGTAATTCAAGAACCTCATGTCACAACTATGAGCTGCCTGAGGGTAAAAAATGTTACTATTATCTTGTAAACATTATTTGTGTAAATGAAAAACATTGCATCATTTTTCATTATAACCTTCCTAGATCAAACCTGAAAAAAATTCATGGTTTTCATTCAAGAGTCACTTTTATAATAAAATAAATGGGTTTTTAATTTGGGGGTTTTCATTAGAACAAATAATTGATCCCCTTTCACCTTCTTAAAATAGTCCAACAATTTTGTGCTTTCAATTTTGATATCCTCTTGAGTTAGGGTAGCCCAGAACTCCTTGTTCATGATCTCGGATGTTTTACTAGACTAACCAGAGTTCTTATTCTAAATTATAGATAGAAAAGAACTCCCTCTATCTCTCTCCTCTATTATTGTGTACAATGTTTTCCTTGAGATTATATCTATTAAAGAATCTCAAATTTGCATTCTTTTTTATAGATATATTAATAAATTTATCCTTTAATGAAAATTAAAAGAAATATTGGAAAAATATTAAATTATTATCATGATTATCCCAATATTCTTATAGAGATATTAAATATCTTCTCATGATTAATTTATATTAATTATTTAGGAAACCAATTATTGATATATTCTAAGGCTAAAATTGATAACTTTAAAATTATCAAGGAGATAGAAATTATTATCGCATGTGGATATTATAAATATATATTTCAAAATAATTGAAAATTAGTTCTTGGAGTCTTTAGCAAGATATTTTATCAGATTAATACACAAACTGGTTTTGGGTGGTGATTCCTTGGTGGACCATATATTTTTACATATAAATTAATGATGAAGTAATTTTCTATAATCTTGGGTATTTATTTGGATTCATTAGCATGTTTGGCTTTTGTATTGTCATGACATTGTGACCATTACTTGTTTATGTATTGTGTGTTCCCTACTATTTCATTTATTACTTTTTTAATATTTCATAGCATGTATAAATACTTGTTGTGATATTTTTTCCTTTCTATGATATGAATTTACATTATTTTTTATACAGGTAGTAGAATCTATGATTCAGTGTTTAGGTTTACAAGTGTATGTGACATATTTGGTGGGATTCCTAGGGGGTGAGCATGAGAGGCATGATTCTTTGAAGGTGACTTTTGATAATATGGTTAGCACCTTATCTTAGAATTAATGGGTGAATTCTATTTCATCTATCGAATAGTGGACATATATATCATTGTGATGCACATAAGTATAAAATTATTGTGTATGAGTGGTATTTCATTATACATGTATTCTTTTTCTAGATATATTCGATGGAAATATGGTTCCCATTTTCCTTAGGAGGCAGTTTCCTAAAAGGTGGTCACAGTGTTGTCCCTTAAAGGTGAAATATGATTATCATTAAAGGTGGAATAAATCTCTCATTTTGATTTAAATTATTTAGTAGACTATATATATATGTGGTGTTCATTTGATATGGCGCTGAAGTCAGTGTGTCCATGGATCTTGGTCGCTTGGTTAGTGTATGATCGTATGGTACATGGTTGGTAATATTCTTGGGTTCACACTAACTTTTACATCTTGTTATAAACATCCAAATACATTCCCACTTATGTTAATAACTCATTAGTGGTGTCCAACTATTCTTATATTCCCACCCTACCTGAGAATCATTGTGTGTGTGCACACTTCATGATCAAGGATCTAGTGAAGGGCATGGGCCCAAGGATCGGGAGATGTCGAGGTGAAGGATTGGTGTTAGAGTTGATATTGAGACATAAAAAATACCATTTCTACTGCATTTATTTACATTTAAATTTATAAATATTTGTCTTGACTCACCACAATAGGGGTCCTTGTTTTATTCTATGTATATTTGACATTCCATCAATTATAACATCTTTTGATCTTATTTTATTCCATGATTGAGTGTATTGTTTTTATGTTATACTATAATGTGTTGGAAATGATTATCATGGTTATATTCTCCCTTATTACTCTAAACCCTCACCACTAGTATGTATCATCATACATATAGGGAGGCGTGCATGAGTTCATGTGGATTTTGATGTAAGGACTCATCCTTAAACATTGCATAATTTTGAGTTCTATGTTAATAGCTAATTGTCATAAATTTGAGGATCCTTATAGATTATAGTGTTAGAGAATTTGGACATCCCACTTATATAAATAAATATTACATCACCAAGTAGAAACTTCAACCTAGTATCCATTTTTTCCACAAAACATTAATTTTTGGGTATAACATTTTTCATGACATATGTTAACAATTTTAATTTTGGCCTCATCCATGTATCTATTAATCATTAAAAAACATTGTAAAACATGTCATAATTTGGATTTTGAAAGAAAATATCTATAAGGGGAATATATGTGAAATATATAATATTATTATTTAAGGAATAATTATACAAGAATTAACTTTTTCAAAATTAAAATATAGGCAATATAAAAAAATTATATTACAAAATAAATTAACTTCTATTCGCAGATATTTTCATAAAATATTTCCTAATAAATATTAAATTAAAAATAAATATCATAATGGTTTCTTTGAAATCACTAAAAATTTATAATTTTTATTTTCAGAAAAAGTTATAAAATTCACACTTATAATGTAGCACAGACTTTCCATTAATCATAATCTCACAAATAATCATGAATAAGATCAAAATTAATGACATAATATCATAAGATCACATAAGAGTAGGAAATATTGTAACAATATAAAACATGAAAAAATAATAATTCAATATTAATTTCAAGAAAATATCACATGGTGGACCAACTCTTATAGTGGATTATGATTATTTTCTTATCCCATATATACTATTTCATGAGGTAAAACACTTTACCCAATGAATGAGAGTGCTATATCGGTGAACCTATAATAACATGTTCTAGATTATGAAATCCAAAAAAGAAAATAAATAATAAATCATAAACATAAATATTTCCCGTGGAATGAAAATGGATTTCACAATCTCTCCTCATATCATAACCAAAAAAATAGTTAAAAAAGAAGGAATGGATAATTGATCATAAGGTATGTATTACCCCATCAATTAAAGGTAGAATAAGGAAGGTATATATTTGATATACATATATACATAATTTTGAATAACTTCATAAAATCAAATAGGGAGAAAATGTGAGTTATATCGAGAATGGTAAAAACACAATGAAAATGGTGGTTTAGAGAGATCCCTTACACCCATAAAATAATATATATGTCTCAAAATATCTATCCATTATTAAACCATTTTTGAAAATACTTATAATAAAGGTTAATAGGGTTTTTATTGAATTAAAAAAGAAAATGATAAATAAATCCATGAATAAAATAAAGTTTTTAGTGGTGAGAAAGGAATTTTATGCTATATATGTTAAAAAAATATTCTTTCATCCTCATAAATAATGTCAAAAAAGTCTATATAAAATATATAAAAGAATTAATTTTGAAAACAATTCAATAAAAGTAAAAAGATATGTAATATATCCTCTATAATTAGTTTCTTTCCATCTAAATTCGAAAAAAAATAATTTTATGAATATAGACATAAAATATAATTATTTAGAAAATAAATATTTAAATCATATTGAGCGTGAATTTTAAATTAATGTGTATCATACATAAAAAAATAAATTGATACCTTTCTAAAAATAGTTTAATGATTTAAAATATGATAAAAATTTACATTTAACATCCATTATATAATAAAAAAATTCATTAAACATTTATAAGAAAATGGGCTTAGAATAAATACAGTTGGAAGGGAACCTTGAGAACATTTTTTTAAAGAAATCCCTTTACCATGAGTTTGATTCACCATGTACATCTTTTATATTCCTAAATACTAAAATTATTTTAATTATTAACTTAATTAAGATAATTTTCAATTTTTAACCCTTTTATTTTATTTATTTTAATTTCTAAAACAATTACTTGATCATTTAATTTCACACGAGTCATTTTTATAATATTCAACTCATATGTTGAAAATGGATTTGGAAGGCTGATAAAGGTTAATGTGGTCATAATTTAATTGTATATATATTAATAATAATGACATTATTATAATTATTATACATCAATTATACTTTTAATACCAATAATGAAATATTGTTATGAAAAATTAACTATGCTACAATCCTGGAGATGGTAATCTGTACATATGCTTGGGTAATATTTTTAGTTATCAATTATCATGATAGATAGATGGTAAGTTTTATTTTATCATTATATAATGAAAGTAATATAATAAATATCATAATATTTATTTATAAGGGCTTATATATACTATCCTTTCTATGTGGTAATGAAAACCAAATCACATCGTTTGTCGATTTGGTAATCCACATGTACGGACAAACGATGTTATCATTTACCAATGAGTGGGAAGGTAAGAATATATATATACATACATATATATAAATATATATCTTCCATAATGATAAATATTTCGTTAATATCACATATATACATTAATTACATCATAAAAAACATCCATGATAGGTGATAATGTAAAATGAATTACATTTGTACCCAAGAATGTAGTGTGAATCAAATATGGATGATGGTTTTGATTCAAATTTGATGGAAAAGGATATGGATATATGTTATTAAATTCATATATTAAAATATTAATACATGTTATATTATGATTTTATTATATCATTATGAATGAATAAAATATGAAGTAGTTGGAAGAAGAAATAAAACAAAAAATTCTTTCTAAAGAACGACACATCTTTTTCTAACAACCACTTTATGTTTACAAAAAAAGCATTACAATAAGGGTTTTAAAATAAAAACATGGCCTATGGTACGTGTTAAGGAAATTAATTAATATATTTTTGGATATAGTTTATGAACCAAAAGGCTTTTTCTGTGTGGAGAAAGAGGATAGGAATCCCCCCTTTATAAGTTAGATAAGGTGGACTTTTGAAATTTCCAAAAATATTAAATTAATATAAATTAACATTAATAAAAAAGTCCATAATGATATAATTATTTATATAATTACTATGATTCATAATTATATCATGTAACAAAATTTGTACATGTTTATATTAGTTTTATAGCCTCATCTCTTTGTTTTAACCCATTATAACCCATTTTGACAATTATTATGATAACAATGTTTTTTATCATCCAAGAAATAATAGTTAATATAAAAAATAAAATTGGAAAATAAATTGAAAATAGTTGATACATAAAACCATATCACAATAAATTAGATTATTATCGAAATTTTATAAATTTTAAATTATTTAATTTTAAATTATTTATTATAAAATATCGTTAATATTAGCTTTAGAACCATTAATTTATTGGACATTGAAAAAAACATGACATCATTGAAATTAGAAATTAGTCATTAGAAACATAAATAACATGTCTTATTTTCAAAAAAAAATAAATTAAATACAAAAATTCATTAAATTTATATTATTTTTAATATTTTTAAAATCATTAATTTTATTTCCCCATCAATTGAATAAATATTATGTCTGCATTGTATAAGAATTTAAGGTAATTATTTCATTCCTAAATTTTTTAAATAAATTACCATAACAAAAACTTATAATTTTTTAACAATGAATATTTATAATAAAAAATATGTTTTTTTATCCGTATCACAAAATATTATAGTTATTAAAATAAAGAAAGTGAGTTTTTTCTTTATATTTTACTTTTTTATATAAAGGTAAAAATTAATGAAATATGGAAGAATGTATCCATATATTCTAGAATTGAAGGGAAATAGATGTCTTACCTCATATAATAATATAAAGTTAAGTGTTGGGGACAATCTTCTGTCCTTATCATATTTTTTTAATATTAATTACTCAATTTACCCTTACTGTGGTGATAATTATTTACTATAGTTACATTTATAGAGACTCAATATCAAAAAGACCTATTTAAAAAAATTATAAATCCTAATTACAAATCATGACATCATTTTTAAATAATAATATCATTTAATTGGTAGAATTTAGTTTAAAATTAATCAGGAAATATATGATGAATAATAGTTTTTTAGAGAAAATGATTCCTTAATTACAAAAGGTATTTTTTTTCAAAATTCAACAAAAAATTGATTGTATTGGGATAAATTAAATTAATAATAATATAATTAACATAATTATACAATTAAAACAATTTTAAAGTAAAATGTAAATACATAAATGTTTTAAAATGAAAGACCATTTTTTATAAAATTCATAATTTTCAATATTCATTGAATGATTAATATTTTATCAAAATTATAATAATTTAAATCTATGATAATTTTTAAATGTTTATTTAAAAAATGAATTTTATAAAAATAGAAATAATTAATTATAAAATAAGTGAGAAAAATTCATTGAAAACCATTTTCTAGAAAAATACAGTTTTTGAACATCAAAAAAGATTTATTCTACTAAAATTACTAGAAAGAAATTAGATTAAGGTCAAAAAAATTGATTGAATATATATATATATATATCATTAAAATAATTTTCTATTACTTATTAATTAAATTTATTAAAATAAAAAACACATTGCATAAAATATTTTTCTTGAAAAAAAAGTCTTTTACTTTAAAATTATTTTTATTTTACATTTATAATCGATTAATAAATAATGAATTCATTTTGTACAAATGTAAACTATGATTTCTTCATAATTTATTTTTTATATACATATTAGTTATATTATCGGTGATGTTATAATGCTCTTGTTTAGATAATAATATTTCATGGTTCTTTTAGGCTTGATGTTGTCTATCATATATTTTATAAAATATAGTTTTTTTAAAATTCACATGGTGTTAAAATGTTCCCCAATTTAATAAATTCTTTCCTAGTAGTTTTAAATTTGTATCAATAAATAAGTGTTTGAAATCTGAAAATACCTTTGTTTAAATCCCACATAACAAATGGTTGAAATAAATTCCTCTTGAAATAAGAGAAAGGGTAATATGAATGTTACCTAAAATAAAACATAACTATGTTCACAAGAGTAGAAATTTTATAGAATTGAAAATATGGGCATGGATAAAAAGGCACTTTTTATTGGAAGTTATAGAGATAACTTATTACAAGAAATTTAATTATCAAGAGAAAGTTAATGACCAAAAACTACAAACTGATGAGGTGTGAAAATGCCATCATATTTTCAAAAATTATATTGTTTATATAATTTTTTTTCAAGATCATTTTTCTCATGTTATGGAATTTCATTACCATATTGGAAAATAATACAAGGAAACATATTTACTTGTTGAGTATAATTTCATCCTTTAATGAATTTCCATAACAACTTCATCTTTTTATCTAAATGATGAGTATTCAATATGAACTTTTACATGCTTGTATATATAAAATCAAGTTATAATGGATCACATAAGCCACAAATTGAAAAGAATAACTTCACCTTATATTATTCATTTAAAAAAATTGTTAGAAAAAGATAATTCTTAAAATAAATATTCCATTATATGATTAAATGAAACATTAATCACAAAAAACCAAAACAATAACACCCAAATATAAAAGTAGATCATTAAAAAATAATTGTTCTTAAAAATCCAAATAATATTCTACACTAATGTTGAAACCAAATGATTATAATAATTTTATTTCATTCATTTGATGATAATTTTATCAATTATATCTAAATAACATCAATAAATATTAATATATTATACAAAAATTATATATTCCCAAATCACGTAATCTCCATGATATGACAATAATTTCCAGAAATTACCTGAATCACCATACAACTACATAAAAATCATCTATTTTTACAAATGATAATTTAAACTTTAGTCCTAAAAAAATCCTCTAATTTTATATTTATCTTAATCATGAGAAGTTCCAAAAATAGTGAAATTCTTTCAAAATAACATTAATCACAAAATCACTAAAATAAATTTCAATCCCCTAAATATATGAATGATAAGACATTTTTTCCCCAAAACCAACCTAGTTTTTATCTGTCACATCATTGAAAAAAGAAATTCCATAATAACCAAGACATCACGTAAGCCAGTGGTAGGAATTGGACCCTTTTCTCCTTTATATTGTGGATTTAAGACCCATGGACTTACTGAATGTTTCAGGATTACCTTTTTCCTCAATATATATTAAAATAGTTTTTATAAAATAAAAAAACATGATCACCGAGAAGGATAACACTAATAATAAAATACTATATAAACCACAAATATTATCAATAAATTTAGACATAAGAAAATGTAAATATTCAAAAAATTATAATTTTTGTTGGAACTAAGGGTAACATATATCTCATCCCAATAAAAAGTATCCCAAAATGTCATTAAACACATTAAAATTAGATCCCTTAAAACCTCAAAAGAGGTATCTAGTAATTTTTCATATGAATAAATATAACATCAAAATCGCATGATGATATCTATAAATAATATGTTATCCTCGCATGAAAACAACATAATATAAAAATTTATATAAACCTTTCATTTGATAGAAACTATCAAGAAAAATCATTATACATTACATAATCTTGAGTTTTAATCCATGAATTTATTTTCTTAAATTTGGGGATCATTTTTGTTTATAGTTTTCAATAAATATTCCATCAAAATTATATAAATAAATATTACATCACAAAGTGGACACCTGAACTGAGTATCCATTTTTTTTAAAAATAAAACATTAATGATATTTTAATTTTTTCTTTCAAGACATATAATCAAAATTTCATCTCGATATCATCCTTGTCCCAAATCAACATTAAGACCCTGTGAATAAATTTTAAAAAAAGGATGTACATAAAATGAACATTAATATATATATATATAAAATGAATAAAGAACTGTGTTACTTCATTAATACTAATATAATATTTTATTTTCAAAAAAATTATACATTAGGATCAAAATAATAATTTTATCTCCTAGGAAATAAATTCTTTCTCCCAAATATATTCGTAAATGTTTTCATAATAAATATTAAAAGAAAAAATAAAACTCATATATGTTCCTTTACAATCGTGAAAAAATTATGAAATATTTTTTCATGGACGTTATACATTTCACCATTATGATATATCATGCACTTTCATTTAAACATAATATCATTAGTAATCACATTAGTGATTGACATAATCAACATGATATAATAAGATCATGGATGTAACGACCCAATGTTTTGTCAATAGAATCCCCTTCTTATAAATATGAATTATAGTATAATAACATTAGGAAGAAAAATTAAATTTCATGATAATAAATACAATGTGATTACTAAACATAATTTTTCCACTTCTATGTTTTGAATTTCAAAAATCTAACATATACGGTTGCGACCAGTAAGATGTTTTATCGTCTAATAGAACAAACTTAATTTTTTTGGTGAAAAGTAACATACCATTATATATATTAATGTTACCCTTATGAATAGTAATATACCCTTATGAATTTTTACCACACCAATGATAGTTTATATGAGGGATTTAATTGAATGAATGATGCACTTATGGTCTAGAATAAGTAAGTAAATGTTTTAAAATAGT
The DNA here is from genome assembly GCA_963277665.1 of Viscum album. Taxonomy (NCBI): domain Eukaryota; kingdom Viridiplantae; phylum Streptophyta; class Magnoliopsida; order Santalales; family Viscaceae; genus Viscum; species Viscum album. Next base: position 125,201,327 of record OY728160.1, read on the forward strand.
ATTTTTAGAATAAATAATGATTTTAATTTAATATTAATTTAATAATTTTAATAAAATTATTTTTTAAAAGTGGAATTAATTTTTTGATTCTAAATTTATGAAATGGTTATGGTGAATTTATGATATTTTTCTGAAATACTTCAATTTTCAAGAGAATAGTAAAAATACAGTTTTTCAAATATCCGGCGTATCTTAAATTGTATCATTCATTATATAATGATGACATAAAATTTATAGAACTTTATATTTTTCCATGTTATATTTAATTTTATTAATTATTACATAAAATACAATAATCTCAATTTCCAAAGCAAAAAAGAACTTTGCAAAGCCTAAAGTCAAAGGTGATTCCTTAAATTACATTTTTCTCTTTCTTTAACTTTCCTTTTAATAAATTAATGAATTGGAATTATAAAGATGATTTAAAGTTTAAAATGAATTATATTATATTAATATATTATTTATGACATCAAAATACTACTATTACAAGTCTATCATTTGATATAATATTTTATTTAATATTTTATTTTAAAAACAGCCCCTCCTCATGTATAAATAACCCCTCTCCCTCCCCTTCCCAAACCACACCTCTCTAGCTTCAAGAATTTCCTAAACTATACCCAAGAATCATTCCTATCCCTCTACCACATCTAAGATCTTATGGTCTCATCAATAAATTGATCCTAGCTTCCTTAAAGAGGATCTCAAGAGGAGGATTCAAGAGGTAATTTTCCTCTCTCTTTTCCTTTAATTTCCTTTCATCTTCGAGTTCTTTTCTTATTATTTTACAACCTATATCCATCCACATGGTATGGTAAATCTAGTATTGTAAATATAATGGAATTTTATGATACTAATATGATATTATATCATACAACTCATTTATCCTATTCTTTTTATTTTTGACAGGAAAACATTGTTCGTGTGGTGTTAATTTATCACCTTTAAGAACGACATGTTTTCAATTTTATTTTATACCTTATGATTTGGTCATGAAACCATTTTTATTGTTGAACCAGAATATTTTATATTTAATATAACATATGTAATCTTCTGGATCAAAATTATGTACATATTAATAAATTATTAAACAAAAAAAGTTCGTTGTGGTCGAAAAACTTCCCAAATTAACCCAATAAATATTAATTTAATTATTATATTATGATTCATTAACATGGTATATAATATAATTCATTGTATGATCATTTAAAATTATTTAATATCAGTAATAACATTTAATATTAGTTCTTTATGTCCATCCATGTTCTACATGAACATCCATTCATGAATACAGGTGACCCACTCAAGAAAACCATAAAAACAAACATTCCTGAACAATGTCATTAATCTCTATAAATCATCCGAAGGCCCATAAAATAACTTAATGAAATCACAAGTAACCATATTAACGTACATAAGGTTCTTGAATTTTTAATTAATGAATCAAATGTGATTATATAGGACATTAAAGTGATGGAAGCGTTCAGATACAAGGTAAGGGGAAATTATCAAACCCGACTTTATTTCTTCAGGTTCTCCCTCTTTCACTCCATTTTTTGTATGGTAACTACTTAATTTTTTTTCATCGTTATGTTACCTTTTCTGGGATATACATGTTTTTTACATGAGTTTATGTCAAAAAAATGATTTCTAAAAGAATTATTCTTTCAAAAACACACCTTTTACTTCTCACTCAAGGTTGACGGTTATTGTACCATGTATGTCATTCCCACTTTCTTTTTGGAACCCAAGGTTTATGAATGTGTTCTTATGAGATGTAACCCATTCCATTACATGGGTTAGTTATGTTCATTTTTGATATATTTTCAATGTGGCATGCATGATAATGATAATGTTATGATGTGACGAGTGCGCCCAGAATTATATAGCACAATATAAATGTTGGAATGTGATGGGTGTGCCCAGAATTATACAGTGCACTAATGCATTGGGTAAAGTGATGAATCTCATGAGTTAAAGTGACATGATGTGTGAACAATTTTCTAGATTTTTTCACAAGTTTTAGTGGTAGTTAACCACTAAGATATTATGTTTTGTCATTATGCATTGCCACATTTCAAGTATTTTATTTGTGCTTAATCTCATGTTCATGATCGTTTTCATATGTTATGATTACTACCACCCATATTTATATTTTCATATCTATCCACTTTTTGGGAATTTAGATCTCCCCTTTTTTATGTATATCCTCAGGTGACTACATGTACTAAGGAGAGGTCATGTGCCAAAAAGAAGCTAGAGAAGAAGGAATTAAATAAATGATTATGTTTAATTTTATAAATGTTATGCATGGTCATAGATTTCCCAAGACACTAAACCTTTGTATCCTCTATGTGTAATACTATTATGTTGTTTATATTTATATTGATGTAATAGTAATCTAAGAAAAGGCAGGGTCTCTATAGTTGGTATGAGAGGCAAGGTTTAGTTAATTTGAGAAATAGTATTAGTGAACCCTAGAGAAAACCTCTAGTATGAGACTAAGAAAAAATATGCACTCAACAATATTTACCTAGGGATCTAATAATTTATGATTCTAGTGAAAATCAAACAAATGAATAAGTTATTTATTCATTACTTATTAACTTAGGTTTTGTTCTAACAACATCTACTATAGAAAATGGTGGGAACCAGGAGATACTAGGAAAAAAACTCATGTCAGGGCCAGTGCGAAAATTTCCCAAATAACATCCCCAATGATTTGGGAGGTGGAGATAAATACAATATGGTGATTATTAACCAACTATCTTAGGTTATGAACAATAACCAGAATAATGGGTAACGTCCTCCTTCACCTAAGAGGGATTAACCGGATGTCGATTGTTTTCTGTGGCAACAACCACTGACATTTAGTGAATCTTCTGATCCACTAGTTATAGAATAAATGGTCAAATCCATGGAAAATATCTTTTCTATGCTTCACTGTTCTGAGATAGAGAAGGTGACACTGGCCATTTATCGTCTAGATGGAGAGGCCGATCAATGGTGGGCCTTAATTAAGAACACCAAAACAAGGGAGGAAATTGAAGAGATGGAATGGGAAGAGTTTAAGATCATGTTTCTTAATAAGTATTTCACATGAACTCTTCAGACGAAGATGTAGAGAGAATTAATAGAGATAAATAAAATAGGAGAATCATTCAAAACCTATGAAGTGAATTTCACAAGGCCATTAAGGTACACTTCCTTATTTTTTATCAACAATGATAACAATATATATATATATATATATTCATTAGTGGATTAAAACCACACCTTAGAAAGGATCTTCCATCTTGAGACATTGAGAGTTATGAAGAAGTTGTTTGATGAACTCTCAAAGTGGATATGGAGTTTGGATAATGGTCCCAATACTATGGTGATATGAAATGAAAGATGGAGTTTCAAGCTGGAGGATCTAATGATAAAGGTGGGAAGAAAAATCAATGGCCTGCATGCCAAAAGTGTGAGAAGTTGCATCATGGGAAATGCCTTAAAGGGATGAGGAAGTGATTCAAGTGTGTGAAAGAAGGACACCATGCTCAAGAGTGTCAAAAGGACTTAAGAAGGAAGGATTATGTAGTAGAAGAAAGGAAAGAACCACCCATGGTTCAATGCTACAACTATAAAGAGAAAGGTCACTATGCAAGACAGTACACTAAACCTCAAGCCCTAAAGGGTAATCATTGTTAGCAGCCACCAAAGACAAAGGAACAAGGGAAGACTTAAGACATCTCTACTGTGGAAGTGGAGCAAGACAACAAATTTTTACAAGGTACACCTCCTATTAACTCAAGAATGGAAAAATTATTATTTGATTCTAGTTCTACACATTCATTTATATCTTGCATGTTTTCTAGAACAATGGAATTGAATCCCCAAAGCCATGAAGTAGATATATCTGTAAAAACACCAATTGGTGCAATCATGGCAACTCGTGTGTTTGACTCTTCTCATATTGGGGTATATGGAATAATATTCCAGAAAATCCCATAATACTTCTCTTGGTGGAATTCAACGCTATAATTGGAATGGATTGTCTCTTGTTATATAGGGAAAATATCAATTAATATGAAAAGGAAATATCTTTTAAAATTCTGAACCACCCAATGGTTGTCTACAAATGAACGGAAAATCATGAATCTCCTTTAAAAAAATACTTCAACTGTGTGGGTCTTGATTCCCTCTGAAGAGGAATACCTCACCCAGTTGTTTGAGTCAAAGGAATGTTCCAACCTTGGAAAAATTCCCATAATGAGTAAATATAGTGGTGTATTTCCCGAAGAGTTATTCGGGCTACCCCTGGATCATGAGGTAGAGTTCTCAATAGAACTCATACCCCGAGCTACTCCTATCTCAATGTGCCCCTATAAGATAGATACTATCGAAATGGAGGAGTTATAGAAGCATATGCAAGATCATGTAGACAAAGGGTTCATATTCCCCAATGAATCACCTTGGGGTGCACTATTTCCCTTTGTGAAGAAGAAGGATGGAACAATGTGGTTGGGTATCGACTATTGGGAACTCAATAATATCACAATAATGAACAAGTATCCTATTCCAATTATTGAATAATTGTTTGATCAGTTAAGACGTGCTCAATAATTCTCAAAGGCGGATCTTCATTTTGGATATCATCAACTTAAGGTGAAGATGGGAGATATTTAAAAGACCTTATTCCATGAAAGGAATGGGTTCTATGAGTTTGTAGTGATACCCTTGGGAATTATTAATGCCCATGAAATCTTCACGGATTTGATGAATATAGTCTGTAGACATTACATCGAAATAGTTTTGATTGTTTTAATTGATGATATTCACATATAATCCAAGAAAAAGGAGGAACATGAAGAAAATATAGGACTTGTGTTGGAGACATTGTGAAAGGAGAAGTTATACGCAAATTTCAGAAAGTGTGAATTTTGGATGAAGCAAGTCATGTTCTTGGGACATGTGGTCAAAAGTGAAGGAATTTCTGTGGGAACTTCTAAAACAAAGGTGATTGAGGAATGGCCCAGGCCCTCTAGTGTCACCAAAATATGTAGTTTTCTGGGATTACCAGTGTACTACAGACTTTTTGTGATAAATTTCTCACAGTTGTCAAGCCTACTGACTATGTTAATAGGCAAAGGGGTAAATTATGTTTGGACCAAAGAATGTGACAAAAGCTTCATGGAGATAAAGAGACACCAGATCACTACACCTATACTCACACTACCGAAAATTGGAGATTTTTTCATGATATACAGGGATTATTCAAATAATTGATTGGGTTGTGTACTATTAAAGAATGAAACAATGATAGCCTACGACTCATGGAAAATTAAGATCCATGATAAGAACTACCAGATGCATGATCTAGAGCTGGAATCCATGATTTTTTCCATGATAATCTGGAAACACTACCTTTATGATGAGAAGTGGGAAATATACACCGACCTTAAGAGTCTAAAGTATATATTCAAATAAAAGGATCTCAACATTCGTCAAAGGAGATGGTTAGAGCTAATGAAAGATTACGATTGCTTTATTCACTATCATCTTGGATATGTGAAAAAGGAAACTGATGCTCTGAGTAGAAAAGAACCCGCTACTCTATCAATGATGTGGTTTGAGAAAGACCCTATCTTATTGGATATGCAATGGATAGATTTGGATATAATAATGGTAGGGGTTAAATCCTTCCATTCCCAAATGATTTTACAACCATCAATCTAAGAGATGATTAAGGAGGCACAAAGGGATGCTTTGGTGTTACAAAAGATGGTGAATTCAGTAAAGGAAGGGATGCTTCATGGGTTCAATATCGACGATGAAGGTGTGATTCAGTTTGGAATGCGGCTTTTTCTGCCTTCATCACCTGGGATAAAGAAGGGGCTATTGAACAATGAACATAACATAACATTCTCTATCCATCCTGATAGTACCAAGATGCAGCGTGATCTCTGAGAAGACTTTTTGTGGGATAACATGAAGAAGGAGAATGAAAAATATATATCAAAGTTCATGGTATGTCAACAAGTTAAATAAGAGTGACAAAAGTCCCAAAGGATAATGAAAAAATTTCTTATACCCATGTGGAAATCAGTGAATGTTACTATATAATTTTTAATGGGTCCCTTGAAGATGTCTAAGGGAAATCATGTTATATTGGTTGTGGTTGACCGACTCACCAAGACTACCCATTTTATTTCTATTAGAGAAGATATCTCACTTGAACAACATGCAAAGATATATGTGAAGGAAGTGGTGAGACTGCATGGTGTTCAACTCTCGATTGTCTCTGATCATGATCCAAGGATCACATCTAAATTATAGAGTTCTCTTCAACATTGTTTGAGTACTGAATTAAATTTCCGCATGACCTGTCACTCCCAAACCGATGGCTAATCTAAAAAAACCATTTAGATTCTTGAATAAACGCTAAGAGACTGCTCATTAGAATCCAAAGGTGGATGAGATTAGCATCTCCCATTGGTTGAGTTCTCATAAAATAATAATATCCACTCGAGTATTCAGATGGCCCCATATGATGCTCTGTATGGAAAAGGATGTCAAACTCCAACCTGTGGGATGAAGTTGGTGAAAGAAAGATACTTGGACCTAAACCTTTTAAATAGATGACAAAGAAGGTTCAAGTTATCCAGAAACATATCAATGCTGGTCAATGTTGGAAAAATAGCTATGATGACAACCTTTAAAGGGACTTAGAGCTCAATCTAGGATATAAAGTCATCCATTGAATATCACCATGGAAGAGAGTCATGCAGTTTAGAAAGAAGGGGAAGCTAAGCCCAAGGTACATTGGACACTTTGAGATCCTTGAACGCATAGGAGTCATGGCCTATCGTCTTGAACTTAAACCAAATAAAGCTGAAGATCATGATGTGTTTCATGTATCACTCCTGAGGAAGTTTATACCAGTTCTCTTACATATATAGAACTCAGAGGTGGTACAATTAGAAGATGATCTCTCATATGAGGAGCAGCCAGTAGAGATTCTAGACCGGAGAGATAAGGTTCTACACAACAAGACAAACCACATTATAAAAGTTTTGTGGACGAACCATAAGTTTGATGAAGCTACTTGGGAACTATAGGAGGAGATGAATGAGAAGTACCCTTACATATTTATGTAAAAAACATTTTGACGATGAAATTTCATAAGGGGGGAAGAATTTAATGACCTAATCTTTTGTCAATGGAATTAATTTCTTATAATTATACCTTATAGTATAATCACATTAGGAAGAACAATGAAATTTCATGATACTAAATACAATGTGATCACTGAACATAATTTTTTCACTTCTAGGTTTTGAATTTAAAAAATATAACGTATACGGTTGCAACCAATAAGATGTTTGGAGTCTAATAGATCAAACATAATTTTTTGGTGAATAGTAACATAACCATATGAATATTAAAGTTACCTTTATTAATAGTAATACACCCATATGAATCATAACCCCACCTATGATAGTATATATGCTGGATTTAATTGAAAGCATGATGTGCCTATGTTTTGGAATAAGTAAATAAATGTTTTAAAATTGTTTCTAGAATAAATTATGATTTTAATTAAATATTAAATTAATCATATTTGTAATATTATTTTTGAAAAATGGTCTTCTTTTTTAGATTCTACACACTGAAAAATGTTTAGGGTGAATATATGAGATTTTTCTGAAATACTTCACTTTTTGGGCGAATAGTAAAAATACAGTTTTCACATAACTGATGTATCTTAAATTGCATTATTCATGATGTAAAGATGAAATAAACTTTCTATAATCTTACAATAGGCCAAGTTATAATTAATTTATTTAATTTTTCATTAAAAAACAATAAACTCAATTTCCAAACATTAAATGAACTTTCTGATGCCTAAAGTCAAAAAGTGATTCCCTAAAGTAAATTTTTCTCTTTATTTCTCTTTCCTTTTAATAAATTAATGAATTTGAATTATGAAAGATGATTTGAAGTCTAAATATAATTATATTATATTAATATATGATTTATAATGCAAAAAACTAATATTACATGTCTAACACTTGATATATTATTTTATTTAATATTTTATTATAAAAAACCCCCTCCTCATGTATAAATAACCCCTCTCCCTCCCCTTGACTTCCCACACCTCTCAAAATTCAATACTTGTCTAAAATCTACCAAATAATCATCCATATCCCCTATCCCATGTCCATGTGCTTCTGGTCTCATCAAGAGATGAGGCCGAGATTCATTAGGGAGGATCTCAAGAGGAGGAATCCAGAGGTAATTTCCCTCTATCTTTTCCTTTAATTTCCTTTCAAATTCGAGCTATTTTATTATTATATCCCCACCTATCTTCATCCACATTGTATGGTAACTCCAATATTATACATATACTGTAATTTTATGATAATAATGTGATATTATATCATCCAACCCTTTTCTCCAATTCTTTTTATTTTTGATAATAAAACATTGTTCGTGTGGTGTTAATTTATCACCTTCAAGAATGACATGTTTTGAATTTTCCACTCTACCTTCAGATCTGCTCATGAAACTATTTTTATGGTTAAAATGGAATATTAATATGTATTATATCATATTTAATTTTATGGATCTAAATTACATACATATTACTAAATTATTTAACAAAACACGTTTGTTGTGGTCGAAAAACCGCCCAAATCAACCCAAAAAATAATCATTTAATTATTATCTAATTATTCATACAGATGGTATATAATATAATTCATTTTAAGTTCATTTAAACTCTTGGAATATAATTAATAACATTTAATAACATTTTTTTATTTCTATCCGTGTTCTACATGAAGCTCCATTCAGGAATACAAGTGAACCACTCAAGAAAACCATAAAAATGAACATTCTTGAATAATGTTTATAAACTCTATAACTCATACAAAGGCCCATAAAATAACTTAATGAAACCATAATGAACCATATTCAAGTCCCAATGGTTCTGAAATTGTTAATTAATGAATCTAATGTTATTCTAGCAGACATTAATTTGATGAAAGCATTCAGATACATAGTAAGGGGAAATTATGGAACCCAACATTGTATCTTTGGGTTCTACTTATTTCACTCCATTTTTGTATGTTCACTCCTTAAAAATCATTTTTAATCATTATATAACCTTTTATAGGATAAATATGTTTTCTACTAGAGTTTATTTCAAAAAATGTTTTCCAAAATAAATCTTCTTTCAAAAACACACCTTTCACTTTTCATTCAAGGTTGACGATTATTGTATCACGTATGTTATTCCCACTTTCTTCTGGGAACCCAAAGTTTATGAATGTGTTATTTTGAGATGAAACCCATTATTTTACATGGTTTAGTTATGTTAATTTTTTATATATGTTCTTTGTGGCATGCATTATAATGATAATGTTATGATGTGACAGGTGTTGCCGGAATTATATAGCGCAATATGAATGTTTGAACATGACGAGTGCACATGGAATTATATAGTGCTGTAATGAATTGGGTAAATTGATTAATATCATGAGTTAAAGTGAAATTATGTGTGAAAAAATGTTATATTTGTTCACAAGTAAGTGTGGTAGTTAACCACTAAGAAATGATGTTTCATTTTTATGCATTTTCACATTTCAAGCCTTTTATTAATGCTTTCTCTCATGTTCTTGATCCTTTTCCTATGTTATGATTATGTACACCCATTGTTATATTGTTAATATTTATCATTTTACTAGAAATTTAGCTCAAAATGTTTTTATGTATATCCTTAGGTGACTATATGTTCTATGGAGAGGTCAAGTTCCAAAAAAATCAAGAGAAGAAGGAATTAAATAAATGATTTTGTTTGATGTTGTAAATGTTATATGGTCCTAGTTTTCTAAAGAAACTAAATATTTGGACCCTCTTTTTGTAATACTATTATGATGTTTATCTTTATAATGATGTAATAGTAATGTAAGAAAAGGTAGGGTCACTATAATGGAAACATAGTAAATGTTGGAGAAACACAAAACCAGATGTAAGCATAAGTAAATGCTAACCGCCAAGATGATATCAATGATGGATATAATCACATGGTGGATTATGTTTAATAAGTAATATAATAAATAACATATCACATGACCAAAAAATTACATAATGTATTGGACCACTATCTAGGAGAACCCATAATAACATGTTCATAATAATAATTAACCATCATAAGAAATAAACATAATAATTACCCATGGAATGAAAATGGGTCACATAATATTGCCTAATATCGTAATCAATATAGTTTTCTAAAATAAGGAATTTGAGAAATGATCATGAGGCATGCATTACCCTATCAAACGATGGTAGAATAATCTATGTATACATGTGAGATATATAAATATAGAAATTAGATCCATAAAACAATATTATTGATAGATAAATAAGTTGAGTTAGTGAGGGAGTAGTAATAACCCAATGAATAGGGTGGTTCTGAGAGATCCCTTGTACCCATAAGAAAAACATTAATAGATATCCAATTATTCATTATATTCAAAACCATTTGTAAATTTATATAATAAAGAGAAAATGGGTTTTTTATTTGATGAATCTGTATAAACTTATAAATTAATATACATATCAAATGTTGGTTGTAGTTGAGGGAAAATCCATTGAGGTGGTATACATTAAAATAAAACAATCAATCTATATTTTCAAATGATCGTAAAAAATTACATATAAAATACATAAAAATAGTCTTTTGGAAAACCATTAACATAAATTAAAAATAGAAATACAATTTACATTATAATTCATTTATTTAAATATAATATAGTTAGTAAAATAATTTTAAGAACGTGGAAAAGGAAGATAAATGTTTAGAAAATAAAACAACAAAACATTTTAAAAGGTGGTTTTTAATGTATGGTGTCTCATATGTAAAAGCATAAAAATATCAATTTTAGAAAACACTGTAAAGATGTAAAATATTTTCATAAATTATCATTATCATGCATTGAATAATAAATAAAAATTTTCATTAAAATTCAGAAGTAAATAGGCATGGGTGAAAATGAATTGGAAGGGAAACATTAAAAAGGGGGTTTAAATAAAGTATCTCACCTCAAGTTCTGTTCAACATGGAAATAATTTACCATCATGAATAAATAATTTATTTTAATTATTAAATTAATATAAAACAATTTAATTTTTTTTATAACTTTAATTTTATTTATTATCACTCTATATTAAATTAATTATTAATTTATGTTCACATCATATATTTTAATAATATTCAACTATTAAGTTCAAAATTGAATTCAGTAGGTTGAATATGGTCAATGATGTCATAATTTCATCATCTACATAATAATCCAGACATAATAACCATTTTTATAACAAAACAATATACTTTTAAAACTAACAATTAAATATTTTAATGAAAAATGAAGTACGTTACAATCATGGAGATGGCAGACCATACATACACATGTGTAATGCTTTCATTTTTCAATGATCACGATTTAAAGAAGGTAATTTTTATTTTATATTTCATGAATAATTATATATAATAAATATTATATTCTTTATTAAAAAAACTTATATATTATTTCCATTTGATGTAGCAATGAAACCCCACTCACATCGCTTTGTTGAGGTGGTAATGTACACATACACAAGAACAATGTTATCATATTTCAATGAATGAGATGGTAATAAAATATATGGAATTTATATTTTTTCAGAATAATATTTTTTTTGGAATATCCTATATATATACACATGAAATCTTTCATCATAAATACTTTTTGTGTAGAAATGATGGAAAATGAATTACATCAGTTTGTGAGGCAGTTGTCTACCATAAACATGAATGATGGTTTCATTTCCCATTTGATGGAACTGGAGATAGATGCAAGTTATTAAATAAATATAACAATATATAAATATATTGTAGATACTTATTTTAAAATATCATTCTGGTTAAATAAAATTTAAAGGAGGTGAAAAAATAAATAAAATAAAAATAGTTTGTTAAGAATGATTCTTCTTTATTAGATAACCACTTTAGGTTTTCATCAAATCCTTCCCATAAGGGTTCTCAAATAAAACCAAGGACTCCAAAAAGTGGTAATTAAAGTAAGGAAGTGATTGTTATAGATATTTTATAAACCAAATTTATTTTAAGTGTGAATAAAAGTTGATAATATGTTCCCTTTTATAATTTTGTGGATTGGAACATTGGGAATTTTATAAAAAATGAAATTAATAAAAATTAATTTTCAAAAAAGAAAGAAAAAATAGATATAATACAAATATAAGACAAGGATGGATCGAAATAATATTTAAAAATTAAATTTAGACATTTTATATTTTTTTATCCATAACTCTTTGTTTTAACCCATGTTAACCCTTTTTTAATTACGGTGATAACAATGCTTTTTCCTTATCGGGTTCAAGATAGTTAATATTGATGGAAAATTGGATACTAAATTTACCATGGTAATGTTTTCAACCATATCACAATAAACTGAATGTATATATGCTATTTATGAATTTTAATTCATTTAATAAATTATTATTTATTAGGAAATATCATTAATGTAATTTTTGGAACTATTCATTTAATTTTAATTTAAAAATAGTACTACAAAAATGGAATTGAAATTTATTAAATAAACACATAATTAAAATGTATTATTTATATAATGAATACATAGAACACAACAATTAATTAAACTTAAAATACTTAAAATATTTTTAAAATCATTTTTTTATTTTTCCATTAATTCAATAAATAATGTGTCATTGTTGCATAAATGTTTATTATAATTATTTCATTACAAAATATTACACAAAAATTACCATTATAAAAAAATAATTTTTAATTTAAATGACTAGTTATAGCTAAAAATAAGTCATTTTGATCCCTAACATAAAATATTAAAGTCGTTAAAAGTAAAAAAGTGATTTTTTATCTTATTCATTTACTTAAAAATTATAAAGGTCGCAATAAAAATAATATGGAACTAAGTGGAAATATATTTGATACTTGGATGGAAATTTATGAAATTAAGTCACCAAAAGAATAAATAAAATTATTATAGCTTCTTTTTAAACTATATCAAATTAATTTTAACCATAATTACCAAATATACCCTTACCGTGGTTATAATTATTTACTATAGATACTATTCATAATGACTAAAAATAATGGGTACCAATTGAAAAATTTGATTCATTCGGATTTAAAATATGTAATATTTTTTTGAGATTAAATTCATAGAATAGGTGGAATTTAATTTAATATTAAAACCACAAAAGAGGAAAAAATTGTTTTTGAAAGAAGAAATTATCTCAAGTAAAAAATTTAGATATCAAAATTAAATAGAAAAATTTATTTTAAAAAAATAAATTGGATTTATAATAATTTAATTCATCTAAATATAATTTAGAAATAAGTTTTAAGAAAAATTAAATATTTATTTTCTTAAAAAGCAATGACATTTTTTAATAAAAATCAGTATTTCTCACTATTCATTGGAAAAATATATTTTTTAAAAAAATTCTCAAAAAATCACTCTATGCTAAATTTTTAAATTTTTATTTCAAAAAATATGTCAATTTAATCAAATAAATTTCCAAAAAGTGGAAGAAAATAATTTTAAAATATGTGCGCAAAAGGTGACAAAATCCTTATTTTTGAAGAACATATGTTTTAAGAAAAAAATATATTTGATTTTCTCTTATTCCTAGAGAAATGTTAAATGAATGATAAATTTTTTTATTGACTATATAATATATTTATTTAATTAAAATAATCCACTCATTGTGATAAATTTAGTTTATTATCAGAAAAAATATATTGCATGCATAAAAATAGTTTTTATGAAAATCCATTCTTTTTTAATTTCAAATGATTTTAATTTCAATTTATAATCTATTTTTAACCCATAAATTAAGTTTATAAATATTTAAAATACAAATTTTTTTTAATTTAGTTATTCTAATTTATACCTGTCAATTTAATGGCTTGGTTATAATAATCATATTTGAATAATAATATTTCATGTTTCATCTAGGCTCTGTGTTGCATGTGACACCTCGAGTTTTTATGAATTATTATTTTTTGAATAATTTTTTTTATCTTTTTATAAATGTCACACAATAGTATAATTTAATTACAAACAATGTAGGGTTTAACTTGTGCTACGCACAACATTGGGTTTTAACAAAATCATGATATATTATAAATTTTATTCAAATGTGTCCATTTTAAACTAGAAAATAAACTTATAGATATAAATAATAATAAATATTTTTTAAAAACTAATTATAATGGTTTCGTATAAGGAAAACTTATTGATAAAAAATTACATAATTTTTGAATGAGGTCTTTATATGTTTTGAAAATACAATTTTCTCAAAAAAATTATTTTTTATTTATTTTTGTGAACAATAATTAATTTAATTATTGAAAAATTGGAAAAATTTATATCTTAAAATAAAATTAATTTTTTTAAATCGTAATATTACAATTATTTTATGGTGAATTTTTTATATTTTTTTGAAAAAAATACTTTTTTGATGAATAGTAAAAATACTAACATTTAATAGAAAAATGCCATTTCATTTAATTTTTTATGAAATATAAATTAAATTTTAATAGGTTTTTAAGGTCAAATTAGTTCAATTATATATATATTACTCCAAATTAGGTAATTGGAATCATTTTAATATTGAACTTTGATATAACAATCTGGTTAATATTTGGACTTTTTCTCTTCGAAAACTCACTTTTTTGTCAGGTCTATAGAATTAATTTTAAAATAAAAATTTCGACTTTTGTGAATTGAATTTTTCAAAATGTATTCCAAATTTGGAATTATAAAAATTTATATTAACTAATAAATTCTACATAATATTTGATCAAAATGAGTAATTTGAATAGTAAAAATTAAAATTTGTGATTAAGGATAAAATGGGTTTACCATATGATAAACCGAAAATAAAAGTGGTCAAATGACCTAAAAAAATTTATAAAATATATGTTATGGATATATTTAGACCCTATAATTTTAATTGATCAATAATACTGTATTATTTATTACTTTGGGTATTAAAGAAATCTTGGTACACGTTTTTCTTTTCAAGCTATAACAAGTGTCCGAGTCACCCCACATATAAAATGCCACCCCATCATATCTTATTAACAACATAAAAACATTTGGATTTTAAAATCACCGATGAATAAAATTATGAAATATCATAATACAATCCTAAAGGCCTTATTTTTTTTTCATAAATCTATACTTTGGAGGATTTTTGTGCAAACCTCTGGAGGTTACCAGAAGGACATGTAACGTTCATCAACGAGATTTTTTTATTACTTTCTACACCCCATTAAATTATTTTTAAACCTTGTTGAAAAAAATAAAATTAGCATATTTTATATAATGATATTTTCTTAGGTACTTTTTATGAAGTATAACCATCATCACTTCCATAAAATGTGCTATGAAGTCGTCATTTGTTTTTGTGACAGACTACCACCTCACAGACCGATGTCATTCATTTATCCATTTAAACATATAACAGGTGTTTATAATAATAAATTAAATATTTATATATAATTTTATTATATTATTATGATTCAATAATTATTATATCAAACATTACTTTATAATTTCTATTCTATGGTAGAATTTTTACGTCGCTCGTTTGTATGATCGACAACCACCTCACAAAGCGATGTGATCCATTAAATCTTTACATGGAAGGTAATAAGGATTTTTTAATGAATAGATGAGATAAAAATGACATAAAAATAATTCCAGAATGGTAAAATATTATTTACCATTTTTTCATTCAGTCTTTCATGAAAATTAAAACAACGTTCGTACGTACGTATGGCCAAACATCCCCAGAAACAGTTTATTTCATTCCAAATCTCAAACTTCAATTCACTAGTATAAATAGATATATAATTAATATAAATGATATATATATATATATATAATTAATTTCATTATATTTATTATTTTACAATGATCAAAGTAATAGGATTGAAAATATCAAATCAAAACATATAGAAAAACAAAGCAGTTTTTCCCAAAATGTGACATAAAAATTGAATTATTTTCAAACGAGTAATAAAAGGTCATAAGAGAGTCATATATTCTATTATATATATATGTATTATTATATTCTATAATAGATTTTAAATAAAATTATATTTAATATATAGTAAATTCAAATGTGTACATAGGAATTCGAGACATAAGTTTTTGGATTTTTGTCTCAATTTTCTTTACTTGAGAAATATGTCATGTTATGCAATTATTTTATTTTTTAACGTGTATATATCACCCCATTAACATTAAATATCATGAATTTACTTATTATAATTATAATTTATGTTTTATTTAATGATTTTCTCTTATGTGGAATATAATTCATTCTTTCCAAACTGTTAATGATTTTGTCTTACAATCTCATTGTTTAATAGAACTGTATGTGGTTATGTTTCTGATGAAGAAAAATTATGATCAATTTCTTAATAAAATAATGAATTTTATTTTCCTCTGGATATTTCATAAGATTAAATTTATTTAATTTATTTTTTTCTATTTACGTTCTCAATATTTTGAAAGAATGTTTTTATGAAAAAAGTCATTTTTATTTATCTTTTGATTTGAAATCCTCTTTTCTTCCAAAAAAATGTATTCTAAAAATTAATTAAATTTTTTTAATACTATTAACATGATTTATTAAATATATTTTCACCCTTATTTTAATTTTTACAAATTTTATTAAAGGAATCGTTATTCCATTTTCTAGATAATTCCCACATAGATTTTACAAAAAATATGAATAGAATCATAGTTTTAATGTGTACAAAATGAATTTAATTTTACACTCTAATGGATATTATTTTCATTAGATAATAATTTATATATATTTTATTTTATTTTAAACCAAAATGATTTTAGAAATATATTATTAATATTCAAATATAAAAATTCATTTTAAAAGAATATTTTTCGTCCTCAAGATACGTTCCTTGTGATTTATCTTTCAAAATAAATTTCCTTTTGAGATGACATCCGTTGATTTTATTTATAAATTTCTTGGAATTTGATCCAATGATACCATTATAATTTTTTGAGTGTTTTATGATGACAAGATTTTATTGAAACCCATTATTCTTACACCATTTATCCCAAGGTAAAATTCTTATGAAACCACTTTTATCTCCATGGGTTAGGAAATAATGAATGGATAAAATGATTATGAGACCTATCCATTTTTACATAGGTTGTGATATGATAATTTTTTATTAAATTTAATTCATTTCATGTGATATTATATGATGAATGTTTTATGATCACATGGAACACATATTTATGAATTTCATTATATAAAGGCTTGGAACTATAATTTCATCTAATACATATAGTAATGATTTCTATCTCATAAAATAAAAAAGTCTAGAAATAAGAGTAAACTAAATTTATTAATGTACACTATCTATTATCATGGCCTTGGGAGTGAACCTTGACTATAGTTATAGTTTGGGGAGTGAACCTATTCTATTGTGATATCCTTGGACATGACCATTGACTACTGTGGACTTCATTTTCCATGCATAACATTTTGTCACAAATATATGTATTATGTCATGTTTTCTATCTAATGGATTTTGTTATATAATTTCCATGTGATTCATTTATTATAAAATTATAACATCCATTCCATTACTCAATATTATGAACTTTGATATTCAGGGTACGGTTTTGAAATGTTCATCTAATGTTATCATTTCCTTTTATTATAGTTATGCTTAACTATCTCCCTTGATTACCCTTACTAAGCATCTGATCTCAAAATTATGTTTAAATTACCTAGGTTATGAATAAATTTATTTTTTATGATATGTATAAGTAGGTTTCTAATTTTTAAGAACAAATTGGGAGATTTTTTAGTTTATCTATTAACAAGTTGTTTGTGTTTCCAAGTTTCCAAAGCTATTATACCTTTATGATCATTCAGTATGTGTTTTGGTTATGTAATAAATATACATAAATATTATGTAATATTTATTTATGATAATATAGGGTCTCTATTTTTGGTGTCATAGGATATGTTTTTTTACCCCTTATAAATGAAGATGAGAAAATGTTAGTGATATCCCTATTTATGTGTTTAAGTATAAGTTTAAGGAATAGGTAAAGAATAAGAAAATGCCATGGAATTATGTTAAAGGGGAGTACAAGTGGTTTACATATAATTAAATATCATTTTAGATAATATAATTGGATTTGGATCTAGAATATAGGCACCTAGTTGAAATAACTCTTAAAATAGAACATTGAGCAAGACTCGATCGTCACTTAGTGCATGATAAATTGCCTAGTTTCGCACCTTGTTTGACACACTCAAGTTATATGATTTTAAAATTCATAAAACCATTATAAACCGTCATGAAAACATTGAATATATATTATGATTATGAATGAACATGAATAAACCTATGATGAAATAGATAAAAAAAAGGTTTCATGATTTATAAATTGTATAAGTTATTTTTCCTCATTATGAGGTTCCCAAATATGATTATTATTTCTTACACAATTAATTTTGGTTTTAGTTCATGGATGGAACTCAAAAGTACCATGTTAATGTTGATTATAATAGAAAATTAATTTATTATCCTCCTAATAATATAATATTTAATGGGCATGGAATGTGAAATATCATTGTTATGCTCACAAAATATTCTCAAACAATGAATCATGTTGGACTTCCAAATGAAAAATAGAGGAAACAAAATTTTATTGATTTAGACAAGAGGAAACTACACCATCTTTCAATCTAATCCAATAATTTTTAAATAATGGATCAATATTATTAAAACAACATTTTAATATCACTTGTGTTCAGAACTTGAAAAATTATTTTCAGTTGTCTACCATTTACAAGGTTAAGTGGATCAGTGGAGGACTCTTATCATGAGTAAAAGACATCTAGATGAAATTGACTTCATTGTGTGGGATGAGTTCAAGAACATATTTTTCAAAAGTTATTTCCTCCCATTATTTATACAAAGATAGGGAAGTAGTTCCTTAATATAATGCATAATCTTGACGAATACATTGGTTATATGAGGAAAATTGTAAAATACATGTGAGGTATTCTTATGGTAGTACAATTCATCTCTAATGTAATGCTGATCAACTCTTAAATGGATTAAAACCATTTTTATAAATGTAGTTATCCATAAGAGACATTATTAGAAAATAATAAATTGTTTAATGTGCTATCATGATGCAAATTAAGGTTGGTGTAACATTATAATCACATGGTTTTGATATGAGGATAAAATGGAATTTAATGGAAAATATAAAAACCATGGAGAGAAGAATAAGATTTTTCATTTATTACCGTATTATGGGAAGAAACATAAAGTACATTATGTTAAGGGGAATAGTAAATGATTTTACTAGATAAGCGATGATCAACAAAAAATTTATTGTTGAAGGGATTCAAAAAATATATCTACAATGTGTATAGAAAAATAGATATATATAATTTTACACACATAATCTTGTGTTTCAAATGTATCGAGTATGGGAAATATGATAACAAGGTCCCAAATCCCAATTTTAATGATGATGATTGGTATTAGTAACTTTATAAGATTATAGAAAAAGGTAAATATCATATTATTACAATTTATGATAATCAATATAAAATAATGTTGTGAAAGGTACACTTATAATCCACTCTAGAACTGCTAATGACTTATTTGACTCTAGATTTACTGATTTCTCATATTAAAATAAAATTTTAAGGGTATAAATATTCCCCCAAATTAATATATGTAGAGTTATCAATGAAAAACACCAAAGGTATGATTAAAACATCTCAAATATATTTTTACTCTACAGTTGACGTTGGTGGGAATTTTCTTCCTATTTTTTTTTTCATTCCTACTCTTGTTAAATTTGATGTTGTCTTAGGCATATATTTATTTTCTCTATATAATTACCATATATATTTTCGAGTAAGGTAATTCATTTTTTACATTCCAAACAATTATACAATCTTCTATCAGTGAAAATATAAATATATTCATTTTACGGAAATAAAATCCATTATATTGGTTTTGATTCCTATTTAAGAGGCTTGTTTATCTCAGATTGTTGGGGAGAAGATCAACATCGATAATATGCATACTATTTGGGATTTTTTCATGTCATTGAACATGATATTCATATAATTCCACCAAAATATGATTTTAAGTTCTTAAGAGAACTCATAAAAGGTTCCTAAAAAATTTAAAAAATTTATTTTAGAATGACCTTTATTGAGTTTCAAGAAATGAGAATGCAATTATAAGGGAAAATTGACAAGGGATTCATTCATCCAAGAGAGTCACATTGAGGTGCACCTATTATTTTTTATAAAATAAATTATGGATCTATGTTGTTCTCCATTAATTACTAAGATATGAATAAGATCACAATCAAGAACATGTATTCTCCACATTTTATCAATTTTTTTTTTCAACTATGCATAAATAAATAATTTTCCTAGATTGACCATTATTCTAGATATCATCAATTAAGGGTCAAGAATGATATACTCAAGACAAAATTATTTATATGTTATGGAAAATTTCAATATATAATTATGGAATTCGGTCTTACTAATTCCCTCTATATATTCATCGATTTAATGAATAGTGTCTTTATAGATAATATTGATCACTTTATGGTAGAACTTAAAATTATATTATTATTTATTCACATATGAAGGGATAGGATGAAGATCACCTAATAATTGTACTGAATAACCTATAGAGATAGAAACTATATGGAAAATTTTTAAAATGTAAATTTAGGTTATAAATGGGATGATTCTTGGAAATATAATATCATGGGAGGGTATATCAGAAGATATATGAAAGAAAGAGGATAGAGAATGTTGTCCCAAACCAACTAAAATGACTAAGTTAAATAATATTCTAGGTTTACTTGGATATTATAAATTTTTTAGGGATAAGTTATCAAGACAATCTAATCTATTATATAAGTTAACATGGAAGGGGGAAATTTTCCTCTAGATGCATGAATATTAAGAAAATTTATAAGAACTGACAAGAATATTTTTTGGTGAATCATTGATAACATTAAAATATAGTGGAGAAGGTTTTTTAATCTATAGTGTTGAATCCAATAGTGGGTCGGGTTGTGTTCTAATGTAGAATGACATGGTGATAGATTATGACTCATGATAATTGAATGTTTCAAAAAAAATTCACAAACACATGATTCAAAGTTTTCTATTGTAATTTTTTCATTATTAAGATGAGTGTCACGAACCGAATCTGGTCACCGCCAAAACTGGCACCAAACCCAGCCCGTGACATGACCCGAAGGGCGTTCCCTATCCCCACGGGCTGGCACAAGTGCCCGGGTATCATTAATATAGGTTTGGGAACGATTTACCCGAGTATGAAAGCATAAAACATTAAAAACATTCCATAATATAAATCTGAAATTTTTGATCCAAACAAGACTTAAGTGAAAACCAGAACCGAGTACATTGGTTTAAATATTATACAAGTGGTCCAAATAAAAATAATTATAGCATTAAGATAGCCCCAAGGACTCCACACGACAAGGGGTCATCGCCCCCAAGCTATCTCCACAACTCCGCACCAAGAATGGGAACTAACACCATGAACCGCCATCACCCTTAGCCTTTCCTTTACTTGAATCAAACATAACCAAGTCTACTTACACCCAAGGGGTGTAAGTAGGGTGTGAGCCTAAGCCCAGTAGGATACCACCCAATGATTCCAAAGAGTAAGAAATACAATGTGAAAAAGCAAGCAGTTTTCAAACGCAAGGAAAAGTAGTGTTCAAATTTCAAGAAATGAAACCTCTAATTGAAAATAGTTTTCAATCCAAAATTTTTAGAATACTAACACATTAAAATAGAAATGTTAGATACTGTAATTTACTTCCAAACACACCCTAAGACATGGGTAGATACTACAAATCCAATGAGCAACAACATTGGGAACACCCCTAGGCACTAGGTTGTCTTGGGCCCTATGTACCTCGTACCTCGGTGTAAAGTAATCATAGAAAAATCTTTTCTCGTGCACGAGCCACTAGTAGGGAACACACCCATAACCTAGTGGTCCCCAATAATCATCCACATAGTTTAGTTAGAGTTGTCGTTATCCAAATTCTAAGTGAAACAGGGACAAAACCCATCCGGTCCACTAGCCGTACTAGTACAAATCCGCCCCACCTAGGTACCCGGGATTCCCCTTTTGTGCTCAATAAATTTCAGCATGCAACATAAATAAATTTTCATATAAAACATCATTACTGGTCAATCATAACCAATACAGTAGCTATCACATTTTATACCACTTAAAACACACAACAAAACACTTAGATTTTTCATAAAACAATTCCTCAAAAATCTCGTAGTGTTTCGTACACAAAACACCTTATAAACCTCACATTCATACTATGTGCACATATTTAAGTTTCCAAAACATAAAGGAGATCCCACTACATTTCAGTTAAAACACAAAATCATTTTTAGGGCAACCCTATATAGTTCAAGAAACAACATCATTGCAAAGTCTCCATTTTTACACAACACAACTCTTAGAATTTCATGTGGTTCACAAACACCATTAAAACCAGATTTTTCAGCAACAAACACAAGGGAAAATAATTTAAAACAGTATTTTTATCCCTATTATACTTCAATAAAATCAACTAGTTACTTATAGGGTAGCCCCAATTAAACTAATAATACATTTCTATGAAAAACCCCCAATTTCACATGAAATTGGCCTTTAGGATTCATTTTAAATACAAACACCACTAAAACTATATTTTTCAGAAATAATAAAATTTAATAATCATGAAAATACCATAAAAACAGTAGCCAATTCACAAAGATTTCATACACAATGGAATCACCTACCAAAACCAAGGAAACCCTTGAATCCTTTGTGCGAAAACTCAAACGCACCACCGCCGCACCTCAAGAAAGCTAAACCAGACCTAAAACCAGAATTTCAGACCATAAAACACAATATAAAACCTTAAATTTTAAACCCTACTTCCTGGACATTAGGAACCACAATTATAATGGAAGAAAACCTAACTAAATTGGATGTAACCCTAAACAAATTGAAAGAAGAAAGGAGGAGAACAACTTACATAAAATATCTTGTAGAAATCACCCCCCAAAATACTAGTATCTGATTTCACAAATACTCAAACCTTCAAGGTCGGTTTGAACAAGAATAGGTAGATCATTTAGGAATTTGAATGGGGGAAAAAGAGTAAGAATCGAAAGAGTTATGAAGGAAACAAATTACCTTTATAAATCTGCCCGAAATTTGAGTTCTTAAGAACATTCGACCTAAACCGCGATACAAATGAGCTGAAACGGGTGTGGGAGGATATTGGATGCGCGTCTAGGTTCAAGGGGCGTGTTTGGGGCTTGGAATCACCGAAAACCCCTTAAAAATGAATAAGTTATTAACTAATCAAATTTTATTTTTAAAACTGGAATTGGGCTTTCGGGCAGGCCCAATCCCTTAAATAAAAACCCATATACACCTTGGTTATGGATTTCCAAAGGCACCAAATTTTAATTTCGGTGTTAATATGTTAAGGGATGACATTTAGGAGTTGGAATGAGTGAAAAATATTAAAAAATGAATAATTTATAAAAGAAACAAAATTTATTTTTAAATATGGAATTGGGCTCACGGTTTGGCCCAATTCATGAAAACTCACCTATTCTCCATAAAAACTTTGGAAACCCCCCAAAACAAAGAATTAATGGAAATTAAAATAAAAATACATTTAAAATAAGCTATGTATGTGACAATTCTCCCCACAATGAAAACTTTCCGCCCCGGAAAGTCACAGTAAGGCCAAAGCAACAACCAAACTCAACTGAGAAACCAAGAGGTACTCTCTTGCCAGGTTTCTCCCCCAAAGGCCATAACACCTCCAGTGATCAATGAAGGAAGGAATACTCTCACAGCCAAAACATACACCACTTTTCTGAAATTATTAAGCACATTCATGCTTTATCCCAAATGAAAACTCCTCAAACACAATCAGAACAATACTCAATCAATTTACCCAAATAAACAAAAACATCAAACAAGGTTACACTTGCCCTACTATAACTAAACCATTGGTCACTCTCCAATATCAATTTTTACCAAAGAAAGATGTAGGTAGTTAGATATCTCCAAATGATAATACCTACTTCCCATACAAAACCAAGGAAAAATATGAGTTACTCGTATGAAGAGACACAAATGGGCTCCCCACCATAAGAGACAACTTAAATTTTTTTTTCCGAGACAGAATCAAGACACTAATAGGGGGAGGCCCAAACAGACTCCCTAGTACAAGGGGTATACATAAATTAGAAATTTACAAAATAATATACATGATACCCACAGTGGGTCTTCCCACCACAAGAACCAACCATCTTAACTGACCAGCATGGGCCGACACAAAAAGACCCAATTTTTTTAAGATTTGGAAAGGGTGCAGGGTCAGACCGCACGGTTTGGGAAACCATGCACTAACTATGCTGATCATTATTTGAACATGTCTTCCTAGCACACTGACACTACTAATCATTCACAAAATGTGTGCTCAAACTTTCTAGCCAAATTTCCAACCATTCTCCAATGACTCAATGGAAATCAACATGAGAGGGGAAAACATTAGGCGATGACATGGGTACAAGGCCCTCTACCTATTTCCACCGAACGAGAACAACAGAAGGAAGATGATGAAACCATAGGTTTAAACTATTCCTATCTTTCATACTGAGGATAGGACTTTGTACAAGTGTTTAAATGACACTGGTGTTTCCCCTGACTACGCGCCAGCTTCTCTCCGAGACCTATGGCTGGAGCTCAAAATATTGAAGCATCTTCGGCCACGCAGTTAGGCTATTGAAACCCCTATGTGGAACTTCTTTTTTCGGTGCCACAAAAAACTACACTGCATACCCTGATGGGTTTATCAAGACATAACACACTCCATAACCCACTTTACCAAAACCAAACATTTCATTGAAACAAGGGATCAGAAGATGCACACACATCACACCTTGTTTCTTTGGGTGAGAAACAATAGAAGGGAAAGACACGTATAAACACCTTCCTCTAATATAGAGGATTTGATGTTTTTCCCAAGGGAGACACAATCCCAACATAACATAGAACCTTAAAGGATTGTGTGACCTTCACCTTTATGGTCAAAAGAGCACACAACATCACAATGCGTCACCGAACATGACCCTGACGATTGATAGAAACAATACATGGAACGAGACCATATTCAAAGTCCCTAAACAACAGATAAGTCCAAAAAGTGGACACAATATCATATCATGACCTAAATCTCAAAATTGGTTGTTTAATAATAACTCTTTCTTCAAAGAAACTATAAAGAACCCAGAGGCCCTCTTAGACACCATCAAGACACTCATCTGTACTAACAATGAAAGAACACTCCCACCTTTGGTGAATCCGGAAACTTAAGAAACTAAGGTCTCTTTCAACCTTCCCAAAGCACTATCCCACTACAAGAGGATCCACAAATCAGCGAAATGAATGGGTGTAGACTCAATAAAAGAAATGTTCGATAAAATATTATTTATATTGATCAAATGGAGGATTTTCCAATGGCGAAACAAAACGGGTTGCACTTCACTTGTGCATTAACCCTTAATGGGGGCGTACCTTATCCAATGAGAGAACCCAAGGACCCAACCAAGCTGGTCCATTGGTCAAAACATGCCACAAACCAGATCCAAACACATGAAGGGAACCACCGTAAAGGCATCCCAATTTTTTTTTTCAAAAGAGACCACTAACCATCCCTGCAACACAGCTTACCGACCAAACATAAACCCAAAACACAGTTCAAACAGAAGGTGTTCTTGAACTCAAAACATCCCACAACATCAACATTTTCAAAAACCCATAATACAAACCATACCAAACTATTCATCAAGACATCATGTTTTTCTTTAAAACCAATTCTTTGAAAACAAACGGTTTAGCAGTAAGCGTATCCACCAATGGTACCCCATGGGCCTCACACATGCATGTTTTTGTGCCACATTGGGCACCCTCCTCATATCCATCCCAGCACTCATCCAGTCATGCCATCAACCATCCATCATCCCATATAACCCCATGCATGTGGTCACTCATGGAAATACCAAAGGGTAAAACAAAACTTCCTTCCACTTTTCAAAAACAAAATGGTCAACCAACCCAACCTTTTTCTCAAAACTGCTAACAATGAGATCGAAATCCCAATTCACATCTCACAAAACATTTCATAAGGACACAACCATTTAGAAAAGAACTCACTTTCAATTTATTCACATCAATTTCGAAACATATCATCCCATTAAAACACACTCTAATTGTTTAGAAAACTCTATTGGAAACACATTTCAAAACCAAATTCAATATAGTTCCTACTTTCAAAGAGGTGTAAGCACACCATTTTACATTTCAAAACAATTCTGAAAATTCAGTTCTGCCATTTCATAAACCAAACCATCCCCTCTTTATTTGAAAATAATTTCATAAAAACTTTACGCTTCTTAAAACCAAGTCACCTTAAAACCAAAGTGCTAAGATTTCAAAACTAAAGCAAAAAACAATGCAAGAGGAAACTAGTTTCAGTGGGTGACTTGGACATATGGTTGGCAGCCATATTCCAATCACTTCGCCATCATAGAGAGTATTCTAGGGAAATATCCATGGCTCCACATGGCTTGCCAGGCCCTGCGAGCTCACTGAGATTATTCTCCCAACTCTCTTTTCATTTCCCATAGTCATCATTAAACCAAGAAAACCAAAGCACTCAAATAAATCCATACTTACCATGGTGACTTGAATCCCTTCATGAGGTGTGCTAGCCAGGCACACTACCCATGAATGAAATTTCAAGTCCCAAAAATCCTAGCTCCAGACTATGCTGACTCTTCCCCAAATAACATGACCCAAGGAGCGAACCTCCTTTGATACCATTTTGTCACGAACCGAATCTGGTCACCGCCAAAACCGGCACCAAACCCAGCCCGTGACATGACCCGAAGGGCGTTCCCTATCCCCACGGGCTGGCACAAGTGCCCGGGTATCATTAATATAGGTTTGGGAACGATTTACCCGAGTATGAAAGCATAAAACATTAAAAACATTCCATAATATAAATCTGAAACTTTTGAGCCAAACAAGACTTAAGTGAAAACCAGAACCGAGTACATTGGTTTAAAGATTATACAAGTGGTCCAAATAAAAATAATTATAGCATTAATACATCCCCAAGGACTCCACACGACAAGGGGTCATCGCCCCCAAGCTATCTCCATAACTCCGCACCAAGAATGGGAACTAACACCATGAACTGCCATCACCCTTAGCCTTTCCTTTACCTGAATCAAACATAACCAAGTCTACTTACACCCAAGGGGTGTAAGTAGGGTGTGAGCCTAAGCCTAGTAGGATACCACCCAATGATTCCAAAGAGTAAGAAATACAATGTGAAAAAGCAAGCAGTTTTCAAACGCAAGGAAAAGTAGTGTTCAAATTTCAAGAAATGAAACCTCTAATTGAAAATAGTTTTCAATCCAAATTTTTTAGAATACTAACACATTAAAATAGAAATTTTAGATACTGTAATTTACTTCCAAACACACCCTAAGACATGGGTAGATACTACAAATCCAATGAGCAACAACATTGGGAACACCCCTAGGCACTAGGTTGTCTTGGGCCCTATGTACCTCGTACCTCGGTGTAAAGTAATCATAGAAAAATCCTTTCTCGTGCACGAGCCACTAGTAGGGAACACACCCATAACATAGTGGTCCCCAATAATCATCCACATAGTTTAGTTAGAGTTGTCGTTATCCAAATGCTAAGTGAAACAGGGACAAAACCCATCCGGTCCACTAGCCGTACTAGTACAAATCCGCCCCACCTAGGTACCCGGGCTTCCCCTTTTGTGCTCAATCAATTTCAGAATGCAACATAAATAAATTTTCATATAAAACATCATTACTGGTCAATCATAACCAATACAGTAGCTATCACATTTTATACCACTTAAAACACGCAACAAAACACTTAGATTTTTCATAAAACAATTCCTCAAAAATCTCGTAGTGTTTCGTACACAAAACACCTTATAAACCTCACTTTCATACTATGTGCACATATTTAAGTTTTCAAAACATAAAGGAGATCCCACTACATTTCAGTTAAAACACAAAATCATTTTTAGGGCAACCCTATATAGTTCAAGAAACGACATCATTGCAAAGTCTCCATTTTTACACAGCACAACTCTTAGAATTTCATGTGGTTCACAAACACCATTAAAACCAGATTTTTCAGCAACAAACACAAGGGACAATAATTTAAAACAGTATTTTTATCCCTATTATACTTCAATAAAATCAACTAGTTACTTATAGGGTAGCCCCAATTAAACTAATAATACATTTCTATGAAAAACCCCCAATTTCACATGAAATTGGCCTTTAGGATTCATTTTAAATACAAACACCACTAAAACTATATTTTTCAGAAATAATAAAATTTAATAATCATGAAAATACCATAAAAACAGTAGCCAATTCACAAAGATTTCATACACAATGGAATCACCTACCAAAACCAAGGAAACCCTTGAATCCTTTGTGCGAAAACTCAAACGCACCACCGCCGCACCTCAAGAAAGCTAAACCAGACATAAACCAGAATTTCAGACCATAAAACACAATATAAAACCTTAAATTTTAAACCCTACTTCCTGGACATTAGGAACCACAATTATAATGGAAGAAACCCTAACTAAATTGGATGTAACCCTAAACAAATTGAAAGAAGAAAGGAGGAGAACAACTTACATAAAATATCTTGTAGAAATCACCCCCCAAAATACCAGTATCTGATTTCACAAATACTCAAACCTTCAAGGTCGGTTTGAACAAGAATAGTTAGATCATTTAGGAGTTTGAATAGGGGAAAAAGAGTAAGAATCGAAGGAGTTATGAAGGAAACAAATTACCTTTATAAATCTGCCTGAAATTTGAGTTCTTAAGAACATTCGACCTAAACCGCGATGAAAATGAGCCAAAACGGGTGTGGGAGGATATTGGATGCGCGGATGGATTCAAGGGGCGTGTTTGGGGCTTGGAATCACCGAAAACCCCTTAAAAATGAATAAGTTATTAACTAATCAAATTTTATTTTTAAAACTGGAATTGGGCTTTCGGGCAGGCCCAATCCCTTAAATAAAAACCCATATACACCTTGGTTATGGATTTCCAAAGGCTCCAAATTTTAATTTCGGTGTTAATATGTTAGGGGAGGACATTTAGGAGTTGGAATGAGTGAAAAATATTAAAAAATGAATAAGTTATAAAAGAAACAAAATTTATTTTTAAATCTGGAATTGGGCTCACGGTTTGGCCCAATTCATGAAAACTCACCTATTCTCCATAAAAACTTTGGAAACCCCCCAAAACAAAGAATTAATGGAAATTAAAATAAAAATACATTTAAAATAAGATATGTATGTGACAATGAGACCGTTAGATTTACAATGAAATATGTTATATATATAATGATTAAAAAATGTTAAATTAAGTATTCACATAGAAGGAGTTGAATATGTTCCAGAGACGATTCTTGGTGATAATTAATGTTTATGAACACTCAATACATTACCACCCTCGAAAATAAAACAAGGAGGATGATTCCTTGAGTTAAAAGGATATTTATAGCTTATAGATGATGAGGATAAAAAAAGATTCAATATTTATGGATTTGAGAATAATGAATTTAGAAATCCTGAATGAATGGTAGAATTATTGACTTTATCAATTAAATGTTTAAACATCCATCTTATTGAATATTAAATAGTTAAAAAATATAATTTTTAGATATAAGATAATGTTAAAAATGTTGTTGATTTTAACCTTGATCATGATATACTAATAAGGTTCAATAAATTTGTATGTGTTCCTTCAATAATATATTTGAAGTTGTTTATTTGAGGAAGCTCATAATTCTTCATTATTTATTCATCCTAAATGTAAGAAATTGTATATTGATTTTAAATAATTCTTCTGGGGGGATGAAATGAAGAGGGATATCAATTAGTTGTTTCTTGATGCTTTGTTTTTCAATAAGTTAATTTTTGATAGAAAATAGTATAAGGGGCTAATACACAAATTACTAATACTAGAATTGAAATTTGATAACCGCACCATGTATTTTTTTGGACTTCCCAAAAAATCTAAAGGGAATAATTCTATATAGTTTATAGTTGATCAAGTTACAAATTCAACAGTATTAAACAATATCAGTGAATATTTATATTTAAATAAGATTTTAAGTATATAAAATAAATAATTTTTAAGGTTTTATGGAATACCAAATTCCATTGTGTCTGATATGGATTTGAGGTTTACCTCAATTTTATGGAAAATTATTCAACAATCTTTTGATATGATGTTGTTTTTTAGCACCAAATATTATTCTTAGATAGTTGGTCATTTGGGGAGAAAAATTATAGCCATTCATAATGTGTTGAGATCATGTTATTTGGACTTCAAAGGTGGTTCATATAAACCCCTCCCTATACTAGTTTTCTCCTACAATAATATCATTTAGTCAAGAATTCATATGGATACTTATGAAGACCTATATGGAATGAAATGTAGAGGACCAACATTATGGAATGAAATTTGATAAAGAAATATATTGGGACCTAAGATAACTAAATAAATTGAATATAATGTTAGATACATTTTGTAACACATCAACAAAAATCATAGTTGGATGAAAATACTTTCTAAAAATTGCCAGTGTGATCTAGAATTTGATGTTGGTGACATATATTTACTAAGAATTTAATAATGTAAGAAGTTTATAAGATTTGGGATGAATGGTAAACAAATATTTAGGTTATTCAGTCTATTTTATATTCTTTATTGTTTAGTATCCTATAAGTTTTTGCTTCCACCAAACCTCTATCTAGTCCATGATGTGTTCCATGTATCTCTAATAAAAAAGTCAATACACATACCTTAAAATATATTAAACTCAGTTGTTACAAAGATAGATTAGGATCATTACTTTAAGGAATACATGGTGGAGATTTAGGATCATAAAGTGAAAGATCCAATAAAAATGGCCACTCAATTGTTCAAGGTTTTACTGTGAATCCAATAGTATGAGGAAGCTACATGGGAACCTGATGAAACGATAAGGTAAAAGTATATTTATTTTTTTTGTATTAGAGTGATGAATTTAGAGAAATAAATTGATTTTAAGGGATTATAATGTAACTCCCTGAGTTTTAGGAATAATAATTTTTTAACAAATTTAAATTATTTGATATATTTTATTATAGGAAACACCATGTTAAACTTGAATTACACAGAGCATTGAGTTTAAGGTGCATTACACACGACACTGAGTTTTAAAAAACCTCGCAATTAAACATATTGATATGAGTAAAAATATATAATATTTGAACATTATGTATAATTTTTTATATAATGAATACATATTGTTGAAAAATTAATTAATTTTTAAATAAAGTTTTTATATTATTTGAATATACTATTTTCTACAAAAAGGTTTTCTACTACTTTTTTTGATGTACAATAAAATTAATTTTAGAAAAATTAATAAAAAATAATTCTTAAGGTAAAATAAATTTTGGAAATTATCATATAAAATTTATATTAGGGTTATTTTTTAGAATTTTCAAAAAAGATTAATTTTTTGATGAATTTTTAAAATACTAAATTTTAATTGAAAATTAAAATTTCATTTAACTTATTTGTAAATTTAAATTATATTTAATCTAGTTAAAAAGTTATATTTTTTAAATTATATATATATTAACCAGAATTAGGTAATTGGAATAAATTTTATACTGAATTTTTATTTATAAACCTATAAATTGGAACTTTTTCTATATGAAAAACTGTTTTCTCATCCTGTCTGTGGGATTTTTTTTAATTTAAAATTTTATAATTATATGAATTTAATTTGACAAAATTGATAAACTTTTATCAATAATACCAATTTATAACATCTAATAAGTCAAAATAATTTTTGACTAAAATGAATAGTGAAAATGATAAAAATTAATTATCTCAGTTTAGGTAAAAATGGGATTACGAGGGGTTAATGGAAAACAATAATGGTTAAATTGATCTAAAAACATATCTAAATTATATTTTATGAACATATTTCATCCCTATATTTTATAATAATTTATAATAATCCATTTTTCTAGCATTTTCCATGAGAAAAACATGGGTACCTTGTTTTCATTTCAAACTTTTACAAGTGTGCCACTCACCTCACTTATAAAAGGATACACCATATCGTCTCTTATTGACACCTTACAAAAAATTATATTGGAAAATAATTATCAATATAGATTAAAAAATTACCTAATATCATCCATGAATTGTTATGTTTTACAAATATCCAAATTAGGATGGATTTTGTGCAATCCTAATGATGTTACTCGATGAATAGGTATCATTCTTCATCAAGTGTTTTTGTTTTATTTCTCCTCCACCTCATTAAATTATTATTAAACCCTAAAGATATAATATAATCAGTATATACAATATAAAGATATTTTTTATGTTATTTTAATTACCTAAAACTATCTCCACTTCCATCAAGTGGGTTAAAAAATCATAAATCATGTGTACGTTAGACTACTGAATCACGAACTGATGTCATTCATTTTGTCCATTACCATATTACATTGCAGTTTATAATTATGGATTAAATATTTATATGTGATATTTATCATATCAATATACATATTTAATATTTATATGACACATTCATTCATAGATTTCATTGTGTGGGAATACAATAATGTCACTCGTGTGTACAGATGACTACCACCTCATGAAGCGATGTGATTCGTTCTTACTTTACATGGAAGGTTATAAGGATGGTTTTGGTGAAAATAAGGGATATATATGACATAAAAATTATTATTTAATGGTAATATTTTATTTACCTTTCATTCATTCAATCCTTTGAGAAAATGGAATCAACATTCATGTGTACATACGACCTACCATCTATATGGCCGATGTATTTTATTTTCTATATATAAATTTCATATATTAATATAAACACATGTATAATAAATATATATGATGTTAATATCATTTAATCATTCAGGTTAATATTTATCACTGATCAATGTAAGATGACCAAAAATATTAAATCCTAACATACATGAAAAGTAAAGCAGTTATTTCCTGAAACATGATTTTAACATGGAATTGTTAATAGAGAGGTTATAAAAGGTCCTAAGAAATTCATATATCATGTGATATATTTGATTATGGTTATTTAATATTTCATATTATACTTATATTTAGTATAGTGGTGATTTTAACATGTATATTGGATGTCAAGACTCAAGGTATGGTGTATTTTTCTAAAACTGCATTCATTGAGACATATGTTATGTTATGCACCTATATTATTTTATGAGGTGTATATACTTCCAAGATGTCATGTAATATCATGAATCTATTTATTCACATGATATTTATGTTTTCCTTAATTTACTTACTTCATGGGGATTAAAATTTATTTTTACCAATGTGGTAATGAATTTATGTTAAAATCTCACTGTTTATCTGAATTCTTTATGATAATATTTCCAATGATGAAATATTATAATCCATATCTCAAGAAACTCATGAATTATTTTATCCTATTATTATTTAATTAGATTATATTTTCTATTTATTATCATATATTTATGTACTGGATTGACATATATATGAGATGACACAAATACAAGATGGGGGATGATTTGTATATTAAAATATTTATTAAAAACCATTATTGTAGGATCTTAGTTTAATATATAATAAACAAAAACAATTCACAATGCCTATTATAAAAAAAATCAGAACGACTCTCAATCTGATGAAATTGTTATGATACCATAGGTTATGAAACAAAATTATCTGGGTTGAATAAAAATATCATAGTAATAAAAAGTGTAAATGATTCTTCCATATAGCATATAGAATCACTACTTAAAATGTATAAATTATAACTGAAACAATTACAATATAAAAGAATACAAATTTAATGAATAAATAAAATAATTCTCTTTCTATTTCAATAAGTAGTGGAAAAGTAAAAGGTATTTCAATTCTTTTATCCCAAATAGTAGGGTATCCTTTCACCTCAAATAATTGGTCTGTATTACCAACACCAGTAATCCCTCAATACGATGATCGATCAGTCCATCTTGTTATCCCATCAAGCCCTCAATTTTATAGGTAATCAACACCTCTCACATTCAAAAACTTTGAAAGCCCTCGATATGATGATTGGTCACACTGTCTACCTATCCCAAATATCCCTCAATCGTTATCACCTGATCGGATGCACGAAGAAAAACAATGCAGTTATTTAAATACAAAAACTAAAAACAAGCTATTCAAATTTTTTAATTTCAATTATCTCTCACGAAGTAAGATAGAAGTCACATAGTCTGTCTCTATAAGTTGGAAGTAGCTAAAGATTATGCATCTTCTCCAAATGACCTCCTATTTATAGGCCTTAGGTTCCAACTGTCATATTTTCTCCAATGGTTATATTTCTCTAAAAACATTTGAAGGACTTGGTCCCCTGGAATAGTAATGGTTATATTGAAATAGAAAATATGACATAATTTTTATTAGATTATAACTATCTCCATGTCATCGTATTGGTTAAAAAAATAGATATATGAAAAATTATAACATGAGTACGATTAGTATAAAATAAGTCTTTTGATTAAACAATGAAAACATTCATATGATAAGAGTATAGCATGTGTATGATTAATATTAGTTGTTAGTACAAATACAACACAAAATATGTATATGATACATAGTTTGTAGGATGCATAATGTGATTATGATGAACATAGTAAGTACGATGATGTGAGTGAGTATGATAAATAGAGTATGTACGATGGTCTAAGTGAATATGATAAACATAATAGTAAGAAGGTCTGATTGAGTACTATAAACATATCCAATACGATGGTCTGAGGGAGTATAATAAACATAGTCAGTACAATGGTCCGAGTTAGTATGATAAATATAGTTAGTATGATGAAATAGAAACCATATTCAAAGTAAATCCTTTATTTAATAGAAATGAAATATAAAACCCAATATATTTTCAAATGTTCCGAGATTTTGAAAAGAAAAACAAGAATGAAAGATACAACAAACCATTCATTTATTATCTCTTTCTTTTTATTTACTAATAAGCTCATGGAGAACATCACTTATATTCTTTATCTCTTTATATTCTTCTAAGATAAAAAGACCCTTATATTTGAAAAGCTGTTGTTGGTCTGTAAATAGTTGATCTGGGTTTTTGTTAGTGTTTTCTTGAATCCTGATTACTTCTTTGAGAGTATCAATTCTATTCTGTATAGTCTTATTTTCTTCATCCAACAAATTGTTAGGTTTATTTAACAAAAATACATATTTGAAATATGAAACCTTCAAAAACTATGAATGAAAAGCATTGAACCATTCTTACAGCACTTTCACTGAACGAGCATGAGAACTATGGGTTTTTAGAAACTAATTCATCCTCTAAAATGATTCCATATATAAATTATTAAATGCAATAACAACATCATTTTAAAGTATCCTTATGTCTTCAATCTACTCCTCATGGTCATTTACTGAACTCTATGTTTTGTATGTCCTTTTGGTTTTATTTCTACAAGTCTTCTTATGAGCAATATGACTGTCACTTAAAACTTTTAGGTTGGCCTCTATTGACATAACATTCTTATTGAACCAAATTTTTTTACTTAGGTTCTCCAGATGAAATCAATAGTTTCTTCTATTCTAGGAAGGTAAGGAATAGTATTCTTAATCCTTCTAAAAACATGGACAATGTAATCACTTTTCTTGAGAGAAATAGTGTGATTTAAATCTATGTCATTATCATATGATTCAAGTTCATTTGATCTTCTTGAGTTTTCATCAGGTTGTTTTTCTTTTACATTCCCTTTTTCCTTTTCAACTCTGTCCTCTTCAACTCTATCACTTATGTTAACATCTCTCTCAGCCTGGTAGCTTTGAGCCATTTGTTTTACTAGTGAATGAACTATTTCTGATTGATTTTACAAAGATTTTACTAGTTCTTGACTGGAATGAGCATGCGAATTCATTTGTTGAACTCCATCACTTTGTCTTTTAAGATAATGTTCTTCACTACTACTCTTATAATTCTGAAGATATTTGATAAGAAAGTCATCTTCCTCTTCTTTATCATCCATTTGTGAAGCTGATTGAATTACTTCAAGCATTTTTTATTTACCTTTCTCTAGAACAATTTTTTTGATTGGTTATTATTGTGTTTTTTCAGTTATTTGAGAACTTTCTAACTTAACAATTTTTAGTAGTTTTACAAAATCAAATTTTGGAGTATTTATTTTCAAAAGTTTCTTATTATTCCTCTCAACATGTAGGGTATCTTCTATTCTCATATTCTCGGCTAGAGCTCTAGATGGATCAAGAACAAACTAAATATGAACTTATTTTCTTTGTTCTTTATCCTTTCTCTACTTGGATATAACCTCTTTACAGTATTTAGTTTTCATTTTATACTTTTCACTGGGTTGGGGATCTAGATTTTGAGAAGCTATAACCGTTGGATCTGATTCTTTTAGAAGTGGTTCCAATTGATTTTGTATTGATTCATGAAATTATTTGACAAAAAACAATGATTCAGTGTAAAAATAAACATTCAATTTTATGATTTTATCCTTGATAATTCATGATCCATTCAATATGTTTAGTTATCATTTCACTGGAAGATTGAAAAACTTAAAAATTTCTAGAATAAACTTGGTAATAATAGTTGGATACATAATCAGATGGGTTTTCATTTCTCCAGACTTCACATTCTTGAATGTTTCCAAAATGTAACCCATGATATTTTCCTTTATCATATTCATAAGATATTATATAATAAAGTTATAATAAATATTAAGAGTTTCTCTATCATTTATCCTTGGAATAAGAAACCCTTTCATCCATAGCGTGATAAACCAATTATCTGCAGAGATATGGGATACCATTCTTTTATCTTCACTAATAAGAAAAAGTGACTTTTCATCTTTTTATTTATTAAACAAACCCAAATCCTCTCATAATTTATGAGAAGAACAAATGGAATAACCTTCAGTAAAGACATTGGGAAAATGTGCTTCTTGATTTAATGACATAGCAAGGCTTCTATCTTACACCAAAAAATTAATCATCATATCCTTTTCAAAAGTCACTATATTGTTGTATTTTCTAACCTCTTCAACAAGATTCAAATAATGAGAAGGATTCTCAACACAAAGGTGTTCCCAACCTTGGAAACAAATAATCCTTTTAATCAAAGAGTCTTACCTATCAATTAAATCTCATGAAACTAACATTTCTTTTAAGAAATACTTTTATGAGAATGTCTTTGAAGAGATATCTTTAGGATTATTATCAGAAGAGTAGGATATAAAATTAATTGACAAAAGAAACAATTGTACTGTGTCTTAAAAGGTGGCACATAGATTCATTAAGAATTTTTGAATAACCAGTGTGGGTTTGAGGAGGGGGTGCTCTTATTTATAGGTGAATTTGGGCAACCATTGGTATTTTTTTGTTGAGATTAAAAGATAAATAATCCAACCATATAATATTAAGGTATATTAAAAAAATCATTTTATTTGAAAAGATATTTAAAAAAAAAAAATGAGAAACAATAACACAAAAGAAAAGCATATAAAAGAAAAAGAGATTGCACCTCTCGAAGATTTCAAGTGAGTTTCCGATTTCATTATAGTGGGGAAGTAAACACAAAATACAATACAAAATTGAAATAGTTGAAAAATTGAATGTGAATATGATCAAATTTCAAACCAATGATAAATAAAGTGAATACGCTCGGTTTTAAAAATGATTAAAAACAATTTCAATACTATGTGTTTTCAAGATGATGGAAAACAAAGTCTTCAACATATGTTTTCAAGCTGATAGAAAACAAAGATACTATCATAGGTTTTCAAGATGATAGAAAAATCATTAACATAGGTTGTAAATCCGATGGAAAAAAATCATTACCAATGGTTGCCAAGCTGATGGAAAAAAAATTCATTACCATAGGTTGTCAAGTAGATAGACTAGAGTTTTTCAGACCAATAGATAGGGTGTCAAACAAATAAACTTAATGTAAAAATGATAAACAAAATGCCAAATTTATAAACAGAACGTCAAACTAAAAGTGAAGCCAAATTTTTGAAAAATATAAAAATAAAAAAACTAATGAAAAAATAAAACAAATAGAAAAATATTCTTAAAATTTTGGATAAAATAAAAAATAAAAGATAAATAATAAAGAATAATTTTTTTTACTAAGGACACATATATTAAATCGACAAAACATTGAACAAAAAACTAATATTCTTCCCATATGAAGCGACGTATTTAATTGTAAGGATATTTTAAAAACTGGAAGTAGACATGACTAATTAATTTACAATATTAATTACTAACTTCTTTATAATATATTCAAATATGTAGGAAGGTAATGGTTTTATAAAAATATCATCAATTTTTTCTTACATTCAGATGAATTGTAAAATGATATCTCTTTTTTGTGTTTGATCCCAAAGAAATTAATGCTTAATATCAATGGGTTTTTCATTGGAGTAATGTGCGAGGATTTTACTTAAAGGAATGGACCTTATGTTAGCACATAATATTATAGTTTTAGTGAAACAAATTCCATAGTCTGTGAGTGTGTTTTTCATCCACAACACTTGAACACAACAATTTTTTGCCACCAAATATTCAGTTTCAGTAGTGGATAGTGCAACTGAGTGTTGTTTTTTTCATGACCAAGACACTAAAGAATCTTCTAGAAAATGAAAAGTTACAGAAGTACGATTTATGTCCATTATACAACCACCAAAGTCAGCATCTGACAAAATTTTTAATTCAAAATAATTTTTAGAAGAGTAGAATAGGCCTAAATCCAACGTTTATTTTAAATACAAAAAATAATTTTCATAGCTTTTAAATGGGATTGTTTTGTATTTCCTTGATATCTAGAGCATAATCATACTGAAAACATTATGTCTGTACAACTATATTTTTAATTATATTAAACTTCCAATAATACCTTTGAAGGTTGATTGATCAAATAGTTTCCCAGCTTCATTAAGAGTAAGGGTGTTTTAGGTTCAAATGAGAGTACTAATACATTTAGTATTTTCATATCCATAATTTTTGAGTAATTATTTGATATACTTATGTTGTGATATATAAGTACCTTCTGGTTTTTGGGAAATTTTAAAACCAAGAAAGATTGTTAATTCACCCATCATAGTCATTTCAAACTCATACATCATTATATTCACAAATTAATTTATTAAAGAATTTTGAGTTGATCTGATGATGATGTTATCCACATAAATTTGAACAATCATAATATTTTTGTTTTCTTTCTTTATAAAATGAGTTGTGTAAGATATTTCTTTAATATAATTATGTTGTAAAAAAGTCTTGTTACCTATCAAACTAAGCTATATAGTATTGTTTAATTCCATAAAGGCCTTTTAAATTTTGTTAACATATTCAGGATGGTTTGTATCTTCAAAACCAAGGGGTTGGTCTACATAGAATTCCTCATGTACATATCCATTAAGGAAATCACACTTGACATACATTTGAAAGAGTTTGATATTGAATAATTCTAAAACGAATAATAGATTTATAATAGACTCAAGTCTTTCTAATGGACCATAGGTTTCTTTATTGTTTATGAATTATTGTTGATTATATAATTTAACAACAAGTCTATCATTATTTAATACAATGATAATCTTTTCATCACATTTGTTTTTAAAAACCCATTTTCTCCAATATTATATTTATCCTTAGTTTTTTCAACAATAGTCTAGATTTTATTCCTTTATCATTCATTTATTTCATATTACACTACCTTTATCCAATTCTCACCACCTAAGGCGTCACATGCATATTCAGGTTCAAATTGAGATAAAAAAGAAAGATGTTATATTTCATTTCAGAAGGAGTTTCTAGTCCTTACTGGTTGACTTACATCACCAATGACATTATCATTTGGATTATTCCCATATAATAATTGATTTTGATTTTTTAAAACCTTCCCATCAATATAATGTAGAAAGTATTCTGGTGTAAATGACTCTGAAACAATTTCTTTTGTATTTACAGTGTTGGAAGAATCTTCAATAAAATGTTGATAATCACTTTTGGAAGACACTTCAGTAGAAATATTTTGGGGATTTTTTTTAAAAAAGGATATAATTCATTAAATTTAACCTATATAGTTTCTTCAATAACCAAACAGTTTTTATTAAAAGATCGTTACGCCTTATAAGTAGTGGGTAACCTAAAAATGTTCCTTCATTAGATTTAGCTGAAAGCTTATATAAGTTGTATTTTGTATTAGAAATATAAACATTGTAACCAAATAAATTGATGTATGAAACATTTTGTTTTTAGCATGTTCCCAACTCAAAAGGAGATTTATTAAGAAAATGTCAAATTAAAACATTATTTATTTTATAACAAGTAGTACTAACAGATTCTACTCAATTTTTTTTTCAAATGAGTATTCACTCAACATGGTTCTTCTTATCTATTGAATAATTCTATTTATTCTTTCAATAAAACTATTTTTAGAGTTGTTCTTGGTATATAAAAGTTGTGAGTGATAATTTTCTTACAACAAAAATATTCAAAATAAGAATTTATAAATTCTCCACCCTGATAACATAAAATAGTTACAAATGGTATGTTTTTCTCAATTATAACTTTAGTATAAAAAAATTTCTAGAATAAAAAATATTCATATTTTTTAGCGAGAAAATATATCCATGAAAATATAGTTTAATCATAAACTAAAAAAAATAAATATTACACGCATACAATAATTCCATTTGTGTGGGACCAAAAAGATCCATGTGTAATAAATATATTACATCGGTAGTTTTGACTTCACTGATTGATTTAAATCTTGACTTATGTTGTTCTCCATTCTGACAAGGGTCACAAAATTTATAAATGTCCAACATAAACACATGTATATCTTTAACAAGAACATTATTAAATAGTTTATATAAGTTTATAACATTATAGTGTCCTATTATTCTATTCTATAACCAATATTGGTTTTCCACTGCACATATACATTGTATTTATTGGATCCTAAGGTATTCTATGTTCAATGTGTACAAATTCTCATGCCTTTGGGCAGATAGAATAAATTTATCCTTGGAATTATGAACTATACATTTATCATTCCCGAAATTCACAAGGTAACCTTCATAACATATTCCATTTATTCTAATTAGGTTGTTCTTAAGACCAAAAAAAATTGAAACATTAGATTTCACAAAATTTCCAATGAAAAAATATTACATATACCAATAATATTCCCTTGAGAACTGTGTCCAAAGGTAACTTTTTCACCATTCATCTTGATAAACTTTTCAAAGTAGTTTCTGTTTCCTATCATGTGCATGGAACATCCAATATCCATGTACCATGTATTGTTATTGTTTCTTGTTTTTTTCTAGAAATAAAAAAATTTAATCTTTTGGAATTCAAACTTGTTTAGATCCCGAAATGTTAGAAAGAAGATTTTTTGGAATCCACATTTGTTTTTAAAAGTGATAATTGTGGAAACCCAAAGATTAGGATTTATTTAAAGAACAATATTTATTCTAATGACCAACACTTTGACACATAGTGCATAATGAAACCTTTCTAGGAACAAAATAGTTTTTTTAAACTGGTTTTGAATGGGTGTAACCAATTTTTTAACTATTACTATGAGGTAGTATTTGAGAATACATATTATCAAAATTTTATTTTCTAGATGTAAACATATATAAGAATTTATTAAAAAAATATTTTATATTTTCGTTTGTTGACCAAAATCTGCTCCTCATTTGTATTAGTTTCAGAATTATGTTTTTCTTCTAAAATAGTTTTCTCATAAATTATAATATCAAAATATTTATAAAGTTTTTTCTTTTCAAAATTTACTTTATCAAGGTTTTTAGATAAAATTTTCAATCTAAATAGGTTTAGAATAAAGATCTTTAGAATGATCTGATAGTTATCTTGTTAAAATATTAATTCTAGAAATAGTTTTTTCACATTTTAAAGAAACATTACAATTTTCATTTCCTAAAAGTTTTAGAAATTTGGATACATATTCATAAGAAGGAAAATAATTATCATTTTTTGACAAGGATGTTTGTTCATCAAAAGAATAATCTTTATCAGGATAATTGTTACTCAAGACATATTAGTGATATATTTAGAGCGTTTTACCCTATCCATTAAGAATTGATAAAGATTATTGGAAAGGGGACTAATATTTTTGTGATTTGAGATATCACTATCAGATGATTATTCAGAAGTATCACCTCCACTAGAACTCTAATGATCTTTTAATTTCAAGAAATTACTTCCCTTATATTTCTAGTATTTCTTCTTATTCTTCTCTGAATGTATTTCCATTCAATTATTTCTTTTTAGCATAGGAGAATCAGGTTGAATGTTTCCTACTCTTTTACATTCATCACATGTTACGTCAGAATATTTCTTGTACTTATTAGCTTTGTAGGTATTTTTATATCTATATTGGAAATAATTATTTACAAAAAATATTTTTCATTATTCTAGGAATATTTTCAAGATCCTTCTCTAACTGCTCAGTGTCATTGGAATCTGATAAGAATTCAATTTTTCCTTTTCTTGACTTTTTTTCACAGGTGATTGAGACTTAGTAGGATTTGATGTAGTACTAAATGAAACTCCACCATTGTTTTTTTCACTTTATCTATATCTCTCTTAATTCTTCCATTATATTGAAATAGAGTTCCAAATAGATCATCAAGAGTATGATTAGTAATATTTATTAACTCATTAACATCTTTCACTTTGGATTCCCTTTCATTTGGCATAATGTCTACAATCTTCTCAACTAAAACTTTGTCTTCTATATTTTTCACTCCTATAGAGTGAAGGATGTTAAAAATCATCAGAATTATTTATTGAACCTTTACAACAGGTTCACCATAAGGAAATTCAAAATATTGATATTTAGTTCTTAGCATTTCTCTTCTTGCTTCAATAACTTTAAAAGTTCCAAAATGTGTAATATCTAATTTCTTCTGTATGTTATTTGCAGCTTCACATGAAGATATTTGACTGTAAATATTCTTGATCATAGAACACAATAAATCATTTCATAACTTATAATTTAACTAATATTTAAGTTTTTATATGGTTGTAAAAGTTATGAATTCTTTTTTGGGGATCATATAGTCACCAGTGAGCATAAAAAAGGTAGCTACAGGAGTATTTTTGATTAAATCTTTCATTTGATATCTCTAACATTCCAAGTCATTGCCATAAAAAATAGGTTATCTTATAGGATTTAGATTTTCAATTGAACCAAAATTCATCCTGTCTTCAAACATATTGAATTGAAATTATTTTTCTACAAATAATGGTTAGTGTATTTAAAAATATATAAAATGACATTAATTTTAAATGAAAAGAAAATACAAGTATAAAAAGTAGTGGAAAACCTACTTTGATTCAAATTTTTGGATAGATATGGATATAAGATGGAAAAAATAAAAGAGGGGGTGAATTGTGTAAAAATAATTTATTAAAAACCTTTAAGGAAGGTTCATAGTTTAATACAGTATAAACAAAAACAAATCACAATGCCTCTTATAAAACAAAAAAAATAATCAGACTGACTCTCAGTCTGATGAAACTGTTCTGATTCCATAGGTTATGAAACAATTTTATTTGGGTTGAATACAAATAT
Source organism: Viscum album (assembly GCA_963277665.1). NCBI lineage: Eukaryota > Viridiplantae > Streptophyta > Magnoliopsida > Santalales > Viscaceae > Viscum > Viscum album. The sequence continues at coordinate 125,245,389 of OY728160.1, forward strand.
TAGAGTAATAAAAAATGTAAATGATTATACCATATAGCTATATATAATCAATACATAAAAAGTATAAATTATAACTAAAACAATTATAATATAAAAGAATACAAATAGATAGATGAAAAAAGGATTCTCTTTCTATTACAATAAGCAATGGAAAATTAAAAGGTACTACAATTATTTTATCCAAAAGAGTAGGGTATCCTTTCACCTAGGATAATAAGTATGTCTTACCAACACCGGTAATCCCTCGATACGGTGATCGGTCCGTTCATCCTATAATCCTCGTAGCCCTTGATTTTACAGGTAATCAACACCTCTATCTTTCAAACAATTGAGATCCCACGATACGATGATCGACCACACCATATTCCTATCCCCGTCAGCCCTTGATCGTCATCACCTTATCATACACTAAAATAAAAAAAAATCACTTATTGAACTACAAAAACTAAGAATGAGACATTCATATTTTGTAATTTCAAGGCATTCACAAAAAGTAAGATATAAGTCGCCCAATATCTCTATAGAATCTGGAAGTAGCTAAATATGTTGTCTCTACTTCAAATGACCCCTATTTATGGGCCTCAGGTTCCAAAGGTCAAATTTTCTCCAACAGTCATATTTCTTAGTCAAACTTGGAGGGACTTAGATACCTGACACTGTAACTATCAAATTGAAATAGAAAACACAACAACCTTTTGATTAGTTTCTAACTAACTCCAGGACATCGTTTGGTTTAAAAAAATAGATATATAAAGAATTATAACTTGAGTACGATTAGATTAAAACATGTGTTTGGATAATATAACTAAAACATGCATATGATAAGAGTATAGAATGAGTATGTTTAATATTACTTGTTAGTATAAATATAATGAAAAATACTGATATGATACATAGTGGGTACATTGCATAATGTGAGTACGATGAAAAAAGTAAGTATGATGATCTGAGTTAGTACGATAAACAGAGTAAGTATTATGATCTGAGTGAGTATGATAAGGAGGGTAAGTATGATGTACTTAGTGAGTATAATGAAAATAGTCAGTATGATTGTCTGAGTGAGTATGATAAACATAGTTATTATGATTAAATAGAAACTGTATTCATAATTAATACTTTATTTATGAATTGAGTATAAAAAGATTTTTGATCTCCAAAAAATACATGAAAGTCAAAAGAGTACTTGTAACATAACATTATGTAATAAATTATTGAAAATATTTTTTTAAGAAAAAACATTCTTTATTTATCTATTCGATTGATAACCCATTTTTCTTCCAAATACATGTTTTCTAAAAAAGATTTCAAAATATTTTATTCCACATTATTAAGATGATTTATTAATTATTATTTCCCATGTTATAATTTTTAATTTATTTTGAAATTAAACTTTTTATCATTTTCCTAGTTATTCGAATTTATTTTCTAAAAATGTGAAAGGAGTCTATTTTTTAACATTTATGACATGAACAGAATTTACTGCCATCATGGGCATTATTTTTTTCATATAATAATTTAAAAAATTTTCAAGTTTATTTTAAAATAGTTGTGTTTCCAAAATATTTTTTGAAATTTAAAACTCGTCTTTCTCAAGAAAATATTCGTGAGATTTATCTTTCAACATAATTTTCCACCTTTGATGAAATCCAGTTATTTAATTTATTCTTTGTCAGAGAAAAAAACCATGTATACCATTTATATTCTTTATTGGAAAGGGTTATGGTGAATTTTGTTTGAAAACTATTTCTCTTCCACAGATTATACCATAATAAAATTATAATGATTCTCACTTTATTTTACATGGGTAATGAAATGATGAAATTTTGAAATTATTATGAAACCTATATCTTTTATATAGGTTATGATATGATGAAAATTTCATAACAGACATTTTAATTCATGGGTTATGATATAATGAATTTTTTATTATCATGTGGCACACATATCTATGATTTTCATTATGTGATGGGTTGGACCAATACATACTTACAATGCATTGGGAAAATATTTATTTCTAATGTTATAAATTCAATTATATTTGGGAGTGACACCAATTCAGTAAGGGTATTTTCCATTATGATAGTCCTGGGAGTGAAGCTTGTCTACTATGATGGTCTAGGGAGTGAAACTATTTAACTATGACCACCTTAGGATTGATCCATGAATTCAATGGAAATGATTATATATGTTTATGTGTATAGAGAAAATCTCTGTATTATCATAATGTTATTATCTCATGGACCTTGTTTTTTGATTCACACAAGATTCATGTCTTATGAAATTACAATCATTTTTCTAGGACTCAATATTACATTTTTTTTGATATGCAGGGTATATTTTTTAAATGTTGTGATCATGTTCACATAAACTTGGGCTCATGTTATGCTTACATATCTTCGTTTTTTACCATTACTAAAAATATAAATTCACCCTTTCTCATGTTTCCTTTTCCATTGTTATTAATAAATAAATTACATATGATGTGTGTAAGAAGGTTTATAGATATAAAGAATGTAGATGAGATTATTTAGTTTACCTACGAACTTCTTATTTGTGTTTAATAGTTTCTAATGACACTATACATTTATGATCCCTATTCACATGTTTGGGTAATATAAATAATGTTATTTAAAATGTGATAATTTAATCTATGATAAGCTGGGTTTTCTCTATTGTGTGTTGTATATACTATCAAACATTATTTTCCTTTTATAAATTATTGGGTTGCTAGATAATTTCTCGAACCTGGTAATTCAGGTCAGAGCATTACAAAATTATATCAAAGGCCAAAGGTTCCTTTATCTATTTACTTTTTAGTATCTTAGAAATGATATATAATTTTTGGGACTTAGGTTGGGGAGTTTCCATATTGCGGACCATCTCATGTGTCATGAACCTATAAATAAGTAGTGATGGATTTTATGTTACACTTTTATAGGACTTGGGTGCACTCAAGCATTTTGAGAAGCTAAATAGGATCATATTATATATACACCTATTATGGGATGCATAATATTTCCCTAATATAATTCCATGATTTTAATATCTTTTTGGGAAAGACTAGTATTCATTGTTGAGTGACATATTTTTGTTCTCGCAATCAAGATATAACTATGTTTGAATTAGTTAGTTAAACTTGAGAATGATACTATGTTTTGTATATATATTATTTTTACTAAAATGTAGGTATGAAGTACCAATTTTTGGCCTTTGGTAGAACTAGGAGGGTTATTCCTTCTGTGCAATATCTCTAAGGAATTCATTTTGTGTGCCACAAAATAACATAAGTTCTCAAATGATATATTTTATAGGTACTCTAAACATTCATTATCCATTTTAGAAAAATAATTCCTTAGAGATGCAAGATTTTTACTTCTCATGATGACACGCCCTTCTCACCAATGCTATGTAGGAGGATGCACAATACCATAACCCCACACCTCTCAAATAGTTCATCTGTTGAACCCACGATGTCCTGGATTCTTATAGATTGTGCCTGCTTAGGGTAGAAGGGAATGAGATATGATGGTCGATTACGGAAAATACATTCGTCTCCAACATCCACCAACATTATAGGGTATCAGTGGTCACTATGATACTAATGACTAGATTTATATTTTGAGGGAATCATTTTCCTAGTGGTCTCTCATATAAATTAGAAGGTTATACCAAAAAACATTATGCTTCAGGGACTCTCCAGGAGGTGGTGGGATATAATGGGCTTGGGAGGGAGGCACAACATTCCTAATTGGGATGATTTAAAGAAGCTATTATTTTAGGACTTCTTTCCTAACATGTACAAGATGGTCCTCACATAGGATTTACTGGTGCTTTAAAATTTTACAAGGTTAGTATATACTTACATTAATTGACTCATAAAGTTAATATGATTTTCTCCTTTCAAGAATAGGAATATTGAATAAAATAATAGGAAGATAAATATTTTCCTTGATCCAAATATCAAATCAATTTTATGGTATTTTAAGTTAAGACATATTCTTAGTTTCTTCTTAAATCTTTACCCATTGAGAATGGAATAGTGGAGGACAATATTATATGTTTTATTCTTGATTGTAGCACATTAATGATCAAAATTACTCATGAAGAATAAAGTTTCTCTTATATTACTAATAAGAATAAGGATGAGTATGTAAAATGGTGTAGTAGATAGAAATTGCATCACATAGCCTCTTATACTCCCTCTATACATGGTATTTTGTCAAGTGCTACCTATGTGGATGAAGGGGGTATATTGGTACATCATGTGAAATGTCACCTATGAAATTTAACAAATGTAGAAATATAAAACATCTGAAACCATTTTTGTAAAAGGAAACATGAATATTCAATGATAATTTGTTGGGTTTCAAGAAAGAGACCTCCACAATAGACCCATACACTACAAATATTAGTGACATTGACAAGTTATACTCAGCTGATCCAGGGTCGGGATCCATAGATAGATTTCGTATATGAAATGGATGAAATTATACTTTCCAAATGACTTTTATATGATATAGTTAGAGGTGTGATTCTAATCACCTCTCCACTATCTACTTTTTATATAAAATATTTTCTCATTCATTTAAATGTGATCAATTCATTGATGTCCTTGACAGACCATTTATTCTATAATCTAATATGTAATCTCATAACATACCATTGGTAATTATAATAGACCCTCTCCAGAAATAACAAAAATGCACCATATTTATTTCTAGATTTTTAAATATGTGGGAATTCAAGATATTATATAATACTAGTTTCCATTTGATAATATGAATGTGCTAGTTGGGAAATTGTTGAGATTATGTTGACTGGTATAAGAGATTCATGTCTTTCTCTATGTCTAATGGGTAGAGGTCTATGTTGACTGATGGGTGGGATCATAGAGTAGGGATAATGGTATCAATCATATATCTAGTCAGAGGTATCATGGTGAAAGTATTGGTATTGGATATTTTATTAAAATTAGTAGTGGACCTATATACTTTTCCTCTAGTGGTGGATAATTGTTGGGATTTTTTTTCTTGATGACTAATCAGGTCTTACTTTTAAAAGAGGTTTCAAGTTTGAGATTAGAATTATTCCTGGAGCACATCTAACATTGACTCATCAATATTTCAAGACATAAAATGAGTTGAGAGAGTATATGGTTTAGATAGATGGTTAGGAGGAAAATAGATTTTTAGACCAAGCACAAAGCCATGGTTCCCTCCTGTTCAATTTTCTAAGATGGTAGATAGTTTTATATATCACTATAAATACTCCAAAATACAAGAAATGGTGATGATCTAGAATAAATACCCTTTACACATGATTAATGACTTTTTTGATCAGTTAAAGGGATTCAAAAAAATTTCAATGAATGGCCCTCATTCAGGCTACCATTAGTTACGGTTTAGATAAGAGGATATTCCTAGACAATGTTTTGGAGTAGATATGGACTGTGTGAGAATATTTTCATGCATTTGGGGTGAATATTATCTATAAGTATTCATGGATATCATTAATAGTATTTTCCATCTATATTTTGACTCTTGCATTATTATATTCATGGATGATATCCTGAAATATTCCTTGACTCCACACATGCATGATACACCCTGTGAGATTTTATTTTGTACGTATAGAGCACCTATATTATAACCTATAAAATCAAGGGTCCACCTTTAGATTCAGGAGGTGAATTTCCTCATCTATGTGACATATGAGGAAAGGATTTCAGTGTTTTTGGAGAAGGTAGAAAATTTAACGTCTAGGAAAAATCCTTAGAATTTGATTGAGATTAAGAGTTTTCTTGGGTCTCTGGGGGTCTTATAAAGGATTCATCAAATAATTTTTCCATTTCAATGCGCTAATGAATGAGATAAAAAATGGGATGAAGTTGTAGTGGTCTGATCATTATGAATAGGTTATCTTAAAGTTAAATAGGCGATTGATGAAAACCCTAGTTTGATCAATCTAGAGCGTGATATTGGATATAAGGTGTATTAAAATTTTTGAGAATTTGTGATGGGTGTTTAATTGATGAAAAAAGACTAGATATTTGCTTATGTTCCACTTTATTTTCAACACCATGAGTGGAACTACCCAACATATGGTTTAGGGTTGATTGTTGTGGTTCACACTCTGAATTGTTGGAAACATTATCACTTTAGTTAGAGATGTTAATTTACATGGTCCAAAAGATCCTATGTAATATAAAATTTGATGGGGAGAAAAATATGAGGAAGATATTTTGAGTGGATTATATTTATAATTTCAAATTAAATATGAGTTATTACATAGTGAAATTTAATGTCATTGTAGACACTCTTAATTGGAAAAAATTGGAGATACATAAGTTTAGAGAGTTTTCTCTTTATAATGAATGAATTATTATAAGATTGATGGTGGAGTGTCAATTACATACATCATATGATCATGGTTTGATTACATATTTACACGTTTTGATCATTTCTTCCTTGGCAGACCATGGGAATTTGATCCAAGAGTTGGACCAAACATTTATGGTGATGCAGGCACCTTTGGAAATGAATGAATCTATTTAAGGGTGGTGTTTAAATGACGATGGTATGATCTATATAAAAGGTATAATAGTTTTAATATCTTCCTCAAGGGAGTATTTGATGAGTTACTCTCATTCTACATAGAGTACTGTGCATCAATGGTTTATAAAGTTGTACAATGACATCCAATGTTAGTTCTAGTGGCCCGGAATGAAGAGGTACATGACTAGTTTTGTATCAATATACCTTACATGCCAGAGTGTGAAGGCCATTAAACAATGTCTTGGGGGGTTTCCTATGACACATCTGGTTCCTATGTAGAAGTGGGAAAACGGGACAATGCACTTCATGATAGGATTTCCTTGGGTCCTGAGGAGTTATGATTTCATTTTATTGATAGTTGATCAGCTGATGAATGTGGACCATTTATTACCGATTTGTGAGACCCTTCCAATTGATAAGTTTTGAAAGTTGTATGCATGAGATATTTTATGACTGTATGGATCTCTGTTGAGAATAAAATCTTATATATAAAATAATTTAACATCAAATTTTGGCAGGTGTTTTAAAATTATTTTGGTACCCAGCTAAAGCCGAGTTCCATCTACAGATTGATTGAAAGTCATAGATAATGATTTATATACTTGAGTAAATACTCTAGGCATGAATGATGGACTTTAGTGTAGTGTGGGATGAGAACCTGGACTTGGTAAAAATTATATACAATAGTAATTTCAAGTATTCTATTTAGATGAAACCATTTGATTCTATATATGTATGGCCATTCAACTCACCACTAGGTTAGAACAAGGTAGGTGGGGTAGCATTTGTTCTGCAAATAAAGATATAAGAGACCTCCCAAATATTACCGTTTTTGTGGAAGCCTTTAGTTTCCTCTTAGAGAAGGAAATGAGTGTATTACGATGGGAGGAGGAGACCCCTAAAGTTCATTGTGGGTTACAATGTCTTTTGGGTAACTCCATGACTAGGTAATCAATGACTATGAAAGTAACATAAGTTAGTAGAGTGGTATTTTGGACCATTCATGATTACTAATCATATTATTATTGTAGTATATTGTTCATATCTTTCTCCATGATATCATGGAATGTGCAATGTGTTTCATGTCTCTTAGATTCGGAGGGTCATGCTTGATCCTATACATGTGGTCAACTATAATGACTTTAATCTAGAGGTGGAAACAAAATTTATGTAGCACTTAATACTAATCATCGACTAGATTGAGAAGGTATTTTATATAATGATGATACCACATGATAGTTTTATTTGGAAGAAAATGGGAATTTAAGGATAGGCCTGGTGTAGGGACTACATGTTTCAAGCTTAATAGAATTATATGCTGAGAATAATCTCTAGAGAATCATATTGGGGATGAGAAGTTATAGGGAGGGGGGATTTTTACATTCCAAGTTTTTTTTAATTTTTTTAAACATCCATTTTTTGATATAATTTATAATAATATATTTATGATAATTTAATAATTTTAAATTTAATTTATAACTTTTTATAGGCCCTATACACCATATAAATGTAAATACATTATACAATTACATCGGTTGGTTATTATGATCTATGTAATGGTATGTCAGTTTTTTGAGTGCTGTGTAAAGGTAATTATATTTTTACAAGGAATAAATAAAGTATAACCCTTGTTTCTTAAGGTTATGTTGAATTGTTCAAATATTATGTAAGAAAACCTACATTTTACTTAAGGGTACCTTGGAGTTTTTTTGGATCCATAAGGGAATTATTGAGTTTTATAAGGGTGAATAATTCCTTTCACGGGTTACATAATGGTAACCCATGACTCTGACACAAAAGTTGCGAGTTGTGTAAGTGTAAAACTATGTTATCCATATGAAACACCCTTTTTCATAATGGTACATTTTTACAATATTTTCAATTTTCTTTTTCCTAACTTAAAATTGTAAAACATTTTCATGGTTTTAAAATCCAAAAATATGGTAATTTAATTCTTGGAATCATTAAAAAAATTTATGTCATATTTTTGATGGTTTTAAATGATAAAAATTAATGATTAAATACATAATGGTGTTTATAATTTGGGGTTTTCAAAACTAAAAATCATATATATTTTATACTGTTTTTAAAATACTAGGACCTTTTATAACTCTTTATTTTGTTTTCCCCTTGATTTTGGGTAGTGCAGAACCCTATATTCATGATCAAAATAGTTTTTATTGAAAAATATAAATTATTCTTATGAATTATTGATAGGGAATAACTATGTCTCAATCGACTATTTTTTGTGAAAAAAATTTCAAGATATAATTTCAGGTATATAATATCTAATTTCAATGAATTCCATTTCTAGATGAAGGGATAAATTAATTATTAAATGATAATTTCTATTTTTTGAAATGGGATAAATATTTATCATTATTTTATTGATATTATTTTAGAGGGAGTAAATATCATGACCTATTAAATATATATATATTTAAGAAATAAGTCATTAGTACATTCTATGTCTTAAATATATAGTTTAGATATTATCTGGGAATTCTTTTATCACATATAGAAGCATTAAATATTAATTTAAAATAATTGGAAATTGGTTCAAGGATTCCAAGGAGAGGGGTTTGAAATGATTAATTATCCATAATCTTTTTGGGTGCCTAATCCTTGGTGGACGATTTATTTAGACACTGAAAAGATTAAGGTAGTAATACTTAATAATCTTGGGCCTCTATTTTTATTTTTCGGCATTTTTGGGTTGATTCTATGACTAACATTGAGTCCTTTCCCTATTTATGGAATTTTTGTTCCTTTATATGTTTTTTATCAATTCTGTAATATTTCATAGATTTTGGAATTATTATTTTTAATATAAATTTACTTTTTATTCTATTACTTACAAATGGTTTTGAATATTGCTAGTGGAATTTTTATTTCAGTGTGAATGTTTCCAGGTGTCCCAAACAGACTTAGATTGTCCCTTAGAAGGGGAGTGTGGGAGACATGACACATTGGTGTTGGATTTTCATAAGCTAGATAAGTCTTTATCTTTCCATACACAGGGTAATACCAAATCCCCATTGGATGGCTGTCCATATATACCATGGTGAATTACTAATGAGGAACACCCTTATGTATGAGAGAGATTACATTGTATGGGCTTGCCAAATATTTTTACCACCACTAGAATGTTGGTATCCATGTGTTATGATGGTGAATTACCTATGAAGGTGGTTATTCTTTAATTATAGAATGTGTATACCCTTAAATTATGATGAAATCACTAAGTATTATTTAATAAATGTAATTAACTATATATATGGTGTTCATCCAACATAGCATAGAAGAGGGTGTGGTCGTGGATTATGGGATCCTAGTAAACACATGATCGTTCGATACATGGTTCGTTGTATGATTAGGTACACATATACTTTTCTATCATATCTTTCACTTCCTTATAACTTCACTCTTATATTATCAAATCATTAGTGGTGCAATAATGGGTTTATAGTAACCCCATGCATGGACATCTAGGTGTTCATGCAGACTTGATTACCATTGATCCAGTGAAGGGAAAGTTCTTGATGATAGGGAGAAGATGAGTTAGAGGATTAGAGTTTGAGGCAATACTGGGACACTCTTTGGACTGTTTCTAATATATTTATATACTTTTCTATTTCTTAATACATGTTTGAACATCCACATCAGGGGTCCTTATTTTATTCTATCCATAACCAACATTGTATCTATTATATCATTTATTCATGTTATTTTATATTTTGTTAGGTTTATTAAATTATATGATATACTTTATAGTGATGTATATGATTACTGAGGTTATATCCTTCCAACATTACATTAAATCCTCACTACTAGTTATAAATCTATTGTAATGAGGAGGAACACATGATATCAAGTGGCACTATTTTTTAAAGAAAAAAATTCAAGTTTTATTGTTACATTTATTTAGATGTATTGGTCCTTTTTACAAATTATACTTTTAAGTGTAAGATCAATGTAGATAATCTAATCATAAGAAGACCTCTTAAAAGATATACAACTGTCATTATGTTGCAGATGTTTTTCCTCATTACCTTATTGAAATTCCACATCACCGTTTTTTAGGTTATGTTTATTCAAATTGAACATTATATAGATATAGGAATCTTATATTACCTTTATAGATGTAATAAGTTACTTTTTCATGTAGGTATTGAAAATCTTATATAACCTTTACACAACTATTATAAACATAATGTTACCTTTATGTAAGTAGAAAATTCAGCTCAAAATCATCTCAATACATTCTAAAAAAATCTAGTGGTAATCTAAATTCCATAAAATATAATAGGCCATGTTTCATCACCCATCATTAGTTATTATTTTCAATAAAATTTGTGGATTAATCATCACTATTAATGGTTTCATCCTTGAATACATGAAAGAAAATATATTGAAGGGAAAAAATTTCATCCTACTTTCTTTTCAATCTACAATGGAAGTATCTCAATTATATCAATCATGTATTGTAATAATTTCATAATCCTAATAACTTTACATATTGAAAACTAATACAATCAATGCATGGGAACAACATATATGAGAATTTTGATTTTCAATTAGAAGAAATTAAAAAAATATGCCACCTTTATTAACACGATCTCTTAGAAAATGAAATTTAGAATCAATATGTTTTATTTTTTAATAGTGTAAAGGGGTGTTAGATATTTAAATATATTTTTTATCATCAAAATAAATAATAATTTTATCAAAACAAACATTAAAATCAGATAATGTTTATTTTTTTCAAAAACATAAAGCATAGTAGTTATCAATAACTAAATACCAAGCCTCATTCATGGATAAAGAGTCTAAAAATTTATTCATAGAACTCATTAAAACCAAAATTTTATGATGTAAATGACACATAAATAATGTTGTTTTCTAAAATTCTTAAAACCTCAAAATTTGGAATCTGAATAAGATATTAAATACAAACAGTTCTAATAAAACTAGAAAAGGCTAATGTCAAGAGTTCATTTTATACATTTAGTTACCCTTTTGAAAATATTTAAATTAATTTCTTTAGGAATAGATTGAATTTTTTCACATAAGAATAACAAAAACATTATATTAGGTATATAATAAACAAAATATAACACAATTACTATCAAACCTCTAAAATAATTATTATATTTCGATATTATAGATTCATTTAAATTTAATTCAAAATTATAAATCATTAGTGTTCAATTGTTTTTTATTATAATCAAGATTAAACCATTTAACTAGCTCTTTAGCATACTTCAATTGATTAAAAAAACATTCCTCCACTTTTTTGAAAAAATATAATACTAAGAAATAATTTTATTTCACTAATTGAACTCTTATTTAATTCATAAGTCACTAACTTAAAAAATTATTTATAAAGAAAACTATTAGGGGAAACAAACGCAATATCATCAACAGTTATCTTTATAAATAAAATATAATTTGAAATTATTTTAATACACAATGTTGAATCAAATTTATTTTTGTTAAACACATTATTAAGTAAAAACGTTGATATTCAATAATAACAATCTATGGAATCTTTATAAAGACAATATAACGTTTTTGATAGTTTAAACACATGTGTTGTCCAAGGACCCATGTTTTTATTGACTGAGAATTTGAACATAAAATTTTTTATATTATTATGTAGTGTAAAATGGTCATTTTTTCTATGGAGGTAATATTGGATATTTTTTTTGGAAACTCCATTGGTCCTAGAAAATGATGTTTTCATAAGGAAAAAATTTAGGTCAAATTAAAAATTGTTAAAATTTATGTGGAATAATTAATATTTAATAAATATTTAATTAAATATTAATTCATTCACATATGTTCATTAAGATATATGTTATAAATAGAGCTTTGAATTTAGAATATATCACATCTATTGAGTCCATAATAAGGGATTTTTTTAAAATGTGAGGCATAAACTAATGTAGTGCATTAGGGCCAGACCTGGGCCCATTTTTCATTTTGTTTTCTTTTCCCTCCTTTTCATTTTCTTCTTTTCATTTCTTCTCCTCCCCCAAGATTCTCACATTCTCCCTATTAGATTGTCCTTCACATGACCAATAGAAAAAATAGACAATGGGATAGAGATAAATATAGAGAATAAGGGATGTGCTACAAAAAATCTTGGAAAGATCTTGATCATCATGTGGTTTCCATGTAGCATGGATACAATAGAAGCTTCGATAGATTCTACTCAAAGGTATACTATTTTATTTCTATCTATAAATCCCCATATATATACCATTTACTTGGTTTATACCCCTAACATCACTTACTAGGACCCATATAGTGTCTATATATAGCTTTTGGGGATAAATATATCATTATGTGAAGATTTGAGAGGTTTTCCACTTTGAAATCCCAATCACACAGTATGTAGTTCATGAGGAAAAACCATTTGTTAATCGTATTTGTGGAATTTGAAATTTGAAAAAGTAAACAACATGTATAGGGTATACACAATAGGTACTTGAACTCAGCTGTATAATAGAGTACATGGCCAAAAAATCCATGTGAGGGAACATAGTCATGTAGACTACAAAAATAGACCCTATGTGGGACACATGCTCTATAAAAGTACATGATGGGTAAAAATACATGGCCAGTCCATGTGAGGTACATAAAAACAGCACCCAGTGAATGTTATATGTAGTGTAAATGTTATTAATAGTGTTTATATGTTATTTATATTCCATGTCTAGCTAAATTACATTCCCATGTGTAGCATCAAGTGGACATGTTATTTACTGTGGTATATACATAATATAATCCTCCCTTGCTACCATTTTTTGAATTTTCCTATTTTACAACCCACAATTAAAATTAGACACATGATTAGTCTATATTGAATATATTTTTACATATATAATGACTATAAAACCCTTGAGGTTATTTTAGGAATCCTAGAATGTGCTTCATGTTTTTAGAAAATGTGTTGGTTCTTCCTTCGGTAATTAAATCCAGGTATCTCCAGAGAGTTTGACTGTTGACCGGAGGTTGTCCATGAGTCATATCTCTTGACTAGTATTAAAATAAATTTCCTTTTAAGAAAATATTTTCTCTTATATTTGTACATATAATATCCCATGTATGAATCCTCTATCTTATTAAAATTTCTAAGGATCCCTTATGGAACATATTTTCTTACATATTGACCCAGGGATTCCAATGTAGGATACCTATGCCTATTTACTCATTCTAAAGATACCATGTGGGATGCATTTTCTAATGTATACCATTATTAGGATCCTATGATAGAATCCTATTACTATGTATACCATTTCTAGGATCCCACAAAGGATTCCTCTTCTTATGTTCTTCCCTAGAGGATCCTATGTATGATTCTTATGTTTACTTACTTCTTCTAAGGATCCCATGTATGCTGCTCCAAAATAGATTAATATTTCCGAGGATCCGTATAGGGATTCCTTCTCTTATGTATGGACGTATAGGATCTTAATTAAAATCAATCTCTAGTGTTTTGAATTGAGGGACCAAGTGGGTGCCCAAATGTCTCGACTGGCCCTAAAATAGTACATTGGGTTTTGGAAAATATGTTTGTGGTTGTCACCATAGAACCGATACCGAACATGTAATCCATGAGTTTGTGGTAGTAGTGGTAGGTTTATATTTTCCCCACCCTCACTCTTAAATTTTTATATTCACATGGTTACTCATGAGGAATCTATGATTTTTAGAGGTGATTCTAAGTTCTTTGCAGAAGTTTCTGATGTGATGTGATATTTGATTTGGGATGCCTAGAAATACTTCTTGAGATCCATACAATTTTCTTATATGTTTCTTTTTATGCCCAAAAATTCTTCCTAGGGTCCTTATTAAGAAATTTTTTATTTTTTTTTGTTATTAGGTAATCCATACGTACTTCTTGTGTTCTGGATTATGAGAAATACTCAAGGATGATTACGTTATCCCAAGTGATGGGGATGATTATGCTCTCCCCGATCAATTAAATGTCCATGGTGTGGGACATGGTTTTACACATCGTTGATGAACTCATGGATGATTAATTTATCCATATTAATGTTGATGATTATTCTATCCACAATCTATAACATGACCATAGTGTTGAATATTGTGCTCCACATCATTGATGAACTCAAGGATGATTATGCTCTTCTGAACGATAGGGATGATGTTTCTCTGCATGATAAATTATTTTAAAAGGATGTTTGATATAGAAAACCATGTATTTAACACACTTAAGGTTATTTAATCTCTCCCCAGTGATGCCTAGGATTCTTGATATGGTCAGGTGGGTGCACAATTACATTAAAAAACTCATGAGACCTGATAGGTACTAGGTTGTTGAGCTATTTTTATAAATGGATGTCGAGTGTGTATTTGGATCTAGAGAGCATTATTTTTATATACTCTCTATGGTTAATCCTTTATAGGGTTCTTCTAAGCTCCAATTTTGTGGAAACCTATAGACTGGAACCCAAGGCTCATAAATCATTCTGGATTTACATTGAACAAGTGGTATGACATCTATATGAGTAAAATATTTATGGGATGTTAATACATAACCTATAATCCTCCATCACAGTTATTGGAGGTGTGTATAGGTGATCCTTGGGTTAGGACACATATCATATTTAGGCGACATTGATTACATAGATTCAATTCCAGTGCTGACTAATTTAGTTATTGTCAATTAGGATTATGTTCCAAATGACCGACTAACTATAAAAGGCCTTTGTGGCCCGATATCCATCTCAATACCTTGTTCAAAGGATTCAAATTCACTCAATATTATAGAGAAAACGATCTGGTGTGTTATGGTTCATGTTAACTTTCACTTTACTCATATATATATATATATATATATGGGAATATATACAAACATACACATATAAAGATATATACACATGATGGCATGTTATGTTGATCGTGGTCATAGAACCAAGGATTGTCTATGGTTTCACTTTATTTATTTTATTTATCATTTCATGTTTTTTCTCATCTAGGATAAGCATATTGCATGATCATACAATTATAATAATAGATTTATAGGTTTTTCATCGAGATGACCTACTAAAGTTATTTATCACCCATATACACACACCTCAGTGTGAATGAATATCTTATATATGCTTTTTAGGTTGAGATAATATTGTATGATGGTTTGAGATGAGGCCCAAGGAGTTATTATCAAGAAGAGTGACTCTTGTGGATTCTTTTGATCGGGTTGGAGATGCTCTAATATAACCTGAAGATTGGGTATGTGGTCTGGATAAGAGTTAGTAGAAGAGCTCTATAAATTCATTTTTGTTTCCATTATGTTGTATCTCTTTTATGGTTGTCCTTGTGGGTGACCAATGTTATATGTATGACATGGTTATTTAGTCTTTTATAAAATTTTATTTACTATCAAAGCATGCTTCAATTTCAATTTGTTTACTATTTTTTCCCTATGCTTGATTATTTATTTTGATGATATGTATTTATTCCCACAATTTTTTACTCCAATATGAGGGAATATCCTATCCACATACACATTTTAGGCCCTCTCTTCTAGTTTTAAGCCTTTGGCATCTGAAGAGTTTTTCTTAAGGCCTTATAGTGAACCATATTGGAGCACTAGTTTAATGGAATCTAGTCCAAGACATTACAAATTGGTATTAGAGATGTTCCTTTCCTAATTTATTACTATCTGGGATATATTAGACATGTTTTTTAGGAATGTGTTTAATATTATGATGGATATCACACCGGTACATCAAAAACACTTGTTTTGGTAAGAACACCCAATTTTGATGGTTATGAGATTTCTATTCTAATCTATGATGTTACAGTTGAATATGATTTTCAATTGGACAGATGAGATAATGTGTGGATGTTATGATTTCTTATGGATTTAATTTCTCTTGTTCCATTGGTATGAAGACAGTTAATTATTCCAAATCATGGATGGTAAAGGAAACATGCATCAAATTCATCAAATTTACCATGAAGGTTCTATATTTCATAGGTCTGATAGTATATTATAGTTACTCACAATAGAATAAAATTAGTTAAAGTGTAAAAAACCTAAATTGTGTTATTGAATATATGTTTATGGTGGAATTATACTCAATTGAGAAAACTTATATATATCTACATCAGATTATAGGTCATGTGAATCTAGGGTGAAATGATTAAAGGTGAGGTTGATGACTCATTTCCCATACATAAGAGGTTCAAAAACCGAAGTAGTTTTATAGGGAAAATCATCGCCAAATGATAGAACATTTTTGGTGTTTTTCTTATGTTCAACTATTTAAATTGTTATTAACAACCCTTACTGTGATATCCTACATACCTTGGAATGACATTCTACTTAATTGAACTATGATATTATAATGTGACACATATCATTGAGATGTTAAAGAGTACATACTATTGTCTCTCATAGGTATGTGGCGACAACTGGTATCTTCATTTTAGGTTATTTTTTCTGGTCACTTTGTACAATGTGGATAGAAACCGTACATTAATACTGAACTAGAATCCTTAGATGGTATTTCCATATAAGGATGCTTGATGAGAGTCAATCTGTTATTCATTTACATGTCTGTATTGTGACCATCCAAGGAGAAGTACATTATGAGTATGATCATAAAGGATTAGAGTCATAGTATGCATATGTTGATAGGTTTTACCCTTATAGGCCGATGTTTTATTTACCAATTTTAGAGATAGATTCAATAAGTGTGTTAAATTCCATGCATTGAGGTAGGTATGAGAATGATTCCCCATAAGATGTATCATTATAAAGAGGCTTGAATTTTGGGCTAAGTGGCCATACCTAGTGACCCTCATTTGTTATTTAAATGGTAGGATTAGGTGGATGAACTATAGGCCCTTTGTTTTAACATGGAACATTCTTGGTTGATGTTATGTTTGATTGATGGAAACCTACGAGTGATTTTGACCCAGGTTTATTCATTCCTTTTTAAGTAGTGAACTAAGTTATATTCTCTTTTGATACCAATTCTTGGTTATTACATGAAATATTAGATATAGTTATGATAATGAGTATGATTTTTGAGAATGATCCAATAGTTCTCATGTTTCAAGACTAGTTTTGATGGGAATTACTGTTTGGTGGCATATCTAGTTGATCAGATGTTGCACGATTGATATTTTTTTGAAATGTTGTTTTGTTATGGGAGGTCATGGATAGAATCCGGGCATGAGTCAAGTGCACTATTTGGAAGAGGAGTTATAAGGGGACCTTTGGATTTATGATATTGAAATGTCGTGTAGGATGGTCATCTTGGATTCAGAAATAGAAAACTCATGGGAGTATGAGTTGATTGTTGATTTAGTGGTATGGGTTTATAAAACAAATGGTATGTGTGATGTAGAAAAAGTTATATGTTGGTTGTGCATGGTACTATTTAAATGTTAAATTAGTGTGTGTCCATGATAATGTTTAGGATCAATGGTTCCAAGTAAAATATGCAACCATTATTTCTTGAGTTTTGAGATAAAAGGATCAATATCCCCCATGGTAGAGAATACATTGAGGAAAATTTTAGTGATTTGAGGAGGATTCCTCATGGCTTGAATAAAAACACATTTTTAGGAGACGTGGTGTCAGGAGTTGGTTAAAAATATTCTAATCCTCTTTTGATGTGAGTGTGGATCATAGAGATATATAAAATTCATATCAATGAGATAATAGTGTAGTCTTTCTGAATGAGAGATCATGTCCCTTGTCATTAAATCATCCTATGTATTATTAGAGAGGGTTTTCTATTCACTGAGCCTCATTAATTATCAAATATATTTCCATTTTTTATAAACATACATGATGAGGCTATGCTCAAGGAGTGGTGTAAGGTATGTTCAATAGTGGGGAGTGTTCTATTGGTTGTTTGAGTGTGGTGAACCATTTTTCAGTTTAAATATTTCATTTTATAGGTAAAACATTCTAAGAAAATTATAATTGGCGATGATATATGGCGATGACAAGGATATTATTATTTTGGAGGATTGTCAAACCGATCATGGTTAAGCATTTTCTTTTATGGGAGAGTTGTTAATGTAATGATACCTTCCCTTGGATGGTCATGATAGAATATTTTTATAGATAATAAAAATAATATAATGACTTCTATTTGAGCTCTATGGATTTTCGTGGATGAGATATTTTACTATGGAGAGGTTGTAAAACCAGTGTTTTTTTGGTTTGGGAATTTTTTTAGAAATTTGAATTTTTTTGATTAGGTTGATTATATGGGGTAAAATGGTCATTTTATCCTAGTAGATGTACACTAATTACTTTTATCACCTCTCATTTGGTCTATAAATAGCCTTTTTACTCTTGTAATAGAGTTTGGTGGAACTCCAAACTTTATGAATTTATATAGAATAACCAATTTTTAATATATATTTAATTAAATATTAAATTATTCACACACATTCATTTGGATATATCATTTTAAGAGGGTATAAGATTGAGATTACTAATATTTCTTTGAGTTTTGAATGTGGGTTTTTATATAGGGAGGCATAAAATCACGTAGGGAACTAGGGTTAAGATTGAGCACAATTTTCATTTTATATTCTTTTTCTTCCTTTTTTTCTTCTTTTATTTTCTTCAATGATTTTATTCTATTTCCCATAGATTATTACCTACAACCTATGGTATTCCCATTTTCATGATCAATAGAGAAAAATGGAGAGGTTAAATAGATAAATAATGATATTATGGGAGATGGTGCTATAGATATCGGGAGGTGTTGGATCGTTGTGTGGTAGTCGTGGACCATAGACACAATGGAAGATTTAGCAGATTATTTACAAAATTAGTTTATTTTTAATTTTCTATATAAATCCAAAAATATTTAAAATTTTCTAGTTTTATAGCCCAATAATCACATCTTAGGACCCCGTAAGGGTTGATCTATATATTTTTGGAAGAAGGGTGGGGTTTCATGCTGATTTGAGGGGTTTCCCATTTAGAAATCTAGATCATAGGGAGCATAGTTCATGAACACATATCGTGTGTTATTCATATTCCTGTAAGAAATAATTTTTATACATACACACCATGCATAGGGTATAGATTCCATGTACTTGTACTCATCTATGATGTCGATTTCATGGACAGACAACTTGTGTGAGGGAATATATTCGGGTAGAGTACACGACCGAACCCCAACTCGGTTACATGATATATAGATGTGAAAAAAAAAGAAACATACATGGAAAGACCATGTGAGGTACTATGATTGTACTATGTATTGGGTAAAAACTATTTTCATTGTATAAATGCCTTGTAAATGGGATTTACATTCCCTATTAGTCTAAATTACATTCCCTTGCATAGCTTCTAGGGTACACACTATGTATAAGGGTATACACACTGTGTACTCCTCCATTACTACCCTTTTTAGAATTGTTCATATTTCACACCCTAGAGTTAATATTGGAAATATGATTAATCCATTTTTAGTCTCATTCCCTATATATCATGATGGTGTAACCCTTGATGCTATTTTTGGAATCCTAGAATGTGTTTCAATATTTTTACAAAATAGATAGGTTCTTCCTCAGATAATTGAATCTAAATATCTCATGAGGTAAGACTATTGATTTTAGGTGGGTCGTGAATCCAATATATATACAATGACCCATAATTTCATGAATGTATGGCTTATTTGTTTTTCAATAAAATTCTGTTGGTTAATCTTGGTAAAAATTCACTACAACCTAAAGAACATTCTAAGAGAATTTGGGGCTTTCTCAGAGCCTGATGTGTTGAGAATTGGCCACATTGTTAATTCATAGTTAGTACTAACCATGTAGGGTAACCGTGTGTGTCTCTCAGAGGTTTTCATGAGGTCTCATGGTTTTTTGAAACCCTATTCTCCTAGGTGTAAGACAGTCAATGTATTCTCAGACAAATTATAAAGGAAATTGTGATAGGTTGTGCACAGTTACACAAACTGTGTCCCTAGACTATGTGGTGTCGTCCTTGGCCTATGGAATGGCACCCGATTGGTGAACAGATATGAAAACCATGGGATCATACTATGTACCCCTTTGAGAAGCGGAAAAATTACTAAAATTTCCTTAGTGATCATAAATCATAAATATAGAGACCTTGGTTTAATATACCGGGATGTTACATCATTATAGATTAACATTCTATACAATACAAAAAATACATTCCTAAAGACTGTAATAGTTCAGAGTGTTAGGAATAATGGAAACCAAATCATCTATCCTAGTAAAAGATCTTCAACATCTATAAAAAATATCTCCACCATTAGTTTTTCTACCTAAAACCATTATTTTTTACATGGTAATGTAAACATAAGAAATGGGTGATCCTAGATTCCAAATAATGGTAAATAACATCAATTTATAAGAATAACTAGAAAAAAGATTATGCAACATGAGTATAATATTTTAAGATCATACAATGCATATAAGAAAACATAATAAATATTGGGTGTTCATAAGACATTAATCATAAGGAAATAATGATGATAAGACACGAATGAAAAACAAAGAAATAAAATATTGATTTTTGGATGACAGATATGTATATATAATGATTTCCATAGTAGTGAAAGAATTGATGCTCAGAACATCTTAGTGGATAAAGTACTTTACTGAACCAATTTCACACCTCGTTCCGGACCTGTATTAATGAACCGAGTTCACCCCTCATTCCAGGTCTGAAATACTCAACCGAGTTCATTTCCCATTGTACCCATATAATACTATATTGAGTTCATTTCTCTTTTAGACCGTATCCATCTCATAAAATATAAATCTTTACCCAATCCATTCGAAGGAGATATAGTTCCCACCCATCTTATAGTGAAATCATACATACATGATCCAAAAAATAACAAATTATAATATCTTACCCCATGAAATGAAATAGGTATCATAAACATAAAAACATTTCATAACCTCTCCTAAAAGATACAGATTTCATAATCATTACATTAAAATAATAACACGTAAAAGAGAAACAGATTTAATAAATATATAAGCCATGAATGAAAAACGGATGTTTCAGACATATAACCCATGAAAGAGAAAATAGTTTCCTAAAGACCATGACATTAATCATTACCCATTCAGAGAAAGAATATGAACATAACTTTTATATCATATCCTATAAAGTCATGAGTAACATGAGAAGATTCCATCATATATAGAAAATAATTTTTAAATGTATGTCAAAACCTTTCCTTAAAGAAAATATCCTATCTTCTTGGAAAAAGGATTTTCAATACATAAAACCATTCAAAATAATTATTAAAGAAAATATATTAAACAATTATGATGAAGACATGAAATTATTTTGAAAAATCCTTTTTCCATGAATGTTTGTAAAATAAGCTTGAAAACATTTTGAGAACCATTTCATTGAAAGTAACTTTTAAAAAATATTAATAAATATTGAAAACATTTTGAAAACCATTACATTGAAAATTCATTGAAAACAGATAAAGAAATATTGAAAACCCTTTTAAAACCATTAATTTGAAAATAACATTAAAAACATATACATAATTCTTGAAAACATTTTTAAACCATTTATTGGAAAATAACATTTAAAAATTATAAACAAATATTAGATACATTTTGGAACCATTTCTTTGAAAATACATTGAAAATATATAAATAAATCCTTAAAATGTTTTGAAAATCTTTTCATTGTTTTTTTATTTTTTATAAAAATTATCCTTTAGACACCAAAATAAATATCCAATTTATTAACAATAAATAAATCCTTACAAGTTTTACAGTGTAAAAATAACCCTCCTTTTTCTCGATAAAAATTTTAGAGAAATGTCTCATTCGGAAAGTGATATGAATATTCCATTGAAACCATTTAAAAGATAAGAAAATTTTAATAATGTATTTTAATTATCATTGGAGAATAGTAGAACATTTTTTGAAACCCTTTTCAGAAAACCCGATTTTAAAGGAACTAATATTTGAAACGGAGGAGAGGGTATAGTGAGAACTTCTTAAAAACTAGTTTATTTACTTTATTACATACCAAAGTTTATAAATATCTTACCAAAAAATGAATATAATATGAATAAAAATAGGAGAATAAAATCCATTAATGTTTTGAGATATGGTTTTTTAATGTTCATCAAAGGAATCATAAACATAAACAATCCTTAAAAGGGATGATATTGTTTCGATAAACCATTATCACATGGTAACATGGGATCATTCCTTCCATGTAAGAAAATAAAATTATAGGAATCTTAAAATATCAGGAAAATATAGATCTTCAATATATATCTTATAAAATAGAATTATATACAGGTCAAAATGAATTTAGGCACATACCAAAACATGATTATCAAAGATGGTAATTTGAGACAAAACTATTTTACTAATTTGGTAAATTTTTAAACTTATAACCCATGAAAGAAATATAAAAAACTGTAAATATAAATACACATAATTTTAAGTACAAGATACTTATAATAAAATCATAGTTATTACATACACCACACAAAAGGAATGGGTGGAAAAAATATCATGTATCTTAGGGAAATAAATATTGAGATTAAATCCCCTTACCTTGTGTCTTGACTCTCATCGTAATCTTTCAAACAACATGTATAATAAATATAAATTTATTATATATACTTTACAGAACCATATTATTATATTTAATACTATATAAAGTTTTATTAGGACTTTATATTACACTCTTGTTAACCATCCTATGTTGGGATTTCACTTCAGGTAATATTCGATTGGTTTACCATATGTGTCTTAATTTGTTATATTGTGGGTCCTTATACCTATATCGTGATCCTAGGATGTAAAAAATGTAATAAATATCATATATATAAATTATATGTGTATTATAATAATATAAATATTATATAAGTGTGAAAAGATATACACCGTTCATGGAAAGGGTAGGTTGTATATACACATGAATGCTATTTCTGTTCAATTGTCATGTTTAAAGAAAGAAAGTAAAAGAAATATATGAATATTTATGTATATATGTATCATTTTAATAGTATATTTATGAAATCATATATATATATATATATATTATATTCACTGAAATTATCCTTAATACAATCCATTCATTGTATGAATGAATCATATCGCTTTGAGGGGGCGGTAATCCACACTTACAGAAATGAAATTATTATATTAAGACCAAATTACAGGTAAAAAGATATGTATTTTAAAATGAATAAAAAGAATAAATAAATAATAAATTTAACATATAACATATATTAATATAATTTCCATCATAATGTCCTCACTGAGAGGTGGTAAGGAAAATTAGACAATCATCGTTTAGTGAGGCTATAGTTCATTGTACACATAAATAGTATGTTCATTACCAATTAGATGGAGGTGTGTGTAAGTGTAGGTCAAACCATTAGCATAAAAAAATACTATAATTTTGAGGATACTGGTTTTTTATAAAATCATGTAATAAAGAGATTGGGGGAGGTGGAGAAGGAAAATAAAAGGAAGTACTTGAGAGAAGGTGTTACCTCTTCATCAAGAAACTCCTTTTCATTTGTTCCAAAACGCTTCATTGGATTGCCTTATTCAAAATGGAAGGATTATATGAGTAATGGATGGATATTTGAAACTTTATTGGGATGACTGTGTCTGATATTATGTGGTTTTAGAGGTTTGAAAAAGTTGGAGAGGTAGTGGCCTTTTATAGGGGAGGTAAAAGGACTCAATAGGAATCCATGGAAACATGTTAGTTGTGTACATGTTATTAGATGAAAATATCATTAAAAGTCATCATAAATAAAAATTTGAATGTTTAGTTCTATAATATGTCAGTCTAATGGGGTTTTCACATGTTTCTAGGTCATTTGAGATCTTATGATTAAGGTTTTGTCTATAATTATGCTTAATTTGACCATAATTGTTATGCTTAATTTTAATCACATTTACTAATAATTTTGTTAAAAAACTCAACATGATCTCATTATATTATCAATATTATATGGATTAAAATTTTTATGATATAATTTTTAAATTAAATTTATCATATAGTAAAATATAAGATTAATGAAAATCCTAGAGATGGGACAAAATTATGGGTCTTTAAAGTAGAAAGAAGTTCATAAGCTTATTATGTTTTTATGTTCAATTTCAATATGAAATTTATTATAATGAAATAAATAGTGTCAATATATTTATAATAGATATAATGTGACCTTAAAACAAATTTAAAATAAAATTTAACATTAATAATTATTTAAATGTCCAGGTAGTTTTTAACATGAAAATAGTATTTTACACTATTCATAAAAAAAGTAGTTTTGTAGAAAATTCCAAAAATTAAACCAATGATAATTCAGACATTATAAATTTAAAAATAATGTTTATTTTATCATAAAATTATTATACGTGTGTCTAAAATTTATTTTATTATTAAAATATGTTCATTTGAGAAAACCATATTTTTAAACATAAAAGGACTTTACTAAAAATCAAATATTTAATTACTAATATGTTTTATCTTTATAAAAAATTTATAAATAATATTTTAAAATTATTTATTAATATTCATATAAATACTTTTAATGGCTAGGTTATAATTACCTCAATTAAAAAATTATAACAATATAAAGATGTTTCGTAGAAACATCAGTGCTGCATGTAACATACGCTAAGTTGGTATTGCTAGTAGTGTAATAAAATTTGATATTACGTGTTGTGAAAGCCAAGTAGGTATTGAATGTATCACAAGCCAAGTCGGTTCCATGTGAAAGTAATGTTTTCCTTTTTTAAATAAATAAACAAATAAATAAATATATATATATATATATAGAACTATTTTTTGTGCCACGTGAAATGAAAAATATCGCAAAGTTTAAATTAAATTGAATAAATAAATTCAAAAAATCTCAAGGTGATACATTATACCCCCTTTAAAATGATTTTGCCATGAAATTATTCTTGGTTATCAAAGGTTTGTCACATTAAAGTATAATTTATAGAAATCTATATTGAAAAAATGAATCCATAAACACCCCTTAAAAGGTAATGTTAGAGCCATAACAGTTAACCAAAGTAACATATAACTTGGTTTACACAAAGAAAAACATTGGTTGGGAGGGAAGAGTGGACAATATAGGAAAAGCATGAATATTTATAGAAATTGATTAGGGTCATCAGTAAAAAAAATTGAATCATAAAATAAATGTTTAGGGCCTCAAATTCATAATTTTTTGATGATTTATAAGGCCACTAGTTCAACAAAATGTAAGGTATTAGGAATTTTTTAATGATTATCATATCTTTTAGTAATTATTTCATTTACCCAGAATGTAATGTCCCAAAAATTTCGCATAATGTTTTTTAATTATATGGAATTATTATGAGACAGTGAAATCTAAAGGCGTGCGATTCTGAGGCCTGAAGTGCCCGGAGTGATCCATGAAATTTTTGTTACGCTTTAATTAGAACACGTAAGAAGATTTCCTAAAAAAGTGGAATAACTCTTAAACTACTGCCCAGATCAAAAATCAGAGGGCACTGTTTCATTCAGGATGGTGGGTTTACCCTAGGTGCGACTTAAGTTTAGACAGCGTGGGCCTCATGTGAGAAATCCTGAAATGGCTTAAATATAAATAAAATAATTAAATAAAATTATTTTATTTTTCAAATGCTTATAACACATGAACAGTAACTCAGATTAAAAATATGATACCACCACTGAACTAATGAGGGTATAATTTCTTTAGGTAGATACTAACTTTAGCCAGTGCGAGCCACCAGAGAAAGTTATTTTTTGACCGTAAATAAAATAATTAAGTGACAATTAGTTTATTGTAAAATCCATTACTTTAAACGGTAACTCGAATTGGAAATCTAAGAGTACTATTGGGTTTGTTTCACTTAGGCAGAGCCTAACCATGACCGGTGCGGGTCTAGGGTTACTGTTAATAATTTTCTAAATTTTTTTCAGGTACGTTAAGTAAATGAACAAGTGGAATTTTGTAACTTTTAAACTGGTGATCGAAATTGAAATCTGAGGACATTGTTGAACTCGTAGTGCCAATATTCGCTTAATGAGACTTTCACTTCTACTGTAGTAGGTCCAAAGATAAAGTTAGTTTTTGGAACTTATAATAGAATAAAAAAAATAACTTTATTATTTTATTTTTATTCTTTTCCTCCATCGAACGAGAAGTAAGGTGGGACCAGTGACATGTCAAGCCAATACATGGAATGGAATTTCAATTCTAATTAACTTCACTGTTGGAGAATTATGAAGGTTCCTAATTAATGGGCCTCCATTAATTCAACCAACTTTGCAAACCCTCCCCCTGTCCTATTTATATGAAGCATGGGGGAGGAATTTGCATGGACTCACGAAGCGATGAAACTCTGGTAAAGTGTCGCGACACCCAAAACTTGGAGGATGGAGCTGGTTCCAGTGGGCGGTGATGAGAAACCCCAAACCACGAACCAAATAACGATGATAGAGCGGCATCGTTGGAATATTCTTGTGGGGACGACAAATGCAGGCACTTCCTCAAATGCAGATGCTCTCCATCTAACTTGAAGTAGGGGGTTATTTCATTTGATCATATTTTATTTCCATCCTCCCCGTTTTTGAATTTATATGATGAACATGGGTCAACCGACTAACGAGTTGACCCGTGATTCTTTTATCTTTGTGAAAGGTTATTACGGGGTATCTTGTAGTGATTGTTATCTGATTATTCCTTTCCCCGTACTTGAAATTAATCTCGATTTAAGAATATTTATATTCTCCTTGATTCAAGAACAAATAAGGTGCTTGCTACCATTCTAACACGGAGGGTGCGGGCCAAACAACCATGGCCAGACCTCTCCGCAAACTTTGTGGTTTTTGACATGTTCTTCATCCATTATCAACGCCAAATATTTATTGGCACTGGAAACATGGATTTATTATGAGAGAGATATATGGACACGAATCCCTCGATGGAAGGATCTCCAATATGTGATCGTTTAATTTTTTCGGGCTTGGAACGAAGCCGCAATAGCTCGCGGAAGGAGGCAGCCAAAAAATTATTATCACTGGGAACCCAGATATTTTCTGAACACGATATATGGATGCAAACCCCATGACGAAAGGATCATAAATATGCGATTTTTTAATTTTTCGGGCCTATAACAAACTAGAAATGACTGGTGGAAGGAGGCGGCGGCCGGTAGCCGGCCGACCGTGAGGAAGGAAGGGCAGCGTGCGTTCACGCCACCAGATGATGTGAAGGCCATGGCCCATCAACCATGGCAGAGCAAGGGTGGCGACCAGTGTTGTGGCCGGCCATGTGATGGCGGTGGAGGCATGGGTCCGTGCCTCCCAGCGGGCAGGGGCCATGATGCAAGGTCACGAGACAAAGCCATGCGACCATGCTGCGAAGGAGGACTGGCTATCCGGCTGGCCACGGGCTGCCCTGCGTGGGCCTGGTCTTACCCAGGGCTAGATCCGGATCAGGCCAGGGTGACCCAAACAGGGCCGGGTCAGCCCAGTCCGGTTCGTGCTAGGTTGGTCCGACCGGGTAAGACCGGACTAGGATCAACTTCGACCCTTTTCACAATTTCAGCCATATCTTGAGTTATGGGCGTCCGTTTGATGAAACGTACATGGTGCCAAAAACCATGGTTCAAGACTGTCCTTTTGGTGTGCCCTAATTGAGTTTTTGATAATGTTTGGGTGTAGCTAGGTTAGATCAGTCGTGAATCCAATCGGGCCCTTGGGACTAAAAGGCCAATAACTTACAGACCGTGTGTCTAATTGACGCACTGTCTATTGCGTTGAGACCCCTATTACATGGAGGTCCTTTGGGAAACATCTTTGTGGGACTTTGTGGAAGTTGGAGTACTGACCTGTAGCTTGAGGTGCAGACTCTCCCGGAGAAGAGAAAGCTTAGTGCGGGTACCCTGTAGCTGGCTCTGATGACATACTGATGGTGTAATAGGATCCTGTGGGGATGTTAAGACATACTGACGATGTACTAGGATCTTGTGTGGGTTTGATGATGTACTAACAATATACTAGTATCCTTTATGGGTTTGACGATGTACTAGGATCCTGTGTGGGTTTGACTATGTACTGACAATGTACTATGGTCCTCTGTGGGTCCGACGATATACTAGGATACTCTGTGGGTCTGACAAGGTACTAGGATCCTGTGTGGGTCTGAAGATGTACTATGATTCTGTGTGGGTCTGATGAGGTACTAGGATCCTGTGTGGGTCTGATGATGTACTGCAATTTTCTATGGGTCTGATGATGAATTAGGATCCTTCGTGGATCTGCCTCTGAACATAGTAAGATGAATTAATAGTTACATTTAATCATCTCTACTACTATACCTATGTTATACCTGGTGTAAGCTGAGTTTGTACCTCTGTGGTACTTTCCTTTATGGTAATACCTTGGTGGTATTATTTTTTATGGCATACTTGTGTGGTACTTACCTTCATGGAATTCTTTATTTTGTGGAACAATTGAGCTTTGGGCTTTTTGGTTAGACCCTGTGTTTCCTAATGACTGGGATGGGTATACTTGATAACTTAGGTATATGTATGAGCACATAGCTAATTAGGGTTTTCCATTGATTTCATGTTGTGTGGTTTATCATTTGTGGATTTTGTGAGACCTTGAGGGTCTCGGGGTCCCTACAGAGTATCGTTATACTCACCCCTGCACAGGCTTTGCCTGCACCTTATTGTGTTTGGTGCAGACGACATACATCTCTGACTAATGACGAGAGTACCATGATTATAGGTAGCTCGGAGGTGGATATTTTATGAGGCGTACCATAGAGATATCCATTCAAGATATGTACCTACCCTTCAGGTGGGATCCTTGAAGGGTGTTCACAGGAGCTGTTTTAGTTTACTTGTACTTTTCAGTTTCTTGTACTCTCCAATTGGGCTTGTATTCTGGCCCCTTTTTCTTACCGTACTCACACTTTTACAATACATTTAATTTTTTTCGCATATTTCTCCATGATTGGTTGTGTGTGTTTATAGGTTTTAAAGGTAATTCCTTCCCAGTTTTAGGGAATACATTTTTCAGTGCTAGTCTCCAGCCTCTGGCCTATGGAAGGTGGGCTTGGCATAGTCACGACATGGGCCTCGAGGGACAGTCGTGAAAAATTGGTATCAGAGGAGTCGGTTCTACCATAGAACATTAGACTCTGATATTTTTAATAGAAATAGTGTTAAGTGTAGTGAGTGTGGTTATGAGTTTATGGAATCTAGTGTTGGTGTGGCGACTGACATATCCATACACTAGGACACTGAATTCTAATTTCCAACTTAGCATGCGAAAATGCTGATTTCGTGTGTATTGAAAAGATTTCTTTTTGACTTATATAAGTCAGCTCACCAAGTATAACTTAGTGACCATGAACCACCTGTTCTTTATTAGGATGCCGCTACGTAGACAACCGGCTAAGATTCCCAAAAATTACATGATAACGGACCACTGAGCGATGAGGCTCCGGTGTAGGGCCCTTATACAATGTTGGCACCTTCGGGTGGTGTACAAGCAGCATGACCACACGTTGGGCAGCAGTTTCCACCAACCACACTGGCGGATTGTGCACGGAGACTGAGCACCTTTCACAAGTTTCAGGAGTAGAGGACTTTGAGTTTTTGAGGTGATATAGATTCCCACACAGCTGTAGGGCTGGATGGAGGTGATTGCTAGAGTTTTCTACCTAGATGAGACACCAGTAGAGAAAATGGCGATCTTAGATACTAGTCTTATTCAGTGAGAGACCATGAGGATGGTCTGCATAGTGATTAGGCTTTGGTACTTGGACCATTTCCCAAGATGGTACCTTTGGGTATTGTGCCAGCTATATCATTATCCTCGAGTCTCCAGTTACAACCGGCGATACCGGTAGATGAAACATGTAGGCTTAGTTCCTTACACATGTTTCAGCATCAGATACCCCTCATGTCCTGACCCATCCTTAGGGCCCATGTCGTGACTACCCCAAGCCCACCTTCCATAGGCTAGGGGCTGGAGACTAGCACCAAAGGCGTAATCCCGATAAAAGGGAAGACATTGACTTTATAACCTACAACACACATAGTCTGAACACAAGCGGTAGAGGAAACAACTGAAAAAAAAACACTAAGTAAAGTTGAATACAAGAGAAAGTGTTGAAAGGAAAGGGGCCGAAAATCAAGACCAATAGTAAAGTACAACTCTATAAAAGTAAACAGAAACTACTGAGTAGTCCTATGGGAATCCCACCTAATGGGTGGGTATAGATGGCCTGCCCAGTACCTCAGGTCCATCCGTCCGCTTTGTGTACATCTCACCAAGTGGTCCACCTCAGGGTACTGTCGAGCTCCACAACTCTCTACCTCGATCTGTGTTGTCTGTCGTCTGCAACCAACAAAATGAAGTGCAGGCATATCCCATGCATGGGTGAGTATAAAGATACTCAGTAGGGACCCCAAGACCCCCGAAGGTCTCCCATAATCCATGAAGGATAAACCATATAAGAGATATACAATCATGAAGTATCAACCAACCCTATTTAGGTATATGACCATACATATACCTATGTTATCAACCACAGTTTGGCTCCAACTCTCGAGCCCAAGCACAACCCAGTCCACACAGGAAGTATAGTCAATCAAATCAATGATATTGATTGAAAGTCAAGACTCAGCTCACATAGGTATAAAACTCATGAAGATGGGTAGAGATGATTAGACGTGGCCTCTAAATAATCTCCTCTGTCGAGCCCACACTGGATCCTAGAATAAAATTCATCACTGTCGAACCCACGAAGGATCCCAGTATAGAAGTCATCACTGTCAAACCCACAGAGGATCCTCGTACAGAAGTCATCACTGTCGAACCCATGGAGGATCCTAGTATAGTAGTCATCTCTGCCGAACAAACAGAGGATCCTAGTATATAATTCATCGCTGTTGAACCCACGAAGGATCCTAGTATAGAAGTCATCACAGTCTCATCCAGATCTAGGGTTCCCACACACAACATGGTCGATTCTGGGAGGGTCCGCACCTCGATCCAAGAATCAATACCTAAATGAATTCCTGATTTGATGTATCCCAAAGTTCCACCTCATCAAAAGAAACCCAACGTGATAGAAGGCTCGTCAATCGAACACCTTGTCTGACAGTTATTAGTATTTTCATTCCAGGGGCCCAGTTGGAATTACGCTCATTCCAAACCCAGCTGCTTCCCAAAGTTGTCCAAAAATCACTTGGAGTATCACAAAAGGACCTCATCATCGCGAGGATCCCAGTTCCGTAGACGGCGCATCGATCAAATGCGCGGTCTAGAAGATATTCGCGTTTAAGCAAAACGGGATCAACCCGTCAAGCCCAATGGGCTGGCGGGTGGGCCCGACCTGGTTTGGTGGGTCCGAACCGGCTAGGAATCGGCCCGAACCGGTGGAGAGTGGCCCACCCAGGGACCCGACCCATTGGTTTCGACCCGATTGGGGGGTCGGCTCAGCTCGGTGGGGCGCAACCCAGCCGCAGACTCGGCCTAGTTCGGCTCACCCGACTGCGTCGAGCGGCACCACCCCTCCTTGCTGCCCGACCGGCTGAAGCCGACCGGTTTTCCAGGCACGAGTGGACTAATGTTTTATGCCGCTATTAATTCACACGCGACGCCCATAGGCACCGCGGTTCCCTTCAGCCCAGCCTATTCGCCTGTCGAAGTGGCCCGCCCAGCACGGGCCGCGGTCTTCTCCGCAGCCTGGCGCCAAGCGGCACCGCAGTGTCCTTCCTAGCCTGCCGTATCTTGTCGGTTCATCCTGGAAGCGGCCCGCGGATTCAGGCCGCACCTCCTCCGCATGGGACATGTGGGTGCCACGGTTCACCAACCCAGATGGCAGTAGTCGATCAGTTCTTCATCCCGAGTGGGCCGTAGTTGTGGGCCGTGATTCTCCACCACGTGGCCTATGCGCTGCTGCAGCTTCTGGTCTCCGCCACCTCTGGTCAATGTTTCCAAAATAACCATGAACCAATGAAGGGTCGTCGGTCCATGTTCGTTCGGCCAACGCCCTCCGCATTAGGCGATAAAAAAAGGCCGAAGACAATCCAAAGCGTTCAACAAGAATGAGATATAATTTTATTCAATTAAAATTATATAAATCCCCTACCTCGATTCAAGGTACGTTTCACGTCGATGAGATGCGGAAGAAGGACATTGATTTCATTGACGTCGGGGTGCATCCAAAGAGGATGCATCATTGAAGATGTTCTTTGCGGGCAGTGTCTTCTACCTTGACGTGGAGGAAGAAGAATGAAGAAGAAGATGATCAAGGGTCTTGTGTATTCGTTGGAGATGGTAAATGTTCTTCATGGGAAGAAGGCCCTCTCTATTCTCCAAGGCTCCACCAACACAACATGTGCCAACCCAAAAATAATAGCTTAGGCTATTATTTTATCCTTAACATGAATTTAAAAATAATTCAAAAAGTTGATTCAATTAATTAATTTTTCATTAATTGAGAGCGTGTTGGAAACTTTATGAGGGATGGTGGAATGAGGAGAGTTTAAAAAAAATAAAGAGGAGAGGTGGATAGTTTAGGAGTTAAAAGGGGGGGTTTCAAGGGGATTTTAAGAGTCTAAACTCATGTGGTACCCACCCATAGTTATATCCTCCCAAGGGAGGATATGTGGGGTGTGGGCCTCACCTCCAACTTCCCTTTGGAGGAAATAACCACCACTTTAAAATAAAATTGTGAATCAAATAAATTTCATTTAATTTATGATGAATCGCCAAATTGTAACATATACTCTCATCCAAACAAAACTACAGAAAATGTCTCCTTAAATGAATACAGGTGCCACGAGTTCATCGGTGTCCTCAGATTTCAATTCCGAGCACCGATTTGAAAGATATAAAAACTTTCACGTACGTTTACTAAACATACCCAAACAAAACTTTAGAAATTGATTCCATGCACACCGGGCCTCAAAATCAAGCGTCGTCGGAAACTTCAGACCTGTAAGATTTCAAAGAAATTAAGAAAAAAATTTCCTTGAAATTTCTGGGTCCTTGCAGCTCAGGTTTCGAGGCGATCCAGACTCATAGGCAACTAAGGACTGTCTTGAGGAGGTGGCTGAGAATTCTCTAGAGCTTCTACAACTTCAGCAGGACGACATGTTGATAGTTGAGTATTCATCGAGGCATACCAACCATTCCATGTACTCGATGAATATTATACGATCAATGTTCAGGGCTCAGACTTCTGAGCGAGGTGTGTTTAAGGACATCCGAGCCAACACATTTCCTCTATGCATCCCTACTTTTTTTAGGGTTCTAGAGAGAACCTTTGTGGTTGAATGTTATTTGGATGAGCAGATACAGTAGTGGGAAAGAAAGAAATTGGTGCCACTCTCTGAGACTTGGGCGTGTACAATGTTTTGGGAAGAAGAAGTGTTAGGAACAGATGAATATGTAGGGCAGAAGATGTCGAAGCCAAGCTAGGAGAGCAGCATGAGGTGGAGTACTTTTCAACATGTTACAACCACCCTCCTTTTTGAGTCCCTAAAAGGAGTAGGGAGATAGTTGAAAAGGGATTGGATTAGCTGCATCCAGTCAAGGAATGTGACCCAAGGGCTCTAGGAATGATTTGAGGTACGGTCTGTGACTACTACTAGCTACCGTATCAATAGACATAGGTACCAATCATTCTTTCCTTCCATGAATCTAGTCCTAGACCTAGAGTTTATAGTTAAACCATTGACTTGAACCTCACGTGTGGAGATACCTTTGGGAGGATAATCGATAATCACACATACATTGATGGTGTGATCTGACCCTTGATGTGAGAGTTTCAGTTGGAACCTCTTGGTGGCAGCGTCGTGGCATTAAAACATTAGCTTGGGTATGACTGGACATCCACAATTCATACCCAGATTGACTATATTAGGAAAAAAGGTTGGGGTTTATATACAATGTTGGAATAGAGGATATCCTTAGTTGGTGAAAAAAAGTAAACGCAGGAAGAACATGATTAACTCACAGATTGGAGGGTGCAGCCGATCACTCTTGAGTCAACTAGCCTTACCCCCATGGCAGTAGGAGTTTTTAGTTTTCGGTTCCCTATGGGAGTGGTTTGAGTTCCTCTAGGACTATGAACTTGTGATAGTATATACTACTAGGAAGGGAAACTTTGTAGTAGATGCACTCAGCAGGAGATTTGGTATACAGCTGCTAAGTGAGGCGACAGAGTAACATACCGCTTTTCAGATATCCTTTGTGGGTCGAGATGGAGCATCTTTTCTTCCATATCTTACAGTCACTCCCCTATTTCTTCCCCTGAGTCAAGGAGGTGAAACACAGGGAAGCTGACAGTGAGGCTCGACATGCTCATATATCCTCAGGATGGTCTCTTGAAGGAATTTTCAAAAGGTGGGGAGCACACCATCTTTTTTAGAGGATGCACCATGATACCAGTGATGCTTTGAGAGGAAGTGTTGAAGGAGTTCCATATGTCCCATATGAAGGTACATCCTATTGTGGTGAAGATATAACAGGACCACCGACATCAGTACTCATGGCCTGTGATGATGGAAGTAGTGGAAGAGTTTGTATAATGATGTCTCACTTGTTAGCAAGTAAAGACTGCACAGAGTTGGAAAAAGTCTTATGATGAGAAGATATGGAAAGCCTTGGAGTTCTAGGAGGGGGACCACGTATTCTTGCATGTCTCTTCTCGACAGGTACATCAATGACTTGGCTGAGGCGGCAAGTTATCACCGAGGTTTATCGATCCTTTTCTGATACTTCAGAGGATAGGCAAGGTAGCATACCACTTGGCTCTTCCACCATAGTTGGAGAGGGTACATGACGTCTTCTACGTATCCCAGTTGAGGAGATGCGTGCATGACCACCTCACATCATCGACCACGTCGAGCTGGACTTCGTTGATGGGGTGATGTTTATGGAGGTTCTAGTAGAGATTAAGGATCTAAAGTAGCGGGTCCTTCATGGGAATTCAATAACTATGGTCCACTTTTGCTGGCAGCATGGGAACCTCTAGGAGAGCACATGGGAGAGGGAGTCTTAGAATCGTGCTCCGTAGCCTATTTTGGTTTTTTTTCCATTGTTTTGGATTTTGAGGATGTAAAGACCTAAGGTGGGGAGAAATTAATTTCATGGAAATTCCATATTTTTTTCATTATATGTAATTATTAGGAGACCGCGAAATCTGACGGTGCGCAATTTCGAGGCTCAGAGTGCCCAAAATGATTGGTCGAAGTTTTTTATGCTTTTATTAGCACCCGTAAGCAGTTTTCTTGAAAAAGTTGAATAACCCTTAAACGGATTCCCAGATAATAAATCTGAGGGTACTGTTGCATTCAAGATAGCGGGTTTACCCTAGGCATGACTTAAGTTTAGTTGGCATTGGCCTCCTATGAGAAAACCCTAAAATGGCATAACCATATATTAAAAAATTAAATTAAATTATTTTATTTTTCAAATGCTTATAAATCATGAATGGTAACTCAGATTAAATATCCAAGACCACCAATGAACTAATGAGGGTATGCTTTATTAATGTAAATACTAACTTTAGCTGGAGCAGACCACCATAGAAAGTTAGTTTTTTACTATAAATAAAATAATTAAATGAAAATTATTTTATTTTAAAATCCATAACTTTTAAACGGTAACTTGGATTGAAAATCCAAGAGTACATTTGGGTTTTTTGGGGTGTGTTTCACTTAGGTAGAGCCTAAAATCGACCGACGCGAGTCGATGGTGACTATTACATATTTTCCAAACATTTTTTTGGGTACACTCAATAAATGCACAAGCAACATTTGGTAACTTTTGATTTGGTTCTCAGAATTGAAATTTGGGGACACCGTTGAACTCACATCGCCGATATTCTCTTAAGGAGTCCTTCACTTTGATTGCAGTAGGTCCGCAAAAAAATTTAGTTTTTGGAACTTTTAATAGAATAAATAAAATAAAATTATTATTTTATTTTTATTCTATTCCTCTAACGGACGAGGAGTAAGGTGGGATCAACGACATGTCAAGCCAAAAATGACTTGAACTTTCAATTCTAAGTAACTGCACCATTTGGGAATTTGGAAGGTTCCTAATTAATGGGCCTCCATTAATTCCTCCAACATTGCACACCATCCCCCTATCCTATTTATATGAAGCTTGGGGGGAGGAATTGGAACGGATTCACGAAGCGAAAAAAATATGGTAAAGTACCACGACACCCAAAACTGGGAGGATAGAGCCGGTTCCAATGGGCGGTGATGAGAAACCATGAACCACGAAACAAAGAACGATGATCGAGCGACATCGTTGGAAGCTTCTTGCAGGGACAACAAATGCCGACACTTCCTCAAACATGGATACCCTCCAATGAACATGAGTTAGGGGTTATTTTGTTTGAGAGTTTTTTATTTTCCACATCCCAATTCTTGAATTTATATGAAGAACACGGGTTAACTGACTAATGGGTTGACCCATGATTCTTTTGTCTTTGTGAGAGGTTATTGCGGGGTATCTTGTAGGGATTATTACATTATTATTCCTTTCCATGTACTTGACATTCATATTGATTTAATAATATCTATATTCTTATTGATTCAAGAACAGATAAGCTGCTTGCTACCATTCTAACACGGAGGGTGCGGGAAAAACAAACATGGCCCAACCTCTTCGCAACCATTTTGGTTTTTGACACGTTCATCATCTGTTATCAACGCCAAATATTTATTGGTGTTGGAAACATAATGTTTTTCTAAGCGTGATATATGTATGTGAATCCCTCGACACAAAGATCGCAAATCTGTGATCGTTTAATTTTTTCTGTCTTGGAACGAAGCCGCAATGGCTCATGGAAGGAGGCAGAAAAATATTTATTGGCGCTAGAAACAAGGAGATTTTATGAGCGCGATATATGGACGTGAATCCCTCGATCCAAAGATCAAAAATATGCAATCGTTTAATTTTTTGGGCTTAGAATGAATCCGTAATGACTTCCAAAAGGATGCGGTGCCGACACCTGGACGACCATGAGGAAGGAAGTGCGGCACACGTACGCACTGCCGGGTGATGAGAAGGTCATGGCCCGTCGGCCACGACCGAGCCAGGGTGGCGGCCGATGTAGGGGATGACCACATGTCAGTATGGGTGGCACACATCTTTGCCGCCCGACGTGTGTAGGATGCGACGCAAGGCCGCAGCAGAAGGCCACGCGAGGACTGGCCATCTGGCCAGCCCCGGGCCACCGCACCACGGGCCACCCAGCGGGCTGAGCCGGACCAAGTAGGCTGGGTTAGATCTTGCAGGCCGGGTCTGACCCAGGGCCAGATCCGGGTCAGGCCGGGTAGACCCGAATAGGGTCTGGTCGGCCCAGGTTGAGTTGGCCTGGGTCAGGCCAACCGTGTCGGACCAGACCTTGACCCTCATCATCACTTTTCACTCTTCCGACCAATTCTTGATCTATGGAAATCTGTTTGACGAACCGTTTGTGGAACTGAAAAACTTGGATCGAGACAGTCCTTTCGATATACCCCACTTGAGTTTTGTATAATGTTGGGGTATAATTGGGTTAGATTAGACACGAATCCAACTGGGACCTCAGGAATAAAAGGCCAATAACTTACATATCATGCATCCAATTGACACACTATCTATTGCACTGAGACCCCTATTACATGGTTATACTTTGGGATAGTTATTTTTGGGACTTTGTGGAAATTGGAGTATCGACCAGTAGCTTGAGAAGAAGACTCTCCCAGAGACGAGCAAGCTTCGTGCGAGTACCCTGTAGCTGGCTCTGAAGATGTACTGATGATGTACTAAGATCCTATGTGGGACTGACAACATACTGATGATGTACTAGGATCTTGTTTGGGTTAGATGATGTACTGACAATGTAGTGGGATCCTGTGTGGGTCTGACGACGTACTGGTGATGTACTAGGATCTTGTGTGGGTCTGACGATGTACTGACCATGTACTAGGATCCTGTGTTGGTCTGACGATGTACTGGGATCTTGTGTGGTTCTGACAAGGTACTAGGATCTTGTGTGGGTTTGATGATGTAATAGGATCCTGTGTGGGTCTGGTGAGGTACTTGGATCCTATGTGTGTCTGACGATGTACTACGATCCTCTGTGGGCCTGATGATGAATTAGGATCCTTCGTGGGTCTGCGTCTTAACAGAGTAAGATGAATTAGTAGTTACATCTAATCATCTCTATTACTATACCTAAGTTATATCTGGTGTGATCTGAGTCCATACCTTTGTGGTACTTTCCTTTATGGTAATACCTTGCTAGTATTCTTTTGTGTGGCGTACCTGTGTGGTACTAACATTAGTGGTATTCCTTTTTTTGTGGTACAATTGATCTTTGGACTTTTGGGTTGGACCCTGTGTTTCCTCATGATCGAGATGGGTATACTTGATAACTTAGGTATATATAAAGACCTATAACTAAGTAGTGTTTTTAGTTGATTTCATAGTGTGTGGTTTATGTAGGTTCCGAGCGTAGAGGAAGTGCGTTGTTGGGTTTGACCATCATTAATTTTAGTGTTAAACAACATTAAATCTGAGATCCATCATGATATAAAATGACAGATCTTCAGAATGGAATGAAGAACAAAAAAGAAAAGAAGAGTCCTAGAACAATTGAGATAGGATCATCAAATGTTGGTTATAATTAATTTAATTAATCCACAAGAATTATGTTGGTGGAATTATTTCTTCGTCGATGTCTCCGGTCACGACCCTATGATCCGTTGTTGCGTCATAGAATCCAAGTATAGGATTCCTCTAGCGGTGATCCAGACGTGCTCCATGTATCTTTGGATGTCGCTGAAGGGATCTCCGGGTGCTAGCGCAGAAGAACCTTTGTTTTCGATGTCCACCTTCGACCACCTTGATCCGGTATAGAATCTCGCTCTCGTAACTTGAGGGCATTCTTGGTGGAAAGAGAATTCTCTCTTGGCTTGAGAGTATTTCCAAATCGGTTGTGCACAACAATGTCTCAGCAAAGTGTTGGGGTTGTGAGGATATTTATAATCGGGATTGAGGTTAATAGATTTATGACAACAAATAAATGCATTACGCATTTTATTTATTTCATTAACTCTTATTGAAACCCCATGTTGAATTATTAATTCCTTGACATTCGCCCACGCTGATTGTAATTAATAAAATTTAATAAAACAATATTATATCCTCAAAATCCTGACTGGAAAACTACACGTCGTGTAATAATTAGTACACGACGTGTACTTGTTTTCCCTAAATCTACACAGTGTGTATATTTAATATACACGACGTGTACTTTTATTTTCCATTTTTCTCCACCACATTTCGTAGACATTGAGTAATTGCTATTTATTTCTTAAATAAATGTTACTAAATTACTCATTAATAAATATATTGTTTCACCCACAATATATTCTCTCGAATAACTAGTGTCGAAATAAATGCGATCAAGCATCCTTAAATAATTATTAAACCACAGTCTGGAAGAATATTTATTTAAGTTTTTAAATTAATATTTAACTGAGATACATGGACACACATAGTGTGTGACCCTCTAGGCCTCTTTCTCAGTGGCATTAGGTGGAGCCTGCCTAAAGTCCAACGTTAGCTTCTAGCAACACGCCAAGGCATCCATAGAGAAAGAAGTTAACGCCGCAATGACGTGTCACCTCCTATGAACACTTACTGTGTAATATAATCCCTTGGTCTCGATATCCCTAATAAAGTGGGTTGCATTCTAGTGCCATCAACCCATGTGCTCGATTATTCTTTCTTTGACTTCCCAGAATTGAACTCGCCCATACCTTGCCATGGCCATGGATTTATTTAGGCAATATCAATTCCATCAAAGGGCCTGAGATATCTACTTTTTTTATTGAAAAGAAGGGAAAAATCCTTTCTTGCATTATCTATTAATGCAGTATTACTCGTGACGCACCCAACGTATCCTACCTCGCTGCGAACAGTGTGCCTTTATAGTTTTCGTCAATACATCTAAGTCTATGAGTTGTAATACCCATTAATAATAATCTTAAAGTCTAAGGACCAATACACACGTCCGCAGATAGGAACATCCAATGACACTATGAAATGTGAATTTTCTACTGGTAGGTCTCGTTCACATAATATCCTCCTGAATATTACCAAGGGCGCACACCATGAGAAGGTATCTCAACATTTTATGAGTCCTCACCCCTAATGACCTGTATTATTTGTGTCCCTAAAATAACATCATCCGGCCATAGAACATATATTCAAGAATAGTGTTACGACACTTCCGGGTTCTCATCATAGCAGGGATCCACTATGAACCATTAATACAACAGCTATCCTTAGGACATTATCACAAGCATTGTCATGATGAAGAACAATCAAGATGTGATAAGGCATTTATTAATGAATAAAGTAAAAAGTAGTTGGTTCTAGGCCACCTACTCCAACAGTTTATCCTTTGTGGATTTTTTGAGACCTTTAGGGTCTCAGGGTCCATAATGAGTATCATTATACTCACATCCTGCATGGGATATGCCCACACCTAGTTGTGTTTAGTGTAGACGATGAATAGCGCTGACTGAGGACTAGAGTACCTAGACTGGAAGTAGCTCAGAGGTGGACATTAGACGAGGCATACCATAGAGATGGCCATTCAAGAGTTGTACCTACCCTTCAGGTAGGGTCCTTGGTAGGCATTCACATGAGCTGTTTCAGTATACTTGTACTTTTTAGTTTCTTGTACTTTCCAGTTGGGCTTGTATTCTGGCCCTTTTTTCTTAATGTACTCACACTTTTACTATATAGTTACTTGTCATCGTATCTTGTTGTGTGCTTTATTGTCAGTGTTTATAGGTTATAAAGGCAATGCCTTACCAGTTTTAGGGAATATGTTTTTCAGTGCTAGTTGCCAGCCCCTAGCCTATGGAAGGTGGGCATGGGGTAGTCAAGGCATGAGCCCTGGGGGACGAGTCGTGACACAGAATGTAACAATATATACTTGATATATTTATATAGACAAAATTTCATTCTATGGATGTGATTTTTACCTTTGGTTTTTCATCCATTACATCCTGAAATGGATGTACAAAAATTAACTTTGATGTATGATGCATTAAAATACATTTTTTTGAAGACATTAAGTCCCATAAAAGAATTAAAATTATAACTATTTATATATAATGGACATCCTTGAAATAATGTTAATTTATAAATATCCTTCTAAACATGGTTTTCAATACAATATCATTACATAAATACTTCCTCTAAAGTTTAACATAATCTTTTCTTGAATTTATAAGATTATAATCCTTCTAAAAGATACAAATCCAAAAGCATAGAAATAATGTCACGAAAGAATCTTAACATTGATCCCCCATATATTATAATGTAGCTCTTGGTTATCACATCCCAAACATGTGAATACACTAAGGAAGAATTATTTTCCAATGTATTAACAACCTAAATTACCATAAATCCTTTTAGAAAACATGCATGATTCAATATTACATAGATTACTAGATATATTCCATAACTACAAGATGTTTTAAACTTCATCCATGATATCCTGAAATACTTTTCAACACGTCCTTAATTAGTTACAAGGTAATCAGTACCATCTAATATACATATTCATAAAAACATTATCTTAACATAAATTCTATATTAAGGGTTAACTTCCTTTTGTAAAATGATATATATGTCCTTAAATCACTTCACCATTCCATCAGGAACATTCAAAAAGATATTGTAAATACTAATAAAAAAATCAAAAGTAAAACAACAATTGTTTATTTCATCATTCATATATCATATTTGTTATTCCAAATACATACTAACATTGATTATTCCAGTTCATTATTATTCCATCAACAAGGATACCTAATTCTATTACAAAATACCTCTTTCATTTCAAATTTTATCTTTAGTATCTTTATCATCACCAATGTAACCATTACTCACATCACCTTGCTGGTTCCCTTCAAGAGATTTAATTAGGGGACATTGAGTTTCATACTGACTATTAAATCCACACTTAAAACACTTAACCAGTTATGGTGTCTTAGGGAGGCCATATTATCATCCATTTCGTTAACAAAAATCTTTATTTTTTCCTTCTTTTCCATAGTCAAATCATATTCATATTCCTATAAGACATTCACATTGGTTATTCTTTCCACATTCTTGAACTAAAGAAAATTGAATCTTCCTTTCTCCATGGTATCCAGTACACAAACTCTCATCAAACTCATTCTATATTTTCCAGTGTAATATCAGGAGTTGGTTAAGGTATACAATGTCAATAATGTTTTGTAAAAACCAATTTTGCACAATCACAATAAATTTCACTCCATTGATCATACCACTTGACTCTTCATCAGTAAATAATCCATCACATTCAACATTAATCCAGTTTACTCTATTGACTAAAACCAAAATCCTAGTGTGAGGATTACCCATCCTAGAAGAAAACCACAAAGTCGTAAAAATTATGACATATAGAATGTCAAAATCATGACATCTTTTTAAATCTATGGCACACTATATTCATCCTAGGTTATTCATAGGAAAATTATATTTTAATCTTTCATAATGGTTCTTTAAGAGTTTTTGAATTTTCTAAGCATGTCCCATGAGAGTGTCTAACAAGGTGTGAAAAAGGAATGTTTTCATGTTAAATATTACCCCAAGTCCTGCGTAAAACATATTGGCCATGTTGTTATGCCTAGGAACATCGGTTATAGATCCATATTAACTTATAGTATCTAGAAATGGATTAATTTATAGGAAAACACATATTTTATCCTTTAAAAAAATTTCAGGACATTTTTCTAAAACATAACTTTTCCTTATACTTATCCTTAGATACATCCCTAGACATATCCTCAAAAAAATACATAGGGGTCTCATAAAGGGTTTCAGGTCCTAATTTCCAATGGATGACTAAAACATTCCTTTAATACCAAATTAAGAGACCCATGCTTAACCTACATGGATATTAAATCATTTTTGATGCATATTATATACTTACTAAAATACACGATCGAGGACAATAATAGTTTATTGTATATGGAAACGTGGAGAAAAATATTATATCTTGGTCAATGATTTTGGACATCTCCGACAATGATCTCCACATTTAGTACTTCTACCTAAAACCATTCTTTATAACCTACGAAAGTAAACATAAGAAAGGGGTGAGCTCAGATACCCAATAAGGGTAAATATACAAATATATTAGCATAACATGAACAAAAGGTTATGTAACATCATCATAATATTCGAATATCATTCCCTACATATCAGACAACATAATAATTATTGGAAGTTAACATGTGATAAATCATAAGAAAACAATTAACATAATCCATGAAAGCATGATATAGGAATAAACATAGAATTATTGAAGATTCATGACCATATATAATGATTTTCATAGTAATCAAGGAATTTATTCTGAGACCATATTAGTGTAAGAAGTCATTTAATGAACTTGGTTTACACCCTGCTCCAGCCCTATATTACTGAACCAGGTTCACCCCTTATTCCATCCATTTATTACTAAATAGAGTTCATTTCACATTCCATACCTATAATATTGTACCAAGCTCATTTCTCATTCCATCCATGTATATCTCATGAGTTTAAAATCTTACCCACTACTTCGGAGTGAGATATAGGTCCCACCCGTCTCATAGAGAAATCATACATACATGTTTCAAAAAATAATAAACAACCATATCATAACCCATGAAATGAAATGGGTATCTTTAAAATGTAAAAATATTATATCCTATGGAAAAATATATATGATTTATAATGTATTCATTAAAATACTAACT
This sequence comes from Viscum album, assembly GCA_963277665.1. NCBI lineage: Eukaryota > Viridiplantae > Streptophyta > Magnoliopsida > Santalales > Viscaceae > Viscum > Viscum album. Next base: position 125,289,842 of record OY728160.1, read on the forward strand.
CATGAATGATTAATTTACTTCACAAACAAATAAACCATGAATAAGATATGAATTTCATAAATATATAACACATCAAAGAGAAATGAGTTTCACAAAGACCATGATAATAAGTATAACCCATTTAGATAAATAATATGAATAAAACCTTTAGATAATTTCATAGAAAAGAATGAGTAACATCAAGGGATTTCATTATATATAGATAATATTTTTGAAATGTCTTTCAAAAAAATTTCAAGAGGAAAATGTCATTTCATATTTGATAAAAAATGATTTTTCATAAATAAAACCATTTGATAATAACTTTCTTATAAAACACCTTGAGAACATAAAAATAATACATGAAATCATTTTGGAAACCTCTTTTCCTTGATAAAATTTAAAATAATCTTGATAATATTATTAGAAACATTTTTTGGGATTAACATTGAAAAATTATAAATAATGATTGAAAAGATTTTGAAAACCATATCATTGAAAACACACTGAAAACTTATAAGGAAATCATTAAAAAATTTTGAGAAAAAATTCTTTGAATATAAATATAAAAACATATAAAGAAATAACGAAATTTTTTTGAAAATAATTTCATTGAAAATAATCTATAGATCATATAAATAAATCATGTCAATGTTTAGAAAACCATTTCTTTAAAAATACATTGAAAACATATAAGGAAATATTGAACATGTCCTGAAATAGATTTCATTAAAAAAATATTTCAAAAATATTTTATTAAAAATTAAAATTTCATTATGAAAATAATGTTGCAAAGTATTGAGGGTGGATAATCCGTACATGTCATATGAGGTAAATAGAACATTCCATTTTCACATTAAAATGGTTAGGGAAATGCCTCATTTGGAAAGTGACAAGAATATTCCTTTTAAAAAATTGGAAAAAGAGAAAAGGGTAAAATTATGCATTAATGATCATTGGATAATAATGGAATAATCTTTGGAACTATTTTTAGAAAACATGACATTAAAGGATCATAGATTTCTGACTGAAGATAGGATAAAGATGGTATTTATTAAAAATCAAATCGTAGCTATCAATGTACTAAAGAGTAGATAAGTGGTACCAAAACTAGAATAGAGCATGAATAAGCATAGAGAAGAAAACTCATGAATGTATTGAGAGATGGGTTATAAGATTTCATTAAAAGAAGCATAAACATAAACATTCATGAAAAGAGATTAGATTGTTTTAATAAACCATAATCACATGGTAATATGTGATAATGACATACATGTAAGGAAATAAAGTTAAAAGAATCTTAGAATATCATGAAAACATGGATCATTATGATATATCATATAAACATGAAGATTATACACCAAAAATGAATTTTGGTGCATAATAAAAAATGAGTCTAAGAGCTGGTAAATTGAGACAAAACTATTTTATGGATTTGGAATCTTCTTAAACTTATACCACGTGATAGAGAGATATAATAAAATGGACATTTGAATTCAAAAAAAATATTTATTATATTATTAGAATAAAATCATGGTATGTACTTTCACCACAAAAAATAAAATAGTGGAGAACAAAACATGTTTCTCACAGAAATAAAAATTGAGATTAAATCTCCTTACCTTATGTCCTGACTTTCATCCTACTCATTTAAACCACCTATATAATAAATATAAAGTTATTATAAATCATTTACAGAAACAAATTATCTATTAAAAAAACTAATCTGTGTGGATCTATTACATGTGTAAGCCTCCCCACACTCTATCTCCGTCTAGCTTTTTCACTCCCACGATTCCCCTATTCCCCCGCACTGCTGTGACCTCGACACCCTACACATTCCACCAATGATTCCTATCTTCTAAAAAATTGCAGATACATCCAAAACCTACGCATTCGTCCAATGATTTCCCTTTTCTCCCATGATAACGTAACCTCGGAACCCTACACATTCCATCGATTCTGGTCTTCTACCATGATGCACGTAAGATCCTACCTAGATTCCACAACCTCTGAAACCCTATGTTGTCCCATAGTTCCAATCTCCTCCCATGATTATGCATCCTTGAAACCCTATGAAACCATCTATTCTTCTTCAAGGGGGGGTCACACACATGATTATTTCTTATAGCCTCATCCAATATTGTATCCCTTCCCTAACCAATCTCGTGGTTCGATTATTCTTCCCTACCACAACAAAGCCCAACTCACTGTAGATTTATCCTTCAACAATGTGACCTAATGTTGTATTGCCGAGTTTGGAAAGTTTGGGAAGGTTGTTACTACTCTCTATCTATATGCATTGGGATTCTTCTAAGTATTGGGGATCTATACCAATCTCACCAATGCAGTACGTGAAATATCTCACTTTATAAACATAGTGTATAGGTACAACTACAACAATTCCACCTCTATTAGTTAGTGTAGTCTTCCCCTTTGTTTTACATAAATTTTCCTTTATATTATTTCTGAACTAATATTTTAGGATTACAGGTTTAGGATCCAGCTCACACCAAACATATACTACTTCTGATTTAAAAACTTAGCTACTTTATGTAGTATTTCTGGTAAAAAAATTAATTTCATATATGTTTTCATTATATTCCAATATTGTTGGACAGTTCCATAAATTTTTAGGTTAAATTTCAATTTTTTCCATTTTGTTTGACTCCTCCTAGGATATATTTAATTTTTTATTTTAGTTTATGTAATTTTGTAATAAATTCCTAACATTTCTCATGTACACTAGGTTTGAAATAAAAAAAGTGGTTATTTAATTATTTCACAACAATCATATGCATTTTTATACTACTATATATTTATTGTTGACTATATTGAGAAAATTTCATAAAATAATACAACCCACATAATGGTGAGAGTAGAATATAACCAATTTTTGTAGAAAACATCAGATAAAGATAAAATTCCTTAACTCTCAGATCAATAGATAAATAAAATTAAACCATTTAATGAAATTCTATAGTAATTATAGAAGAGTTTTTAGAAATGAGTGGCAATCAACCTTCAATCTACAAATAGGTGAGACAACATCAAAAGATGATGATGAAACAAAAGACGATTATTTGATAGAGGTCTATCTTAACTATCCTTATAGTGCAATTGAGATAATACACCTTCCACCATAAACCCAATATTTTTTATTGATTACAAACTACTAATTTAATGTTGTGTTTATAGAGAGATCTACTAGATTTTCATACTCAAGATCTAAAACCCCAATGATTAATGCATCTGGAACAACTCATTCATCTTCACTACATAATAAAATGAATATTGAAACCTGAGTTCCATTATAAAACTTGACTGAAATTGGTACCTTTCACTCATTATTTGAAGATTACTTTATAATCTAAATTATAAACAATCGGTGGCCAAATAATGTAATGTTTTTGCTAATATTATATAGTTGTAAATTTTTATTAATTGTTTAATCAAAAATTTCACACACCATTGTTCAAGAATGGCCTAAAAATCCAACTAATCATTAAGGAAAAGGAGCTAGGTATTTATTAGATAATGTTAGCCCACTATTTACGCTCATGTTTTGGTCATGTACTGATGGATATAATTGGAGGAAAATACCTCCTGATAAAGTAATATATTTTTCTACATCTTGGAAGATTTGGAAGAATACAATATATATTTTAAGGTTATCAATTGAATACATATTAAGTAATATTATGATTGTACTATAGGAATGAAATTCCATGAGATTAGATTGACCAAAAAAGTTATCTAGATCATATGGTATTGTGAAACAAATCATGTTTACACTTGGGTGTGTTCTACAATTACTTAAATTTATTAACAATTTTATGTTTTTATCATTCTTCATTTTATTGACATATCAACTAACATTTTTTTATTTTCTAGGCAAGGAAAATAGATCAAACTATTCATGCATTAACACCTCAATGGTGAATTCATGTAGAAAATACCTTAATAATGAATATATAATAACTTAAAATACTTTTAGTCAACCGATGGTCGACCCTATTAGTATGTGACTAAATTTATTGTTGAACCATCACATTAAATTTATGTATTACTGTATTTACATATTTAAATATTAATGTATATATGTATTTACATATTTAAAAATTTGTAGTTGAACCATATCATTATGAATTCTGGTTTCTCACAACATATTTAACATGCGTTCATATGTTGAATTATGTTATAATTGATGTTTAATTACTTAAATGACATGCTTAATAATTATGACATGTCCAACATGTCATATTGTTTCATTCTTATTTATCCTACATAATTACTAATAGTGATGTTTATACAAACTTAATAATTCATATCCACTATGTTTTTGAACACTTAAATTAGTTTATATTTCCAAAAGAAATATAATTAAACCTATACTACATACAAATTACCGAGACCTAGGTGATCCTACACACATTTGTACCTACTATTCTACAATTTTTTTTCTTGATGAGAGAGTTAAGCATTGTAGCATCCAACAATCATCAATGTTTTCGTTGGGTTCCTCATTCATAAAAATCTAGTTACAAAAAATATGAGATCCACCTGATTACTTGAAGACCTTTCTTTTGATTGATCATTATAAAGATGTCAATGAATTCCTTGATAATATTCACATATATAACAAGATGATTTCATTTACATCTATGGCTGGAAGAATTGATAACTCTATAAATAGTGGAGGTGCAACATATGTTTATAGAGGTAAAGGAAAAAATTATTATCGCATTGGTAGATTATTGATACCACATGGGAAACCACTAAAATATGAAAACCAATATATTTACAACACAGATAACAAATCCGATAACAGAATAAAATCTATGTGGTTCATTTCACAATTAAACTACTTTAATATGCATTTAGTTTTAAATTAGGTATGTTTGAATATGTTTTACTTTTTATTTAATTGAAGTTCAACAAGAAAAAAACAATCCCATAGTGTCATCCCAGTTACAGTCATAAATCTAAAGTGTATGTTTGATGAATGATACAAATTAATCAAACATTTTAGAACAACAAGATATTTATTGATGTCTTCTAGCATTCCCGATTTGAAATTGCGTCTAATCAGGAGAAGAGATTCAAATGCACATACTTAAAATGTACCGACGTCTTTAGTAATTGATATGATTATAGTTTGTGACATTAAAGATGTATAAAGAACCATAGATATTATCATACAATGGAAAACATGTGAGTTAAAATGTATAGATGAACCACACCCACTATATCTTCCATTGCAGTACCCATTGATATATGCAACTGGTGAAGATAGGTACACTAATGATGTGTACCGCAATTTTTCCACCACATAATCTGAGAAATTAAACAAACTGACAACGAGAGAATTCTTTTCATACTATTTGGAATTTCCACATAATCATTTTCTTAATTATTAAATTCTAGAAGACTATTGCAAAACTTTTTAGTAGATTTATATACAATAATTGATACCCAAAATTTATCCTTCATTAAGACTAATAAAAAACAATTGAGAGGTGAGTTTTATATCAGGTTATAAGAAGCATAATTCAGAGGTGAGAATGATGGATCACTCTATAGAAGACATGTTATGATAAGGCTTTGCTTCAAGAATAATTTGAGGATTTGAGTAATAAATTGACTATCAAACAAAAACATGTTTTTACCAAAATTCTTGAGGCAAATTGCACAATGAAAGGTGGACTATCTTTTGTTCACTGTTATGGAGGTACTAAAAAAATTCTTATGGAAAGCCTTAGTATCGAAACTACATTCTAACGGGAACATTCTTCTAGAAGTTTATTTAAGTTAAATAGCATCACAACTATTACCAAGTGGGAGAACAACACGTTCTCAATTTTGTATCCAAGTAGCTGTTAACGAATATTCTAATTGAAAAATTAAAAAAGGATGTATATTGGAAGAACATATACCAAAAAATTAAATATTTGGAATGAGTCACCAATGGTTCACTAATACTGATATAAGGCTCTTGGTCACACCTTAAGGTGTATGTTTTCACCGAATTATACAAATAGTTCTAAATTTCCTATTGATTGTAAAAATATTTTCCGTGGCGGAGATTTTTTTCCAAATATTGACTGTAGTAAAACATGGTACTAGAGATGAAATAATATTTTCAAGTATCTGGTCTTCATATCTTTGGCAGCATAGTTTTATTCTTACGTTGACAAAGTACATGAGACTTCAATCATTAGATACAATTACAGATTCTCAGAAAATAAAATCCTTGGAATACTCAATTCTTAATATATGATATGGGACAATTGGTGGACCAAATTACTGTGAGGCTGATATTGATATTCCAAATGAGAATTTAATCAAATGTTTTGGGAATCTGTTGGATGATATTGTTCAACATACATTCCCCACTTTGACGTCAAACTATAATGAGCCAGATTACATAAAAGCATGAGTATATTATAACCGACGCGACAAGTTGTGCATGAAGTAAATGACTACATGATCTCTTTAATCACTATAGAAGTGAATGTTTATTTGATTTTATATTTGGTTTTTAATGAATGTTTGGATATTGAAACTGCATACAATATATACACCACAAAATTTTTTAACGGAATTAATATATCTAGACTACCAAAATAAAAATTAATCTTAAAAGTAGGAATACATGTTATGTTGCTAAGAAATATTGACCAATCTTTTGGACTTTGCTATAGAACCCGTTTGGTCATCACATTTCTAAGAAATCATTATATTAGAGTAGATATTTCAATAGGGACTCATTCAGGACATACAGATTTCATACCAAAGATTAATATGCAAAACTCAGACTCAAAGTATCCTTTCACGCTTCAAAGAAGACAATATCCTTTAACTATCTCATCTGCAATGAAAAATTAAAAAATTAAAGGTCAATCTTTATAATTTGTTGGGATTAAACTTCTCCAGTATGTCTTCTTTCATGGTCAACTTATGTAGCTATGTTTAGAGTTATGAAAAAGATTCAAAATATTTATATATGATAGTGGTTACATACCTAAGATCTATACAAAAAATATTGTATGCAATGAAATTTTCCAAAACATTCTATAGGAATAATTTACGGTTTTTTATGGATAAAGATGTTCTTTGAAAATTTCAATTGGATTTACATTAACTCATTTCTTCTATGCTATCATTCAAATATATTTTAAGCATATATACATTTGTCATTTTAATCCACTACAACCAAGTTGAAATGGAACATTCTTTTACTACGTTGCAAAAAATATTTATTGATGATGATCAGAATTTGAAAATTCAAGTGAATATTATACGACTATGAAAAGAAAGAGGTTAAAAATTTATAGATGATATAGTATTCCTCGATCTACTTCAAGCATAAGCAATTATAAGTTTATTTTCAATTAAAAATTTTAATTATTCAAAACAAAAAGCGGTTTCATCCAAGATATATATAATCTATTAGTAAAATATGTTCTGAGATATTGATGGTGTAAAAATATTTACTATCATAGTTAATAAATTTTGCTGTATAGTGTCATTGTTTATCAACATATGTTTAATTATTGATCTTACTATAACAACAAACACTGTAAATTGTAGGAAACAATATATCATGAAACAATTACAAGTCATCAACTCATTTTAAATTATAATTAAATTCTTTGTGAAGGTGTCTGTTATATAATACAGAATTTTCAAATCAGTGATAATAAAGTGAATTATTTGGAGAGTCTCAACTAGTGCATATTATTGTTAAACTGAAGTACCCATTTCAATCCTTATGATGCACCTTTTCCACTATTTGTATTCCATTTTACTCCATTAAAAGATATCAATGATGGAAATGTTCCAGATAATTTCTTTATAGGTATTCCTTTAACCTTTGTTACAAATGAAAGAAACATGACAATGTACCATTACCATTATATATTTACTTTTGCATATGCTTAATATATATTCTCTTTATACCACTTACAGATTGATACCAATATTCAAAAACACAATACATCAAATCGATAAGTATGTTCTGTAATAAATCAAATAGTTAAGTTAAAACTATAAGAAAACATGTTACATAGTATATATAAAAATACCAGGTTCATAACACCTTTGTTTTAAGAGTAATTTGACTATTACCTAGATGTTATTTCTTATAATTAGTTCTAATTTTATGATAAAAATGTTGTAGGGATTCTTTTTCACTATCAATCTTTTCATGTTTGGGAAAACAGAAATTAAAGAATATAGATTACATTGTAGGATAGCAGGTAATGTTTTATAATGATTAAAAATAAATTGAATATGTCACTAATAAAACATACTTATAAATTAAAATCCCTATGTATTTATTATAGTGGAGAAACCATGAGCGGTACACTATGGGGTGAATATGCATATCATCTCATTAAACTATTGATAGATGGAACAACAAGTAAAATTTCAGTTCTTCAACTTGTCTATGAAAAACCAATGTCCAGTATGTTTTCTATTAAACACTTCCAAAAAAATACTCTATTAATACGCTAATAATATTATGTATTAAAATTATCACTAATGTTTCTTATGAAATTAAGAACTAAATAAAATTCAAATGTGTTTCAATGCAATAAAAATTCTTCTGAATACAGATTTCCCTAATTTGAGATCCCTTAAAGACAGGTGGTCAAACTATTACCCTTTGACAAATTCTGATGTCTAAATTTAAACTTTTCTTAGTAACATGAGGTTACCAGTTAAACATGTCTGAATAATACTATTTTCTATAATTCTCCTTTTGATAATGTCTTCATGACATTCAAGTACTGTTAGAATACTATACATTTGCACTTATTTTTCATACTAGATTTATTGAAAATAATTTTCAATTTTCTTAAAATCCTAATAAAAGACTAAGAACAATGAAATGTAGAATGTTCTAGTCATGGAATATCCTATCTATGAAGACGAACTTCATTGAAAATCTGTAGATATATTTTATAGATTACTACCTGTACTAAGGCAATGCATGATAACTACAACAGTAGTGAAATATTTTCTCAATAAACATCTTTTATATTCTCCGCAATATTTTAACTGACGGTTAATTGTTATTGTTTTATAGGTAAAAAAATGTTCCATCTTAGTCACTATTAAAATTATACAAAGTCATTACATATATTATTATGATTCATTCAATTCATGAAAAAATAAGGTTGACTCCATCAATGTGTAGGCAAACTTTCCGAATTGTGGTGTCAGTCCAATGTTAACATTACCAAGGTAAGATTTGTAGTTAATAATTATGATAATAGAAAACTGGTCCATTAAGTATGTATTTTATTTTCATACCACTTTTAGACTACCATTAATCTTGTGTACTTCAATTTTGGAAAATATAACTCACTATCCTCTTAATATTTTATCGAAAAAAAATCATCATGTACCCCGTTACAGAATGTAAAACTACAATGAAAACATTTAAAATACATGATACTTTACAAATTTTATGCTAAATAAATTAAATATTATTGGATATACTGATTACAGCTGGTGTTCTATGATACGACTTGATATATTCCTATTGACATATTTGAGAAACAAGTGATTGAATTTGTACCTAAGTCAACATCCAAGCTAAGAAATAATGTAATTCATGTAAGTTTTTTATTAATTGAATCTGTATTTATCAACCTCTATATACATTGGTTCAAAATCCTTTATTTAATATAGAATAATGATGAATTTGGTTTTCCAACTGAGCTGAATGAATTCAAGGTACTTTTTGTTACATATCTTTTGTACGAGTTGAAAGGTTATGAAAATCTTGAAAAGGAAAATGAGGTCCCATTTCAACTTTTATTTATATAAGTTGTACTATATAATAATTTTAGATATCATGTGTATGCAATATTTAACTCAACTATAAAATAAAATAATGAATTACTAATTTCCATCAATTTTGTTTTGTAGACTGTGGACCACATAAGATTATAAAGCATCAAAGATCAAAGGCTTGATATTGTTGGCATCTCTCCTTCTAGTCCCGTATCTTCAGTACAAATTTATAAATTCTAATCTAATTTAATGTTTCTATAAATTCATTAACTTTACCATCTATGATATCTTATTTTTTACAATAAAACACTCATTGTACATAGATTCATTAACTTCTATGCCAAATGACATAGATTTTATGTTCTCTTTTTTCTGTTTTTTATTGAAGTTGAATCAGTTTTAACATATTTACATATTCTACAGTTTTCCTATTAATACATTTGAAAGCAGAAGATTATTACAGCACTTCCATTTTTATGTTTTCAGGTAGGAGAAGATCAACCACATCAACATGTCACCATAGTTAGTGAAGTGTTTTAGTGAATGACTTTTCATGGACTATAGCTGTGGGAAATATCTTCATAGACACCACACTCAAATCTGTTATACAGAAAACCCCTCAACTCAAGATATCATTAAGGGGTCATGTTTCTTTTGTATAAATATTTTATGAGTAATGTTTTTTATTTTTAGATGTGTGAACTATATATTCAAACATAATGAATTTTAATTATTATTCTTCAGCAGCTTATATATGTGATTAATTTTCCCAATAGTTAACAACATTTCAAATTTAAAAAATAAATTCATACCTGACTAATGGCACAATAAAATATATATATTTTGAAATTCATTAGTTAAATATTCATTTATTGATGTATATGGGTAATCAATATAGAAAATAAGTCTATTTCTCTATTATTATTTCTATATGAATATTAAATATTTTATATTTAAAATAAGTGCATTCATGTATAAATGTATATAAAATGTAACTGCATTTATATTAGTCCAATCATTCATGAACTTATTTTCAATTAACGTGTATTGTACAAAACACACATTACATACAATTGGATTTTTATTTAAATGATTATGTCCTAAAAATGCATGTTTCAAGTACTAGTTATATATAATACCAAATATAGTTTCATTAATACCTTATATTACCATCTTGTAAATCATCTTATGTGAATGTTTCACTTTGGATAATATTCACTTTGTTCTTCATAAGTGTCTTAATTTGTTATATTGTTTGTCCTTATACTTATATCATGATTTCAGAATTTCAAAAATGATATAAATCTCATATATATCCATTTTATTTTTATTATAATAATCTATAGAATATATATATAAAATAGTATACATAGTTTCTAGATAAGGTAGGTCGAACGTTTGAATGAACACTATTTCCTTTTAATTGTTTCTTGAAACAATGAATGTTAATGAAATATATGTATATATATATATATCATTATTACTGTACAATTATGATATCATATATATCATATATATTAACTAAATCCAACCTCACTACTATCCATGTCGTGTATGGAAGAATCATTTCACTATGAAGGGTGGTAGCCTGAATGACCCTGGAACACCCTGAGGGGGAGGGGTGAATATGGGTGTGATATTTTTCTTCTAAAGTGATCGATCATATTACCATATTTGTAGGATCCTATTAAATTTTCTATAGGGTAATGTGTAATAATTAGAAAATTCAAAAGAAGCAAGACAAGACAATAATTTTATATGGTTCACCACTAAGGGATAGTTCAAGGGGCATACGATGATAGTGTATCGGTCATAGATAAATCCACTATTATTCTCTAGATGTGGAATAAAAAATTTTATACATAGTAACTTTATTCCATGAACACTTCCTTTACAGATTATAAGGATTGAACTTTGTGAACCTCAAAACGCTTCTCTCAAATCCCCCTAACTCACTGTTGTTGGAGAATTCTTACTCAGTTTATCGATGTGATGGTGTCTTTAATAGAATTTCATTAAAATATTTATCTTTATGAAACATGAGAATATGAATGCATCAATGTCATGAACTTATGACTTTTAAATCACTTAACTAAGAAGCATAATATTCTGAACTTGAAAGCAACATAAATCTGTACTTGAACACAACACCTGTTCATGATCGCATGTTTTGGGGATGTCACGAAAGATGTATTTAATGAAAACCTTATATTTTGTGATACCCTTATCTTTTTTGAAACCATTCAATTCCACACATCTACACCATAATATTCAATTGGTCTTGATAGAATTAAAGAACACTTTTCCCGTGACTCACTTCTTACATGAAAATCACTACTCACACAACTTGTGGCTTACAATAAACTATCTTCTTGGGTGAAATTCCTTGATTGTGATTTTAAGAGATCATATTTTCTATAAGTGTTGAACATATTCAAATTATGGGGCTAACTTCTTATTTATATGTGCTTTTATAACCCTTCGATAAGATCACACAGCTTTTCCATGTGCGTAGAGGTCCATTCCAGTAAGTCTATTTTGTGAAAACTATCCTTGAATATAAAAAACATAACTTGTACAACCTTATTTTATTTTCAATTTTTTATAAACTAATAAAAAAACCCAGCACATAGATTTCCTAACCTTATTAACACTTGCGTGCAATATCCTTTTCCAAAAACATCTTCAATAAAGTTGTATGGAAGGATTGTAAAATCCCTTTCCTTTCAAACTCCCTAATATGCTATGTGTGGGTTGGCATCAAACACAAATCTTAATCAATTTTCATCAAAGAAAAAACTTGGTCCCAATATAGTCCACACTTCCTCAAACGAAATTTTCATATTAAAACCAAATGGAAAGTAAAAATATATGTCTTGTAAAATGAATAAAAAAGCATAAAAAATAATAAATTTAATATATCACATATATAAACAGAGTGTCCATCCTAATTTACACCTCAAGTGGCAGTAAGCAAAATTGAACAATATTTATTTAGTGAGGTGGTAGTTCACCTTACACATAAACAATATGTTAATTACCCATTAGATGGAGGTGTTTTTAAGTGTAGGTCAAACCATTATCACAAAAAAATCCTAGTATATTGAGGATAGTAGTGTTGTTATACAAGAATTCAATAAAGATAGTGGAGGGGGTTGATAATGAAAATAAATGGAAGGACTTGAGAGAAGACATTACATATTAATCAGCAAACTCCCTTTGGTTTGTGCCAAAAGGATTAGTTAGATTTCCTACATACCAAGGGGTGGATTCTACGAAGAAGGGAGGGATGTTGGGAAGTAGATTTGGTGGAAAATTTCCAAATATAAGAGTCTTGAGAGGTGTAAAGATGTGGGAGAGGTGGTGGCCTTTTATAGGGAAGGAAAAGGACTAACTTAGAATTTTTGGGAGCAGGTTAGGTGTACTCATGTTCTTATCCCAAAAATTCATTACAAAACAAACCCAATAAATAATTGAATGTGTATAGACTAAAAATGGCCATAAAATGGGTTTTTGATAAGTTTATAGGTCATTTTGTGTCCCAATATTATGGATTAGTCCCTAGTGATGCTTAATTTTACCTTAATCGCTATGATTATGTTTAATCATTTTTACTTATCATTTTAGAAAAAAATATGTATTATCTATCTAGAAACAAAATATTATTCTGATTAAAATGGTTTATGATGGTTTCTTGAAATTAAATTCATAGAAGATGAAATATTATGATTAATGTTAATCCCGGAGGTTGGACGAAATTACATGTCTTTAAAGTAGAACTAAGTTCAAAAGATTATTTTGTTTTTATTTTTATTTTTATAGTAAAATTGATTATAATAGACTAAATTGTTATAATATATATATTACTGATCTAATTTGACCATAACACCAATTTAAAATATACATTAACATTAATAATTAGTTAATTGAAATGAATATTTTTAACCTAAAAGCTGAGTTTTCACTGTTCATCAAAACAATTTCATATAAATATTCAAAAAATTCAATGTTAAGATAATTTCCACATTATAAATTAAAAAATGAGTTTTATTTTATCAAATTAAATTTCTACATGTGTCTCTTATTAAGTTTATTATTAAAATATATTCATTCAAGAATTTTTTTAAACATAAAAGGAATTTACCAAAAAATCATACATTTGATGTAAGAACCCGGTTTTTCTTCTTGAGGTATTGGTTTCTTATTTTCCTTTTGATTAAGTGTTTTTGAGAAAATAAGGAAAATGGGAAAAAATCCCAAATTTTGTGACTACACGCCATGTACTTTTCCACACGTCGTGTACTTTGGCCATGTGGGATGGGTACATAGGGTGTGTAGGCCTCTTTGCAATGAAGGGTTTAAAAACTGACTACACGCAGTGTGTAGGGTATTTACACACCATGTAATCAGTCGGTAGGTGAATAGTAAGGTGGTGGAGGTAGCTTCCAGTTGAGCAACAGTACACACCGTGTAATCGGGAATACACGCTGTGTACTCATGTCGACAAGTGAACAGTTCGATGGTGAAAAAGTAGCCGCTAGAGGAATAATTAAATGAGAAAAGTACCGCCGTGTACTTGAGAGTACATGTCATGTAGTTTTTGTTTGCTTAAAATCTGCAATAGCCTACTCTGTTCATAGAGGACTCTTAGAACACTGGAGGAGAGTGGGAAAGATTTTCGGAGCCTGGAGGATCTCCCGACCACACACCGGGAACTCGATTCCTACGCCGTCGATCTCCCTAGAACCGCACAGGTGAGTTATTCCTTATCCTTGTGTGTTTCGTACCAATTATTTCTCGATGGAAAATTATTTGAATTTGAATGAGCTTATGTTCACCTCAGATCTTCAACATTATCATTGGTTTCGGGAGAATTCATTCACATATACCGATTATAGACGATCAAGGTAGGTTGTTTGGTGTTTAAGTTCCAACTGTTGTGTGTTTTTGTGTAACTTTATGCTACGAGCACATGTTTGGGGGTGTCGTAAGGTTGAGGCCTTTCCTGTAAAGATATCTATAATTGTATAGATAATCTAATGATAAGTTTAATCTGCTGTTTGGGACCACCGCTTGGATCCAGGACCACCCTAGGGGTGCGTTCCCCTGTTTAGCCATTTGGCTAGGATACTTGAGGGTATGCCATGATTATATTGTGCATTGTGTTTTCCTTGAGAGGAATTGTATATAAATTGCTTTCTTGTGTGTAGGGATCGGCCCGGTTACTTGATTAGCCTAAGAGTGATGTTTCTTTTAGCCTGAGGGCAGTGTTTCATTTAGCCTGAGGGCAGTGGTTCTTTTATCCTAAGGGAAATATTTGTTATGATTGTGGGCAGTAGATTCTGTGCCTATGGGCAACACTTCATATGCCTGAGGGAAATATTCATTTTGCCTGTGGGCAATCACCAGTGGGTTTCGATTCTGATTACCTGAGGGTAAGCATTGTATGTCTGAGGACAGTGTTATCATGAATATTCACCATGGGGTTTTCATATGTTATAACTGCCAAGTTAAAGCATGAGATTGGCATGGTTAAATGAATATTAAAATGGCAATATTAATGGTAAAGTTAGTTACTTTTGAGTACTACATAGTTTATTGCATTTACTACAACACACTACTGTTGCACATTTTCACAGATAGTTGGGCACATGCCTTTGGTGGGTGCCTACTGGGATTTATTTATGACACCCTATTGGGTCATGTCTTTGGCCCAAATAAATTAAATTTATATAGGTTTTGATAAGGAAAATGGTCCCTATATAGGTACGTGATTGTAGTAGAGGAGTAGGAGAGCATGGGACCGAGATTAGTCTTGAGATGCTACTGCGTTCTGTTTACTCTGCTCTGTTCTATTTTGTTGTACCTCGTACTTCGAGTTGTATTGTATTGTATTGCAATGTATCCTATTCTGGTTTTTTTCATATGACTAGTGACATGAGGCATATTTAAATATATGACTGCTGGTTCTCTTTTACTTCATTTGTCCATTTCGGTTTCATATTATCTACTGCTTCCGTTGTGGTATGATATTTATCTTTTCCACTGCACTACACATTGACAAATGAGGGCATAGTTTCCCCACTATCAGACCTGGGCCCCTGCTACTAGTCGACAGCCTCTGGCATTTGGGGAAATGCGCTTGAGGTCGTGTGACCAACCGAGTTCGGGGCACCTGTTGATTGGAACCCGAATCCAGGACGTTACAAAGTGGTATCAAAGGAGTTCTTTTCTTTGACATACTATTTGGATCCATAGTCAGGGATAGGATAAAAATAGTAGTTGGTACTAAGCTGTTCTTGGGAGTAGCTAACCCGTGTACAGAGAAAAGCTAATTTACCTTATGTTGCAATTTTTCTGATTTTTCACTTTTACAGGCGATTTGAGTTTCACCATTGGGTGACACACTTGTGGTGTGCTGTTTATATGTTATAATTGGGTTCTATTTAGTTTCAACCTGATGAGATAAGGGTATTCCGTCTCATGCATCATTTAAGAACATAATAGAAATCACATGTCATGCATTCCTTCCGTGCCATGTAGGTGCATTAGAAATTTCATGTTGTTGTGATAGTTATTTTGCTAGAAAAGCATTTTGTTGTGATAACTTCTTTGATAAATACCTGCTATTTTATAGGGTATTGTTGTGTGAGGTTTTTGATAGGATGAATTCCAAATTTTTGTTTTTTGGGGAGTATGGGCCGTCAATAACCATAATTTGGTGGATAATTAATGTGTTTACTTTATTATAACATGTGTAAGATTACAAACTTTGATTCATGGGGATTATGGGCCCTCACAGATTGGAATTTGGCACTTAGATGTTTGTTTCAGTTTTTTCTGGGTTCCAGAGTTGTTTTTGAGGTATACTGTCTGGAAAACCTAGTATACACGCCATTTAGTTCTATGGACACAGAACATGTGTTCTTCTGTTCAGGAAGAAATGAAAACTTTTTAAGTACACTCCGTGTAACCTCAGTACACACCGTGTAGTATCTTATTGTGGCATAGACCGTGTGGGTGGGGACACGGGGTAGGGAATGGCTTGGGGGAGCATGCCATGTACGAGTTGTACATGTCGTCTTGTGTTGGCCCTGTGTTCGCTCGTGTAACTAACAACACGGATGGAGGAAACCTTAAGACATACATGCCGTGTGTACTTTGAACACGCTGTGTAGTCTGACCCAGGTACCTAGCCATGTCATGAACAACACGGGTCGTTGTTATCTTTCCTAGTACATGCCGTGTCCATCTGGAACACGCCGTGTAGTGTCAGCCATATTGCCGGCTGTGTAGCAAGAAACATGGGTCAGTCTGGGGCTTCATTGGACCCGTCGTGTCTCTTTGGAACACACCGTGTAGTGTAACCCGGGTACACAGGTCGTGTCAAGAACAAAACAGGCTGTTGAAAGATTTTAAGGTACATGACATGTACCTGTGGGACACACGGTGTAGTTTTTTTTAAAAGAGCCGTGTGACTTAGCCGTGTAGAAGGACCCAGGCAGTGAAGGGAGATTCAAGTACACACCTTATAGTTAAGAGACACACCATGTGTTTGGGGTGTTACATGACCAATTTTCGCAAGAGTACACACCCATGTGAATGGCTTGGAGAACATGTCGTGTGGTATTTAAACATGCCATGTAGTCAAGTTTTGTAAATCTTGAATGATCTCTTTCTCATGTTCCCTCCTTGCTCTCCTTGTTTTCAGTCTTTGATAATCTTGATCTAAGGTGTGCATTTTACCTTGTAGAGTCATTCCACCAAGACGACTACCTGTTGTTCGCCAAGAGAGAGGCGATGATTATACTCCAGATATGGTAGGCCAGGGGATACCAATGGATCCTCTAGTAGATCCAGATGCGACGCCATACATTATACCAAACACTGGTGCAGAGGCGTAGTTATGTGAAGGCTTTATGTGGTTCATACAGACATTCCAGGGAGCACCGCAGGCCGCCAAATATTTGGAAGAGTTGACTAATATCTTCCAGCAGAAGCATCCGCCTATGTTTTCAGGGGATGAAAGACCATAGGCTGTGGAGTCTTGGCTGGGTTCTATGAAAATAATATTCAAGCATCTGAAGATGCCTCTTCGGAGGAGGGTCAATCTCGCTACATACATGCTGCGTGATTCTGTCAAGAGATGATGGGATGTTACCACCCAGTCTGAGCATCACAAAGACATGGCGTGGGAAGATTTTCAGGCAGCTTTCTTTGACTTCTTCTTTATGGAGACGTTGAGGGAAAATCGAGCTTGAGAGTTCATGAATCTGCAGCAAGGAGCCATGTCAGTGATTGATTATTCTGTTCACTTCACCAAGCTTCGGCATTTGGCACCCGTTCTAGTTGGTGATGAGATGTTGAGGGCTAGACGCTTTGAGGATGGTCTTCGATATGACATCCGAGCACTGGTGAATGTTTTCAGGTTTCCTACAATGCTTGCTATTGTGAACCAGCCACTGATTACTGAGCGGAACCTACGAGAAGCTAGTGGTGTGGGCTAGGGTGGTTCGACACCAGTTTTTGGTACTATTTGTACCAGTAATAGGAAGATGTAGATGGAATTCTCTCATGATGGAAGTACTATCCAGAAGAATACTTCATCTGGCCAGCTCATTTGCTACCGGTGTGGAAAATATGGGAATAAGAGACATCAGTGTCCTCGAGACCCAGTGGAGTGCTGAGCTTGCGACAAGATGGGTCATCGCCAGTGCTTCTGCAAGGCATTTCCACCAGGGGATAGTGAGAGGGGTTTGGTGTAGACTCCACTTGTGGGAGATGGACCTACATCTTCTTACCTGTTAGGTAGTTGGGATACATCAGGATGTACATACAGAGGTGGTGGTCATGGACATGGTAGCTAGACACTAGGATCTCAAAGACAGTAGGGTGGGTCATCTTAGGGTTGCTAGGCTGTGTCATATGGTCATAGAACTGGGCAGGAATAAGCAGTGCAACAGACTCAACATGAGAAGGATCCCGAACCTTCCACTGTCATAGGTACAATTCTAGTTGTTTCTATTTTTTCTTTTGTACTTTTCAATATAGGTTCCACACATAGTTTTATATATGGGCACATTGTGGAGATAATTGGGCTCTATGTTTCTTGTTCTTATGATGTGATGAAGCTAGAAACTTCGTTGGGGACTAGAACAACAGGTGTGTGTCATGGCAAGGAGTGCCTCCTAGAGGTTAGTGGGTGTCACTTTCTATGGGACCTTTATGTCTTAGAGATGACAAGCTATGATGTAATTCTTAGGATGGACTGGTTGGTTCCCTTCCAAGCCTTTGTGAATTCCTATCCTCATAGGGTGAGTTTCACGTTACCAGAGGGTGGGGAGTTTCTATACAATGATGAGTGGGATGTCCAGGGGAGCCGAGCTAGACCTCAGCATCGTGGGCAAGGTGGTGTGACCACCCAGATTGGGAGTTTATATCTGGATGATTAGGGGACTTGTCATAAGGATTTACCTCCAGTAGTTGATTGTTTCAGGGATGTCTTCCCGGATGACTTTTCAGGTCTTCTTTCGGAACAAGAGGTGGATTTCTCTATTTTACTAATGCTAGGAGTGGCACGAGTGTCCATTCCTCTCTAGAGGATGGATACACCCGAGTTTCAGGAGCTCAAGAGTTAGTTATAGGAGTTACAGGAAAAGGGTTTCATCCCACCCAGTACTTATCCTTGGGGTTCGCCGGTCCTCTTTGTGAAGAAGGCAGATGGTACCCTTAGACTCTTTGTGGATTATCAGATGCTGAACTAGTTGATTGTTAAGAACTGATATCCCTTACCAAGGATTGATGATATTTTTGAACAACTTCAAGGAGTATGAGTGTTCTTGAAAATTGTCTTGAGATCCAGATATCATCAGTTACGTGTTAGACAATTGGACATACCGCCTATAGCTTTTCGGAGCAGATATAGTTTATACGAGTACTTAGTTATGCCATTCGGACTCACGAATGTGCCAACAGTTTTCATGGTTCTGATGAATTGTGTATTCCACCCTTATCTGAATTCTTTTGTGGCGGTTTTTGTGGAAGATATCTTGGTGTACTCCCACACTCGACACAACCATGCCACCCTTCTTGAGATCATTTTGAGTACACTGAGAGAGAATCAATTATATTCTAAGCTTTCAAAGTAACACTTTTGGATGGACTAGATACAATTACTGGGATCTATCATCTCATAGGTAGGAGTTGCGGTAGGCCTAGAGAAAGTGAGAGTAGTAGTTTCCTGGGAGAAGTCTAAGAACGTGTTTGAGATACAGAGTTTCTTGGGGCTGGATGGTTACTACAAGAACTTTATACTGGACTTCTCCCGCTTTGTAGTGACATTGACAGGTTTGACTAAGAAGGGTGTGAAGATCATTTGGTTAGAATCTTGTGATATAGCCTTTCAGGAGTTGAAGGGAAGGTTGAAATCATTACAAATCATGATACTTCCAGAGTAAGGGAAGAGTTATACAGTTTACTGTGATGCATCAGGTATTGGGCTGGGAGCTGTGTTGATGAAGGGAGATCGAGTAGTTTCATACGTGTCTCGGAAGTTGAGGCCACATGAGAGGAATTACCCAACGCATGATCTTGAGTTGGCTATTGTTGTTCATGCGTTACACTATTAGAGACATTATCTATTGGGAGAACATTTTTTGGTGTTCACAGACCACAAAAGTCTCAAGTATATCTTTACTCAGCATGATTTATACCTGAGATAGCGAAGGTGGGTTGAATACCTTCAGTACATCGACTTTGAGCTTGCCTATA
Organism: Viscum album; assembly: GCA_963277665.1. Taxonomy (NCBI): domain Eukaryota; kingdom Viridiplantae; phylum Streptophyta; class Magnoliopsida; order Santalales; family Viscaceae; genus Viscum; species Viscum album. The sequence continues at coordinate 125,310,398 of OY728160.1, forward strand.
CACCTTCTAAAGGTAATTTAGTTGATGATGCACTGAGCAGGAAGACTCAGACATAGGCAGTTCATGAGTCCAATGGTGAGTGGTAGCTTATGGCTTTGTTCTCTGAGATACATTTGGAGGTGCACAATAGTCAGGGGAAAAACTATCTTTTTTCATTAGCTGTGACTTCTACCCTCCTAGATAGAGTGATGATGAGACAAATATCAAGAATCAGAAGGCCTAGTTCTTTGGGAGTCGGTGGCAAGTAAAAACCCTCATCCTGGATGGACGATAGACAATGATGAGGTACTGCATTTCTATGGATGAGTGTGGGTTTCAGGAGATATACATGAGAAGATGATGTGAGAGTGTCATGCTACAACTTGGGCTGTACACCCTGGGGATACCAAAATGTATTGTGACTTGAGACATTAGTATTGGTGGATGGGTATGAAGAGGGAAGTATCTAGTTTTGTTACGAGATGATCCACCTGTCAGTAGGTGAAGGCAGAGCATCAGAGGCCATCTGGACTATTACATCAGTTACCCATTCCAGAATGGAAATGGTATGATGTCGTGATGGATTTAATGATTGGGTTTCTGAGGTCACCTCGAGGTTGTGATTCCTTGTGGGTTGTTGTGTATAGACTCATGAAGGTGGCTCACTTTTTTCCGATCAAGGAGACCTTCAGTGCTGAAGAGCTTGAGAAGCTGTATATCCGAGAGGTCGTACATCTTCATGGGGTCCCTCATTCTATCATTTTAGATAGGGATGCCCATTTTACATCTCTTTTAGGGCAGAGTTTTTAAAGGGCACTAGGTACATAGGTGATTTTGAGCACAACTTACCACCCTCAGACCGATTGCTAGTTAGAGCGTACGTTATAGGTGCTTGAGGACATGTTGTGCGCATGCTTCCTAGAATTTGGGGGATCTTGGGCGAAGCATATACCCCTGGTTGAGTTTGACTATAATAATAGTTTTTAGGGAACTATTGAGATGCCACCTTACGAGGCTTTTTATGGTAGGCCATGCCGATCATCTTTGTGCTAGATGGAGGTAGGTGAGGCTGCTTCACTGGGACCACATCTCGTGCAGGAGACTTTTGAGTAGGTCCAGTTGATTCAGAAGTGGATTTATACTGCACAGTCTCATCATAAATCTTATGCTAATCGTTGAAGATGAACCTTCGAGTTCATGGTTGGGGATCATGTTTTCTTGCATGTTTCACCGAGGTTGGGACACAGGTGGATCATGAGATTGGGTAAACTTTCACTGAGGTATGTGGGGCCATTTGAGATTCTAGAGAGAGTTGGGCCAGTTGCAGTTAATATAGAGGTACTGTGCCATGCACAACATCTTCAATGTATCTCAGCTGCACCATTATCATTTAGACCCATCTCATATCATTCAGCCCGAGGTGTTTGAGCTACAAATTTATGCATCCTTTGAGGAGCATCCGATTCGTATTTTTGATAAGAGCATAATGGTTCTCCGAGGCCGGTCAGTTCCTCTCATACGTGTTCTATGGCAGCATGGCAAAGTGTAGGAAGAAACCTGGGAGTGGGAGACCAACGTACGTGCTCAGTGGCCAGAGTTGTTCACAGCTTTATCTTTTCCACCCTTGGAAGGGAATTTCACGAATGAATTTCTTTAAGGGGGGAAGTTTTTAAGAACCCGGTTCTTCTTCATAAGGTACAAGTTTATTCTTTTCCTTTTTTTATGTGTTTTGAGAAAATAAGGAAAATCGGAAAAAATCCCAAATTTTGTGATTACACACCATGCTCTTTTCCACAGGTCATGTACTTTGATCGTGTGGGAAGGGTACATTGGGCATGTAGTCCTGTCAGCAATGAAGGGTGTAAACACTGACTACACACCGTGTATTGGGTATTTACATGCCGTGTATTCAATTGGAAGGTGAATAGTAATGTTGTGGAGGCAACTGCCAGTGGAGCAACAATACATTCCGTGTAATCAGGAATACATGTCGTGTACTCATGTCGACAAGTGAACAGTTCAGTAGTGAAAATGTAGCCTCTAGAGGAATAGTTAAATGAGAAAAGTACACTCCGTATACTTAAGAGTACAAGCCGTGTAGTTTTTTTCACTTAAAAAGGACAGTAGCCTCCTCTGTTCACAGAGGATGATTAGAACACCGGAGGAGAGTGGGAGAGATGGTCAGAGCTTGGGGGATCTCTTGACCGCACACGGGGAACCCGATTCCTACATCGTCGATCTCCTTGGTCCCTCACGGGTGAGTTATTCCTCCTCCTTGTGTGTTTCTTACCAATTCATTCACGATGGAAAATTATTTGAGTTTTAATGAGTTTATTTTCACCTCAGATCTGCACCTTTCTCGTTTGTTTCGGGAGGCGTCATTCACGTATACCGATCAAAGTCAAATCGAGGTAGGTGGTTTGGTGTTTAAATTCCAACTACTATGTGTTTTTGTGTACCATTATGCTACGATCCCATGTTTGGGGTGTCGTAAGGCTGAGGCCTTTGCTGTAAAGATATCTAAAATTGTGAAGATAATCTAATGATAAGTTTAATATTCTATTTTTGATCACTGTGTGGATCCAGGACCACCCTGGGGGTACGTTCTTCAATTTAGCTGTTTTTCTAGGATACCCGAGGGTATTCCATGATTATATTGTGCATTGCATTTTTCTTGAGAGGAATTATATATAAATTTCTTTCTTATGTGTTAGGCTCTGCCCGATTACTTGCTTAGCCTGAGGGCGGTGTTTCCTTTAGCATGAGGGAAGTGTTTCATTTAGCCTGAGGGCAGTGGTTCTTTTAGCCTGAGGGAAATATTTGTTATGCCTGTGGGAAGTAGATTCTGTGCCTGTGGGTGACACATCATATGCCTGAGGGCAATATTCATTTTCCCAATGGGAAATCACCTGCGGGTTTCTATTCTGATTTCCTGAGGGTAAGGATTGTATGTCTGAGGACAGTGTTATCATGAATATTCACCATGGTGTTCTCATATGTTATAACTGCCAAGTTAAAACACGAGCTTGGCATGGTTAAATTAATATTAAAATGGAAATATGATTGGTAAAGTTAGTTACTTTAGAGTACTACGTAGTTTATTGCATTTACTACTGCACACTGTTGTTGCACATTGTCATTGATAGTTGGGCACGAGCCTTTGGTGGGTGCCTACTGGGATTTATTTCTCACACCCTGTTTGTGTCATATCTTCAACACAAACAGATTACGTTTCTGTAGGTGTGGATAAGGGAAAGGGTCCCTATATAGGTACATGATTATAGAAGAGGAGTATTAGAGTGTGGGACCGAGCTTAGGATTGTGATGCTGCTGCATTCTGTTTACTGTGATTTGTTCTGTTTTGTTATACCTCGTACTTTGAGTTGTATTGTATTGTATTGTATTGTAGTGTATCCTGTTCTGGTTGTTTTCATGGAATTAGTGACATGATGCAGCTTTATATATATGACTGCTGGTTATCTTTTACTTTAGTTGTCCATTTCAGTTTCATATTTCTACTGCTTCTGCTGTTGTATGTTATTTATCTTTTTTTGCTATACTACACTTCGATAAATAAGGGAATAGTTTTCCAACTGTCATACCTGGGCCCTCACTGCTAGTCAGCAGCCTCTGGAATTTTGGGAAATGCGCTTGAGGTCATGTGACCAACCGGGTTCGGGGCACCCATTGAGTGGCACCCTGATCCAGGACGTTACATTTCACTACCAATATTTTGTATCTATATAAATCGATTATAAATAATATTTTAAAAATTAGTTATTAATAATAATATAAATAATTTTAATGACTAGTTTATAATTAAATAATTTAAAAAATTATAACAAAAAAATAATGTTTCATAGAAATTTCTGTGTTGCATGTAATGCATGCTAAGTTGTTGTTGCATATTGATCAGGACTAGTTTGTAATGCATGTAGTGAAATCCAAGCTAGTATTCTGTTTAGAACAAGTCATGTCAGTTTCATGTGAATGGAAAGTTTTACTTAGTGTTTTAATATATACATACATACATACATATATATATATATATATAGAACTATTTCTAGTGTCATGTGAGATGAAAAATATTTCCATCTTTAAATTAATATGAAAAAAAATCACAAAATCTTGACATGTTAAAATAAGGATCCCTTCTTACTTCTCATTTCCATTGGAGGACAACACTTCCCTATCCCATATAGCTTTCTGCTTCCCTAATCCTAGGATTTTAGTTTCTCCTCCATTCAAAATCCAAACAGATTGTCGTCAAAAGTGTTGTGTATCTAGGGCTATGCTATCAAATCATATTACTTCCACAATATATTTCTATTCACATATATTGAGATATTTTTCTATGAGCTCATTCACCCTATTTCCAAATGATGGACTACTTTTTATTATCTTCAATCTAATTCATCTTTATTGATGATATTGGATGAGGAGTGATCAACAGACCTAAGGTGGGTGGTCTTATTGTTTCCCTTAAACTAGTGGTTTTTTCATAGTTTTATCATTACTCTATAGGATAAAAATTGCCGCATGATTCCTTAAATTTATTAGTTTATTTGAAAATTAATATAAAGTTGATTTCTTACTCCCATTAAGAATTTATATGTGTGTAGGGGATGTCTACCTCAACATTCGCCTCCCCTTGGGTTCTCCTAATTAAAGTACCTCTATTTAATTAATTAATTAAATGTTTTTAAAACCTAATAAGTGTTCAAATTAGGTTTTAAAAATATTTTAAAACTTCTATGTAAATGTATATTGAACCAAGGCACCTCCAACATTCTTGGATTGACTTATAAATTGAATTTACCACTTGTTATAATCATTTAAAAGGATCAATCACATTCTAAGATTTTAAATTTCCTTATATATATATATTGAAAGGATTGTTTATATTGGATGTAAATGGGTGGAAAAGATGAATCATATTTTACAATTATGAACATAACTGTTACGATTTGTGATGATCATTTTAATATTTGGGCTTGTTGATAATTATTTAAAAATGGAGATCTCACATGATATTACTATTTTTATTATTATTCCATAGATATTTTATTTGGAACAATTTTTAAGGGAACTATTGATAACATTGTTTCAATATCCCATACATCAAGTGTTTAGAATGAAATCTCTCACCATCATACTATTTTGCACGCAATGGGTATGACATTCAACATTCAACTATTTATGGTGTTGGGCATGACTCTCACTAAACATTTCTCAAGTGTTAAGCATGATATCTTATATTATATTGAGATTTAGGGAATTTATCCTTATGCATGAGATTATATAATTGTTTAAAATGGTTATGCATGAGTAAGTTATGCCCCAGTCTAGGAAGCCCTTAGTATCTAGTTATATTCCTACTTACATCTTCACATCCATTGTGCATATAGTTGGATATAATATATAACTATAATATAATTATTATTACTATATATATGTTTTGTTACTAATAATATTCTCATAAAATCTTAGAAATAAGTTGGTAGAGCCTCCGGGTGTCCCTTTTGAACTTTAACTGAGTAGTGATTAATTATTCATCTTTGTTTTTTATTATTTATATCAACACATTATTGGTTCTATGTACACTACTTGGATTACTTCTCTATATAGTTGGTGGTTTCCTACTGGGATTTGTCACACAACAAACTAAGGCTTCCATTGGTACCCAAGTAGATTACTTGTCCATTAGAATGGATTAGGGATATCACCCTACTAATTTTTTTTTGATATTCTTTACTTGTAGTTGGAGAATGAGAGAAGAGGAATGAGAAAATTATTGAGATTATTTATTATGTTTATTCTTTTGTATAGCATGTTGTATATGTAGATCCCCTAAATCCATTTTTACATCCTCATTCTAGGACATTAAATATAGGAAACTACCTCCTGGATTTTTATTATTATTCCAGTTTTTGGTTAATTACACATCCACATATGTTTTATATTTTTTTTCTGCTATTATGTTTTGTTATATCATTCTTTTACTATGGAGGGTTACTCATCTTGTTTTTTATTATCTATTAATATATGATTCCAATATTGTCTAATTACTATTATTGCCCATTTCTTTCACACTAATATGAGGGTATAGTCTCCCGCCATACCACCTCATAACCTCACTGCTAGTCGGCAGCCTCTGGTGTACAAGGAGGTGGTCTTGATGCCATGTGACCGACCAGCTTGAGGCCTAAGTTAGGGGGAAGCCGAGTAAAGATGATTGAATGTGGTATCAGTGAATTATTTTTTCATTTGTCATACTATTTGGGTTTTGGAAAGGAGACAAGAATTTAATTAAATTTATAAATGAGCCAATTCCAGAGCATGGAAAACCCACATATAGGGGAAACCCAAATTATCTCGAAAGGGTGATTATTGTTCAAGATTTTTCTAGTTATGTTTTCTACAACATCATTGTAAGGTAATAAACATGTTTTTTTATTCTAATACTTGTGATATTATCAAAATGATGTTTATTTTTACCCTATGTTATTGAAATGATGTAATTTCATTACATTCATCATTGATGAAACATTATGACTAATATTCCATTCATTTTCATACAAGATATATTTTTATCATCACATGACCGCTTCATATAGATAGTTCCAAATTATCAAATATGCCAATGTGATAAAATTTCATACATGGAATTGAAATAAATAATTAATACATAAAGTTTCTACATTAACCTAATAGTGTTTTCATACATAGTTTAAAGAATATGACTTAAACCGTCAGTTATGGAATTTTGAACCATAAAACATTGGTTACATGGGTTGGAACATGTTATGATATAGATTATTAAAATTCTATATTTAGGTTCATGAGGTGTATATACCATAATGAATCAGAAGTGGTGAACCATTGGGTTCAACTAGTTAAGGTTAATTGTGAAAAATATGAATCCAAATAAAATTGAATTGTGAAATAATGAGCTAGACCTGACACCTTCCTTAGTAATGAATAGTTGGAAATCAATTATGTTATTATATCCTGTTATTATCTTCACATACAACATAGACTAAGATTTTAGAGAATTTATAGTGGTGTGATCTCTTTAATAGGAAGGCTATGTACCTATCATAGTTATCAATCCGTGATCTCTTGAAAGTTAAATACTTTTTCGAGGTGTCTATTATGATTTGTAGAATCTTCCCAACATGATGTCCTCATGTTGTACACACTAAATGTAGTGACAACCATGCACTATAGTTGGTGGCCTATGGACCATCAATGAGTCCTCATAAAGGTCAACATATGGAACCTCATAATATTCATTATATGGGTCACACCTCCTTGTTTTGATAGGGTATCTTCTGTATGGATCAATCTATGCATGATGTTTCTTGACCTACCCATATTATGGTAGATTTGAATTAGGTGTTTTAGTAGTATCATAATCCCTCCTTTTTCAGGGATGTTGGACCACATACTAGAGAGTCATAGATGGAGGCCATGATTTCAATAATTGAGCATCTAGAGATGCCTCTAGAGTATAGGGTCAAACTTGCATCATATATATAGTGAAACAGAATTAATATACATGAATATTACATAATTTTACATTATAATTCAGAACAATACAAATTTATAAGAATGAGGACCATAATGGTTTAGTGTCATTGGAAACATGGAACACATTCTTCGAATTTGTGGAGATATCTTCATCATATCCCATAACAATCTCCTCCATTAGTAATCATTCATAAAACAATTCCTAATAACCTAGGGAAAGGAAAAATAGTAAAGGGTGATCTCAGATTCTGAGTAAGTGTAAATAAAAGAGATCTATAATCATAACACAAGAATAAGGGTAAGAGAACATGAGAATAACATTTGAAGATTGTACCCTACATATCAAAGATCATATGCATGAGTCGTAGAATGGGGAATGAATGTTAATATAACATTAATCATAAGGGTGATACATAATAATAAAATAGTCATGCACTATAATCACATGTCATATATGTGTGGAACCATCATAAATACAAAAAACTATTTCATGTTTCAAGGTAAACTACCATGACCACCAACATAGTGGATCAGAAATCACATATCTGCCATAATAGATTCAAATTCACCTCTTTCCAATAATATATTAAGGAACACTAGGTTATCATCGTGGACCCAGACACACATGTTTCCCATTGTCGATCAGGACACACCTATTTTCAATTGTGGATTAGGAAACACTTATTTCCCTTCATGGATCAATCCATATGACTTCTCTATTATAATTATCTAAGGAGTTATAAATAATTACCCATGAATTTAAGGGAGATATATTTCTCACCCTCAATATAACGAAACGATACATACATATTCCATAAGATCAAACCATTCATCATATAAAAACCCTTGAAATGAAATGGGTAATGTAAAAATTTCAACACATCATAAAACATGGAATAAAGATAGGTTTCATGATCATTTCATTATAAAAATACCCAATAAGGAAGCATGTTTCATAAGTGTTTTATAATGGTAAAATACATGAAAGGGAAATGGGTTTCATAAACATTCGATCAAAAACATAAAAAATTAAAGAAACAATGAGAACGATGTCCGTAGATCATATACCCAATGAATCATAAAATTTATCAAAAGTAGTAAAATTTTCTAGAAAAGTATTTTGAATAATAATTTTGATCATTTTATATAGAAAATATCTTTTATTTGAAAATCACTTTAAAGGCATAGGACATATTGAAAAACATTTTATTTAAAAACCACATTGTAAACTTATGAAATTTGTTTAAAAATCATTTAAATCATTTCTAGACGAAATTATCTTTTCCAATATGAAAAAACTTTTGAAATCATAAAACATTTACAAAAAAAAATTCATTTAAAATTACCTTGAAAATATATATGGATGTTTTGGAAAATTTTTGAAAATGTTTTTCATAGAAAATAATTTAAAAAAATATAAAAAAATATTGAAATTATTTTATACAAAAATATCCTTGTAAACATGAAATGAGATCTTCAAGTAAATAAAAGTCATGAGAGTGGATAAATTGGTACTTATTGAACATTTCTTTCACACCGTAAAATGTAATGAAAGGTATCTTGATTAGAAAATGAAAAGGAGATTACCATTAAAATTAATTTTTATTAAAAAGGTAAAATTTATGTAAAAATATGTTTTAAAAATCATTATAAAATATTTTAGAATAAATTTTTAGAAATATTGGTTTTGGAAGAATGCATATTTTAGACTGAAATGAGAAATAAAGTATGATTTTAATAAAAATGTTATATTAATTATATTAAGTAAAAAAGAATAAAAAATTGGCACTATTACTTGGATATATCATGAATAAATATATTAGCATAAAATTAGCGAGATTTATTGATGGTTGGATCATATTATTTCATCAATGTACGAATGACCATAAATATTATGGATAAATGGTCTGAATGTCATAATATACTATTCCCACTTTGGTATCCTTGAATTATAATACCTAAAAAACAATAAAATTATAATAATATTAAAATATCATGAAAATTAGGAGATTCATGATATAATATGTCAAAGGTAAGTATATAAAACTCATAGAAAAATATAGGTGCATAAAATGGTATGTATCTCAATGAAGGAAAATTGAGACAAAATTACCTTACTGGTTTAAAAACGTTTTAATTATAAACCCCATGAAAGAGTGATCATAAAAGGGATAAAAAATATATATTAATTTATTGATAATAATCATATAATAAATTCGGGGTTATTATATTCTCTAAACAATATAAATGAGTGGTGAATAAGAATGTATCTCACGAATATAAAAATGTGAGACCAAATTGTAATACTATATGAGTAAATTTTCAATCATGAGATCTATGAAATAATAAAATTTATTGAAACATTTAATATCATTAAATAATTTAAATTAATGATATAAAATTTCATAGGTCTGTACATACACCATAGAATAATAAAAAATGGTGATTATAACATATATCTTAGAGAAATTAAAGTGAGATGAGAAAAACCATACCTTATATCTTTACTCTATTCATAAACATTAAAAAATCATGTATAATAAGTATATGTTTATTATAGATCTACCAAATAAATAATTTATTATATATTATTCCACATATATTATTTTATTATGATTTTATATTACATTCTTTTTAACAATTTCATAACATAACATGGTTATATATTTATTATGATATAAAAGTACAAAAGATATGGAAAATGTCAAGGCCCTAAAAACAAGGGACTATGGAGGCCTAAAGTAATGAAGCCCTAGTTGATCACCTATTATCAGGTTAAACCCCTTATACCCAGTTTAAGAACATTTGAAATGAAAAAGATGCTTCAACCGTGGTTTGCGACAGTCATAGAAGCCAAATGGTCTGCTAATTTTTTTCCCTCACACCATATGTTAAGATCATAGACGTTGTAGTTGATGAGGATGGATTTTCATATCCTGATAATATAAGCAATAGACTATGTAAATGAGTTCATATCAAGGAAGGAATCATGAATGATCTTGGGGTCTGTTTCCACTTAAAAAAGATATATATCCTTCTTCATGCATAGCTCCAGTCCTGTGAACAACACCTTGGCCTCCTCCTAGACGGGGCTCCCCACCACATAGTATTTAGAAAAATAATTTAACACACTTCCCCTATGATCCATGAACACCCCACCCTCATGCATGGTATCTACAACACACGACCCATTACTATTCAACTTAAGACCCATGACAGGTAGCTTCCACGACACCCATTGACCCCTTGGACTAATGAAAATTTACTGTAATGAGGAAACAGTACCCTGAAGAGCCATCAAAGAAGGTGAGTCACACTAGTTCATAGAACCATGGACCAAATCAGCGAGTAGGAATCATGAACGATTAATCACAGATCTGCCAAAGAATACAATGCCATCTAATCTAGATTTATTGAGGGCCTGGCATAGATACCCACAACCATCAATGAAGATCAACAATCTCGTACTACATTCTAGCCCCAAACCAGTCACTCCATGATACCATCTATCCAGAAATTACAGCTAAGAAGAATCATTGGAGATAAGATCAGGGAAACTTCCGAAAACCCTCCAGACATCCATATCTTATTATCCTTTAAAAAATACGTGATCAGAGGACTCCTACCTATTCTCATTGAAGTAGTGGAACCTAGAGGCCATGCTGACCCCCATTTTCCTTACATTTTCATCCGTAGTAACCTCATGATTTCTAATCCTCCTAGTAAATAAGTTTCACTTATTTGAGCTCCTCTCATACTAGACCACACTATTCCAATCGTCACGCTGCTCGTGGGGGAGTTAAATCTGCTAGAAATCCTTCGAGGAAAAAGTTCCTAAATTAGATGCACTGAACAGACAAATATCAGGCTTAATGGTTATTGAGATAAGATCAAGAACCCCATGCTTATCCGCATTAAGAACTGTGGTGGGAAAACTGGGTTACAAACAAGACTCCTGAAAACAGAACATAGAATAAGGACATCATAGAAAGCGTATGATCACACCCACCCAATTGTGGTACCAGAGTTATCTGTCTTCCAAAGAAGAGGTAGAGGTTCTTTGAGTTAAGAAATAGGCTAGTGATCTTATTCACAACCACATCATAGTCCCGAACCCGAATCTAGCCCAAAGAAATAAGAGAACCAACGTAATAAAAAGGAAATGAACCCCTATGCATACCAAACATACTGCACAAGGATGTGGCCTGAAAATTATTGCATCTGGCTAAGAGATATATTTAGATATTAGAATTGTTAATGATATGCACACTCCACCAACAATATTAATCCAGAACTAGGAATAGCCTACACATCGATATTCTATTGGCATTCATAAATATGGGAGAGTCATCTACAAATATAAGGAGGGAAACAGGGGGCCGACTCTTTCACCTGTTAAATGGATGAAGGTACCCCAAGGACATATTGTTTTTGATAAGATGTCTAAGAGTGTCTTTCCAAATAAAAAAAATAGCTGGGTAAAATTGGGTCTCCCTACCTGAGACGCTGATACAGCTTGAAAAAACCATGGGTGTTTCCCAGGAATGACATGTCCATCCAAGAAGAGCTGAAGCATATTAAAATGATATCCACCACCTAGGGAGAGAGGCCCATAAATGAAAATACCATGTTTATAGATCCCCATTCCATCCAGTCATAAGACTTATTCATATCAAGTTTAAGGGCCATATTAGAGCCATGGGTTTTGATTTTGATGTCATGAATCATTTCTAGATCCCAAGACACCGCCCCCTAAATCATCCGTCCCTTAAAAAAATTGTGTTTCTCTATGGATATTCACCGAGGGATCTGAATGGATATACTAGAATTAATGATGCTTGAAAAAATCTTATAGTAAATGTTACACATACTAACTAGCCTGTAGTCATGGATGGATGATTTTTCTTTGATCTTGGGTAAGATTACTAGGGTAGTGGTTCCAATCACGTGAGGAATAGATCAACCCCAAAAGAAGTCCTAGATGGCCAAGATGATATCAGCTTTGATCACATCACAAGACCCCCTATAGATTGAGCCTGAGAAACTATCAGGACTTGGAGCACTCTCCAGGTTGAGGCTCAATACCACACAAAAACCTCCTTCTCATCAGGGATTGCTTCCACCATCACATTTTCATTCCTGAGCATCATGTTAGCGATCCCATTAAGAACCTTTGAATTTCCACTTGGGTACCCATTAGGAAAAACTTAATTAGGACCTGAAAGAAGGTAATTGATAAAGGAAAAGGCCATTCCCCCAACAACGCCTCAGTCACTTGAGAAAGAGCCATCATCAAGAATAATATTGGGATTCAGTAGCCTCTTTCTCTCCTTGATGGAGGTGTGAATGTAAGCTGAGTTTTTGTCCTGTTCCTAAAGCCACATCACCCTCGCACACTCCCAGGCCATGCGTTCCTGCCGCAGCACTGGCTCCTCCAGTATAGAAATCTCATTTGACAGCTCCTCAAAGACTATGTTATCCCATGCATCCTTAAGGCTCTGGTCTAGGTACTCAACCTCATCCTCAAGGTTGTCAAGATATTGTTTAGGAGGGAGAATGACCTTAACCCAAACTTGTAAGCATTGTTTGTGGAATCTCAATTTTTTTTGAAATGCCCCCCCAGGAGAATCCAAGAGATGAATCCCTCCAAAACTCACTGGCTATTTGGTGATAACCATGGGAACCAATCCAATGGGACCAAAAGTGAAAGTGATCACATCCATCATGATTTGGAGGCATAGATATCAATAGGGGAGAGCGATCTAATATAACATGAGTGAGATGGGCCACCTTAGCAATGGGAATTTTGGAGATTTCATTTAAGTTATCTAGACACCTACACAGCCTGCTCCAATAGCATCGGGTCCCTTTCTGGTAATTACATAGGGAGAATCTATCTCTTAAATACCCCAAGTCTAGAAGACCCTTTCTAGCCATAAATTTCACAAAGATCGAGCTGGGTTCACAACAAAAGGTACCTATTTCTTTCCCCTCTTCTGGATCCGTGATAATGTTGAAATATCAACCCAAAAACCCTGGGGAATCCCCTGGGTCGAATCCATAGTGATCCTCTCGTAGCACCTCTCTCTGTTACTCATCCCAACTCTCATATACTAAGGACAAGAAAACATATTTTGTACTCATGGACACTTTTACAGTGATAAACTGATCACTACCCTGGATAAAATCAATTATCAGCTATTCATTCCTAAAAATCCTTATATGATGATTGGTTGGATCCATATGCAAGCCCACATTTATCCCAACCTTCCAAGTGAACACACCTACCTTGGATGGGTGTTGTTTATACTCCCTGAACAGTGACAATACTGGCCTTGTGTTTTTTCACCTATGTTGCTTAGACTTCCAACTTCACCCGATCCCCTAGCCCACCTTAATGATATGTTTTGGCTAATATCCACTTTGTTTTTCAAATATGTTTAGACTTTTTATTCTTGATCATCTTATATAGATTTATATTTTATTATATAAGTAATTTAAAAAATTATTTAAATATATTATATATTCTTGTATAATAATATATATATTAATATATAATATATATAAATATGAAATGGAATAAACTGTTCTTTGGAGATGGTTGGTCGTATGTTCGCATGGCCACTGCTTATATTTTATTATTTTATCAATAGAAATAAAGTTATATATATATTATAAGTCAATTAGAATTATATATTCATATATATATTATACATTTTTTAAAATCATCCTAAATTAATCCCATGTAAAGTGTGAATGAATCACATTACTTTGAGGGGATGATAATCAAGATTTCAAAAAATGAGGTTATCATATTTATTCAAAATGGAAATATTGAGGGAATGTTTTATATAATAATTATAGAAGAATAATTAAATCATAAAGATATTATATATCATATTAAAATATTTATTTCATAAAAATTCTTAATCTTGATAGGTAGTAAATAAAGAATGAATGAAAACATTTGTTGATGTAGTAGTCTACCACACACATGAATGGTAAGTTTATTCCCAATTTGATAGATGTGTGTGTATGTGTAGGTTGAAAAATTATTATAAAAACATATATATATATATATATATATATATATTTATGATAATTATGATATTATATAATAATGGTATTTGAATATCTGAATGGGTGGAGAAAGAAACAAAATTGAAATGCACATTTAAGAACGTTGCCTCTTTTTCAGTTATCTCTTTTTATTATGACCCAAAGGGATTCATTAGTTGTATTTCTACCAAAATGGATGCTTCTAGGATGATAGGATAGATTTTTTGAGATTATATTGTTTTGTTTTTTGGGGATTAAAATGTATTGAGAGGTGTGTATAAGTTTGAGTATTGAGAACACTTTTATAGTGGGGGAGGATCTTCTTTTTTGTAAATATAAAAAGGATAACACTATTGACTGGTCTCCCTTAGATCATGTGCCTAAAATAATTTTATATATTAGCTAAAAGGAATTATATAGTCTAAAAATTTCCATAAATTGGATTTTTATATGTTTTTAGGTTATTTTTCACCTTATGTCAATGGTTAACCACTATGTAAACTTATTTTTATCTTAATCACTATAATTAATTTTAGTAACTATCACTAATATCTTTGGTAAATAACTATGTTGAACTTATTTGACAATATAAATTATAATTATTTAAAATATGAAATCATTTTTTTACTTTTGAACACATAATTAAAGGTAATTAATTAAATAATTAGTCCCGGAGACAAGATGAAACAAAGAGTTTTGGGGTGAAAATGTTCTAAAGTAAAATTTATTTTTCTAGGTAATTTAAATGTGAAAATTATTCCAATGAAATAAGTTGGACTAATTAATTTATTATTTATATAAATATTATTTAAAACCAATTTGTATTATAATTTAAAAATATAATGAAATCCTATAAAAAAGAGGAATTAATTAAAATTGATTGTTTTCATTATTTATTACTAAAATGAATCTTCTTAAAAAATTAACAAAAATTATATCAAATAAAATATATGATATTTTTATTTAAAAATGAAGAATATATTTTTAAATAAAAAATATAAAAGTGTAAAAAATTATTTTTAAAATAGGTTCGCAATTAAAAAGAAATAATATTACCTATTATAACCATATATCTTTTTCCATAAAATTGGATTTTTATCTTATACCTTGTCTATAAATAAACTAAGATGAAAATTAAATAGATTAATGAATATAGAATATATTTATCTAATTAACATAATATACATAATTTTTTTTAATTAATATATTAATGAAAAAATGTTTTATTTTATAAATGTAGTTTTCCTACAAATGATTTCCTATATTTTGAAAAGAATTTTACTTTCATTTATAGTAAGTTGGTAATACAATTAATATTATTATATACATTTTTAGACCATATTTTCAAATTTTAAAAATGCATATTCATAATATCCATTCCAAGATCTAGGTGAAAACTTTTATAATATTTTAATAATAGTATTAATATTATGTTGTAGTTAGTTAAAACAAGTTCTTTCATGTCACACAAGCTATACAAGGGAGTTAGTATTTTGTGTAATATTTGGGAAACATATTGCTGTGTATACTAAAATCTTATCTAATTGTTTCATGTAGTGTATGGTCAATATTGTGTTACGTATAAGGAAATAAAATGTTAATGATTTTATATAACACAAGCTATATTATGTGTTTTGTGAAACACGTAATATTGAAAAGATTTAATTAGGTCGAAAAAATAAATTTAAAAAAATGGTATGGTGTTACATTACATGCCCCTTTAAATGAATTTAACCCAATAAATACATGTGGGTTACCAAATGATTAATACTTGAATGTTAATTTCCTAGAAACCCACATCATTAAATGATAACCAAAACATCCATTATAAGAGAATGTTGGAACCATAATAGTTACCAAAAGTAACTCGTAACTTGGTTTCCACATAGGAGAACAAAGGTGAAGATTTGGGCATGGGGGAGGAAAATAAATAATTATAGAGAGTGAAAAAATAACTAATCACAAGAAATTTGGTGATCCCAAGATTATTAATAATCACAATAATTGAAATAAAAGATATGGGAAAGTGGTCATTGATATAATACAAAATAATGCCAATAGGGATTTTTTTTATTTCAATAAAATTTTACTAATGATTAATAATTTTCAAGAAGAGATATAATAAATTTATTTAGGAACAATCTCACAACTTTTTCTCCTTGATTAAATTATACTTCATCACTTATCCTGTTAAATTAAGGTGAATTTTTCATTCATTAAACTTTAACAGATCATGAGATCCATTAATAGAATGATGCGTCATTACAACTATCATTATCACAAAAAATGGTTAGAAAATTTATCCAATAGGAATAAATAATCATGTAGGAAGATAATAATTTATTCTATATAAGCTCATATGAAGTTTGAAAAAATCTATTCTACATATAGAGAATAGTTTTACCCTTCCGAAAGATGAATGTCCAAAACATTAGAAAGACTGCCAATAAATTTTTCAAAGCCAAATTGACATTGATCCCCCATATATCATAAAGTAGATCTTATTTTATCATACCAAACATGTGAATACATTAATTGTGTATTCTTTTGAAATATGGTAATAACCCGGATTACCATTTATCCTAATGGAAAACATGGATGGTTTTTATTTCCAAGTTTATTGGACATGTTCTTCAAATAAAATAACCTCATAAACTCCATGCATGATATAATATATATATTTTACAACAAATAAATAATGAATTTCATGGTAATCAGTGCTATCATAATTAAGTTATCCATAATTAACTCTTCATCAATTAAAAACACAATTTTATCAATATTAGGAAAACATTAAGTGTTACCATCCCTTAATCGAAATACCACCTTTACATTGTTTTTCATTTCTATGTCATCAATATAATTCAATGTATTTTTGAAACTGTATAATGGAAAACATATACATACTGATTTTTACAACATAAATCTTGAATTTATATACATATTAAATTAAATTATCTTTCTTTAATATAAAATAATCACTCAGGATTCATCATTTTAATTCTCAATACCGCTTTCATAGAATATTAAATATAAAATATTTATGAAGGTTAATATTCCTAAATTGAATTATATAAAAAATAATTTCAGAACATACCATACATTTTACACACCCTTCCCTGTCACTTTTGCTTCAGCAATATAACAAATACTCATTCTACCTTCCAAATTCACTTTATGTGATTCCGACTACAGACATCATGTTTCATAATCACCATACTTTCAACATCTGAGAAATTTAGTGTTAAACCAGATCCATAAAGTTTTTGCTTTTGAAGAAAACAAGAATGCACGGTGTGAGAAACAATTTTAATAGAAAAAAATAATAATGAAAAATTAATTATAGGAAGACTAAACAAAGAAAACTTATATTAAATCTATGACGCCTTAGGCATGTCCTTAGATACATATCAAGATATATCGTTTGATATATCCCTAGGGATATCAATTATAGTTTATTAACCTAGTTACAAATGGATGACTAAACCTTTACATTGATATTAACTATAGAGACTAAGGATTAACATACAAGGATATTAAATCATTTTAGATGAATAGTCATTACACTACTAAAGTACTCATAAGAGGGCCTAAATAATTATTTTTTTGAAATCATGGATCAAATTATTTTAATTTGGTGAAATATCTTAACAATATCCCATAAATATATTCCCATTTAGTACTCAAAAATAAATTGTTTCTTTATAATCTTGTGAAATAAAATTAATAAAGTGTGATATCAGAGCTTAGTAAGGGTAAAAAAGGAGATATGTAAGAATAACATGATCATAAGTGTAAGATAACATGATTATAACATTTTAATATCATAAAAAACATAACAAATATCATATACATGGTTCTTGGAATAATGTTTATAATTTTATAAGTCTTGATCTATAAGGGTGAAAAGTCATCATAAACCTATAATGAACCATAATATCATGACATATAGGTTTGGAACCATCATAAAAATTGAAAACAATTTCACGTGTACAGGTTAAAAACCACGACAATCAACATAGTGGATCAAGAAACACCTGTTTCACATTGTGGATCAGGACACACATATTTATTATTGTAGAATAGAAAACAACTGTTTCCTAGTGTGGATCAAGACACATATATTTACAATTTTTAATCAGAAAAAACCTATTTTAAATTGTGGATTAGGACACATATATTCCCTATTGTAGATCAAGCCTCTATACTTGTTTCCCATCATTATATCATGAGATATAAATATTTACCCAATATATTGGAGAGAGATATAGGTATCACACATCACAAAATGAAATCACAAATGCATGTTCCACAATATCATAACCATTCATAATATTATAACCCTTGAAATGAAATGTGCACAGTAAATTTATTTTCATATCATAACCTATTGAAAATATCTAGGTTTCATAAACATTTCATCATATAATGGCCCATGAACAATGTATGATTCATATGAATATTATTTCGATATAACCCCTAGAAGAGAAATAGGTTTCACAAAAAAATGGGATCTTAAACATAAACCATTCAATGAAATAATGAGAATTGTATCCTTATATAATATCCCAAAAATCATAAACTATATCAAAAGATGTCATATATGTTAGAGAAATATTTTACAAGATAACACAGAGAATTTTTATAGAAAATAAAAATCCTCTATAAATAACGTTTAATGCATATAACATATTAAAAATTAATTTTATTTGAAAATTACTTTGGAATCATAAAAAATAATATTTAAAAAAATTCAAATAATATCTCAATTAAAATATCATTTTATATTTGAAAAACATTTTTTATGTCATGTTCATTTTGAAAAACTTTTTCTCTAAAAATAACTATGAAAATTATAAAGACTGATTTAATTTGTTTAAAACATCTTCCCTTCAGGAAAATAATTTTCAATACAGTAAGTAAATTCATACATCCCAAACATTCTCATTTCACTATAAAACTTTTAGAAAAGTTAATTAACTAAAAATGAAAGTGATATACATTTTAAAAAAAATTATAAAAAAATTAAAACATTGATAAAAATATATTTTAAAAATAAAATTAAAAAAATTTTGAATTTTTTTTTAGAAAACATGGATTTTGAAGAACATATATTTTATATCAAAAAGAGAAATAATGTGGGACTTTCATAAATACATATTTTGAATTATCAAAAGTACTAAAGAGTGAAAAAATAGTACCATTACTTGAATATATTATGAATATAGAATGTTAACGAAATTTTAATATATTTCTTGAGTTATTTATAATAATATTTTTTAATGGAACCATAATAATAATCAATGTCGATAAACGATCACATTATAGTACTAAACTGTTAATACTTTGGTAAATATAAATCATAATCCTCATGAAATAATATCATTACATGAATCATAAAATATAAATAAATGAAGGATATTATTTTTATAATATATAAAGTGGAATAATATACACCTCATTGATAAATACAGGGGCATAACATGTCATGTATCTCAATGATGAAAAATTTAAAAAAATACATTACCGATTTGGTAACATTTGAAAAAAAACCACATGAATGAGAGATAAAAAAATGGATATGTAAATACTTGTAAATAAAATTATAATAATCATATATTATATTCATGGTAATTATATACACTAGACATATGAATTGAGTGGTGAATAAGACATGTATCTCATAGATATAAAAAGGTGAGATGAAATTCTTGTATTACATGAGTAACTTTTGAATCGTCAGATATGAGAAAGAATAACGTAAATTAATACATTGAAAATAATTAAATAAATTAAATTAATAATATAAAATGACATATTTCATTATATATTCCAAAATAAGAATAAGTTTTGAATATTTCATATATCTCATTGAAATAAAAGTGAGATGAGAAAACACTTACATAATGTCTTAAATTTATTTGAACACGTTAAAAATATTTTTAAATAATTATAAGTTTAATATAAATCTACCTAATAATCATATTCTTATATATCGTACAGTATATTTTTTTTATAACTTTATATTACTCTTTTATTAAACAATTCATGTTATAATTTATTTGATTTTTCATAAATATTTTGTCTTTTTATTCTTGATCCACATACGTAGATAATTATTTGATTAATTATAGAATGTAAAAAATGATTTAAAAAACATAAATATTCATTAAAAAATATTTATAATTATCTATAAAATATATAAATATGAAATAGAATACAACATTCATGGAAATGATAAGACATACGAACGAATGAACACCATTTCTATTTTATATTCATATTCAAAGAAAGAAATTAAATTTAATATATGTTAATATATAATCATTATATTAAAATTATTATTTTGTATTTATGATATAAATTTACTATTCCCATATTTAATACATTCCATCTAATGTGTGATTGAATCACATCACTTTGTAGAGGAGTAAGTCCACATGTCCACAGAAAAAGATGTCATTTAAAAAAAAGGGGAATTCATGAAGGAATGTTTTATATAATAATTAAAGAAGAAAAAATAAAAAAAAATCATAAATGTGATTTGAAAAAGTTATTTCTATAATAATTCCCAGCCTTGAGATATGGTAAATGGAAAAAATGACATTGTTTCTCGAGGCAGTAGCTCATAGTAAACACAAATGGTAAATTTTTTACCCATTTGATGGAAGTGTGTCTAGGTGTAGGTAGAAACCATATAATAAAAAAATATTATTATATTTATTATAATAATGTTATTATATAAAACATTAATAAAAATAATTTAATGGGTAGTGAATGAAATTACACAGAAATGCTTGTGGAAGAACATGCCCTCTTTTTTGGGTAACAGCTTTTGGTTTGAACCAAAGGGATTCCATGGTTGGATTTCATCAAAAAGTGATGCTTTAAAGATTAGAGGATATATGTTGGGAGATTATTTCTATAGGATTTGGGGGTGAAAATGGGTTTTTAGATTAATTGAGTGATTAGTGCCCAATTATAGTGGAGGAGGACATGCTTTCCTTTAAATATAAAAATTTAAACACTATTGAGAGGTATCCTTTACGTCATGTTACTCTAATAATTTTCCATTTTCTAGAAAAGTTATGATATGGTTTAAATATGGGTAAATAATAGATTTTGGACATGTGAATTGGGTATTTGACCCCTTAAGTTAAAGATTAACCACCAAGAAAACTCATTTATACCTTAATCACTGCAATTATTTTTCATCAATTTACATAATATTTTTTGTTAAAATACTAATTTGACATTTTTTAGGTATTATAAATTTTTTTGATTCTAAATTAATTTCAAAAAGAAATTCCATTTATGGGACATAGCAATGAATATTTATTGTTAATGTGTTTAAAAGTTTGAATTTATTTATATCCAATTTCAATGTGAAAGTAGTTAAAATGTCTTAAATTAGAATAATTTATGTATAATTGATTAAAATATACATTAAAAAATTTAATATATATTTCATATATATAAATAAATAAGATGAAAATGAGTTTTGAATAAAAAATTGGTGTTTTTTCACTATTAATTTAAAAAAGAAACCTCTCAGAAAAACACCAAAAAATCAACCAAAGTAAATTTTGATATATCTACATAAAAAATTTAGTTTATTTTGTAAAATAAAAGTTATTGAAGTTTTAAAAATTATATTTAAAATAGGTGGGCCATTAAAAAGCAGTAAAATTACATTTTTTAAAACATATGTCTTTATGCATAAATTTGGATTTATTCTTATCTCTTATATATTAAATCCATAAAATGAACATTAAATATTATAATGAATATAATATATTCTTATTTCATTAAAATAATCTATAAATTTTTTGAATTAATTTATTGATGTAAAATGTTTTTTATTTCAAAAATAGTTTTTTCCTACAAAATATTTCATATATTTTAAAATGGGTTTTATTTTCATTTATTGTTAAATGGAAAGAAAATATTCATCTTTTGTACATTTTTAATCCATATCATCATATTTTAATTAATCTTATCCATAATCTATATTCTAATGGTTAGTTAAAAACTATAATAATAATTTAATAATAATATTAGTAGTACATTTTTTTTGGTAAAACCGGTCTTTCCAGTAGCGAAAGTATTCGATGTGAATAAATATTATGTGTAATACAATAAAAAATATTATTTTGAATTATGCAAGCTATTCCAACTTTTGCACACAGTGAATGATTTTATTGGGAAGGCTTATAAAAATAATCCACACTTAGTTCATTTCCATAATTAAATCTATTTTTGATGTATTATGAAATGAAGAATATTGAAAAGATTAAATAAATTCAGAAAAAAATATTTCATAGAATATTGGGGTGTTAAACTGTATGTTATGTGATTATTCCAAAAGATATTGGGATGTTATTACCAAAAGACCATTATATAGATATGATATGTGAATAACTATAGTAGATATTTTATTGTTTTTTATTTACAAAAACTCTAAGGGTTGAATGGGATAGAGAGTATATGGACCTTTATTAGAGATCCATGTATGTTATGGAATGTTCTTCTCATTTTTCCAAGCTGGAACATTTTTATCCTACTATATCTGTTGAAGATATTATGATTTCTAGGAGATTGAAGGTTGGTATGGTGTATTCCATTGGAATAAAAGTCATTGTTTTCCAATTGACGACATTTTTAAGAGATAGATAACAAGGCCCACATCAATGTTAGGAATATGTGTGAAGAATATGGAGCGAGTTAGTGTAGTTTGGAACCTAGATATGATGTTGGTTAATATAACGGATGTAAGAATTACTTCTAGACTTATTGAGGGGGTGGTAGTAGTCAGGGATTTCTTAAAAACAGCTTCTTGGTATGTCTCTAGTTTGGGAATTTGGGACAAAAAATGTTTGTGTTTTCATGATACCACGTAATGCAGAGGAAGTGGAATAATGGGGAATATCCAATGTTTCTATAGTACTGTTCCATCAGTTCCTAATGATCAAGGATATACACCTACCTCACATTCCAGAGTGGGGACAATAGTGTCTGACTAGGAAATTAGTTGGAATATCACCAACTGTGCAGTCTGAGGTTGTTGTTGAAGAAGAAGAAACTAAACATATTAGAAAATTATGGAGTAGAGTGTCAGACCTTATACAATTAACGAATATATTATATTGGCCCCTAATTTAGTTTATTCTTAACTTGATATTGGAACATCACACTCTCTTATATATGAGGTGATTATGGAGAGTTTGTTCCTAAATATTTAACAATTTGTGGGGTGATGAAACTCAATACCCTATTAGAGATCTAATATGATAACATACTCAAATTTAAGGATTGTTTACATTATATTGGTAGAAATATCTTCATATGGAATCTATTCTCCCTCTACATGAAATAGTTCTATGTAATCTTTAGTACTGACAAGATAGTTCCCTATCGAGCCCATAGTGACTGCTACCATTGGAGGGTGATGTTTACCTCTCCAATGGTTGGTAGATACATGCATAAAATAGAGTGGGATGATCATGAATATCAAGATAGACCCACAAGACAAAGACTTGTATGTGTGATAACTAACATCTCAATGATCTTATGGGATGATCAAGGTTATTACCAACTATTTTCCCTATAGTTCTTGATTGTTTTAGGGTCATTTTCCCTGATGAACTATCTAGCATACTTTTAGTTAGAGAGGTAGAGTTTACCATTAAACGTGTTCTAGGAGTAACACTAGTGATAATTCCACATTATAGGATTTCAGATATGGAGATTTTGGAGCTAAAGAAATAGTTAGAGTCCTAGGTGGATAAAGGATTTATATACCCCATGACTTCTCTTTTGGGTTCTTATGTCCTTTTTTCTAAGAAGGAAGACAATTCCATTAGGACTTTCATTGATTTCCAATGTTTGAACCCACTTATTTTAATGAATTAGTATCAAATACCAAGAATATATGACCAATTTAATCAGATCTAA
Source organism: Viscum album (assembly GCA_963277665.1). Classification (NCBI taxonomy): domain Eukaryota; kingdom Viridiplantae; phylum Streptophyta; class Magnoliopsida; order Santalales; family Viscaceae; genus Viscum; species Viscum album. The sequence goes on from OY728160.1 coordinate 125,334,923, forward strand.
TTAGCAGGAGTGTTTTTCAAATATTGATTTGAGGTCAGAGTTTCATTAGGTGTATGTTAGGTCTTCAGAAATACTTTTTACATAATTTAGGATAAGGCATGGTCTTTATGAGTACTAGGTAATTTCATTCCATCTCATTAATGGAACATTTATTTTCAAAAATTTAATGAATCAGGTTTTCCACTAATAACAATATTCATTCGTGGTATTTTTTTGGTAGATATCGTAGTGTAATCACATTATCAAAATTCCCAATCCAATAATCCTAAGACTATTCCTAACACACTAAGATAACATCAAATATATTATAATCTCAAAAAATTCCAATTTTGAATCAACAATGTCCACTTGTTGTATAATATCATCTCAGAATGAGATGTTTTAGTTGACCCAGAGAAATTTGAAGTTGTAGTTTCCTTGGAGTATCACATGAATGTAATTGATATCTAGAGTTTATTGAGGAAAATTGGATATTAAAAGTGCTTTATATAGGATTTACCATTCCTTGGAGTGGTAATTATGGACCTGAAAAATAATTTTGTAAAATTCATTGGATTGGAAGCTTGTGAAGAAGCATTTCAAGAGTTGAAAGAAGTATTTACATTAGCACTTATACTAATTCTACCAAAGTCATGTAGGGACATTACGATCTACTATGACAAATCACATATCGATAAAGGAGTTGTTATTATGTTATAATAGTGAGTCATTTTATATGAGTCTCATCATTTGATGCATCATGATCATAATTACCTGATGCATGAACTCGAGCTAGCTCCGGTTGTTCATGTGTAGTGATATTGGAGACACCGTTTACTTGGAGGGCATTTCCCAATATGCACAGTTCAGGAAATCATCAAATGCATCTTTAAAAAGTGTGATATTAGTCTTAGGTAGTGTAGAGGGGTTTAGTTCTGAAAATACTTCTAGTTTGGGCTTCCCTACATGCATGTTAAATGTAATTAAGTAGATGTTTCTCTAAGATCGAAGACTCAGACACATGCATTTTATGAGGCCAGTGGTGAGTGGCAGCTCAAGTATTTGTTTTTAGAGATGCACATTTAGGTTTATAAGGATCATGGGAAGAATAACGTCTCTATGATAGTGGTGACCACAATCCCATTTGTGTTGGTGATAATGATGAAACTATATGATGTCGAAGGCTTATTCCTGATGGAAAGTATCTAGGAAGGTGATGCTTCTTCAAGTTGGATTGTTGATGGGGATGATACTTTACTATTTCATGGGAGTATATGGGTCCAATTAGAGATCATTGGGTAATTAATATGGGAATTTCATGGATCATCATCGATAGTATATCCCATTTTCACCAGGATTTATCATGAATTACATCTCTTTTATTGGTGGCATACTGTGAAATGTAATATTTCTGGCTTTATAAATTGATGTTCCACTAATGAATAGGTGAATATGGAATATCAAGGACCATAAAGAGTTATACAACTATTGTCTATTCCTAGGTGTAAATGGGAAGATGTTTATATGGAATTAAAGACAGGTTTACCCAAATAACCTTGTGGAAATGATACTAATTGGGTAGCCATTGATCGTTTCATAAATTAAGAACACTTCTTACCTATTCAAGAGACATTTTCGATATATGATCTTTGAGGATTTATATCAGTTAGGTCATACAACCCCATTTATTTCCTTCATATATCTTGTATTTTAAGTTTATCACTGTCTCTATTCTAGGAGGGGTTTCATAAGTGATTGGGTACATAGGTTCTTCTATACATATCCTATCACCGTCATATCGATGGAAAAAACAGAGAAAATAATTATAGTGGTAGAGGGAATGATTCATCCTTGTGTCCTTGATTTTAGGGTTTCTTTGGAGAAAAATTTCCCTTTATTGAGTTCACTTATAATAATATTTTTTTACGACACTATTCAGATGGCTCCATAAAAGAATTTTAATGGTAAGCCTTGCTGATCACCTTTATGCTAAGTAGAGGAAGTTGTTGAAGCTTTTCCTTGGACTAAGTCTCATTCCTGAGAATACAGAGTAGGTCCAGTTGATCAGAAAGCACATGATGACAAAAAAATCTCAATAGTATTCAGATGATAACTGATGTTAAAGACCTCTTGATTTTGATACCGTTGATCATGTTTTCTTTTGACTCTCACTCAGGTTCTTCCATCAACTAAATCAGAGAAAGGGTAAGCTATATCCCCGATTCAATAGTCCTTTTGTAGATCTAAAAATAACCAGACATGTCTTTTACAAAAAATAAACTCCTCAGTGATATCAATATATGCACAATGTCTTTCACATATCATAGTTTCATAATTATTATCTAGACCCGTCCCTCATATTCGTACATAATGAGGTAGAGTTATATATGGATGCTTCCATTGAGGATTATTCATTTTTATTGTGTTCCGGAGGGTCAAGACACTATTAGGTAGGTTAATTTTGTTTTTTATGGGTTATATGGAATAAAGGATGAGTACAAGATGTGACTTGGGAGAGGAAGGTCAATATATGACTTTAGTTGCTGAAATTTTTTCCAGATGACCCCTCTTGACTCCTAGAATTCTAGATCGGGGATGAGTTTACATATGGAAGGGAGGTTTTGAAAACCCCTACTTTCAAGAGCATAATGAAACTTTTTCAATACAATTCCATTTTTAATCTGTTTAAACATGCACTATGGCCAAAGGAAGGTTCCAAGAGCATCCAAGGATTTTTATTTGGAGCCAATATCTTAGAGAAGTGGGGAAATAGGGTTGGCTTCCCAGTTTTCATATGGCTAGTACTAAAAATTATGGGTAACCATGTAATGATCATAGTGTCCAATGGGATGCCAAAAAACTATGAGAAACTGTACAACACTAGGTATATCGGGTTTGATTTATCTTAGGAAAATTACAAAGGAAATTTTCACAAGCTTCAAATGGTTATACAAACCATGTTCCTAGATTCTCTGAGGCCCTTCTTAGGAAGCGGGGTGTTTCAATGTTAATGAAAAGTGTGGCCTACAATGCGGTCAACCCATGTTCCCCTATTATAATAGTAAAAATTATTAAATTCCCTCAATAATCATTAAAAAAATATTATTTCCTCCTAATTTTCCATAAAGGGACACCCATCCTTATCTATTTGAGAACTCCTCATCCCTAATATTGTGTGTTTAAATTCTCCCCCATCTGAACACTAAACAAATCATCATTTTTAGTGTTGGATAGTGAGTGGAATGATCTCAAATCCCATTCCTTCTGTTCCATGTCTCTCTTCCAATCTATTTCTCTATTTTGGTGTGAGCACATTTTCTATTTTTTCTGTGTATTATACCATTACTCATTTTACATCAAATCTAATTCAAATATAAAGCTGATATTGGATTTGAAGTCATACAAAACCCTAAGTTATGTATTCTAGTTGTTCTCCCTTAAACATTATGGTGTTTTCATAGTTACTCCATTATGCCGTAAGCCTTCCATTACCGCGGGTTGCCTTAACTTCAGTTCTTTGATTTCTAAATTGATATAAACATGATTGTATACTCTTGTTGATCCATTATTTTTGGATATGGGATGTTTACCTAAACTATTTACAAACCTTTAGGAATTCCTTATAGAAATTATACTTTTTAAATAATTTATTAAATGTTTAGAACAACTCCTAAGTGTTTGTCTTGAGTTGGAAATCAAATTTTCCACTTCAATATAAATGTTTATTGAAGAAAATCACATCCTATGTGATTGGATTGAATTATAAATTGAATTTACATCTATTTATATATTTTTAGAAGGTCCAATCACCTTCAAAGTACAATTTCTTACATTGACTGAAAATTACATTCCCTATATGTATTGAATGTATTGTTTATATTGAATGAAAATGAGTGGGAAGGACATTCCTCATCTTTTACAATTATGAACATCACTATTATGATATGTGATGCACAAGGTTGTATTTGGTTTTATGATAATTATTCAAATGATGTAATCCTATACAATATTACCATTAATTTGATTATGCCACAGACATGTATGTCGAATGATGGATAAGGGGCCTATTGAGAATTTTGTTTCACCCACCCTATTACATCAAGTCTTTATCATGACATCTCTCACCGTTATAATTTTATCTGATTAATGGTAAAGATGTTTCACTTTCCTCTTTTTATTGTACTGGGAAAGACATGTAACCCAACTATCTTGAGTTTTGGTCTTGAAACCTCATGTTAATTATGTTATTCATGGAATTTTCAATTATGGTTGATATTATAGGCTCATTTATACTTGTTATGGATGTATGAGTTTCACCATAGTCCATCCTATACCTATTATACAAGTATATGTCTACTTATATCCTCACAAACGTAGTAAATATAGGTGGATATAGTTTCTGACTAAACTATATATATTATTAAAATATAAATATATTTATGGTTAATAATAAGACTCTCATACTAGATTAAGCCAATGTCTGTATATCTGAAAGGTGTCCCATAGAAACATGATCTTACTGGTGATTATTTATTCAGGATTTTTTTCTATAATTTATACCTTCAGACAATTCTTTCCATGTAAACTTCAAGTATTACATATAGACAATGTTGGTGGTGGCGTACTTGGATTTTATCTCAAACCCTACCTAGACCACCTTTGGTACTCGAGTATATTACTTGTCTAATGGTATGGATAATAGAAATATCTTAGATATAAATATTTTATATACATTACATGTAGTTAGATAATGGGATTAGAGGACCCATCATGTGCTCGAGAATTCTTGTGGAAAAATATTTAGTTGTTTTGGAAGTTTGTTGTATAATGATGTAATTTCATGTATGCTGTTTCAATTTTTAACCATAAGCATCCCATGATAGCATGTTTAATAAATTACCTCATGGATATATACTATTATTACAGTTTTAGATGATTTATTCTTTCATAGTTTTTTAGTTTTTTTTCTAGCGTGCTATTTTTTTATATTATGCTTCCACAACGGTGTGATACTGTTCATTTATTCTAGTGTATGTTTATATATGATTTAGCAATTTTTCATATTATTATTATTTTATACTGTCTCCCTCTAGTATTTAATGTCCTTTTATTTTGGGATAAGTGTCCATGTTATATTATTTCTTAGAGGATCCCATATAGGATTCCTCTATCCTACTACTATTCTCTCGTGTCCCTTATGGGATACCTTCACTTACATGATGATATAATGAATTACGTATAGGATAACTCTACTGATTTACATTTGTTAAGGATCCCATACAGGATGCCACAACCTATGTATTCCACTATGTGGATCACATGTTGGGTTCCTCTACGTACATGTAGCATTCCAAGGACCCCATGTAGGATTCCCTCACTTATGTTTTTACCTAAAGGACGCCATAAAAGATTCCTCTCTTTACTTACTTCTTTCAAGGATACCATGTAGGATTCCCATGTAGTTTATTGTTTCCAAGGCTCCCTAGAAGGATGCCTTCACTTACTTATGGACATTGAGGAACCGAGGAAGGATTCCTATCCATTTTATTTACACGAGGTATCTAGTGGCTGCCCCAATATTTTGAGTGACCTAGGACCATTTCATTGGGATTTAGTAGAGATGATAATGTTTATTACCTTAGAACCTATTATGAACATGTAAGTCGTGAGGCTATGGCAGTAGTGGAGGGTCTAGGGTCATATGGATGCAAATTTACATAGAAGAACTCTCTAAACATGTCATGGAGTTGGGTGTTGAGAAATATATATTAATGTATTATAGTCATGTACTTGGGTCCAAAGATCATTAATTTTATAGATCACCTTAGGTTCATGCCCCTTAATGTTCATCCCAACTCTAATTTCATGACCACCTACATATCAAGACCTAGGGAACAAACATTGGGAATGAATGAAATAGAATGAGTGGTATGGAAAATATCTATGCACCATAACTACATCATTACCAAACAATACCTTGAATCCTTCATCATATTTACTGGAGGTGAGTATGGTAGATCTATGGGCCATGAAATTTATCCCCACATATGGGAACATAGCCTTCTAAAAGATAATTTTGAAACTATACAAATAAGGTATTGTTGATTTGATTATGAACCCATGTATCTATGAAATATACATGGCTTGAGTGGTATAACAATTAGATAAATTTCTTTATTCACATGATGCCTAGTCGATTGGGATTACTATCCCAAGGATTCGCTGTTTAATGGTTTGTTTTATTTTTCACCACACTTATATATATTTTTATATCTGTATATATATATATATTGATGGTGGAATATCAAGTTGATCGAGGTCACAGTTCCTGGGATCGACTGTTTTTTACTCTATTTTTTATCATTTCCTGTTATGTCTTGACATGGTTGATCATATTCCATGATCATGAATTATGACTACAGATTTATTGATTCATAATTAGGGTGGCCTATTGAGATTATTTCTCTCCCCTATACATACAATAGTGTGTCCAGACCTTATGTTTGATTTTTAATTTGAGAACAAATTGCATAATGGATAGTGATGAGGCCTAGGGTTGCATGATCAAGAAAATCTACTCATTTAGATTCTCTTAATTGGGATGCAGTTGATCAATTGTGCCTTGGATGTTAGTTATACTGTCTGTAACAATTTTAGTTGGATATTCCAATAATTTTATTTCATTTTTCATTTATGTACTCGTTCATGTATTTTTGGCGTAGTGGGTGAGAAATATTGTTTGTATGACATCAGTATTTTGGATTTTATAGAATTTAATAGTTTTTTTCAGTATGAATCTATTTTATTCTATTTAATTCATCCATAGTTTGTTTATTAACTAATTTTTATAATAAATTTTCATTTCATCTATTTTTTAATATGGTATGAGGGCATAGTCTCTCCATGGACACAACTTATCCCCTCACTGCTAGTTAGATTTCTTATTTGTATAGAGCGGTGATCTGGAGGCATTACAGAAATGTTGGATAATGAACTAGTTTAGTATAATCCAGATAAAGATATTAAAATTTAAAAAAAATTATTTGACAAACTTTTTGGATGTTTAAGGTACACTTCTTCAAAAATTACAACATTTGAAAATGAACTTTTAACATACATTCAAACAAAATAAACAAAGTAAATAACAAAAATCCAACAAAATACTGATAGATTTGATTGAAAAAAAATAGAAATATAATTTTGAAAATAAATTTACATTTCATGAAAAAAATATTCAGTGATAGATCTATCCTTATTTTTAACAATATTACCAGTATTATCCTTATAATTTAAAAAAATTCATAATCTTCCTTTAAACTATATTTATTTACGATGATCAAGTAGATTACAAAATTTATTTCCAACTAATTTGTTATGTTTATCACAAAAAAAACAATCTGATTAGAATTATTGAAAGATTCATCAATATTATTTGGTAAAATATTAACAAAAAAGTATATTTATCATGAGAATGGAAAATTATTTTTCAAGTATGAATTCATGATTCAATATTTCCAATTACTTTTTAAATAAAATATTAATTAAGAGGCTTATAGTTTATAGGGAATTATGGAGAATAATTTTTCTCCCCCTGAACTAATACATTATCTTTTTGATGTTTATATTCACCAAATATAAATACAAAAATTTTCAATCAATATTATCTACAACAAAATTTTTCTTTATGTTATTATTTTCAACAAACGTAATATGTACTGATTCTTAAAATACTAACTTTATCTTATTAAAAATATATATATTCCATAATAACATTATAATACCTTGAAATATAACATCATCACTTTTATAATCAAATATTTCATGATTACCTTTAGTATTTAATATAAAAAACCTACTGCTAGTCACCCATGAAAAAACAAGGATTTTTTATTCATATAATCTATTCATAAAGGGTCTTCTTAAAATATGGACTATTTAAAAAAATAATTTAAAACCTCAAAAAAACTATTAACATCATTAAATCGAAAATATTTAGGAAAATTATATTCCTTTTTAATTGTTTTATCTATTTCTTAAATATATCCATTTTACTTTCAATAATAGCAATTTTTATAGTGCTCAAGGAGCATTTAAATAAAGAATATAACTATTTTCATTAAAAAAATGATAAAATTATAGATTTATAAATTCACCAGATCTATAAATCAAAATTGTTTTAATAAGTAAAATATTATGATTTTAAACTAGTCTGCAAAAACAAAAAATATATTTTATGTTTCAATTTTCTGTCCCACATTATTTTTATAAAAGAATATAGTGAAACCATCAATAATGTAACACCCCGAGCTTCCACGATACGCCTCTCTTTCAATAATGCAATAGCTTGCATTGTACGCAAGTTCGAGTTCTAACACACCGCAACTAATCAAAGTAGCCGTTATGAATAGTAATAACCACCTTTTAAATTTATAGAAATTTTATATTTCAAAATGAACTTCATTTTTGTATTCCTAATATTGAAATTATCTTATGTTGAATTTTTTGTAATTTTCCGAGAACTTCCAATTTTTTATGAATAGTGAAAAATACTTTAAAACAACATTTTCAATCAAAATAATTTATTGTGATAAATTATACTATTTAGTGGTTTTAAGGTATAATTAGAATATATTTTTACCATTTTACACAATGGTGTTCATTAGAATTAATTTAACATTGAAATTGGACATAAACAATTGCCAATCTTTTGATATAAATTGTTTCTTAAAAACACGCTATTTGTCGTAACAACGGGAATTAATTATAAAATTAATTAATGCAACTTATATGTTTGTAATTTTTTAAAATAGACATCATTTTTGAATTTGGAATATCAATTATAGCTTAGGGTGAAATTTTGGCCTTGTTCTGAAAAACTTCAATTTTTGATGAATAGTGAAACCACTAAGTGGTAGTTAAATAACTGATTTTTCATTTAAATGAAATATTACCACTTCTGTGATTTGATTTTCAAAAATCCGACATACATGGTTGTCATTAAGAAGTAAAATGTGGTTCAATGAGATTAAAATAATTTTTGGTGAATAGTAACTTTTAAGTTCTTAATCGCGATTAGAGGTAATTAGTGTAGTTTAAGGTACAAATAATGTTTTAATAATATGAGATGAGCATGAAACTTGTCATACTATTATTGGATGAGTCATGGCCGACCAAGAAAACCCATGGGTCAAATTGGGGACCCCATGGAGCCACTTTAGTTGGAAAATGACATTAATATATATTTATTTAATGTTAAAAGTAAATTGACACAAACATGAGTTATTTTACTAAAACAGTTTTTAAGTGGGGTTACACAAGTCCAAATTTTGACTATAAATATTCATTAGAAAGATAAAAAGATTTCCTACATCATAGTATTTGTTTTATAATTTTTAGACATTAAATAAATTAAATTATTTATGACATCATTATGATGCAGCGATGACCTCATTATTTAACGATTTTAAATAAAATGAAAAGATAATGTAAAATCCAAGGCTTACACTTGTCAAAAACCTATTGGATGAGTAGATTTTGAACCCTTATCATCTTATCCTCGAATTATATAAGTGTGGGACCTCTAAAATCCGAAACTCATTTTATAATAAAGTAAATTTTCTTTACTTTCCAAGAGTGCCCCTCCTCTCCACTTATAAAAGGCCCCCACCTCTCCCACCTCATTCACACCATCAAGCCATTTGGCTCGGCCAACCTCTGCCCAAATACTCTACCAACATCCCTCCCTTACCCCTAGAAGCCTAACTTTGGGAAGAACTCTTCCCAAGGAAGCCTTTAGCTCAAATCAAAAAGAGTTACCCGATTTTGAGGTAATGTCTTCTCTAATGTTGTTTTGTTTTATTTTTCTTCTCCAACCCCCTAAACTCTTTTTATTCATTTATTTTGTAACAACACCAGTATCATAAATATACTAGGATTTTGTTATAAGAAGGATTAGAGATACACTTACACCCACCTACATCTAATGGTTAAAGAACATACGGTTTCTGTGGATGGCGAATTTCTGCCTCACGAAACGATGATTGTTCAACACTCATATAACACATTCAAAGGTGGCCATTAATATGTCACTATTTTTATATATGATATATAATATGTTTATGTTTTACTTATGCTTCTTTATTTCTCATTTATGGCATACTTTATGATTTCCATTATGGGTAAAACGCGATAATTTCATTTTAGGAAGTGCGGACTACCGCCCCCTCAAAGTGATTTGAATCGTTAATGCCATATGTGGGATATATAAAGGATGGATTAAATGGTATTATACACTATATTATACTGGAATTATATTATACATTTATATAATTATGTTTTATTTCCATTAAATATGAAATTTAAATGAAAGTAGCGTTCATGCGTACGTACGGCTTACCGTCTCCATGAACGGTGCATTTCATTTCTTACCTCTAAATGTTACGTGACATTATGAATGAATGTATATACTGTATATATGATATATATGATATCTACATCATGAATATAATTCTGGATATAATGGATATTTCACCACATGAACAACTTGTAATTATAAGAAGTTTATTTTTGACTCAAGTACCAAAGATCGACAAAACGACCACTATTAACTTAAATAATTACATAATGTTCATAACATTGTAATAAGTGATATAAAAAGGATAATGAAATTGAAAATGGTTCTTAATAATGTAGATATTAACTCTAGTTTATTATTCAGGAGGTTAAAGAACGGTTGAGTCAAGTCAGACACGAGGTAAGGGAATTTCATAACCCAACTTCCATTCTTTGGGTTAATCTCCTAATTTCCAATTTTGTCATGATATTATTATGTATTATTTTGTATTTTTTACTTTCCTTATGTGTACCTATAGTGAATACACATAATAGATCTATTTTATTTTAAAAATGATCTTTTTAAGGACTTCGTCTCAATCTCCTTTCATTGAGTCATATTTGGTTTTATACACAACTTTCTTTTATACGGTGTATAAACCCCTTTGACTTTTACGTTTATTCAAAAGGAATCTTTTTTTATACGAAGCGTTTTACTAAACGAAAAAAAGGGAATGTTTTTCTTTCCATACTTATGTGGCGACAATGACTTCTCCGCCGCCGTGACCATTATTTGAGTTTCGGATTCCTCTACAAGCCATCATTTTTTTAATGAAAAATAAATACAAAGTTTTAACTTTCTTTTATTTTGGTATTGAAAATGGTTTTGAAAGTGTTTTTATTATATCAATATGTTGTATTGATATCTTGTGATTGAAATGTGGAAATGTTATGTTTCCTTTATGCATGTTTTATGTGATACGATTATGTTATGGTTTATGATATGTTTAAACCTATTCATATGAGGAATGTATTGGACATAAAAAGTGACGGGTGGAGCCCGCTATAGCTCCTCGATGCATTGGTAGGTCTCATGAGACAACTAGACGTGGAATTGGCCGAGGCCCTTTCCCAATTTGATTTATGGTTTTGGCCGAGGCCTTAATCATTTTAGACGTCTTGGCCGAGACCTTGACAAAATGTTTCAGAATGTCCGGTATTATACATTCCCTCATTATGAAAGTGGTTATTGATATTTCATGTGATTATTCGACCAGTAGAATATCCTTGTGAAGAAGTGAATGGCATTATCTCATTTTACTTTTGCCATGTTATGTTGAAGTTCAAGTTTAAAAGCCTTTTGTTTTAGTTGTACATTGCCTTAAATGTTAATGTTTATTTATGAAAGCTTCCACAATATTGTTATACTTACTGAGCATCTGAGCTCACCCCTTTCAATGTTTTAATATTTTCCAGGATGTGAAGAAGTATTTTATGAATGACCTGCAGGGATTGTCAGAAGGGGATATGAGTGTGGTCTATGAAGACTTTGTTTTTAGTTTTTCACTTTATGATGTAATGTAACGCATATGAATGTATCTAGTGTTTCCAAGGCTTCTAAACTAATCGGTCTTTCGATACTTGATCTTTTGTGATCATGCCAATGTTACGAAGTAATGCACCGACTCTGGGTAGCTGGGGTCGGGGCGTTACAGTTGGTATCAGAGGCAGTTTAGTACTAACCTTGGAAGCTAGATTTAGATAAACTCTGATTAGAGAACATAGCCCAAAGATAGACTTTGAGGATTAGTATAGAAGAACTTCCTAGAATTTTGTTATTGTAGAGATTTTGTGAGTTTTCTGAGCAATACATCCCTGTCTGGATACGAGCAGGTAGAGGCAGCTCTGGCACAGACGTACCTAGGGGTAAAACCCGAAAACACCGCTTTGAGCTAGACTCGAACGTGAACTGGTGCACGACAACGGGCCTTGCTGAACTCTTGGTTACGACACTCCCGGGGGATATGCTTTGGATAATTCTCATTTTATTTACAAACCACTATGAAGGGTTATGAGTATATAATTCTTCAAAGAAAACATTTCTTTTTATGATTATGGATTATATCCATAAATAGTTCAATTTATGTAAAGTGTTTTACAAGTATGGAATTATGTATTTTAATTCATAAACTAATCTAGTTTATGCCATTGTTTAGAAATGGCGCCTAGTGGAAGAAATGGAAACCGTATCAATGCACGCACTCCGTGTAGGGATTGCCCTCCTGCTCAAGATAATTATTGTGGATCTAGAGATACAACTGGTGCTGATCAACTTATTACCATACTAGGAAAACCCACGCAGGTTATGAATAATAACCATACTCGTATGGAGCACCCTGATCCGCAACGTGGAGGATCAATGTTAGACCGCTTCATGAGGCAACAACCACCAACCTTCAATGGGAGTACAAATCCTATAGTAGCTGAGCAATGGATAAATTCCTTAGAGAAAATATTCCATGCCTTGGGGAGTAGTGAAAGGGAGAAGGTTGTCATGAAAGTTTACCGCCTCACTGGAGATGCCGATCAGTGGTGGTCGCTGATTCAAAACACAAAGGAAGATGATGACGTATCGAATATGGAATGGAGGGAGTTCAAAGAGCTTTTCTTAGAAAAATACTTTCCTCGTGACCATCGAGCAGATATGAAAAGGCAATTTCTGAGTTTGAGGCAGAAGGAGGATGAGAATGTCGCAAAGTATGAGGCTAACTTTACTAGGTTAGCGAGGCATGCTGCCGATTATATACGTAACCCAAGGAGTAAGATTGATCGTTTCTTTGATGAGTTAAAACCATTTCTCCATCGAGCTTTAGTATCACAATCCTTCTCATCATACGAAGATATTGTCTCGTGTGCTATCAAGACAGAAAAGGAATTCTCTAAGTCTTATGACAACAAAGTAAAGCAAGAGAAGAAGAGAACGGTGGAACAAGAGACAGATAAAGGGAAAAGGGGAAAGAAGGATTTTCCATTATGTGATAATTGTGGGAAGAATCACCCTGGTACTTGCCTAAAAGGAATGGGAGTTTGTTATAAATGTGGAGAAAAGGGTCACCAGGCTCGTGATTGCAAGGGAATGAAAGAGGCTATCAATGTTGAATGCTATAATTGTAGAGAAATGGGTCATTATGCAAATGAATGTCCTAAGCGTCAAGGAAACTTACCTCAGAAAAGGCCAAGGGATCAAGGCCAATCTTATGCTGTGACTACAGGTGAAGCGGAATAATTAATGTATTGGTGCTTTTGGACTCAAGGATTATATTCTGGTTATAAGAATAATGTGATATATATATATAAATTGTACTGCAGTACTTTTTGATTTCAGTAAGGTTTTAATATGATTAAGGTAATCATATTTTTAGTATGTGACAATAAGAGAAACTTTTCTTTGTTTGGGGAATCTGATGTTACAATTGATTTTGGAATTTAGAGACCTTTTAGAGAAAGTCTGGATGAAGGTATTTTGGATAACTATAAAGGTTGGAGTGGATTAAGTTGAACTTGGGATAGTATTATTTAAGGTTAAAACATTTATGAAGATTATTTTTGGAATAGTATAGTACTATATTTTTAGGAAAAGGACAACCTGCAGGGTGGGGAATAACCCGTCGCGTCGGACAAAGCTGCAGGAATCGAACCCACAACCATAGTGTGACAAGCCTTTATTTCCTACCACTAGCCTACAGGAAGTCCCTAGTTATTACAAAATAGTTTTACTAATCTAAATGGTATGTGTTAACATTTTGAACCTTATACAATTAGGATAAATAGAATATTTTTGAGTTCTGTTACCATTTGGAGTAAAAGTTGGGTTTGTGGTAAAAATTTATTAACGAATGAAAGTATACATAACAAGTATGTATATTCCCTTACGTTCTTAGTAAATCTCCTAAATAAATTCCTCAACATTATAAAAGGTAACTTAAAACAAAAATGTTGTCGGTTAACTTTTCCAACTGGGGATTCAATGACCGTTTAACCAATCACAAGTTTGTGATTTTCTTGTGGTTAAACTTTCTCCTAATCCTGTTTTCTATAACTCTCCATCAGACATTGATGGTTTGTTTCTCCTCCATATCCATATTTTCATATAATCCTAGAATGGGCTATATCGGGTGACCTTTGTACTTATCCTGCTTTCTTTTAATGTTATATATTTATTAACCTTATTTCCGATGTGGGTTTTCCTCAAAGGTATTTTCTCTTTTCAACCTTTTATTTTCAAAGAAAAATTTCAAATTGCGAGGACGCAATTTATTGAAGGAGGGGAGAATGTAACACCCCGAGCTTCCACGATACGCCTCTCTTTCAATAATGCAATAGCTTGCATTGCACACAATTTCGAGTTCTAACACACCGCAACTAATCAAAGTAGCCGTTATGAATAGTAATAACCACCTTTTAAATTTATAGAAATTTTATATTTCAAAATGAACTTCATTTTTGTATTCCTAATATTGAAATTAGCCTATGTTGAATTTTTTGTAATTTTCCGAGAACTTCCAAATTTTTATGAATAGTGAAAAATACTTTAAAACAACTTTTTTAATCAAAATAATTTATTGTGATAAATTATACTATTTAGTGGTTTTAAGGTATAATTAGAATATATTTTTACCATTTTACACAATGGTGTTCATTAGAATTAATTTAACATTGAAATTGGACATAAACAATTGCCAATCTTTTGATATAAATTGCTTCTTAAAAACATGCTATTTGTCGTAATAGCGGGAATTAATAATAAAATTAATTAATGCAACATATATGTTTGGAATTTTTTAAAATAGACATCATTTTTGAATTCGGAATATCAATTATAGCTTAGGGTGAAATTTTGGCCTTGTTCTGAAAAACTTCAATTTTTGATGAATAGTGAAACCACTAAGTTGTAGTTAAATAACTGATTTTTCGTTTAAATGAAATATTACCACTTCTGTGATTTGATTTTCAAAAATCCTACATACATGGTTGTCATTAATAAGTAAAATGTGGTTCAATGAGATGAAAATAATTTTTGTTGAATAGTAACTTTTAAGTTCTTAATCGCGATTAGAGGTAATTAGTGTAGTTTAAGGTACAAATAATGTTTTAATAATATGAGATGAGCATGACACTTGTCCTACTCCTATTGGATGAGTCATGGACGACCAAGACAACCCATGGGTCAACTTGGGGACCCCATGGATCCACTTTAGTTGGAAAATGACATTAATATATATTTATTTAATGTTAAAAGTAAATTGACACAAACATGAGTTATTTTACTAAAACAGTTTTTAAGTGGGGTTACACAAGTCCA
Organism: Viscum album; assembly: GCA_963277665.1. Taxonomy (NCBI): domain Eukaryota; kingdom Viridiplantae; phylum Streptophyta; class Magnoliopsida; order Santalales; family Viscaceae; genus Viscum; species Viscum album. The sequence goes on from OY728160.1 coordinate 125,350,596, forward strand.
AATTTTGACTATAAATATTCATTAGAAAGATAAAAAGATTTCCTACATCATAGTAGTTGTTTTATAATTTTTAGACATTAAATAAATTAAATTATTTATGACATCATTATGATGCAGCGATGACCTCATTATTTAACGATTTTAAATAAAATGAAAATATAATGTAAAATCCAAGGCTTACACTTGTCAAAAACCTATTGGATGAGTAGATTTAGAACCCTTATCATCTTATCCTCGAATTATATAAGTTTTGGACCTCTAAAATCCGAAACTCATTTTATAATAAAGTAAATTTTCTTTACTTTCCAAGAGTGCCCCTTCTCTCCACTTAAAAAAGGCCCCCACCTCTCCCACCTCATTCACACCTTCAAGCCATTTGGCTCGACCAACCTCTACCCAAATACTCTCCCAACATCCCTTAATTACTCCTAGAAGCCTCACTTTGGGCAGAACTCTTCCCAAGGAATCCTTTAGCTCAAATCAAAAAGAGTTACCCGATTTTGAGGTAATGTCTTCTCTAATGTTGTTTTGTTTTATTCTTCTTCTCCAACCCCCTAAACTCTTTTTATTCATTTATTTTGTAACAACAACAGTATCCTCAATATACTAGGATGTTGTTATAAGAAGTATTCGAGCTACACTTACACCCACCTACATCTAATGGTTAAAGAACATACGGTTTCTGTGGATGGCGAATTTCTGCCTCACGAAACGATGATTGTTCAACACTCATATAACACCTTCAAAGGTGGCCATTAAGATGTAACTATTTTTATATATGATATATAATATGTTTATGTTTTACTTATGCTTCTGTATTTCTCATTTATGGCATACTTTATGATTTCCATTATGGGTAAAACGCCATAATTTCATTTTAGGAAGTGCGGACTACCGCCCCCTCAAAGTGATTTGAATCGTTAATGCCATATGTGGGATATATAAAGGATGGATTAAATGGTATTATACAATATATTATACTGGAATTATATTATACATTTATATAATTTAGTTTTCTTTCCATTAAATATGAAATTTAAATGAAAGTAGCGTTCATGCGTACGTACGGCTTACCGTCTCCATGAACGGTGGATTTCATTTCTTACCTCTAAATGTTACGTGACATTATGAATGAATGTATATACTGTATATATGATATATATGATATCTACATCATGAATATAATTCTGGATATAATGGATATTTCAACACATGAACAACTTGTAATTATAAGAAGTTTATTTTTGACTCAAGTACCAAAGATCAACAAAACGACCGTTATTAACTTAAATAATTACATAATGTTCATAACATTGTAATAAGTGATATAAAAAAGATAATGAAATTGAAAATGGTTCTTAATAAGGTAGATATTAACTCTATTTTATTATTCAGGAGGTTAAAGAATGGTTGAGTCAAGTCAGACACGAGGTAAGGGAATTTCATAACCCAACTTCCATTCTTTGGGTTAATCTCCTAATTTCCAATTTTGTCATGATATTATTATGTATTATTTTGTATTTTTACTTTCCTTATGTGTACCTATAGTGAATACACATAATAGATCTATTTTATTTTAAAAATGATATTTTTAAGGACTTCGTCTCAATCTCCTTTCATTGAGTCATATTTGGTTTTATACACAACTTTCTTTTATACGGTGTATAAACCCCTTTGACTTTTACGTTTATTCAAAAGGAATCTTTTTTTATACGAAGCCTTTTACTAAACGACAAAAAGGGAATGTTTTTCTTTGCGTACTTATGTGGTGACAACGACTTCTCCGCCGTCGTGACCATTATTTGAGTTTCGGCTTCCTCTACAAGCCATCATTTTTTTTAATGAAAAATAAATACAAAGTTTTAACTTTCTTTTATTTTGGTATTGAAAATGGTTTTGAAAGTGTTTTTATTATATCAATATGTTGTATTGATATCTTGTGATTGAAATGTGGAAATGTTATGTTTCCTTTATGAATGTTTTATGTGATACGATTATGTTATGGTTTATGATATGTTTAAACCTATTCATATGAGGAATGTATTGGACATAAAAAGTGACGGGTGGAGCCCGCTATAGCTCCTCGATGCATCGGTAGGTCTCATGAGACAACTAGACATGGAATTGGACGAGGCCCTTTCCCAATTTGATTTATGGTTTTGGCCGAGGCCTTAATCATTTTAGACGTCTTGGCCGAGGCCTTGACAAAATGTTTCAGAATGTCTGGCATTATACATTCCCTCATTATGAAAGTGGTTATTGATATTTCATGTGATTATTCGACCAGTAGAATATCCATGTGAAGAAGTTAATGGCATTATCTCATTTTACTTTTGCCATGTTATGTTGAAGTTCAAGTTTAAAAGTTTTTTGTTTTAGTTGTACATTGCCTTAAATGTTAATGTTTATTTATGAAAGCTTCTGCAATATTGTTATACTTACTGAGCATCTGAGCTCACCCCTTTCAATGTTTTAATATTTTCCAGGATGTGAAGAAGTATTTTATGAATGACCTGCAGGGATTGTCAAAAGGGGATATGAGTGTGGTCTATGAAGACTTTGTTTTTAGTTTTTCACTTTAGGATGTAATGTAACGCTTATGAATGTATCCAGTGTTTCCAAGGCTACTAAACTAATCGGTCTTTCGAGACTTGATCTTTTGTGATCATGCCAATGTTACGAAGTAATGCACCGAATCTGGGTAGCTGGGGTTGGGGCGTTACAAATAATTATAAAAATATACTTCTTTCATCAATAAATAGATGGTTTCAATGGGTTAAAAATTAATATGTCATAATTTGAGGGGTCTACTACTCTTAGAATAATCAAAGTATTTAAATCATTCCTTTTTCCACTATACTATTGAAAATGAATCACAATAAAAAATGTACATACATTCAATTTAGGTATGTTGAAAACATGTCTTCGATTTTCCAATTTATGAAACACACAAAAGTTTTCCCACCAAATACATATATTAGATAGAATATCATCAATTTAAATAACATTTAAACAATTAACGTTATGTTTTGTAGATTATCATAATAAAAAAAAATTATTTTTATTTTTTTTAAAAAAAGGAAATTTTATTATAAAAAACTATAAAACTAACATTTTCAAATTTTAAATTCTTTCCATCAACCTAATGTTGTCATATACTAATGAAATTTTATTTTTAACCTTATAAAAAAATTTAGTAATAAAACTATTTTTGAAAATCCTACATCACCATAACCATTAATTATTCCTTTAGAATCATCCCTCAAAACAAAAAGATAAATTCTTAGAGTTAAAAGATTTATTATGACATAAACATTGAGTAAATTTAAATTAACATTCATTAGTATAATTATATTGCATTATTCACATAAAATATGTGACATTTGAAACACATAAATTGATATTTTAAGAAATAATATTTTACTCATTATTGGTAATTGTTTGTTACTCCCAAAACTAGTTATATTTTTATTTTATTACATTATTGAAAATATCATATTTTATTTCTATTTACCTTTTATAAAATAAGAATATTTTCATTTTAAATAAAATTTTATCTTTCAATTTCTCATTTTTTATTTGTTAAGCTTCTAAATCTTTACAAAATTTATCATTTGAACAAGATAATTTATTTATTAGTTTCATATTTTTTTTATTTATATTGTTATATTAATTAAAAATTTGAGTCATATCATCTATTAAAAATTTAAGTTCCTTTTATTCATCTTCATTATTATTAAAATGAAAATATTTAATTCTATCATTTAATTTATTACGTTTAAATATTTCAAAACCATTATCTCAAAACATTTTATTGTAAATAGATAATACAATATATTATTAAAAATAATTATTTCATTTTTTTCAAGTTTAGTATTTTATGCCTTATGTGATTTATACAAATAAAAAATTATTATACCATATTTTTATAGTTTTTTATATTATTTATCCAGTATTATAACATTAATGTTTTAAAAATATGAATTATACAGTGAACATGTATTAAAATCAATATTATTATCACCTTCAACAATAATAGTATAGAAATAATTTACAAGATTTAATAATGTTGGAAAATTTGATTCACTAATATTATAAAATTTATCCATCAATGTAATGTTACAAATATACTTTTCACTTCGAGACACAATTTTTAGACTAGAATCATCAATATAAGACCATCTTCAAAAAGAAGTTTTCATCCATAACACCCACATATTTTTAAGAGATATATTTTTTTATTAATTTACGTGATGTGTTGTGTGGTATGATACCCATTTATAATTAATAGAAACATCAAACAATGACTTAACTTTTCGTATAAACAACACTATTCTTTCCTTTTTTTACAAACCATTTCTTGTTCTTTTGAATGGGTTCACTTCTCACAATACCGAGTTCAAGAGAACTCATAAATATAATTATGTTACCTAATGACATAGAATTTATAATGGAGTGTGTGAAAAATATTAACATAATTATGAAAATATTCTTTACACATGAATATAGAATAAATTATTCGGTGAAAAAATAATTGTAAATGAAAATGAAACCCTTTTTAAATAAATGGAAACGTTCTTCTGATATACTATTTAAATGAAAATAAGTGAGTTTATAAAATAATAAAATCAGTCTTGATGGATTTTTATAATGTGATGTACATGTAATATATATTAAATATTACATTTAAAATGCATATTATATGTTTTCTGAATATGATATGAGAAAAAAATCATTTTTTTGATAAAAGTTGTATTTTTTAAAAAATGTTGTTTTACCGCTTGTTGATGAAGAACCCATTTTGAGTTTATTTTTTGACACCTTTACATATAATATTTTAAAAAATAAACTTCATATTTTATATGGGGATATAAAAAATTTCATTGGATGAAATTCTGCTAATTAATGAAAACATTCAATTTTTAATGAGTAGTAAAAAGATAATAAATTTTAATTGAAAATGACTTTTTTATCGAACTAATTTATGTTGGTAAATTATTTTATTTAATGGTTTTAATTAATTTATAAATTATAGTTTTATCATTTAATATCATGTAGTTCATTTTCATTAATTTTATATTGAATTCATATAAAAAAAGAATTCAATCTTTTAAAAAGTTTTACCTATAAAAACCATTTTTCGCATTATGAAAATGAGATTTATTTGAAATTAAATAATAAAAAATATCTGTTTTTAATTTAAAAAAATATATCCCATATTTGGAATCATTGGGTATAAATTATGTAAATATATTTCTTTTATTTTTGGGCCTTATGAATAGTGACTTCAGTAATTATTATTAATACAGTAAAAGGGTAAATAATGTAATTAGGGGTAAAAAAAATATTATAAAATTACCCTAACAGTTCAACTAATATAATCATATGTGTTTTATTTGACCTAAATAATCCTTGTGCTGAAATTCTTTCACTTGGAATCCACTTGGATGAGATTTGGAAAATTAATTTATTTCAATTTATTAAAAGTTAAATATGTCTTACTCTAATTATAATAATTATATCATTTTTATTATAAGATTAATCATAAGTCAAATTAAACTATAATTTTTAATTTTTTATATAATTTTTTTTCTTTATCTTGGTAATTTATTTTTAATTTTTTGGAAATAAATAATCACCTTAAATAAATATACATGGATGATGCATAAATTATTTAGATGATGAAAAATCAATAAAATATATTTATAAAAATGGAAATAACCATGAGAAGACAAAAAACATGAAAAAATTTATTTTTGAAGTATATATCCACCATAAACATTAAAGGGTCGATTTATAGACCATTTAGATCCATATGGAAAGGATTATGTCATATATAATATTTTATTTAATGTGATGTTTAACTTGTCACATTCTTGTTTTAGTACATGTAAAATTATTAATGTGGAATTTTCCAGAAGATATATTTTATAATAATTATTCATATAATATATATTGGACTTATCTTCATCATATTATTTTTTAATATTTTATTCAAAAAATAAGTACATTAAATTATTACTTAGAACTGATGTAGTGATTATTTTATTAATGGAAATGTAAAATTGATGATATTAAAAGTTACAAAATTAATAATATTTGGGATGAATAATAAATCCAATGAATTTAATTGATTACTTTGACCCCTTCTAGATATAATATTTTTTTTTGCGGATAATATCTTATCTCTATATTTTTAAAAATCAATAAATTGAATAGTGTCGGAATGGACACTATTGATTGTTTGTCAAAATAAAGTATTATTAAATTATTTAAAAATGATTAAAATTTTAATATATATATAATTATTATGATATGGTGTATATTTCTCTAAAGTATTTATTTATGTTCCAATTGATATTAAATAAGTAAATATATCACCCTTTTAATATTAAAATATTTTTTACCCTAGTGAAAAATTAAATAGAATAACTCAATGTTAATTAAATGGAAAAGGTTTAAATTGATAGAAATGTTTTTCTAAAATTTATTTGTTGATGATATTATCACATTATCATATATCATATTTGAAATAAGGAAATTTTTGAAGTTTTTGGATGGGTTTTTTATTATAAATAAATATTTTTGGAGATTCCAAAAGTTCCCCAAACCTCAATTATAAAAGCTCACACTCTCCCTCACTTATTCACATCACTATAACCCTTATATCTACTACATACCATACCTATTTACATTTTAAACTTCATTATTAACATTATAGAGGTTCTGGCCTTCTCAAAAGACCTTCTTTAGTGCCATTAATAGGAGATCTAGAGGCAAATTATCGAAGAAGAGGTAATATTCTCTACCAATTATTTCAAACTTATTTCTTGTTCTACTAAATCTACCTATGTTTTTCCATTATTAAGAAATAAATATAGTATCAAATACATTATGAGATGTTATTATGATTATGGTCCAAACAAATTCCACCATCTATCCATCCTACAAAAAATGAAATAACCACTCATGAGTGCGTACGAGTTACCATCTCCATGCCGTTGTATAATATTTTTTCACAATCACTTCACATGGATGTTTATAATAAAGAAAAAAATAACTATATATAATTATTATATAAATATCTTTATTTAGGAAAAATATATATATCATCCACTTCCAAAATATTTCATAATTAAAGGAATTATATTATCGCTTGAGCGTACCTATGATCTACCATCTCTTCGACATGATGTCATTCATTCTCCATTATCTTTTTTAATGAATTATTATATAAATGTAAATAATATATAAGTATTATATATTTAACATCATATCATTATATAAATTATATAAATGGAATATATGATGAATAAATAGGCTTTATACGACATAAGATGCAGTAAATAACACCAGAAAGAATACTAATAATGAAATATTTTTAAATGGGTGATAATATTTTCACATATGATATCATAAATATAAATATGGTTCTTTATAAAGTCTATAACAATATTTAATCCATTATGTAGAAATATTTGATACATACGAAGGAACCTAGACCAATAGTAAGAGATAATATTTGCAATCTCATTAATATCTGAGACTGTTTATGTGAAAGTATTTACTATGAGATATTTATCATCCATGATCATGTTTCATAACTATTTATTCCAATATATTCCTTCTATTTTTATAGATTTTTTTTAAATTAAATTTTACCCATTTTTGAAATTTTATTAAATGGTATTAAAGGAATATGTTTTTTGTTTCCGATATGAAGTACTTTTTGACTTATCCGACAAAAGTATGAGAAGAATGTTTCCTTTTAAAATTTAAGCCATGAATAGATTTTGACATTTTCATAACACCTTATTTCCATGAAGATTAGTTTGCATGATTTGTAGGTTATTTTCATTGAAATTATTTTCCTTTAAATATTCGTGGAATTCTAAGAAATATAACTTTTTTTTATGAAGAAATGATATTTTCGTCAAGAATTAATTTTGAGTGTTCTACCAAAATTATTTTCAATTTAAGTTAGAAATATTTAACAGGATATGTTTCAAGTATACTATGCCTATTATTCCTATGGTTTAATAATTTTTTTGACATAATTCAATTTTTGAAATCCATTTATTTAACATGGATTATGTTATGATAGAATGATGTTTAAGAAGCAATTTTTTTCCTTGGGTTATACTATGATTAATGACTTATGTTTTTGTAGAACACTTAAAAATGATTCAATTATGAGATGGGTGAGACTTATATATCTCTCTAATATACTGTGAAATTATTTTTATCTCAAGAGATATACAAGGCTATAATATGGAATTATCTTACATTAGTAATACAGGTTTTTAAGGGGAAGCATACCCGGTTCAGTAATACAATGATGGAATGAGGAGTGAACATGAACATTGATGGACCTTTTCTGCCATTATAGCCTTGGAAATGAGCCTCAACTAATATGAAATGGTTTTCTATACCCATTTGTATGCTACAAATTATAGGTCTTACGTTATGAATTTTGTGAATATGTTTATTGACTCTTTATGAACTTTTATGACTTATTATATGACATGATATTATGATATTTTGTATGCATGATAATATTTTCAAATTTTATTTTATTATGTCTTATAATTATGATACGATAGATATATACCTTTTTCTAACTTTACTATGAATTTGAGCTCACTATTTCTTATGTTTCTATTCACTATGATATAAATAATGGTTTATTTAGGAAAACCAAAGGGGAAGATATTTATGATAGACATTGAAGATATTTCAACAAATTAGATAATGGTGTTCCATGTTTCTAATTGAACTAAACTAATAATGTATTTGGGAGTCTTTTTTTATAATGTATTAAGCATCATAAAAAAGTAATGTGATGTCCATGTACTTCAAGCTTGGTCTGTTAGGGTTGTTATCAGAGTGAAGGATTGGTTAACCATTGGAAACTTGGACTAGAAGACGTTAGTGAGATCCCAAGAGATATCTGTATAGATTTTTCAAGGGATGTCCCTAAGGATAAGTGAAAGTATTACTTACAGTCCATGAATTTTGGTAACGATCATGGTTGAGATATGATTAATCCTATGAAATTATATATTGAAATTAATTACCGATGATTATGTTATTTTAATTGTATGATTTATTCCTCTCACAAAATTATTTTTGGATTTTGGACAATGGAAGGAACCTATGGGGACTTTGTGAACAATGGATACAATTGGAAAATGCAATTATATTCCTCATAAATAACAAAATTTTATGTGATATAGAATAAATAATATTATTGTTTTACAAAAAAAATCTCTGAATCATTATTGAAATCCAAATGAGTACATAAGGGAACAAAAATATATTAGGTCATTTATGAGGCAATGTATACCTTTATTCAATGGGTCTTTTAATCCACTTGTAGATAAAAAATGGATCACTCACACAAAAAATATATTTTCTATCCTTAAATGTTTAGAAAAAAAATCATTTTGGTTGTTTATCATTTAAAAGGAGAAGTAGACCAGTGGTGGACACTAATCAAGAATTCGAGACAATAAGATGGAATTGAATCCATGGAATGAGACTTTTAATAGAACTTATTTTTCAATAAGTTATTTTTTCTTATTCTTTGAACGAATATGGTAAAGAAGATTCTTGAGATCTTTAAAAAGGATGACGAATCCATTGGTAGATATGAGTCAAATTTTGAAATACTTACAAGGTACACTTTTGTTATTGTCATCCAACCTGAATGTAAGGTTGATCAATTAATCAATGGATTAAAACTAAGTCTTCGAAGGGGGTTAGACATAAGATACTTTAGTATTTATGAAGTGGATATGTGTTGTTATATCATGGTATAAATAGATTTTTGGGTTACATATCAATTATATAGATTGTATAAGAAAAGGGAGATAGAGTTCAATGAAATATCTCAAAACCATGGTGAAAATAAGATGATTGTTAACTTATGATCAAAGTGTGGAAAGAAGCATGATGGAGATTGTCTTAAAGGGACATGTAAATGGTTTATATGTAAAAAAGATCATCGAGTAGTTGAGTTCTAATATATTGGGAAAAAGATAACTAATGATGTGAATAGAGAGATGGATACCTTGAATGAAGCTACCACACTTCAATGCTACAAGTTCCATGAAATAGGGAATTATTCTAACCAATGCCTTAATTGAAAGGTTGTCGATGATTATTGAATCAAAAACTAATTAAGGCCAAAGAAAAAGTAAAATCACATGCGATCAATATTGGTGATGTGGGGTATGAGATCAATGTGGTGCAATGGTTGAGTGTATATATATTTCAATTCTATAATAATGTTGTATAATATCTTTAATGGTATTATTGAATAATGGTATATCTAGGTACTGGTCCACTATAGTTTTTACATAAAGATTTCAGAGAATATACTGACTGGTACTGGTAACCATGAAAGGTGACCAACGTAATAAGTTGATATTTTTAGATAACACATTCTTAAGGGAATAATAACCCTTAATATGAGAATGATAATTATGTAATGATATTTGGATAGAGATATGTTTGTTATGAATGTGTAAATTTGATTGTAAGGATTTCCTTATAACTAATTTAAGATTTTTTTGAAAAATAGTTTATGATTTCAAGGATGATGTTTATTACTTTTTAGACTTAACATTAAGGAAACATTCCTGTTTTTAATAAGGATGTATGGTAAATAAGGTTATTATCATGACTAATGATAATTTATGGTGAAGGTGTTCACATATTTGGAATGTGGAAAACAAGAGATAACTTATGATATATGGGGGATAAATGTTTAGATGTCTTAGTGGAACTCTTTATAATGTTTCATATTATCAGATTTCAGAAGGTTTGAAAGGATATCAATTTATGAAATGTTAATGTTAAAATTTGGATGAATTTTTTTTAGAATAAAGTATTATGTAACTATTAGAGGACTTATGAATATTTGATAACTTGTGCTAAGATTTTGTTATATAGATGGAAGGAACTATTATCCCATTTGTGGATCACATGATCTACTAATGATTCCAAACTAAAAAATTCAGCATTATTTCTTGGAATAAGAGATAAATTGGAAATTGATCACAGAACAAGGGAAAAATGAGATTATAGTTAATAAATTAAGTATTTCATTTTATTCATCAACTCTACCTATAATATCTTATAACAAAAACTATTATCCTAGTACCACCATTTATAATGAATTAAATGTCCCCTTAAATCATCACAGATTGATTTATTTGGATTGTTAAATTTCCCTTAGTGAAGTTCTCTATCACTCCCCATCATAACTTGATCATTTGATTTCTCTTCCATGTAAAACTTTTCACGTTCCACTTATGTTCTACTAGGTGGAAACCGATTCATGATAGACATTAGGTAACCATTATATTTCTAACATTCCAGTTTGAAAACAAGTTTTAGTATTCAATTTTATGATGTGTGTTTATAGGAAGGAAACTTTCAAGTATTAATCCTTTTATAACCAAGATGAATTTCAAGGGAGAAATTCATTTTAAGGGGGGTAGAATGTGAAACCTCTATATTTTTATGAGATATAACATTTCTATAAATTTATTTGATGTCTTGTGTTTTAAGCACCATAAAGACAATATATTTCTAAAAACAACATCGACATAAGTTTTGTTATAAACAACACTATTATTTTCTTGTGTTACACATAATTTTAAGTACTTTTGATAGAGTTCATTTCACACAACACTGAGTTTAATTAAACAACCAAATGTTATTATGTAACATTATAACCTAGCTTTAATAAAAGAGGGTATGAAAAAAATTAATTAAAATATTAAAATATGATTTACACATGATCATATACTAAATACTTTTTTGATTAATTAATTATAAATGAAAATATAACACTTTTTAAATAAATTGAAATGTTGTAGTGAAAACCCATTTAAAAGAAAATAAGTATGTTTATAAAATAATAAAATTATTCTTGATGGATTTTATTAAAGAAAATATGTATGTAATATTTATTAAAAATAATGTTTAAAATTCTTCTTATATGTTTTCTATACATGATGTAAGAAAAAATTCATTTTTTTCCGATAAAATTGTTATTTTTTTAAAAAAATTGATTTAACGCCTCTTGATGGCGCACCATTTTTAAATATAGTTTTTGTCCCTTTTAAAAATATTATTTTACAAAATAAGTTTCATATTTGATAGATGGATATATAAATTTCCATTGGTCTATTTTTTGACACTTTTATGATAAATTTCAAGTTTTGGTGAATATTAAAATTATACTAAACATTAAATGAAAACAACTTTTTTCATCAAAATTATTTATATAGATAAATTATATTACTGAATGGTTTAAAAGTATAAATAGATTATATTTTTCTCTACTAATATCCCGTAGGTCATTTGTTGTAATTTTACATTGAATTCAGATTTAAAAATATTTCCATCTTTGACAATGTTTTAATATTTAAACCCCATTTACTAATTCTAAAAATGACATTTATATCTAATTAATTAATGAAAAATCTATGTTTTGAATTTTTAAAAACGCATTCAATATTTGAATCATTAATTCAAAATTAAGTAAATTTTTTTATTTTATTTTTGTGTATTATGAATATTAACATCGTCAATTTTTATTAATATGGTAAAAGGATAAATCATGCAATGATGGGTAAAAATAATATTATAAAAATAACTTGACACTTTTCCCAATATCATTGGATGAGTGTTATTCGACCTAAATCATATTTGTGATTAAATGGTTTCTCTTGGGTTTCTATTAGATGATATCAAGACATTAGATTTAGTTTATTTGAAGAAAAGATAAATATGAATTACTCAACTTTTAAAATCAATATCATTTTTAATATAAGGTTATAAAGAATATAAATTCAACTTTAATTAATAATTTTAAATCTAAAGTATTTTTCTATATCATTGTAATTTATTTGTAGTTTTTGGGAAATAAATAATTTCCTTAATGGCTTATACATTGATGATGAAAATATTATTGAAATAATGAAAAATTAATAAAATTGTTTTTATTGAAATGATATTAACCTAAAAAATAAAAAAATACATGACCAAGTCTTATTGGTAGAGTATATATCGACCATAATCATCAATGTGTTGTGTTATTGAACATTTTCAGCCATATAGAAATGATTATGACTATAATAATATTTTATTTAACATGATGTGAATGTTGTCACATTATTTTTTTAATACATATAACATTTTTAATATAGGATTTTGTATATTTTATATTAGAATATAAGTATTATTAAGAAATATTGAGGATTTATTTTCATCATAGTTTTTTATTTTTATTTTTAAGTCAGCATATATGTATATGAAATAATTAATGGAACTAAAGTTGTTGTTATTTTTATAATGAGAATATTATATTAATGTTATTAAAAATATTAAAATAAACATAATTTGGGATAATTAATACATCCAATGAATTTTATAGGAGAAAATTATCCATTACGAATAAAATAAAATATTATATTTTTAATAAACTATTTTCTAATTATTTTTAAAAATTTATAAATTTAATAGTGTCAAAATTTGAACTCTTGATTTTTTCTCAAAATAATGAATTTTTAAATTACTTAAAATACATAAAATTTTAAAAAATATTAAATAGTTATGATATGATGGAAATTTATATAAATTATTAATTTATATTCTAATTGACTTCATATAAGTAAATATTTCAGCCTTTTAATATTGAATTAATTGTTACCTTAGTTAAAAATTATATAGAATATAAATGTGTCAATTAAAAGGATATGGTTTAATGTGATAGATAAAAATATCTAAAATTTATTTGATGACGATTTTAAAACATTATATCATGTAATATTTGAAACTAATAAAAAATTTAGGTTTTTTGGTGTGTTTTAATTTTATTATAAATTAATATTTTTGGAGATTCCCAAAAGTGACAGACACATCAATTATAATATAAAAAATGCTCTCTAACTTATTCAAATCACATTAATCTTTCATGATCAGGAATCTCCATTCCATTTGACTTATAAAATTCTTTATTTACATTCTAGATGTGCTGGTCTTCTCAATAGTCAAACTCTAGTGCCATTAATAGGAGATCTAGAGGGAGCTCATCGAAGAAGATATAATATTCTCTACCAATTCTTTAAAACTTATTTCTTCTTCTACATCCTCTTCCAATGTTTTTTTTAATTATAATGTATTTACCCAAGTATAAAATATTTTATAATAGGTTATTATTGTTATGTAGCATCCATATTCCTCTTATCCATCCTAGGAAAAATGATATCATCACGTGTGTGTAAGTATGACCAACAATTTCCACGCCATGGTGCAATCTGTTTTTCACCATTACATTACATTAATGGGAATAATGATGTAATTAATAAATATATATGATTATTACATAAATATATATATTTTTAAATAATATATATACCATGAATTTTCATACAATTTCATAATTAATGGATTGATGTCATTGCTCATGCAAACGTACGACCTACCATCTCCGTGACGCGATGTGATTCATTATCCATGTTATAATTTAAATTTTGATTATATAAATGTATATAAAGAATAAATATGATTTAAATATAAATATTTATATATATATATATATTACATTATTATCATTCTCTAAATGATATAAATGGAACCCTAAAGAATAATTGGATTTATATGACATAACTTGCAACAAATAACGTGTAAAATAATTATAAAAATGAAATATTACTAAATAGTTGATAATATGATAACATATAAAATAATAAATATAAATATGGTTCTTCATCAATTTTATAAGACTCTATAATTAATTATAATTTATTTTTTTATTCATACATTGGAACCCAGACTTAGGGTTAGGGATAATTTTTACAATCTCATTAATATCCAATATTGTTTGTATAGTAGTATTTATTGGGGGTATATTTATCATCATTGTCCATGTTTCATAAACATTTATTTGAAAATATTCTTCATATTGTTCTAAAAGTTTATAAATTAAATTTTAACCAATGGTGATATTTTATTAAACATTATGAAATTAATCTTTTTTTGCTTTGGATATATGGTACTTTTTGACATATCTAACAAAAGTACGAGAAAAATATTTTCTTTTAATTTATATTACATGAACATGTTTTTAGGTCTCAATAACATAATATTTACAAAAATATTCCATTACAATTTATTAAGTTTATTTTCAAAGCAATTAATTTCTTCTCAAATTTCACGGCATTTTGAGGAAATAAAGTTTTTTTTGAAGAAGAAAGGTTATTTTCCACAAGTGTTAATTTTTAGTGTTCTATAAAAATTATTTTCCATCTATGATGGAAATATTTAATAGGTTTTTTATTTAAGTATACTTTCCCTATTATTCATATGGTTTGATTAAATTTATTATGTAATTCTATTTATGAAATAAATTCATTTTAAATGGATTATGTTTTGATAGAAGGATGTTTAAGTATCCTATTTTATTACTTGGGTTATGTTATGATGAATAATTTATGTTTTTGTGGAACACATAATAATATTTTTAATATGGGATGGATGGGACCTATATCTCACTAAAATTCATTCAGTAATGGTTTATATCTCATGATATTAATGGAGATATAATGATAAACGATCGCTTTTTTGTAATATTGGGATGGAATAGGAAGTAAACTCGGTTAAGTAATACAAGGCTGGAACGCGGCGTTGACATGGTTTAATAATGGAATATATCTTCTATAATGGTATTTGGAATGTAAATTTTCTAATATGATATTACATTAAATGATTATGTGTATTCCAAAAATTCCATGTCTTATTTAATGTCTTTTGGGAATATTTTCATTGAATCTTTATGATATTTTATGATTTATTCAATGATATGATATCATGCTCTTTCATATGCAAGATAAGTTTTCCAAATGTTATGTTCATACTACTTAGGATTATGATTTGAGTGATATATCACTTATTTTCCCTTAATTGGAATATTACTTCAACCTTTCATATGTTTATTTTCACCAGGATGTAATGCATGGTTTTAGGTAGAAAAACCAAAGGGGAAATTATTATAGGAGATGTTAAAGATTATTCCAAAAATAAAAATAATTTGTTTCATGATTCTAAAGGCTCTAAAATCATATGGTATTTGTGTGTCTGTTTGTGTAATGTATTAAGTATTATTCAAAAGTGATGTAATTTTCATGTACGTCAAGATTTGGTTGTCAGAGCTTCTCCATTATAAAATGTTTTTTCTTGAATAATTTCGTTTCAAAAATAGTTTCTTAATATGTACCATATTTTTTAACATATAACATAAAATATACGAAGCATCATTGTATTTAATAGTGTTGAATGTCTGAATTTCCATTTGATTCTTTATTCTGAATCAATTTTTTAATCCCTTATGATTTTCATTAATTTGTAAAATCATTTGTTTAGGTGATATATCTATTCTTTCTCACATCCATTTGACTCAGATTCATAATTTTTATAAGAAAATTCTATATATGATTTAAATTAAATACCATCATCATATAAGCTTCCCATTTTGTAACCTTATTTAACATAAGTTCATGATGGATCAATGATCTAATTATTTAATATAATGTGTACTCTATAAATTTCATACTCTCATCAATTTCCACTATTTTCATATTAAACTTATTCATTAGTGACAACAAAAACACTTTACCAAATACCGTGTTATTTAATGATTTTATAAGTTTGTTGAAACCATTTATGATAATTATAAATATATTAAACATACGGTTTATAGAATCCAATTAATTAAATTTAATATATTTGTTTTCATTTCATGAAATAGTATCTTTTTTTCTTTGAATCATATATGAACCATACTATGTGACTTTTATGATTATCTAAATGTCTTGAGCTATCTTATATGACTAGAAAAGGTCAAACACACTTAAACTAACAAAAAAATATAATATATTCATCAATTTATAATATAAAACATACTTTACTACATAATTTTTTATGAGTCCATGTAGATGAACATATATTAACTTTTATATTTACATAGAGAATGTTTAAAGACAAATGCTCAAATGTTTCATGTATGACTATATTTAAGGTTTTTGGTAACTCCAATCCTTTCCAATGGATTATAATGGTTTCCGTGGTATCTAAACATCATTCGAATTTATTCATAAAATATTAATATAATATTTTACTTGGAATGTTCGGTCTAGATGATAGTTATGATAGATAAAATAACAAAACAGTAATAACCAACCACATTCCTGAAAGGAACATTCTTCAATACCATTTTTTGGATTATTTGCGATGAAAAATATAGTATAGAGTGGTTATGAATATATTTTTTAAATTTTTTAGAGAAATTAATGAATAAATGAATATTATTTAATACATGTGCAATTGAACAAGAATACAAAATAGGCCCACTGTAGTAAAACATTACAAAATGAAATCTATTGAAAAGAAAACGATATGAATCTGATATTTTATAGTAGTTAATATCAACATGATCCTACAACTACTACTCAATCCCCAATTATCCTCAATAGGAATAGTATTCACTATAAAAAAACCACACTTTAGAGAGGTAGTGATAATATTTAATATACACCTCATTTTTTTTCACATATAGGCATAACCAAACCTATATTTCTTACCATTATACATATCTACGAACAACTAAGAAACACTGACCTTTTATAAGAATCACAACCCAAAGACACACTATTTTATTAGGAGGTATAATAAACACCAATTCTGTTTTAGAGTTAAAAAAATAACAAGTCAACAATTGAGAGTAAAACAAAAATAAAATTTTACATTGTTGAAAATCATTACAAGAGAATGAAAAAGAAACATAATATCAATGATTATGTAACTAGATGTAACTCTGATAAATTTTCAAAAATATTTCTATTTGAAGAAACAATGTGATCACCCAGTAGAATAAAAATGGTTTAATAGAAGTATTTTAGAATTTTGAGTGTATTGTAATTATCCTATTAGAAAATGTACTTTCTATCAACTTTTATAAAAAATTAAAATGGATATCTTCAAAAAGTATACTTGATAAATTCCAGGTTTGTTTCAATAATATTGAACATTCCATAGATCTTAAAAAACCATCTTCCAAAAAATACACCAATATTTATTGGGAATTTTAATGAATAAAAAAATAAATAATAATAACAGAAGATATCTAAAATCCATGTAAAAATGACTTATGTGTATGAATGGAATATATTTAATAATTTTTTCATATATTCATTAATTCTATATGGATCATTTTTATATATGGATTGATCATAGATACATGTTATCATGATCATGATTTTGGGAAAGTATGAAAAAAACCTAAGTATACCTCATCATAGTTTTATAAGAATCATTTCCTATTTAAATGTAAAAATTATTTTATATATGTAAAGATCATTTCATTTTCTATATAAGTATCATTTTATAGATTTCATAACCTTGATTATATAGAAAATAAAATCATTTAAATCATTATAATTTTTCAATTCATAATCATTTAATAGGTCTTTATAATTTTTAAATTATATTGATATTCTTATGAATTTAATTTAATTTTGATACTTCTTTTAGAAATCATAATACTACATAAAACATTCTGTAAGACATTAAAGAAAATTTCTTAAAAATTCATGAAAAGAAATGTCATTATATAAAAATTTATGACATTGAAATCAATTTTTTATGACAATAAAATTTTTTATGACTTTTTATTTTTTATAAATATTAAAGAATAAAAATTTAAAACATTCAAATATCATACACACAAAACGTTTTGTCTGATGTATGACATTATACATTTCGAAATAAAACATAGACCAAGTATAATAACATTAAAGTATAAAATCTAAATGCCAACAATTTGAAGAATAATGAAATTGCGATTTAACAGTACCATGATAAATTATTATTATCTAATTTAAACATGTGAAGCATCTATAACCAATTTTAGTTATTTTTAAATAATGTTAGGTAGGTTAACTATTCAATTCAATAAATAATATTAATACAAATAGTGTTTCCATTAATCAGATATAACACTAAAAAGTAGTTCCTTTTTGGAAATTAGTAAAGAAAATATGATTTTAATAATATCTCACGGTTTATGAAATATATCAAGAAGTTAAAAAATTAAATTTCACTTGAAAATATCACTATTAATTAGTACAAAAAAATATTTTAAAATTCAAATGTGATTATAACAAAAATCTCAAGACTGCTGAATTTATTTTTTATATATATGATATAGATACATACAAAATAGTGAGAAATAATAAACCAAATAATATATTAAATAATAAAAAATAATATAAATAAATATGTTATCTAATAGATTTTCTAGAAATAAATGTATAAAATTCAAAAAAAAAAACAATTCTATTCTTGAAAAATAGATTGAGACCAATTTGAAAAGATGATTACCAATAAAATCAATGAATTAATAAAAATCTAGAATTTATCAATTAAAACTAAATATGCATCACATCATATTCAAATTTTATATTCTAAAACATCAAAACATCCCAGGGTTTAGTAAATATTTCAAAAAGTATATTTTCCATTATAATAAATTAAAAACACTATATCCTTTAATAATAAGATCACCTAAAAATAAAATAAAAATTAAATATGTTTTTTCTTGAATGATTTTTAAGAGATTTTAGATATTGAAAAATTGAAATAATATTTTAATAAATAATAATTTTACCAGAATTAAAATTTTATAAGATAAATATTATTTTATCTAAATCCCTTGAGCATAATAATTTACAACCCCTATATACTCAACCTCTGCTACATATAGAGAAGATAATAATTTAGTATCCGAGATCCATCAAATAATACTTTTACCATGTAAATAAAACATACTTTTCATACATTTTAAATAATATCTACGACCACCAATGTCAAAATCAGAATAAGATATCAAGTCAAAACATTCTGGATTTTAATTGAATAAACTAGTATTAATAATTACTTCTACAAATAAAATTTTATTTTAATTTTATTTAATTTAATAATTTTGTTATTATATTGAATGATACAACCTAGTTAAAGTTTGAATAATTAATTTTCATTCTTTTTAATATGAATTAGATACTTATGTTCATTATCAAAATAGTTAGTAAAATTTAAATCAAAAATAAAATAATTTTAATTAAACATATTTATTATTAGGATTTGGTTAAAATTTTAATTTTAAAATTATATAATTAACTTTTTTAATAACTATTTTCATTTTTACAATCATAATATCAAAAAATTCCATTTTTTTCTATTAATTAATTACTTTAAAAGTGTAATTATGTGTTGAATATTATATTAGGTAATATAAGTATTATATATTTATATTTAAACTATATAATTATTTTTGAGTCATATTTATATTGGACTTTTGTATAAGTTTATTTTTGGGTTTAGAAAAATAATATTAATGAATAATGTTTTAATGAGAATAATGGTTGACTATTTTAATTAATTAAAACATCGAAAAATGATGAAATATTTAAATTAAATTAAAATATAATATATATAGAAAATTAATTAAAATAAATAATTTTATTATCACTGGTCATACAGATAATTTAAAATCATCAAATGCTTGAAATATAGGTTTCTTGAACACATGTTTTTTCATCACATATGGGGGATTAATTTTAAAATAAATTCTTTCAGTTATATGAATTGAACCTAGTAAAATATGTTAAATTTTTATAATAATAATAATTTTTATTATATAATACTTCAAACATTATTTTTCATCATAAAAAATTTTTAAGTGAGTAAAAATATTTTATCACGATTAATGTAAACATGGATATAAAGGGGGTTAAAATAATTAAATAAGGTTCAAAGTTAACTACAAAACTGTATAAAATATATTTTATTTAAATATTTTAACCTTATCATGTACAAGTGATGATAAATTTCCATTTTTTACCCTTCACCATATGAAATTGTTGGTACACAATTTTTGTTTTCAAAAATTACAAATAATCCACTCACATTACTTTTAAAAGACCACCCCACTCCTCACCACTTCACACATTAAAATATCTTGGATCCACAAATATCTACCCTAATATATTTCTTAATTCCATTAACACATCCTATATTACATTTTATGATTATAAATCTATCCAATTTTTTTCACTAACATAAGGAGTTCGTTCGAAGAAGAGATAACATGCTTAACTGAATATTTTTGATATTATTTATTCTTTAACATCATTCAAATCATATATAATTATAATGACATAAAAATAACAGTAACTAACATATAAATATATGCTATTATTTTAATTTTATAACCTAAATCCATCCCCAATTCCATAAAATGGGTTATAAAATCATCTTTCATGTGTATGATATACTACCACCTCACGAACTGATGACATTAGTTTTTCATAATAACCTCTAAGGGCTTATTATACTAATTTATTTATATTATTTATATGATATTTGAAACATAATTATAATTTTTTTATCATTATGTCACTAATAAATTCTTAATTTATATTTCTTATAGTATATAATAACGTCAATTGTGTGTATGGCAGAACACCACCTCACAAAGTGATGTGATTCATATTTCATTAACGGATTACATGGAAGGTATTTATGATCAATTTAAGGAATATATGTTATTTAAAATATATATTTATGATATTAATTAAATATTTATAATTTTTAGAAGATAATATATCATTTTATTTCAAAATTTTCCACTCACTAAAATTTGATAACATTGTTTATGCGTACGTGTTGATTACCACCTCCACTATGTGATGTGATTGGTTTTTTATAGAAAAATAAAAAGATGATATATATATATTTATATTTAAATAAAAAATGTTTTATTTATTATATTTTTATGAATATAAAAATATATAATATTACTTAACTTGTATCTATAATTTTATTTGAAAAATTGAAATGTTACTCATGCGTACTTACAGTCCACCATCTCCATGATTGTAACATAGTTCATTTTTCATAAACATATTTCATGATGGGTTTTAAAATTATAATTTTTGTATAAATAAGATAAATATTTCATGTTTTTTATTCTAGATATGTTTAAATAATAACCTCTTGGACCATAGTCAACATACAAAAGTGATTTTTTGACAATTAAAATGAGTACCTTCAATACATAGAACCTGGAAATAAATGATCAAATAATTGTGTATATAATTAAATAAGATAAAATAATAAGAATAATAAATATGAAAATGGTTCTTACAAATAAAAATAATAAATATATGTTTCCAATTCCATAATATGAAGACCATATGAGATGAGTTCGACTAATGATAAGGGGCTTCATCTTAGATTCCTTTTATTGAGGAATATTTTGATGTTGTGCACCTATAATACCTTTTGAGGTTTATATATATATATATATATCATTTTACCTATTATATAATTAATTTATATATTTCAATGATATTTATAGATTTCTAAATTTTATTATTTTATGGGGCTTATAAGTGAAATGCTTCCCAAGTGGATATAATTTTTCTTGTAAAATAAAAAAATCATTTAAAATTTATTTTTCAACTTTATTATTAATTTACATATTTATAAAAAATTTATTGATGTTTTTATATCAAAATTAAAGATTTATATTGGAAAATTTTTGTGATATTTTTATTTATTTCCATTTTTTTTGAAATTAATTTTTTAAATGTCTTAAATGGAACATTATTACAAAAAGAAACGAGGAATTATTTATCTTAATGTATACGGTGAAAATGACTTATATCACCATTGTAACGATTATTTAATGTTTGGGATCCTTTAAAATATTTCATGTTTTATTCAAAAAAACAATCCTTTCAATTTTTAATGGATTTTTTTATTGATAATGGGTTTGTGAATAAAGTGGATTTTTTAATATTTAAAAATATTTTATTATGAGTGGAATGATTTTTTTAGTGTATTGTTGAAAATGGTAATATTTTATATGTTATCATAATTTTATCATTATTTTCCATCATTTGTGATGATAAGTGGTTCCATTATATAATATGTAATGGTTTTTAATGATAAAACAAGTATGGGTGGTTGCGGGATAAAGTATGTACTACTGTTTACGTTATAAACCATAGATGAATGAATCCACGATAGAGCTCCAATTGATTGAGTATGGATGTTGAACATATGTTTTTTTCATTTTTATGAGTGAAATGGTAAATTTTTATATAATATACCATTTTGTTTTATCCATTATTTCTGTGAGTTTTTATGTAAATATAATTATTTATAAAAATTTAAACTATGAGATTCATTTTTAAAAGAAAATATTTACTGCTTCTTAAGGATGAAAAGCATAATGTTGTGAAAGATAATTCATGTGTTTATCATGTATTAAAAGAAAAAAAATTGAGTTTTATTTTTTCTTTATTATTTATTATAAAATTTTTATGTAAATATTTGGGATAAGAATGTTATTTTGTGGGTAAGAAAATGTTAATTTTTATCCCAAATATTACATTGAAATTGGAATTTTTTATAACTATGAATAGATTGTAATATTTCTTTCTTTTTATTTATGTACATTATTGATATTTCTATGCTTATCCAATGTTTTAAATTTTTTTTCATTTGGTCAAAGGATGGGAAAGAACGAGGAAGAAATCAATTTGAAAGATGTGAATATTTTGGATGGAAGGTAATCATGTTTTATTTTAAAATTTCAATTTATTGAAAAATGAATACATGTAATATTTTTCTATTATAATATATATTTATATCCTTTTTAAAGTAAGAGAAATAACATATCCCTATAAATATATAAACCGATAAGATGTTTGGGAATATACAAATATGGATTCAATTTTGAAGACACTAGAATATGTATTGTTCAAGTCCATATACTTATAATTGGTATTATAGTAAGGGATGTAATATGATCCTTGGGATCTCTGATGTATGGGCATTGGATGAAGCATATATTTCTAACCAAGGGCTTTAAGAGGTAAGGTCATTGACTGGGGATGGTGGTTGTTCCTACATAGGGTGTGTAGCCACCCTTGTGGTATAATAATATGTATCAATTATAGTCCATTGCATGTAATTCCATACCATTTTAGTTGGTATCAAAGTATTGTCTAGATAATTTTAGTGGTAAAGATAATACTAATGGCATGAATAAAAAAATATTTTTTATTACTTTTAATTTCAAATGATGTTTCATTTGAATATTAACATTTTTATTTTCCTAAACTGTGTCTTTTTAAATTGGATTTCTGCTTAGGAAATAAGGAAGCTATAGTCAAAAGGAACCGAGAGGAAATTATACTTCAAAATTAGCATCCTATGATGGATGGGATTAAAAAAGAACAATTTTTGTGGCAATATATTAGTTGAAACCTGACAAAAATTGTCTTCTATTTCATACTAGAGAGCAACCATATCTACCATAGAAAAACATGTAAGAAGGAGATCATTTTTTGAGAGAAAACCCTACAGTATTCAGTAAATATTCTAAAATAGTTGTCGATGAATGATAGATCAATTACATAGGGGAAAAAGTTTAATAAATTGGGTGTTCAGAGCATCAATATGAAACCATTAACACTTATAATCTTGAAGGTGAAACATATTGATGGTGGTATTTGGTTAAGAATACCAAAGAGGGAGAGATGAGCTTGATTTCACCTAAAGGGAATCTTTGAATAATCTCTTTGTTGGGAAATATTTACTTATGGTTGTTAAACCTAGGATGGAAAAAAATTCATGGAATTGATGAAAAAGTATGATGAATCTAGAGTTTTGTATGATTAAAATATATCAAGATTGGACAGATATGTATTTGAGTTTATTTGGGATCCTAATACTAATATTATTCTGTTTTACCTTGTATTGAAGATAATATATTGAATAGAACACAATTTACGAGAAATAAAAAGATATGTGACACATTTTTGATGTGTTGAAAATGTAGAAATTGGATTTTTTTACAATTAGGTATTCTATGAAAACAACTTTAAAAATAGATATAGGGGGAATAAAAGTGGAGGAATTTATCAAATAAGTATAGAGGAATTAAAATCAAGTTCCCATATTATTATAGGTGAGGTGAATGTTTCTTTGGGGAATGTATTATGATGTACGGGTAGTGCTTCCAATGTGGCATGTTTGGTCTCATGTCTTGTGAATGGTAGAAAAATATTCATAAAAGCAATACAAATCCAAAATAATAAATATTAAATGGATTGTGTTTTGGAATTATTCCATTATGTGTTTGAAATTGGTTACATATTGTGGAAATTAGCAATATCAAAAGATAAATAGAGTGAAAGAGTATTTCTCTACTACTAAGAGTGATATTGAACCATAATGTGTAGTAGTGACATGTGTTCTACTAGTTTATTTGAAATATTTGAATACCATATTTGACATTAGATCTTTATATTCTTTCATTTATGATAAATTTTCATGTAAAATAGAAATATCACCAAATGAAAAGATAATATGAATTTTGGTGAAAACATCTGGTAGAAATATTAATGATACAAACAATTTATAATAATTTTACTGTTTTTATTAATGGAATGGTCTCTCTAAGAAATCTTGTTCTACATTCCATATAATAGTATGATATCATTTTTATTTAGGTATTGGTTTTATCTTTAGAATAATAAGATATATTAAATATATAAGAATGTTTTATCCAATTATTTCATACATTTGATAACATAATAATTAGATGAAAAACTCATTAGGGATTTCAATAAAAGTTACCTATATCATAATTTTAAATAGAAGGAAACTATTCAAATTAGTGATGTTCCAATACTGAATTAATAAATTGATCTATTTACTAATGATTTTCTTTGTCTTATTCTGGATTTTGATGTTTAATTTATAGTAGAATTAGTTCACAATGCTAATACTATTTTAGAACCCCTTATAAAATGGCTCAATTAGAACATTTAGAATTGAAAAATTAATTTCATACGTTATTAGATAAAGGTGTCATTTTACCTATATATTCACCATGTGGAGCTCCTATTTTTCAATAAATAAATTTGGGTAGATTTTGTATTTCAATTATTATAAATATTTGACTAAAATCACTATTATGAAGAAGGTTACTTTGATTCATATTGATGATTTTTTCAATAAGCATTAGGGAACTCTGTATTTTTCATTGATTGATTTGAGTTTCGGGTACCATCAGCTGATTATGAAAGAGTACAACGTAATAAAAACAACATTCTAGGAAAGATATGGGCATTATGAGATAATAGTTCTTATATTTGGGATATTTAATGTTATTGTTTTATTTATGGTTCATATGAATAGTTTTTTCCATGAGTTTTTGAAAAGATTGTGGTTGTGTTTATTGATGATATTCTGGTAAATTATAAATTCATAAGGAACATGAATAAAAAATAATTGTTGACCCTACTAAAAATAAATTTGTTGGAAGATGGAAAATGCATACAAATTTCTAATAAATTCTACGTTTTTTGTGTTTATCAGGTTTCTATCAATAGTTTGTTGAAAAATTTTCTCAGGTGTCCAACCCATTGAATATATTAATTCAAATTTAATTAAAATTCACCTGGATAAAAATGTGATTTATTTTTTAGGAACTAAAATGAATATTTATTAATTACCTAATTTTATCCCTTCCTTATAGAAATAGAAAATAGTTTATTGATTGTGATTCATTATTGGTTGGAATTAGTTGTATCCTGATGCAGAATGATCAAGTAATTACATGTACTTCATATCAGTTGAAAACTTATGAGTTAAATTAACCTACAAATGATCTGGAATTACCTGATGTGGTTTATGAGTTAAAAAATTAGAGGGATCATTTTTATAGAGTGAAAAATGAAATGTATACTGATCATAAAGTTTGAAGTATATAATCACTCATCTTGAATTAATCAAGAGATATAGAAGATTACTGAAATTTATTAAGGATAATGATTTCATGATTCATTACTATTCTATAAATGAAAACATAGTGGTTGGAGATTCGAGTCAGGAAAATTATTTATATTATCTATATTAAATTTGGAACATGTCCCTTTAGTAAATGATTTGATGATTTTTTTCTTAATAGTTGTGGATATAAGGACATCCTCTATTTTGTTTTAGGTTTTAACACCATCATATTTTTTTAAAAAAATTATTGAAGCTCATAAGTAGGATCATGAATTTCATAAAAAAGTAGAATATTTTTAGAGGGGTAAGTTTACTATGTCTAATGTTTATAATGAGGGTGATATCAGAATTTGAAAAATATTTTATGTGCTATATGATTCATGTTGAAGAGAGATTTATTGAGTGAAGCTACATTTTCATTTCACCATAGAAGAACTAAGATTTATAAAGACTATTAAGAGTATCATTGCATGTTTTGATTGAAATTAGATATTATAGACTTTTCCATGAAATATTTTAATTATCGATATGTAAAATTAAAATGAAAATTACCAAATAAAATGATTTAATATTTTCTAGTTCTAGATTGTATATGAAAAATATATCAATAGATTATGATATGTGGTTTCAAAATAAATCTCGAGGTAACAACGTGATATGAGTTATTACTGATTGTTTAACTAAATATTCATATTTCTATACTATTAGAGATAGTATATATTTGGATCAAATTTTTTGACTTTATCAAATGGTTATAGTCTGGTAACATGTTGTTCCTCTCTCTATTGTATCATAAAGTGGCCCTATGTTCACATTTAATTTTTGGAAGGGACATCAGAAGTCATTGGGTACACAATTTAATGCAATTTTATCTTTTAATCACAAATATAATGGATATTACAACTGAATTATTTCCCATTGGATGTAATAATTTATTTTTATTCAATATATTAATATGTATTTGGGATCAACATATTTCTTTGGTTACATTTTATTATAACATCAATTTTACATCAAATATATTTACCAGACCTTCTGAGGGATTTTGTGGAAATCAGTGTTGAATTCCAACATTTTAGGATGAAGTAGTATAAATAAAGTTGATAAGACTATAATGTGAAAATAAAATTGATGATAAGGTGTATTTCATTCAGTAACAAATGAGGATGGCTTAATAAAGGTTGAAGAGTTATGCAGATAACTTTGGGAAAGATCCTTCATTCAAGGTAGGTGATTATGTTTTTCATAAATTATCTACATAGAAAATTGATATGCATTTTGGTAAATATGGAATGTCATGTACATCATTCATTGGACCATATGAACTCTTGGAGAAAGTAATATATTTCCTACCAAGTGGCTTTAACCCTGAGTTTATCCCATGTACATGACATATTTCATGCTTCAATAAAAAGGAAATATATTCCTGATAAATATAACGTTTTGGGACCTACTTTAGTTAAGTTATAAGGGAATATTTCTTATGAGCAATATCTTGTTCTGATTATTGACCATAGAGAGAAATCATTGTGGAACAATATAATTCACTAGGTTATGTTTTTGTGGAAAAGACATATGTTTGATGAACCAACAAGGGAATCAGAAAATTCTGTGGGGAAATATTTACCCATTTTTTCAATAAGTGAATAAAATCATGAGGGTGTAATTTAAAAAATGGTTTAATAATGTAACAACCCAAGTAAAGATAGAAAATATCATTTTAGGTTAATTTATATAAATTAAATATTATATTTATTATAAAACTAACTAATAAAAATATTAAATATTTCCATGGTCCAATAGGAAATATTTAATATTTCATTGGTATAGATTAGAAAATAACAATGATTTAATAAATACCATGGCTATATATTGCCTAAATATGGGGTCAAAGGAGTCCATGGAAATAGGTTCCCCCCATTTTACACATTTGTGTGACACACATGTCCTACCTTTGCATGACACAAATCTCCCCCATTTTTCTACCTTGCTGATCGTCGATGACCTATCCACAATTCCTTATCCCCTCATGATCATCACCTGACCTATCCCCAATCCCCAATGACTCCTCTATTAAATCCTTGCATGATTTATTTAATCCCCTTCATCTTGAGTTGTCACGACCCCCTCCCACCAAAGATGCCCCTTCTGATCTGGCAATGGTAAAAGGAAGATAATGACCCCCGAGTCCCGCCTCCAGTAGGCCCCGGGTTGGTGACTAGCACCAAGGGTATGAGTTTTCACAAATATGGGAGGCATTACCCTTTTTATTATTTTGGATCGGGAAGTGGGACAAGTCAACCACCAAAAAGGGAAAAGAACAAGTGTATATAAATAAACACAAACCAAGCCCACATGCATGTTTAAACAATTTTTATAACAAGGTACAAGCACAAGGAAGCTCAAAAGTACAATGCCAAAGAAAAAAAGAGAACAACAACTGCAACAACTCCAACTGCCCGACTAGTAGGGTCCCGCACGGCCCTGGTAGTCCACCTGGAAACCTGAAAGTAAACGTAGGGTGAGCATACAAGTATACTCAGTAGGGAAACCTAAAGCTCTCGTGCACAAGTGGGGAAACACCCTAAGGTCCCGTGAGAAAACAGAAGAACCAGAAACTAACAAGGAAAAACTATCCACCCAGCCTCACTGGTCACACTCACCAAGTAACACAAACAAGTTTAGTATATATATATAACAAAAGTATTGGGTACCCCGCACCATTTCCCACTTAATTAGATGCTGCTCTTTCTAACGGCAATTGTCCTGACGCTACCACACTCTTACCGCCCACACACACCTGGGCCAAACCACGCATCCCGCCCGCACACACCTGGGCCTCACAACCACGCATCTCGTCCACACACACCTGGGCTACTACCACTAACCCGCCCGCAGACACCTGGGCCTCATCCCGAAGGTTCTTGGGAACGGTAAGCCTGCCCGAAGAGTCTTGGGCTAAAGGTCGCCTCAAGCCATCACAGCCTCCGAGACCTACCTGAAGAGTCTTGGGTGTAAGGTCGCCTCAAGCCATTATAGCCTATGGAAGAAGGAGCAGGAAGGAGCTAGTAACTAAGGGGGAACACCCTCTCCCATAAAATGGGAGTATTCGGCACTAGGTGCTTGACATGGGTGTGGTGCGACAAAACACAAAGATACAATTATATATATACATATACCAAACACACAGCCCAACCTATGGCTTCTTAAAAGGAGGAACTGAGCATGTGCCTCGGCACTGCTACCACGAAGCATGCATCAACAACCAAACAATCATCCCCCAACCCCATTTAGTTTTTCATGTTTCATGCAATGGTTTAACAAATTATTACTACTGGGCAACTATCATCCAGACAAAACCTTTCACAAACATATCCCTGCCATCCACAACCAAGGTTAGGTAAAACGCAAGCAACCACATGCCATTTCATTTAAAAAAGATTATCACAACCATACAACATCCCATCATTCATTTATTTCAATTTTCCACACATAAACCCCTTTCCACACACAAAACATTTCCGTATTTGAAAACACCTTTTACTTCCAAAACACTTTTCATAATCAAAACACTTTTCATAAAAAAAGGCATTTTCCACAACCAACCACTTCCCATTTCAACCCCATCATTTACAAAAACATTTCCCACAAAACAACCAAACCACCAACATGTTCATTATTCCAATTTTGTTCAACCGGGGTGATCACACAAGGTTTTCATTCTCATTTAATCATCCAGTCTTTAGGTGCTTATCCATTTTCCATGTTTTAACAAAACCAACCACAAAAAATTCAGATATCAATTGCGCACGCAAAGGCCACCAACGACCTTGATTTTCAGTAGGAAAAGGCCTTTCAATCCAAAATCACAATCAGAAGATAAAGAAACTGGAAGGCAATAGAAACAGAACAAAACCCCAAACCCTTCTTTATCCGGTTATTATCTTTATTTGAAGTTCAACTGCATCCCATGGAACAAAAGAAAAATATACCACCCTGCATGTTGCACCAAATAGAGAGATGAAGGTAAACCCTTACCTCAAAAGGTCCCGATCACGTCGCATCCGACGACGTCCTTCGGTGTCCTCCGCCTTCGCCAAACCCGACAAACGCCTCCTAGGATGGAAGCTGGAGAGGGAATTCCAGAAGGAAATGTGACAAGTCCAAGCTTAGAAGCTTCTTCTCATCGCTATGATCCTGTGGCCACTGACAAATCGTAATTCGGAGCTCGGACAAAAAAGTTAGAGGAGGAAGACTTCTTGATCATCCAAGAGTGTCGTCGTGTGAAGAAGAAGTGATTGGTCTGGAAATAATCCATGACCCTTTCTTATATAGCCTAAGAATAGGTAAAACAGTATGCAGCGGGTATTGATGAATACACGGTGTGACTGTACACCCGTTATGTGTTTTGACTGGTCAACACACGACACGTCACGCGGTTTCCACGCGTTTTAATAATAATGATAATTCTATTAATATGTGGTGTTTCGTTGACCCAAGGAACGAGTCATAAAAAGTAGCTCATTAATGGTCTTAAAATGACCTTCATAATTTCAGGGTTACGCTGTCGCTGACGGATCGTCAATCCGATACCGTATGAGGGAGATACGTTGGATACAAGATCCCGTAATAATAACAATATTAAATCTATTAATTCATGAGCGTTTCGGGTACCCAATCTGGAAACCCGAAAAATACATCCAACATTGGACTCAAAATTTTCGTCTCGTAGTCAGGGTCACACTGCCACTGACGGTTCGTGAAACCAAGGTCGCACGAAGAAGTTATTGTCGGAAAAGTGTTTTACCTATAAAAACATTAACATGATTATTATATTATTATTTTTAATTGATTTATTTCAAAAACCTAAATCCACCCAACCCTCTCTCTCCAATTTGGTGCGCCTTTCTCCTTTTCTCCTTAATTTATTTCTTTTTCTTTTCTTTTATTACTTCTCTTTTAATTCTCACACTCTCTCTCCAATTTATTTCAAATCTTTAACTCACTCCACAAGTGGCGCCTCCCACTTTATTTTTCTCCAAGTTCAATACATCCCATGATTGACTCCTATTTAAATTATTTATTTTATTGGTTTAAATATTAAATCTTTATTTCATTTAAACCTTTTCTCTCTCCAATCTAATTCTCTCTCCAATCTTTATTTTATTGGTGCGCCTCTCCTTTTTATTTCATATCATTATTAATATATTGTTAATATTCTCTCTCCAATCTCATTCCTACCAAAATATTCATCACGCCCACAACAAAAAAGGCTCCTCCTCATTCTCCAGGTGGCACGCCCAAAATTCATTTTAAACATTTATTTAATTATTTTTACACAATTATCATAACATCTCTCATTTATTGAATTTAATTCAAAATTTAAATTTCATTAAATCTTTATTAACGGATCATTCAAAAAAATTAAGCCAACATTATTATTATTATTATTTAGTATAACACTTATAACAAAACCCCAATTAAAATTTATTAAATCGTCACCAATTATTATTAAAAAAATATCATTATAACGTGCGTTGTGTTGACCAGATCGATTTCAACAAAGGAATGGACCGGAGGGGTCCGGTCCATTACATGAGTTCCTTTTTTTTTGCATCCCTGTCTTCACATGTTATTTATACATTCCATTCATCCATTTCTTGAACCTGATTCCTTCCATTAGCAGACCATACATGAGTGCTATATCTATGTTATCCTCTATTTGGTGCATCAGTTGAACTATTTTCCTTTTAATATAGATCATGAAATAATACTGTAGTGGTGACCTTCCATGAGTGGGACTTACATCTGCCAACCCCTACCTTTTATACGAACCATACTCCTCATGGTCCTCATAGTTAGTCTTATTCCTTTATCCACATGATTTTATTATGCTGTCCTAATTTATAATGAAGGATAATACCATGTAATATTTGTTTTTTATTTGTTCATGGTCAGTATTAATGCAATTTATATGTTTGTTGTTACGGGTGAGTAAAAATAATCAAAAAATTAATAAAATTTACTATTTAATTCATAAATCAATATATATCACATATAAGATGATTAATTTTAGGGAAATATAAAATTTATTCACAATACTAACCATAAAAATTATATTTTATGGATTGAAGCAAACTGTGAACCTTTTTTAATAATCAATTATTCTCTTGACCAACATAGAAGGAAAGATGAATCTTTGATTAATTATTAACCAATTCATTATTTCCCTAATTCTAACATATAAATAAAATTTTATTATACTTGTATTGTGATAAAACAATTTATAAAACAAAATTTTCATTGTTAAATTTATTTTAATACCAGTTCCTAAACATATCATCATTTTTTTTATTATCTTTGTTCGTTTCTAAAGTTTACTATTGTGTTTGTGACATAGTCTATGATTTTAACTTAATTTTAAGTGAATATTTATTAATTTAATCTATTTATGGTAGTATGGACTTAACACATATCTCCCCCAATATTTAGGACCTATATGATTCAGGGATAATTTTCAAAAATACCATTTTGTGATAATAATGAATAATTAATGGGGTAAAATATTATTATATCTTCTCTTCAATATAGGAAAATTATTTTTTTATTTGGGATAAGATATCATGAAACCCATGATAATATCATATACTATCTATCTTTTCTTTTAATTGGTGAAATTATTTTCTTTTTGTTATTTACATTCCATCCACTATTGTTATACTATTTAAAATTTATGATTTTTAGTGTATGAATTTTCTACCAATTATAATTTGAGTAATTTTCCTTGATATTCTAAAACCACCAATTCACTAAACCCTTAATTATATCCTCTATGATTAAACATGGCTATATAGTGGATGAAAAACTATATTGAATATTATTTATATTTAAAACCATGGTGTGTTTTAGAGAAAAAGATTATAATGAAGATATTTTTTCAATTGTATTTATGGATGTAAGTCATTATACCAAGAATTATTTAATCAATATACTACTCATTTAATATAGGAAACATTATAAAAATACATTCTATAAGAACACTTAGGTGATTTATTTTATAATAATGAGAAAATAATACAAAATACAGGTGAATGGATTTGATGTAATTTAGGATGTTTAAGGAGTAATGTATGAGAGTAATATTTGAAAAAGTGATTTTTTTATATCTAGAAAGGTTTATTTAAAAAAATTATTTATATATGAAAAGTACTTATAAATTTCACTTTAGTATATGAAAAGTTTATAAAGAAAATAGATTGTATCTATAAATTGAATATCAAAAATTATATCCATACCTAGAGAATGTATTTTATAAACATGTCAATGAATTTAATAATTTTCAACATAATATTAAATTTAAAAGATAAAGAATTCATATATCTCATTCATTCTTAAAAACTACTGTAGATTCTCCAAAATTGTTGGAATCAAAGTAAAATTTACCTGAGGATGAAAAATTAATTACCAAGATCTTTATTGATGAACACATTGATATTGTTTTGAAACTTCAACACATGATCAATAAATATTAGAATATAGACATGTTAAAAAGTTAATGAATTCTTTTTAAACTATTACTATCCCTTTTGAATATAGAGATATAACACTTATTAAAAATATATATTTTCTCATTTTATGATAAAAAAGCATCATATGCTCCGAGAAATAATTATAGAAAATTAATGGTTGAAATTGGACGATAAGTATTATTTGTAGAAAAAAGTTAAATAAAAGGTTATTAATAAAATAATTCCCACATGATAGTATTATATGAATGAATGAATCTCACATACATAAAATTAGAGTATATATAGATTGAATTGCAGGTAAATAATAAATATTAGGAAGCAAAATAAAATATGATATTAGATTCCACAAAATGTATAATTTATTTAATAGTTACTATACTAAAAGTGAACAAAAAGGTGATAAATTTAAATGAATCTATATTTTTTTCTCCCATTATTTTGGGAGAAAATATTATATTCTCTCTTAAAAAATTAAAATTTATTAGTGAATTTTTGACAAAATTTACCTATAGAGTATTTGGATGATAATGAATGATCCTTTGATAAAGTCAAAAAATATGGTGATGCGTTTGACATTGAAGAAAGAATTATAAAAGGGACACATTGAAACATAAAATCAAATCTAAATTCAAAATAATGATATTTTTGTGAAAATATTTTATAAGTGTTTCATTCTATTGTATCATACACAACTTCTGTAAAGCACAATGAGGTGATCTAATTAAAATTTGAAATCTAAAGTATAAATAAATAATTATATAGATTAATAAAATGAGTGATCATTCTTCATAAATTTTTACAATTGAATATAATATAATTCTCTAAAAATATACCTTTATATACTATATTGTATGTTTAAAAATAATATTAAAATTATAAGTTTTGGAAATAAAACTGAATAATATGGATATGGCTATATTTTTATTATATTACCAATCATAGATTAAAAATATAAATGTGAAAATATAATATTTAATTAATTTAGTACAAATTTATATATACAAAAGGAAAAAACAAGTGTTTCATACGTAATGTATTTTTTTGAAGTATAATGGAAAAAAATTACTTCACAAAAAAGGGATGCATTTAGAAGCATTTAATCTTGAGAAAAATCAAGTGGTCTAATAGTCGAGGTAATGTAGTTATCTATTGCATGACATTAATTTTATTTTTTATATTAAATGACTATAACTAAAAATTGTTACGGTCAATCAATTTGGAAATAATGGATTGTTTCTATTTTTTTTATTAAAAATTGTTCCAAAATATATTTAGTTGGAGTAATGATATTTTTTACAATAAATATTTTTTATATAATATAAGAAGAATTTATATTCTGTTAGAAAATTAAATTTATTAGTGAAATTGAAAATATTCTCTCCATTAACATATAATGAGGGGAAATTAAAGCCCCCAAAACATTACCAAAATATTTTATAAACCAATACCAAATAACTTAGTAGAAATTATGTTTTATTATTCTATTGTTTTTTATCTACATTGAAAAAAACCAATACAAAACTAACATTAAATAGGAATGTGAATTAAAAATATATAAATATAAATAATTTATACACATGAATCATTTAGGACTGACAAATATAACATTAATTCGAGTGAGAAACTACACATATATACTATATGATAACTATTCATACTGATGATGATTTTATTTATTTATAAAAAATCTTTAGTTATTATTTGTGTTCATTTTCAATTTTAATAATATCATCTAATTTATTTTTTTAAATTTAAAATATATCTGTAATTAGGTTTATTATCATGTTGTTCTCTATAGTTTTGAGAGGCGCATGCTGCACAACGTTCCTCTGGACACATCTTCAGGCGGCCTCTCCACCTTACAGTGAACAGTGCCTTTGAAATCTATAAAGTCATCTATGAATAGAGTAATCACTATAATATTCAAATGATAATGAAAAACTCCCCAATAGGGATCTCATAGTTCCAGAACTATAATTATTTTACTATACAAACATATAAATTATTTAATGCATATGAAAAATAGATTAAACTCAATAACATATGATATCTCAATGGAGTGTGAAAATATATGGTTGATTAGAATAACCGTGTAGGATATTACAACAAAATGTAAATATAGTGAATACATTAATAAAAAAGTAAGGGTTTCTAAAATAGTATCAAAAAATTATTATTGATCAAGCTTTACACATATTTAAAAATAGTGAATAAATAAATAATGTAATGTTTAAAACAAAATTTGATTGTAAAAAAAATTTAAAAATAGATATCATATTATTTGAAATTTCTATTTATGATATTTTTTTGATTTTTTATATAAAACTAATTGATGATAAGATTTTATTTCAAGAATCAATACATATGATGTTAATAAATTTTAAATATTATTTATTTAATCTATATTAATTTGACTCAAAGTTGATATATGTTTATGTACAATGTTGATTAGACCCCTGATGAGTTTCATAAGGAGTTAATCTATTTTTTGGACATTTAATTCATTAATGATTCAGATCATGGATTGATTTGATGATTTTGGTTTGAATTTTTTAAGTCCATGGTTAACTCATAAGAAAATGAGTTACCATATCACAAAGCATGGTTTCAAAATAAAAATCATGTGTGGTTTCACAATTAATAAAAATATCTATTTGAGAATTAAACTAATTCAACTAAAATGATTGGTATGCAAAATTTTCTTTTTAATTTTTTTTCTAGTTGTTTTTAAATCTCGTTCCCTATTTAGACTAGTTTATAAGGTAATGAAGGCCGAAACATGGTTTTCATATATTCATCCGAATGATGACATTCCATGTGTCAGAAAGAAGATGGTATATTTGAATACCCTAGTATATTAGGCATGTGGATAAATGATCAAATATTGTTTTTATGAGATTATATCATCAGAAAGATGTTTATGATTTGAGTAATACTACTCTTGACTATATAATTAAATTTATGAAGGATCTACTACCTAATGATTCATGAATTCCAGAAAATAATTTCATTTCATCAATATTGGTTGAATGATTTGTATTATCTTAAACTGAGTTCCCTTCTTTCCCAAAATATTACCATATGTTCTGGAAGGAAAATATAGAGCTGAG
This sequence comes from Viscum album, assembly GCA_963277665.1. Classification (NCBI taxonomy): domain Eukaryota; kingdom Viridiplantae; phylum Streptophyta; class Magnoliopsida; order Santalales; family Viscaceae; genus Viscum; species Viscum album. The sequence continues at coordinate 125,388,175 of OY728160.1, forward strand.
TTAGTTCAAATAGTGTAGTATATCATTGTGGATACCAAAAATAATATAACTCAATCCCTTATACTAGAGAAAAATATTTCGAAACTTCCTTTAATTCCCATTCTTAAAAAAATTATGTCATAACTAATCGAAATAAGTATTAGATAAAGTAATGATGAAAGAAATATAGATAATGATGAAATAGTGCATCCTTCATATGGGTTATCTTGGAAAAAATTTTGATAGCTTACAACATGATTTTTCAACTGACCCATAAAATGATATGTTGCAATTATCATGCTATGGTTTCAACCCATTTCACCAAATGCATACTATATACATTATGTGGCCTATTTTCATTGACATTTATTATATTCCATAATTTATGTGTTTGAAGAATATTTTTACTACTATGATTGTATTGCTATATGGACCCATTTATTTTAGAAAAGGTATTGAAATATACATACAAAAATTGATAGATTAGTTAAATAATCTTTGGATTGTTGGTGTAAAAGAATAATATGAATTTGGGATGGAGCTCTACAGGTTTCAGAAATATTTCTAATGGAAAATAAATGATTTCCCTACCTACATAATGATGTATAGTTTAATTATAATAGGGAATATATCCTATCATTTTTGTATAAAAAATACACATTACATAAGATTAAAATCCACAATGAATGCATGGGAATGATGTTTTTGAATAACATAATGGTTTGAAATACACTATTGGAAAAATTAAATCGAATTATGAAATATTAAAAATGTTATATCATATTATAATAGAAATTTTAGAAATAAAATCATATTTTTGATTTGTAGTATTGTTTATCATTTTTTGTCTCCTTTCTTGAATATATTGAATATAATGATTTTTTTGAAATTTTACTTGATAAAATTTTGAATTTTCGGGGAAAAAGAAAATGGTATCACCATGATTTTATGGATTTGGGTATAATAGAAATATATAGTCTTGAGTTAATTGGAAATAATAAGTTGAAAGTCCCTTTTGACAAATTTCCACTGAAAAATGCGTTGAAATAACTATTTCTCTTGGTCATGGAATATTTTATTGTTCTAGATTGTTAATCAAGTAAAATTTCCAAAAAATGAATATGGAAGATGGGAAACTAATATCTATTAAAAACCATGATTACCATGTATTTTTACATGAGTTGGATTACATTTTTACTCAACATATTCTTTTAAATAATATAATAGTTTTTATTATTAGGTTATGCCATTTTTATTGAGACTCTTGTGCCAAGAGAATTAGAATAATTGTTGTTCAAAAATATCAGAGAGGTGTAGTGATTATTCTTATTATTCAACTATATTATTATTTTATGATTATATCAAGAAAATAAACTGAACAATATAGATTTTTATCATTGTGTGATTTCTTTATAGCTTCTCACATTTTAAATATTTCATATTTTTCAGAACATTTAGAAATTATAAAAAGTATATATTATTCTCTATCTAATAAGAGGAAGGAAAATTATCATTGAATTTTGTTTATAAATGGTCAAATTAATAGGTAAAATATATTTTTTTCATATCTTAATCATAATTATCAACTTAAAATTGGAAATTAGTAAGACTCAGGTTTTATGATCACCAATGAATGGTGTATTAAATGAAATAAGAGTATTATAACCCCATCAGTTTATTTTGACTTTTTTTGAATAAATTATAATTAATTTATTATGTATGTTATAATAAATAACAAGTTAATATTGAGTTATAAATAACTCTTAATATTTTAAAATCCCAGAATTGGGTTATCTTGTGTTTCAGATGATAATGAGTTTCAAGAAAACTATGATATATTATTAATATAGTAATTTAAACTCTACTGTTATAACCTACACACTAACATAGGAATATGGATAGTAATAAATAATTTTTAAAATGTTATGTAAAATTATTTTATTTAAATAAATTATAATATTAAAGAATACTTACTTTTTCAATAAAGACTATATTTTTTTGAAAATAGTATTTTCTAAAAAAATGATTTTTTTATTTCCTTATGTGAATAATAATAAAATTACTCTTTGAAATATTTAAACAATGAGTTTGATAAATTATTTTCCATTTTTAATTCATAATATTAAAATTATCTCAGGGCTAAGCTTTTTATTTATCTGAAACAATTCTTTGTTTGTTAAATAGTGGAAAATATAGATTCTAATTAAAAATAGTCATTTAATTTACATTATTTATTAAACCAAATAATATTTTTAATTTTTTAAAGTATAATTATTTTAGTTATATACACATTAATCCATTTATGTCCATTTAATCAATTTCACATTGATATTGGATATAAAAGTATTGTAAACTTTAGAAATTTCTTCACTTCCAAAAAATGTTTTGTTGTCTTGTCTCTGAGATTAATTTTAAATTATTTCTTTTAAATTATGTGAATGGTATTTTGAAAAATAGATTCAATATTTTGAATCAAAATAATCTATGAATTATAATACATTCAACATAATGTTTTACCAAAATGAATATTTAATATAGACAAAAATATTTATTAAGGTTAAGGTAAAAATGTGTCAATTGAGGGGTTAAACTGAAAAATAATGGTAAATATATATATTTATACTTGTCTAAAAACTATTTTATGGAATTATTTTGACAATTATGACTCGAATTTTAGATAATTGACTAATATGGACACTTGTGAAAAATAAAAAATGCGGGAACTCTTATTTATTATATAAAATACCAAGTATGTCCTCTCCCTCACTTATAAAAAGCCACACACTCTCCTCTCTTCTTCACATTTTACAACATAATTTTTTCATCAATGATATATGAAAATTAAATCCCAATATTATTACCCACACCATATAGGGCATATTTTTGGTATAATTTTATACTGTGAAGGATTTTAGTGAAATCCTAAGGAGGATACTCGAAAAAGTGGAAATGTTCATCAATGATTGTTTTTGTTTCAGTTATTCCTCCTCCCCATAAATTATATTAAAATAAAATAAATAATAAAATTAGTATATTCTATATATTGAGATGTTGTATTCTTTATGTAATTATATAAAATCATTTCCAATTCCATCAAAGGATATCAAATACACCATTCGTGTGCACAACAGACAACCACCTTGTGCACCATTGTCATTCATTTTTCAATTACTGCATATCAATGATGATAATAAGAAATAAAATATATTTATTATCTAATATATATTATTTTTAGGAATTTATTGTGATTCTATAATTGTTATATCATGCATATCATCATGCTTAACATTTTATGGGAATCTGATAATGTTGTTCATGTGTACATAGGACCACTGCCTCATGAAGCATTGTGATTCATTATTTCTTAACATGGGATGTATGGAGGATGGTTCTAATAATAATATTAAATATATATGTTAGAAAAAATATTCTACAATGATAATATATCATAATTTATTTGTCAATCCAACAAGAATATGGAAACATCGTTCATCCATACGTATAACCAAGCAGCTCTACGAGCATTGTATTTCATTTCCTATTTCTATATATTTTAGAATTTTATAAATTAATATATAATTATTATATATTGTATTTGTATGATGATTATATATTGGATATAAATTAATATTTATTAAATATAGTGGATTAAAAAAATAATCAATCAAAATATATATGTAAAACAAATCGATTATTACCCCAAACATAACTTTTAAAAGGAATCATTAATGAATTGTTTATAAAATGTTAGAAGAAAATAATATTTGGTTTCATATGTATGAATTTTTTTAATTAATGTACAATAAAATTATATTTATTATATAAGAGTTTTTAATGAGTACAATGGAAGTGAATACTTAAGGTAAAAGAATCTTGTCTAACATTTATTTCATGTGAGACTGAATCCATATTCACCATGTATTTTTCTTGATGTGGTGTATATAAAACCAATTAATGTACTATATTATTCTTTTGATTAAAATTATTTTTATTTACCAATCAATTTAAATATCACACTTTTATGAGGATTATATTTTTGATGTTATTAATGCAGTAAGTGGGTTTTTGTCTCAATTTTCCATCATTGAGATGTATGTTATGTTATGAACCAAAATTATTTCATCAGATCTATGTAATCCCAATTTGAAAAATGAAATAATTAATTTATCCTTACTCATGATATTTCATTTTTTTATTTCATGTAATTTACTTTTGGTGGATTATAGTTCAATGTTACCAAAGTGGTAAACATTTTTTGCTAAAATAATATCATTTATCAGGATTGTTTAAGATTAAGTATCCAATGTTAAAATATATTGTTATATCACTCAATAATTTACATTAATTGTATTATCATATGCTTATGCATTATATATTCAATTAATGTTTGCAGTTTTTTACTCTTTGGTTCTTAAGGTAATTAAGAAAATATTTTAAAAGAAATCAGGCATTATCTATCACTTCAGTCAGAAATTTATTTTATTTCAAAACCATGTTTTCTAAAAAATATAATTTTTTTTATTAATATCATTTGTTTTTTATAATAAATATATGTTCACTGATGTTTTACATTTTATAATTTTTTTGAAAAGATTCTTCATGTCATTTTTCTAGAAGTTTTCATTTTTATTTTATCAAAAATATGAAATGAACCCTCATTTTAACATCTATGGAATGAATGAAAATTTTCATCCTTATAAACATTCATTTATTAGAATCATACCTTATAAATTTTTATAGATATTTTAAATGAAAAAGTGTTTAGTAAATGTTTTACATTTTCAAAATCATTTTTAAGTGGAAAGTATATTTTCTTCCAGAAATGTTTTAAATGATATTTATGGATTGTTTTTCATTTAAGATGACATATGTTGGTGTTACCTATGCCTTAATGGTCTTATTATCCAATGAAACCATTCATATTCTTTAAATAAATGGTTTACTTTTTGATAGAATTATGTTAATATAACTGGTTTCTATTCCGTCAGTTATACCATTATAAAATGCTTATGAAACCCACTTCTTTTCATAGGTTAAGCTATGGTGAAATGATTATTAATCCTGTCTATTTTACATCAGTTATGATATGATGAAATTTTTAGGATACTCATTTCATTTCATTGGTTTTTAACTGATGAATATTTTTTATCTTGTATCATGAATAAATATGGTTTTAATTTTGTGATGGGTGGCACTTATATGTAACTATAATGTATTGGGTAATTATTTATATCTTTTGAGATGAAAAATAATGAGATAGGGTGTGAAACCAATTCATTAATATATTTCTACAACTTGGTGTGAACTTAGGTTAGAAAATATAGTGCTGAAATGTTGTGTTAACTCAGTTTAATAAAATAGGGCTAAAACAAGGAGTGAACCCAGTATATTAAAGGGTAGTATCCGCTTTGACGGTCTTGATTGTATGAACATGAACCTTCTTTTCAGGTTTGTTTTTTCTTTTTCTGGAGTTTTTGAGAAATGGATAGTTTCAGGAAATTTTTGAAGTATACACCATGTACTTCGTTGTCGCGCGAGGTCGTGTGCTCACCGTGTATGGCCCACACACACTATTGTGTGGGGTGACATAGAGGCTGCCTAAAGCGGAGTAAGTAAACAGTATGTACACACCATGTAATCCAAAATTACACGTTGTGTACTTTTTTTCTTTTTCATGAAAAACACAGGGGTCGCGTCTAATGGCTAGAAACGTCTCTTTTTTAGGTCTCATTCAGCTGAGAGCTCCCGAATGGCCATATATCTTCGAAGAACCCCCAAGAAATTGTCCTTCCTCTGAATAGAACTTCGTAGATTACATTGGAGTCACATCGGTGAGTTCTATCTTCTGCTGGAACCTTGTTTTGTGATTCCTTCTCTTTTTTGAATTATAGTGGGTTGAACATTATAGATGTTTTTGTAGATCTTCAATGTTCTAAGGTGATTCGAGCCATGTGGTTCAAGTATATTGATCTTGTAGAATCAAGATAGGTGGTATTTGACTTTCTATAGAAAGTCTTTGAGTATTTTGTGTAAATTCCACCAATACCCTTGAATAGGGTATTGTGTGTTTCCTATTTTTCCCTTGTTTTTTTCCTTCTTTGATTTTATGTGTGAGTAGAGGATATTTTTTGTTAATAAGGTAATTTATTGTGCTTTGGATGTTTTGGCCATGCATGTTCTGCCTGTTTATGACCGTTTGGTGTAGTTTTTCCTGTTAGGCTATTACAAGTTCCATGCCTAGTTGATAGGATGGTGTGACTGATGTTCTTTCATACTTTTATGCTGTTGATTGCTATCCAAATCGTTCTTTAGGTCACTTTGGCCGTCACACGATGCGATACATGCTAACTTTACACAGGTTTATGGGAACCTAGTGTAGTATACCATAGGGATAATGGACGTAAGGGCTTCTCCAGAGTGTCTTTATAATACGATGTGAGACCACATGGGGAATTGACATTGTGTACTTCCTCAGAGTGTCTGTAGTTCCTCGACACGGGCCACAGGTGGAATGAGATGTTGAGTGCTTCCCCAGAGCACTTTAGTACGATAAGAGACTATAGGGGGAATTGACAGTGGGTGCTTCCCCAGAGAGTCTATTATTTATCTGAACTAGATGGGTGAGACTATGTGTGCCTCCTAGAGGGTTGCTAGTACTTGTAGGTTGAACCATAGGGTTTAGTCTAAGAGAACTACCCAGAGGGTTATCTCTTTTTTCTACTTTATTGTGTGGATGCTTACTTGTTTGTAAATTATATGCTAGAAACATTGGATTGTTTGGTGCTAAGTACTTTCATATTTACTGTTTTTTTGTACTTTTACCTGCTATATATTCACTGAATATTAGGCACAGATATTTGGGTGGTTTCCTACTGGGATTTTTGTCTCACACCCTATTTTCGTCATGCTTTTGGTCCCAAACAGATTATATTATTGCAGGTATAGATAAGGGAAAGCACCCTTCTACTTTAGGTTTTTGATTGCATTGGAGGTGGAGAGCATGAGACCCAGCTGAGGAGTTGTTTATCTCTTTTCCTTTTGTACTTGGGTTTAGTACTATATTCAGCATTGTGACCTGTTTAGCTACATTCCTTGACACATATGCATCACACATCATTTATATATTTTTATCCAGTTGTTTCCTTCATCAGTCTTTTACTATTACTATTTTTTATTATTTACAGCTTCTACTATTGTATGATTGTTTATCTTTCGATGTCTTACTCTGCCAATGAGGGCATTGTTTCCCCCATTATCACACCCAAGGCCTTCGCTACTAGTCAGCAGCCTCCTAAATTCGGGGAAATGCGCTTAAGGCCATGTGACCAATTGGGTATGGGGAGCCTCTCGGTGGATTCAAGAAATGGGACGTTACAAAGTGGTATTAGAAGAATTATTTTCTCTTGACTTACTATTTGGATCCTATAGCCAGGGATAGGACCGAATCGGTATATGGTAATAAGATGTGCCTGGGAGTATCTAACTTTTGTATAAGGGAAATTCATACTACCTCGTTTACTTCAATTTTATTGGTTTTCAAATTTTACAGTTGATTTGACTTCACCGTTGGGTGATTCACATGCTTTGTGGTGTTACCGTTGTTGTTATCACGGTTCTATTTTTATATCAACCCGATAAGATGAGGGTGTTCCATCTCATGAATCATATAGGCACTTGTTAAATATCACATCCCATGCATTATTTCTATGCTATCTAGGATGTATTAGCCATTGAATGTTGTTGTGATTGACGTTGTGTAGATTATGCTTGTTGTTGTGATAGATGCTTTGATAGAATCTCTGCTATTTGATAGGGAATTTGTTTGTATAGTGCTTTGGTTAGATGGATGCCAAACTTTGGTTCTTAAGGTATTATGGGCTCTCATGGACAGGAATTTGGTAGATCATTTCCTGGTTTCCTTTTTATAACTTGTATAAGATACCAAACATTGATTCGCGGGGAGTATGGCCCTGCACCGATCAGAATTTGGCACCTTAATGATGTATTTCTGTGTTTTCTGGGATCCAGAGCAGTTTTTGAGGATACTGTCCAGAAAAATCCAGAATAAACGACATGTAATTTATGAATACACGTCGTGTAGTCTATAATCGTGTCACTGATGATTCGACCAGGGACACAGGGTTGTGAAAATCTTGTAGGAACACTCCATGCACTAGTTTAGCACGCCGTGTAGTATGAAAATAGGTACCCTAGCCGTGTCAAAAACAACACGGGTCATGTTATCTTTTCACATACATGCTGTGTCTGAATTTTACATGCCGTGTAGTCTTATCTAGTTACCAGGCTATGTCATTAACAACACGAGTGTATGTTACCCTTTCTCGTAAACATCGTGTTCGTCGGAAACACACTGTGTAGTGTCAGCCATGTCACTACCAACACGGGCCACGTAAGGCATGTCTAGTACACATTGCGTCTACCTGGATCATGCTGTGTAGTTTTGTCTTAGAGGACCTTTGTGGCTTAACTGGGTAGATGGACTCGGGCAGGGAATAGGATTCAAGTACACACCGTGTGTTAGGACAACACGCTGTGAATTTGGGCAGTTACACAACCGGTTTAGGTATAAGTGCATGCTCGTGTTAATGAATTAAGGGAACATGCCATGTAGGAAAAAGAACACACCATGTAGTCATGTTTTTCATAACCTGAATGGATTCTTTTTCTCTGTTCCTTATTGTGCCTTCAGTTTTTCATTCCTTGCTATTGTAGATCTAAGGTGTACATTTGACCTTACAGAGTCATGGAACCGAGACATCCTCCCGTTTTACGCTAGTTTCCAGGCAGGGATCGAACACCGGATATGGCTATTTAGGGACTTCCCACAGATCCTCCTATTACGCCAGCCCTAGCACCATTAGTGATACCGGTTACAGGCGCCGATGCGCAGTTTAGGGAAGGTTTTCTGAGGATGATTCAGACCTTCTAGGGAGATCCGCCTCGTGCCTCGACCATGGAATACTTAATGCGGGTTTTCTAGCAGCAACATCCTCTCACCTTCTCAGGGGAAGGAGGACCTCAGGCTGCAGAGTTATGGCTAGAAGCTATGATGACGATCTTCAGGCATCTAGAGACGACTCTAGAGAGGTGGGTCAAGCTCGCTACCTACATGTTACGAGACTCCGTCAAGAGGTGGTGGGACGTGATCTCTCAGGAGGGTCATCAGAAGGTTATGATGTGGAAGGAGTTTCAGTGCATTTTTTATGACTAATTCTATCTGGAGACCCTGAGGGCTGATCGAACCCGGTAGTTCATGATCCTGGAGCAGGGTACTCTTTCTGTCATGGAGTACTCCTCTCGTTTCACCGAGCATTAATGTTTCATACCCTTCTAGGGAGGATATGGGTTGGTCTTGGCAAGGATGTTTGAGGATGGTCTTAGATGGGAGATCTTCTCACAGGTGAATATCTTCAGGTTGGCTTCCATCTCCTCCATCATCAACTAGTCATTGATTGCAGAGCACAATCTATGATATTCTGGAGCTGAGAGCCAGGGCGGTACCGTTTCCAGAGATAGTTCTTCACTAGATGATAGCAGGAAGCACCGTAGGGAGTCTATGCATGGTGATCCGAGGTAGCGAGACACATATTCAAGTAGCCAGGTGGTATGCTACCAGTGTGGAAGGGCTGAACATACGAGGCCGAAATGCCATAGAGACCTAGTAGAGTGCTGATTTTTCGTTAAGATGGGTCACTTTTAGCGCTTCTGTTAGTTTTTCTCACCAGCAGCCTGTGACAGGGGTTCTTCCATGAATCCTCATTCAGGAGCAGTGCCACCAGTTTCTCACTAGTCTGGGAACCGGAGTTCTTCTGGCTGTTCGGGCTAAGGTGGAGGTCGATGCCATGGTGGTCAGTCACCAATCTTTTAGTGACAATAGGTTGGATTAGCTCAGAGCGGTCAGACAGGGTCACAAGGCTATGGTACAGGTCATACTTTTGCAGTGGAGTAGACCCAGTAGGAGCAGGATCCTGGAGCCTCTACAGTTGGTGGTATGATCATAGTAGACTCAGATTTATCTTCTTCTCTTTTTGATACTGGTGCTACGCATAACATTATCTTTGTTGCTGTTGTGGTGAGCCTTGGGCTCTGTATCTTCTCTTCTTCAAATATTTTGACATTAGACACACCATTGGGGACTAGGATGGTTGGTGTACGTCAGTGCAAGGAGTGACCTCTAGAGGTGGCTGGGTACCACCTTTTATGGGATCTCTATGTCTTAGATATTATAGGATATGATGTCATTCTCAGAATGGACTGGATAGTTCCCTTCTAGGCAGTCTTAGACTGTTATCACTGCATGGTGAGTTTCATATCACTAGAGGGTGAATATTTTCTTCATCGAAGTGAGTGGGATGTCAAGGCGAGTAGAGGAGGACCCGAGCATCATGGGATTGGTGGAGTTATAGCTCAGATTCCCAGTCTGTATTTGGATGACCAGGGGACTTTGCAGTTAGACTTCCCTCCAGGGTTTTAGCGTTTCAGGGATTTCTTTCCAGTGTACTTTTCAGGTTTGCCTCTATAGCGTGAGGTAGAATTTTTTATTGAGCTCATACCAGGAGTGGCACCGATGTCCATTCATCTTTATAGGATGGCTACAACTGAGTTTCAAGATATCAAGAAGCAGTTGGAGGAGTTGCAGGCAAAGGGGTTCATCCAACATAGTACTTCTCCTTGGGGTTCGCTTGTCCTGTTTGCGAAGAAGGTAGACGACACCCTTAGGATTTGTGTGGATTATCAAAAGCTAGACCAGTTGATGGTCAAGAACAGATATCCTTTTCCTAGGATTGATGACCTCTTTGATCATTTTTGAGGATCCCAGGTGTTCTTGAAGATCGATTTGAGGTTTGGTTATCATCGGTTTCATGTTAGACCATCTGATATACCTCTAACATCTTTTCAAAACAGCTACGGTCTATATGAGTATATGGTTATGCCGTTCGGCCTCACGAACACACCTACAGTTTTCATGGCATTGATGAACCGAGTGTTCCATCCATACTTGGATTCTTTCATGGTGTTTTTCATGGATAACATCTTGGCGTACTCTCACACTCAACATGATCATGCTACCCATCTTATGATCGTTTTGAGTACACTGAGAGAGCATCAGTTATATGTTATGCTCTCAAAATGCCACTTTTGGATGGATTAGATTCACTTCTTGGTCCATGTTATCTCAAAGACAAGAGTATCAGTGGACCCAGAGAAAGTGAGAGCAGTAGTTTCATGGGAGCAGCCGAAGAATGTCTTTGTGGTGCGAAGTTTTCTAGGGCTGGCTTGATACTATAGATGCTTCATACAAGACTTTTTATGCTTAGCCTCACCACTAATGGGTCTGACCAAGAAGGGTATGAAGTTCTTATGGTTAGATTCTTGTGAGTCCACCTTTCAAAAGATGAAAGGGAGATTGAATTCAGCACCGATTCTAGTCTTGCTAGAGACAGGAAAGAGCTACACTGTCTACTGTGATGCCTTAGGTATCGGGCTGGGAGCTGTTCTTATGCAGGAAGAAGGAGTCATTGTGTACGGGTCTCGTCAGTTGAGGCCACATGAGAGGAACTACCCGATGCACGATCTCGAGCTGGTGGTAGTTGTTAATGCCTTATGCTATTGAAGACATTATCTTATGGGAGAGAACTTTGTGGTTTACATAAAACATAAGAGTCTCAAGTACATATTCACTCTTTGTGATCTGAATTTGAGATAGTGCAGGTGGGTTGAGTACCAACAGTCCTTTGACTTTGAGCTTGCCTATACACTGGGAAAGGGAAATGTAGTGGCTGATGCGTTGAGCAGAAGGACTCAGATACATGCAGTTCAAGAGGCCAGCAGTGAGTGACAGCTTATGTATCTCTTCTCTAAGATGCATATGGAGGTTCATGAAAGACATGGGAAAACGTTTCTTTCTTCAGTAGCTGTTACCTCCACACTTATTGACCAAGTTTGAATGAGGCAACTATTAGATTCTGAAGGCCTAGTCCTATGGGAAAGTGTGTCAAGAGAGGAAACTATTCCTAGATAGACAGTAGGCAAGGATGTGATCTTGCATTTTTAGGGATGCATATGGGTGCCAGCAGACATACACGGGGAGCTGATGCGGGGTTTTCATTCCTCAGTTTGGGCAGTTCATCCTGGATTCATCAAGATGTATTGTGACCTACACCGCCAGTAATGGTGGCCATGTATAAAGAGGGATTCTGCTAGATTCATCATGAGGTGTTCCACTTGTCAGCAGGTAAAAGTGGAGCATCAGTGACCAGCTGGGCTTTTGCAGAAGCTACCCATTATGGAGTGGAATTGGAATGATGTTGTGATGGACTTTGTGATGGGTTTTTCGAGATCACCTCAAGGAAATGATGTTGTATGGGTTGTTATCGATAGGATTATAAAGTTTTCTTACTTCTTTCTGATCAAGGATACCTTCAGTGTTGATGAGCTGGGACGGTTGTATATCCGTGAGATTGTACGTCTGCATGGAGTTCCACACTCCATTGTTTCAGACAGGGATACATGTTTTAATTCTAGGGTCTGGTAGGGGCTACAGAAAGTTTTGGGTATGCAGGTGCATCTGAGTACAACCTACTATCCTCAGAAAGTTGGCCAGTCTGAGCATATGATTCAGATGCTTGAGGATATGCTCCGATATTACATTATAGACTTTGGAGGTTCTTCGGAGAAGCATATACCTTTTGTAGAGTTCTCCTACAATAATATTTTTCAAGAAACTATTCAGATGGAACCATATGAGGCTTTGTATGGTAGGCCATGCCGATCACCTTTATGATGGATGGAGGCAGGAGAGGAAGTTTTGTGGGGACCTCATCTTGTTCAAGAGACCATAGAGCAGATAGAGTTGATTCAGAAGAGGATGGCTATTGCACAGTCTCGTCAAAATTCTTATGCCGATCAGTGGAGACGACCTCTGGAGTTCGAGGTTGGGGATCAGGTTTTCCTAAGTGTCGCACCGAGGTTGGGGCACAGGAGGATTAGGATACATGGAAATCTTTCACCGAGGTACGTGGGACCATTTGAGGAGTTGGAGAGAGTTGGTATGGTTGCCTATCGGTTGCAGTTATCTCAGAGGTATCAGGCTATGCACAACATTTTCCACGTTTCTCAGCTCCGATGTTAATTTTTAGACCCGTCTCATGTCTTTAAACCCGAGGAGGTTGAGCTCAAGGAGGATGCATCATTTGTGAAGCATCCGATCCGGATTATCGATTACAGTATGAAGGTTCCCCGTGGCCAGTCTATTCCTCTAGTACGGGTGCTATGGACGCACGGGCAAGTATAGGACGAGACATGGGAGAGGGAGGCCGATGTACGATCATAGTCGTCAGAGCTGTTTGGTGGTTCTTATTCTATGCCTCGTAATGTAAATTTGGGGATGAATTTATTTAAGGGAGGAGTTTGTAAGAACCCAGACCTTATTTTCAGGTTTGTTTTTCCTTTTTCTGGAGCTTTTGAGAAAAGAAAATTTTCTGGAAATTTTTGAAGTACATGTTGTGTACTTTAGGAGTACACATCGTGTACTTCATTGAAGTGGGAGGCCGTGTGCTGGCCGTGTAAGGGCCACACACACAGTCGTGTGGGGTGACGTGGAGGCCACCTAAAGTAGAGTACGGAAGAATTAAGTAAACGTTGTGTACTCCTAAAGTACATGTTGTGTACTTCTCTTTTTTTTTCATTAAACGCACCGGGGTCACATCTAATCTCCATAAATGTCTCCTTTTAGGTCTCGTTCAGACGAGAGCTCCCGAACGACCACATATCTTCGATGAACCCCCAAGAAATTGTATGTCCTCCGAATCGAACTCCGTCGATTGCGTTGGAATCACATCGGTGTGTGATCTCTTCGGATGGAACCTCATTTCACGATTCCTTCTCTTTTCCGATTTATCATGTATTGAATGTTTTAGACTTTTTTGTAGATCTTTGATGTTAGAAGGAGATTCAAGCCTCATGGTTTAATTATATCGATCTCCTAGCACCAGGTAGGTGGTTTGTGCCTTTCTGTAGAAAGTCTTTGAGTATTTTGTGAAAATTCCACCAATACCATTGAATAGGGTATTGTGTGTTTTTTGTTTTTCCCTTGTTGTTACGTTATTTTCTTTTATGCCTAAATAGAGGATATTTTTTGTGAATAGGGTAATTTACTATGATTTGGATGTTTTTTCCATGCATGTTTTTCTTGTTTATGACTGTTTGATTTAGTTTTTCCTGTTATGATAATGTCAGTTCCATGACTAGTTGATAGGATGGTGTGACTGTTGTTCTTCCATCCTGTTATGCTGTAGACTGCTAGCCAAGTAGTTATTTAGGTCGCTTTTTCCGTTACACAATGCGATACTTGCTGAATTTACATAGGGTTGTGGGAACCTAGTGTAGTAGACCATAGAGAGAATGGACGTAAGGGATTCTCCAGAGTGTCTTTATAATACGATGCAAGACCATATAGGGAATTGACGTTGAGTGGTTTCTTAGAGTGTATGTAGTTCCTCGACATGGGCCAGATAGGGAATGAGATGTTGAGTGCTTTCCTATATCACCTTTAATACGTGATGAGACTATAGGGAGAATTTACTGTGAGTGCATCCCCAGAGAGTCTATTCACTAGATGAACTAGAGGGGCCAGACTGTGTGTGCCTCCCAGAGGGTTTATAGTACTTGTAGGTTGAACCATAGGGGTTCAGCTGTGAGAAATACCCAGAGGGTTACCCGTTTTTTATACTTTCTTGTGTGGATGCTTACTTGTTTGTAAATTATGTGCTAGAAACTGTGGATTGTTTACTGCTGAGTACTTTCCTGTTTACTACGCTTCTGTACTTTTCCAGCCATTTATACACTAAAATTTAGGTATAGATCTTTGGGTGGTTTCCTACTGAGATTTTTGTCTCACACCCTGTTTTTGCCATGATTTGGGGCCCAAATAGATTATATTGTGGTAGGTATAGAAAAAGGAAAATTCCCTTCTACTTCAGGTTCTTGATTGCATTGGAGCTAGAGATCATGGCACCAAGCTAAGGCTTGTGATGCTGAGGAGTTGTTTATCTGTTTTCCTTTTGTACTTGTGTTGAGTACTGTATTCTGAATTTTTACTTGTTTGGCTCCTTTCTTAGACACTTATGCATCACACATCATTTATATATTTTTCCCTAGTTGTTTCCTTCATCAGTCTTTCACTGTTACTATTATTTGGTATTTACTTCTTCCACTATTGTATGATTGTTTATCTTCCACTGTGTTACTCTGCCAATGAGGGAATTGTTTCCCCATTATCACACCTAAGGCCCTCGCTTCTGGTCGATAGCCTCTGGCGTTCGGGTAAATGCACTTGAGGCCATGTGACCAACCAGGTATAGGGTGCCTCTGGGTGGCTTATGGAACAGGTACGTTACATTGATAGTGAGCATTGACTAATATGAAAATGATTTTCTATTCTTATATATATGACATAAAATTATATGTATTATTATCTCTTGGATCATGTTCATTAATTACCTTATGATTCATGTCTTATAAACTGACAATCATTATTATTTGGCTCTTATTATGACCATTGATTTTTTTTAAATGTGGGGACACGAATTGGTCACCCAATTCATGCCCCAAGGAAATTTATTAAAAAAAGTATCATTACAAAAACAAGGTGCAACGAATTTACACGATCCAGAATTTTGAGAATTAAAAAATAAGAAACACCATGGAAGATCCATTAAAGTCATGAGATGCACTGTCCAAAAGGGGACTCCACCATTCCATCTGGATGGAATAATACTGGAAGCTCAAATCTAGGCTGTTTGAATCTGAGCATCTGGAGTGCTGCTCGATGTTGCTTCTTTATCAACATGAGCTACTTCTCTCATGCTACTATATAATTGTGAGTAAGGGAAAAAAAGAAACCTGAATAAGCCCTTGAGAAACTGAACTAGCATTTAAAAAATTTGGGAAAAATTTGGATCAAAAAGAATAAGAGGGTGTCAATCAGCAGCACAAAGTCAACTTCTAATAGAAGCTCATGTAGCAGTGAAAAAAATCAGCAATGAGAGGTATCTGTTTACTACAAAACACAATAGACAATCTTCAAATCCAACAGTCAAACACCAGCAACTAATTGGAGTTTAAAATAAGTATACTAGAGCAAGAAACCATCGAAGAAAGTTTCATGTAGTAGATTGAAATAACGGGTTGTGCAAATGAAGTTTCAAACCAGAATCATATAAAATCAGGGTGTTTTCTTAGTTTCCTGCACCAACCTCTTATTAAACCTTTTGCGTCTAATATCTAGGTATGTATCCGCAAAAATTTCTCCATTTTTTAGTCCTTGGTAGGATGCTTCATCTCGTTCTTCCATTTGTGATTCCAGATCTTCATTCACCTCTTCATTTGACCAGGATGTCTCCTCATCAGTTGAGTGAGTCATCACAGCTTGGGGTTTGGAGGGTCTAGTTATTTCCTTCTTAGAGGCGTCTAAAGAACATGTGACAATTGGTATTTCAATTTGAGAGTAATCTCTACTCTTTTTATTCTTCTTAGGATTTGGAGTAATGAATCCATCAGCATCAACAATAGATTTTTTCTCTTTATTGTCCATTGAGTTTAGATAACTTTCCACTATCTGATTGGAATGATAATCATTTCCATGTTAATGCTCACTAAAATCTTAGAGTTCTCCTTGCTCATTGTCTCATTCATCTTGTGATTCCAATTGATTACCTTCTCCTCCATCAAAGAAGGTGGATTCGTGGTGTCCCATGCAGTAAGTAAGGAATCACTTCCCTTGGTTTTAGAAGGCAGCTGAAAATTTGCAACCTTGCACACATGAATTTTCTCATTAGTTGATAGCATAGGTTGTTCAGCAACCATTTCTCTAACTTTAACATCATTCTGATTTTCCTCCACAACCAAAATAGATTTGGCCTCAGGATGTACAGTCTTGTATCCACAATCCTTTAGAGAATGTCTCAACTTGTAGTATAAATGGCAGTATTTAAGAAGTCTCTCATAGAAAACCTCCTGAAAGAATCTCAAACTCACCATTCTGAATCTAGATTTGAGAAGTCAGATTCTGAGAAACATTAACTTCAACACATATCCTTGAAACTGATGGCCTTGAAAGACTCTTCATTTCAGAAACAAGCTTCAATGGATTACCAATGAGCATGGAGATTGGAAATAGTGCAGGTTTCTAGAATAGATGTAAGGGGAGTCCAGGAAATCCAATCCAAACTGGAACTTTAGGAGATTCATCATAGGGATCGAAATCTGGGGTCGATTTATGTACATTCATATATTAACCCCCAAAGAACCTAGAACATCTTGCCCATAATCAGTAGTAATCATCCTCAGAGGAAAGATGAAAGATGACATTGTAGGAGTTCAAGAGGCCGATATGAACACCTGAGAATCCAATGGTTTCAAGCGTATTTCTTAAGTATCTTAGTGATGGTCTACGATAAGAAAACTTCCCAACAAGAACAAATTGAAGATAAGATGCAAGATAAATTATATCTTTTGTTGAGAAGGAAATTTCTGGTTGTCCGCGGTGACAGAAATGCTTAGGGTTAATGCATGAGGGAGGTATCTCAACATCATTTGAGCGAGCTTCAATATTCACAATTGTGTTCCCGGTGATAACTTCAACAAAAGATCACAGATCTGAATAAGGGTTTTGATCATCCTGAGTCAGGTTTTGAACATCCTAAGTCTTTTATCTCAATTTCTCCCCCAGAATCGGCCTCTCCATCATTCTATATCCGATTATTGTGACCATTGATATGCATGGTATGGTTTTCAAATGTTATTCTCATGTTCATATACCCTTAAGTTCCTTTTATTCTTTTGTATATCTCTTATCTACCCTTACTATGATTATGATATCACCATTATATATTTTTTATTTTCCACAGGTTACAAATATATGTATTATATATGATATATCTAAGATGGGTTCTAGTTTTGAAGAATACAGTGGGAGATAACATATATGTCCTATGTTCCAATGTTTATGCTTCCATGTTTCCAAGGTAACTAAACTATTATAGTTATCATGCATGTATTTATATAATGTAATTAATATTGATAAAAACTGATGTAATATATATTAGAAATTTTTGGGTCAATATAGTTGGTATCATAGAAAATGATAAGTTATCCATTGGAAACTAGGATGATAAAACCTTTTTTGAGATCCCTATATAAATATATAATTATAATCCTAAGTATGAGTCATTGTGTAGGAAATTATCTTGGAATTTCATTTATGGATAGAGTGAGTGGTTTCCTATAACTATATCCTTTTGTGGATACTATAAGTGGATGTAGATACAACATGATTTACCAAGGGGTAACAACCCCAAAACACCGTGTTGAGCTAGACTCGATGAAATACCAGTGCCCAAATATTTCTTACTAGACACCTAGTTTCAAACCCTCAGGGGATATGATTTGGAAAATCACAAATTCATACAAACCAATATGAATTATATAAATACAAGATTACTGTGAATAACCATGGATAAAACCTATGGTGTCATAGACTAATTAATAGCATGTCACGATTTATACATCATGAAACAATCACTTATGGGGAACACAATCATATTTTTACTCGCACAAAGATTTATCAAACTATGTATCATACTCTACATCCAATAAAGAAAAGTAAGGAAGAAAATTCTATTGAGTCCATCATGAATAAATTCCATCCTTATATTAGAGGGTCTTCAGATCCTCTAGATACTGAATATGGATCGACACCACTGAAAAGATATTTTTTCTCTCCAATGTTTAGCACATGAAAATCTCATCTTAGTTATCTACCATATGGAAGTTAAAGCAAAGAAATGGAGGATTCTTGTCTTTAATATGAGGTGATTGGATGAAATAGTCGCTATGGAATGGGACCAGTACATGAAATTATTTTATAATAAATAATTTCATTATATTATTTATATGTAGGTGAAAAATGAGTTCTTGGAGTAAAAAAAATGGTTGATAAATCTGTTGGTTCCTATGAGCCTAATTTTACTAGAATAATGAGTCACTCCTATCATATTGTAATCATACCTAAATTTAAGGTTGTGGTATTCTTAAGTGTTTTAAAACCACTTATGTTATAGGAGGTAGTGATATGAGAGTTCAGTAGCTACGAATAGATTGTTTGATGTACTATCATGGTGTAAATGGAGGTTGAAGTTCCATACCATTCTCATGGTCTTGACAAGAAAAGGAATGTGTAGTTCAAAGAAAAATGTAAGAACTACATAGAGAATAATATGAACTTTCCTTTGTCCTCAATTTGTGGGAAGAGTTAAGGATGATATTTTCTTAGGGGGATTTATAAATATATTTTTCTGTAGGTGAGTTTTATTTGGAAATTTATTGTCCATGTGATATGAATATGTTAGACAACGATGAAATTTGAGAGAAATTTTCATAGAAAGAACCTCACACATTTCAATTATACAAGTGTAATGAGAATGGGAAATATTAAAACCCATTCGCAAACCCCATGGTTAAGGATGATGATCGGTGTCAGCAGCCACTTAAGCCGAGGGAAAAGGGGAATCTCATGTGCTCACTATTTTTGATGAGGGGTGTAACAAAAACATGGTGAATGATACATTTAAACTCCATTCTAGAATTTATAATGTATTATTTTACTATAGATATACCCATTCATAAATATCAATTATATTTTATAAAGGTATAAATATACCACCCAAATGATAAGATGTGGAATTAGCAGTGAAACCCCATAATGGTATGATGATCACTTCTCAATTGTATGATCCATCTCTTGTTGACTTTGGGTAGAATATGCTTCATGAAAATCATCTCATTATTCCTCTAGTTTAGTTCGATGAAATCTTAGTGAGGGACTGTCTTTCATTTCATAAGTCACTCATAAATTTTTGAGGAACATAAATCGTGTTTGATATTCCAACCCAACCATTTATTATCAATTAATATCATAATAAGTAAAAACATTTTATGGAAATCACATCCATTATATGAGTCTTAATTTCCATTCAAAATTGGTGTCTATCTCAATTGTTAGGGGGATACTTGAAAAGATGATATTTCAATTTTTATGATATTTCGTGATCTATTTCACTAGGAGTTTACTAGTCTTTCACAATAACATGAACTTTATTTCTCAGTAGAACTCATACTAAGGTCCACACAAATTTTAATGAATTCCTATAGAATTTCCTATATTGAGTTACAAGAATTGATGAAGAAACTCTAGGAAAACCTTGATAAGGGATTAATTAATCCAATTGTATCACCTCATGGTTCACATGTTCTATTTCTAAAAAATAAATTTGGAGGAATGAGACTCCACAATGATCATCAGGTTCCAAACATGATCACAATTAAGAACAAATATAATCTTCCTCGTATTGATGACTTGTCTGATTGACTACATTGATATCTATTATTTTGCATTTTTCCCTTTGTTATGAATATCCTCAATTGAAGGTCAATAAGGAGGTTATATGAAATACAAAATTCCATACATGGAATGGAAAATATGAATATATTTTGGAACCAATCGATCTTACTAATACCCTTTTTTATCTTCATGGATGTAATTAATAGATTAATTAAATATTACCTTGATTAGTTTGTGGTAGTCATTGTATATGATATTATTATCTATTCAGAGTTATTGAAAGAGAATGAATATCACTTGGGAATTGTACTAATGAACCTAAATAAAGAGAATATATATGAAAAAATTATATTTTTAGAATTACGGATAAAAAAGGTTTCATTTTGTTACATATAAAGAGAGGGTATATTAGTAGATCCCTTAATGATGGGGGATATTGTATGTTGGTCCAGACCAACACTGGTGACTAAGATCCATTTTCATCTTTGTTTAGAGGGATATTATTGCTGTTTTTTAGAGAATTTCACTTGACTGTCAAATCCTCTGACCAAGTTGACTCATATGGGAGCCATGTTCTTCTGGAAAGATGAATGTATGGAATATTTCACAGAACTAAAGAGAATATGATTCGATGTATTTTTCATATATTACCATGTAGTGGAGATAGGATTTTAATCTATGTTTATGAATATATAAAGATATTGGGATGTGATATAATGCATTGTTACATGGTTAAAGCATATCCCTCACAAATTAGAGGATTTATGAGAAAAATTAACAAACTATTAATTTTGATTTAGCTGCAATAATTTTTCAATTAATGATATTAAGGAATTAGTATTATGGTGAAAAGTGTGATATATTAACAAATAATAAAATTTTATATTATATATTCTCATATAAGGAGTTGGATATGCAACACATAATATTGTTTCATATTATTAAATATTATAAATTATCAACACACTAACACCTTGGTAAAGTGACCAAGGTGGATGATGTTTTAACTAAAATGGATCTTACTGGTTTATATATCATGAGGAACTAAAAAGATCCAATATATATATATATATATCTAATGGGGATAAATGTTATCTTTCTCTATTTAATGTTCAATCATCTATCCAAGTGATGATTAAAGAGGCATATAAGGAAGATAAAGATATTCAAATGATGTTTAGAAATGCTCTAGATTTTAATCTTCATTAATAAGTAGTTATAAGGTTTAGGAACCGTGTATGAATTCCTTTCATATAAGACAGATAGAAGTAGTTTTTTTAGGAAGATCACATTTATTCATTTTGTATTCATCTTAGATGTATGATGACATATATTTATTTTAAATAATATTGATCGTGGGAATGATTGAGGAGATATATAGAAGAGTTTGTATCTCTTATCTTAGTATGTTCGAAAGTTAAGGTGGAAAGTCAAAAGTAAAAGGGTATGTACCGGATATTACCCATAACATAATGGAAATGGGAGAACAAAAAAATTGATTTTGTGTCTGGACACCTGAAATCAAATAAAAGGGATAATGTTTTTTGGGTTTTAATCAATCTCTTTAATATGTTAGCACACTTAATCACTATTAGAGAATAATTTCCGTTATAAAATATTACAAGGATATATATTAAGGAAATGGTAAGGTTTTATGGAGTACCACATTCAATTATGGCTGATCAAGATCCAAGGTTTACTTCAATATTCAATAGAAGTCCTCTCCAATCTCTTGATATGGAATTATGTTTCACCATTGTGTATCATCTCCAAACCAATGGTCATTTTGAATGAAAATTTAAAACCCTATAGGAAATGTTGAAATATTTTTATTTATACTTAAATGGTGTTTTGGATCAACATCTTTATCTAGTTGAGTTTTATTACCACAATAGATTTCACCCAAGCATTTTGATCATTCCTTATGACTCCCTCTATAAAATGAAATGTTGACCTCCAAAATGCTGGATTGAAGTTTGAGAAAAAATATATTGGGACCTGAGATTACCGAAGAAATGGTTGAGAATGTTATATCCATTCAGATTAATATAATGGTAGCTCATAATTTAATGAAAATTAATAGAGGATATGATGATGTATAATTATCATAATTTTTTTGTATCATAAGGGAGAATTCCAATGAAAAAAATCATTTTAATTACATAGAATATAACACTTTATGTTTTTATGATTTTCCTGAATAAATTAAACTTAATTTATGGTTTTAGTTACATGAAATTCCATGTTAATCTTGTCTTAAGTGAAGTTATATGTTAGGATTTCAATTTACACAACACGTTTTTAGCTTGGGTTTAATACAACACATAGTTTTAATTAGAACATGAAGTATTATCAATATAGTTTTTGAAAATTGACTGTTATAACCTAGTTGTTAACTTTTGTATATGAATATAAATAACTAATTTTAAAACATTATGTATAATGTTATTATATATGCTAATGTTATTAATAAAAAGGGCACACCTTTTCAATAATTTCATAATGTATTCGAAATAACCGTTTTCTTGAAAATCTAATTTTTATGTATTATAGTGAAAAATAATAAAATAAAATATTTAAACATGTATGAAATTAATATTATAAAATAAAATTCATTTTTTAATTCATAATTTCAAAATTATCGTTGGGTGAATTGTTATAATTTTTCTAAAACATTTCATTTTTGTGATGAATTATTAAAAAAATGAATTTTAGTTGAAAACTGACTTTTAATTTAATTTCTAAATAAAGATTGAAAATAATTCAAATTATTTTTATAGAGCATAATTAGTTCAATTATTCATCCATTAATATAAATAAGGTTATTTTAATCAATATTTCATTGATATTGTCTATAAAAACCATGATAACTTTTTGAGGTTTTTTCTCTTTAACAACCCAATTTCTCATCATGCATGCAAGAATAATTTTAAATTAACTTTTTCAACTTAAATGAAAGGATTTGAAAAAAATTGATTTAGGATTTTGAATCATAATAATTTATAATTCATAATAAGGTCAACATAATGTTTTAGAAGAATGAATAGTGAATGCAGTAAAAATTAATTTGTACGGTTATGGTAAAAACAAGTTTACCATGTGGTTAAAATAAATAGTTAAGGTTTAAAATAACCTGTAATCATTAATAAGTCTATTTTAAGGAATTATTAATACCATTATAACTACAATTTTATATAATTTCTTTATTTTAACCCTTGTGACATATTAAAAAATGTGGGAGCACATATTTCTTTTAAAAAATTCGAAGTGTGTCCTCTCCCCCATTCATAAAAGGCATAACCTCACCCATTTTCTTCACAATATAAATCAACTTGGTATCATCCAATACTATCCCAAATAACTTTAAAAATTATATACCCTATTCCTATAAGCCTTATTTTGGTCATAAATCCTCCCTAAGAAGGATTTTAGTGCAATCCAAAGGAGGATACCTAAAGAAGTAATAACATTCATTCATAGGTGTTTTTGTGTTTTTATTCATCAACCCCTTAAATTATTTTTCGTATCATGATTATATTATATAAAAAGAATCTTCCATATAATTATAGGTTTTTATGTAATTTTTATATCATACAATTATCTTAACCTCAATTAAAGGGTATACAAAATATTAATTTTTGTGTATGGTGGACTATGTCCTCACAAATAAATATCATTCATTTTTACTATACCACCTATGAATGATAGCAATAATGATGGATTTATTAATTATATATGATATATATGATTTTTATGATTACATTATTATTATTTAATTGTTATATCGTACAGACCTTCATGCTGTCCATTTTATGGGAATATGACAACAGCCATTTTATGTATGATGAACTACCTCCTTAAGAACTAAGGTGATTTGGTCACTCTATACATTGAATGTATTAAGGATTATGTTAATAATAACATATCATTAATAATAATTTATAATTTTATTTTAATGACAAGATACCATATAATTTTATTTCATTTAATCCAATATGAGAATGGAAACAACAATCATGCATCTATAGACCTACCGTCTCTATAAATGGTCTATTTCATTTCCTATTTCTATATTTTATATATTATTATAAATAAATATATACTGATTATATATGGGATTTGAATCAATTATATAATTATGTATATGATAAAATCAATATCAAATAAATACGTACATAAATTTAAAAAAGAAAACATGTATGAAAAACAAATCGATTATAACTGGAAACAGAACATTAACATGGAATCATGAATAAACAGGTAATAAAGGGTAATAAGAAAACAATATATGGTTATATATATATATATATATATATATATATATATTAATATGCATCTATAATATATTTATAATAATATGATATCTATTATATTTGAGGTTTGAATGAGTAAGATGAAAGTTTAGACTCATAGTTTGATATTTCCATCTCAATTTTACTTATTATGAGACACATGCTTTATTCACCATGTGTTTATTTTATTTTTTGAAAATAATTCCCATGAATACATTATTGTAGTATTATTCTTATAATTATTATTTTTAAATATAAATCTTTGTATCTTGCTTCCATTTTGATTATGGTTTCCATGTTATCAATATGGTAAGGGATTGTTTCTCTCAATTTAGCTTTGTTGAGACATACATTATATTATGAACCTATATTATTTCATAAGATATATATAAATCCCCTTTGGCCTGAAAAATAATCAATTGATAAATCTTCATGATATTATAATATTTATTTCATGTTGTTTGCCTTATGGGTCTTATGGTTCAATGTTACCAAAGTGGTAAATATTTTTTGTTACAATATCAAATTTTATTAGGATTGATTATTAACAACATTATAATGTTGTAATCTAATGATCTACCTCTCTATATTCTCCTAAAATTTATCCTATTCTAGATATTGATGAAGTCTTTATGTAATGGTTTAATTTTCAACTATTTATAACATTATAAAATTATGAAAATATTTTTATGAAAATACAACATTATTTATCACTTTTATCAGAAATCTATTTTTTTCATAATAATGTATTATAAAAAAGTTTTCAAATTTTTTTTTTCAGATATTATACAATTTTTAAAAATAAATTTTCACCCATGTTTTAATTTTCAAAAATAAATTTGAATGTAATCTTCATTTTTTCCAAATCATTTCTATTTTTATTTTATCAAAAATGTGAAAAGAATATTCATTTTAATGTGTACGACATGAACATATTTTTATTGTGTCTTGAAAAATAATTTATTCATATAATAGTTTATATGTTTTCAAGGTTATTTTAAAAGAAAATGGTTCCCCACTTTTTTTTACGTTTAATTTTTTTTAAACAAATAAGATATTTTCCTCAAGAAATGTTTTAAATGATCTCCCAAAATTATTCTCCATATATGATGATATCCATTGGTATTACCTATTCCATACTAGGGATATGATCTACGGAAAAAATTCATAATTTTTCTCTATGGTTTATTTTTTTGTTGAAATGATATTTTTGAAATCTGTTTCTATTTGGGGGTTATACCATGTTAAAAAGGTTATGAAACCCACTTCTTTTCAGAGGTTATTCTATGATTAAATTTTTATGAAACCGATCTACTTTTTCATAAGTTATGATAATATAAATATATCATGAAAGTCTTTTCATTTCATGGTTTATGTTCTAATTATTATTTTTGATCATGTGAAACACATAAATATGGTTTTCATTAAGTAATCAGCGTGACTTATATCCCTCATCAATGTGTTGAGTGATGATTTATCCCTCATGATATAGAAACTACTTGAATAGGGAGTGAACCTAGTTCAATAATAATGGGATGGAATTGTTAGTGACCATAATTAAATAATACAAGAATTGATTGAGGAGTGACCCTAGTACATTAATACAGGGATGGAATAAGAAGTCAACATGATTCAGTTAAAGAATTTGTCTATTATGATGGTTTTGGCAGTGAGCCTTGATAAATATGGAAATTATTTTCAATGCTTATGTGTACCCTAAAAATTCCATGTCTTATGCTCTCATAGGTTATTTTTATAGATTCTATTGTTATTCCTGTCTTATAAACATTTAATATTTTTTTCACGACTCATGATTTTTCCCTTTGATAAGTAGGTTATGGTTTTAAAATGTAATGATCATGTTCTCATACACTTATGTCCATGTTATTCTTATATATCTCCCTTTTTTACCCTTAATGTGAATTTTAGGTCACCCATTTTTATTTTTCTATTTCTCAGGTTATGAAGTTATATATTATGAATGATATTTCTAAAAATGATTCTAGTTTTTTAAAACATAGTGGGAGATGATGTAGCTTATTTATGGACCATTTTTATGTCTCCATGTGTAACATCCCAGGTAAATAAAGAATAAAAATTTTTCATATTTATTAATATTTATGAATTAAATATTAAATTTAATTTAAAGGGGTTGCTTTGTTCGATAGTGTTCCCGATACGCAACGATAAGTTTGAAAACATACGTTGCACACTAGTAATATAATAATATTATTTTAAATGTTAGTTAACATGCAGTCTTTGTATTGGCGGGAATGGATAGAAATAACTAAAATATGATTATATATGTTTTTAAATGTTTTTACATTTATCCAATAAAAGATAAAGGCTTAAAATACAGAAAGAATTCAATTTTAGGCATTTATACCCTAATTTTCACTAAAGGTTCATTTATCGCCTTTTGATGGAGAACCCTCTTTAAATATAGTTTTGGTCACTCTTGTACATTCTTTTGAACCAAATAAAATCCTTCTTTATAATTGGGACATCAAAATTTACTTTGTGTAAATTTTTGGTATCTTTCTGATAAAGTTCTTTTTTTAAATGAATAGTGAAAATTGTTGTATTTTAATTCAAAACCTCTTTTTAATCTAATTTTTAGTATGATTAGATTATATTTTTAATTAGTTTTAAAGTGAAATTAGAAAATATTTTTACCATTAAATCCAATAGTGGTCGTTGGAATTAATTTCACTTTGAAAACGGACTTAAACTAGTGTCAATCTTTTGATACTTATTGTTTCACAAAAACACGCTATTTGTCATGACAACGGGAATTAATTATTAAATTAATTAATTTTACTCATATGTTTTGAATTTTGTAAAATGGACTTAATTTTTGAATTCGGAATATAAAATATAGCTTAGGGTGAATTTTTGGTAATTTTCTGAAAAACTTCAATTTTTGATGAATAGTGAAACCACTAAGTGGTAATCAAGCAAACTGATTTTTCAGTTAAATGAAGGTTTACCACTAATGTGTATTTAATTTTGAAAATCCGACATAAATGGTTGTCATTAGTATGTAAAATGTGGTTCAATGAGATTAAAATAATTTTTTGGTGAATAGTAACTTATTAAGTTTTTAATCGCGATTAGAGGTAATTAGTGTAATTTAAGGTAAAAATGATATTATAAAAATGTGAAAACACAATGACACTTGTCCTACCCTCATTGGATATGTCATGGCCAACCAATAAAAGCCATGGGTCAACTTGGTGACCCCATGGAGCCACTTTGGTTGGAAAATGTCATAAATACCTTTTATTTAATGTTAATGTAAAAAATGGCACAAACATGATATGTTTTAATAAAACAATTTTTATATGGGGTTATACAAGTCAGATTTTTGATTATAAATATTCATTGGAAAGCTAAAACGATTTCCTACATCATAGTATTTTTTTATAATTTTTAGACATTAAATAAATTATATTATTTATGACATAATAATGATGCAGCGATGACATCATTATTTGACGATTTAAATAAAATGGAAAGATAATAAAACCTCTAAAACTTAAACAAGGCCAAAACCAATTGGATGAGTGGATTTCGAAACCTTATCACCTTATACATGAATTATATCAATGTGGGACCTTTTAAAACCGAATTTTTTTTTCAAATAAATTAATATTTCTTTACTTTTCAATAGTGCCCCTCCTCTCCTCTTATAAAAGGCCCCCACCTCTACCTCATTTCACACACTTCTCAAGCCTTTGGATCGGCCAAACACTACCCATTTACTCTCTCCACATCTCTCTCTTCATCCTAGAGGATTCCCTTTGGGCATAATCCTTTCAAAGGAAGCCTTTAGGCTCAAATCAAAAAAAGTTACACTTTTAAAGGTAATTCATTCTCTCATGTTCATTTGTTTTATTTTTCTTCTCCAACCCCCTAAACTCTTTTTATTTAATTATTTTGTAAGAACACCAGTATCTTAAATATACTAGTATGTTGTTATAAGATTTATTCGAGCTACACTCTCACACAACTACATCAAATGGTTAATGAACATACGGTTTCCGTGGATGGCGAAATTCTGCCTCCTGAAATGATGATTGGTCAATACTCATTTAACACCGTCAAAGGTGGCCATTATGCTATCACTATTTTTATATATGATGTATAATATGTTTATGTTTTCCTTAAGCTTCTGTTTTTTTTCATTTTGGGCATACCTTTATGGTTTCCATTATGGGTAAACGCAATATCTTCATTTAAGGAAGTGCGGACTACCGCCCCCTCAATGTGATTTGATTCGTTAAATACCATATGTGGGACGTATAAAGGATGAAACTATGATATTATATATGATATTATACTGGAATTATAATATACGTTTATATCATTATGATTCCATTCTATAAAATATGAAATAGAAATGAAAGTAGCGTTCATGCGTACGTACGACTTACCGTCTCTATGAACGGTGCATTTCATTTCTTACCTCTAAATGATTATGTAATATTATAAATGCATGTATATACTGGATATATATGATATATATGATATATACATCATGATTATAATTCTGGATATAATGGATACATGAACAACTTGTAATTATAAATGGTTTATTTTGACTAGAGTACCAATGATCGTTAAAATGACCATTATTAACTTAAATAATTACATAGTGTTCATGACATGGAAATAAGTGATATAAAAGGAATAATGAACTTGAAAAAGGTTCTTAAACAAGTAGAAATTAACTCAAGTTTATTATTCAGGACGTTAAAGAATGGTCGGGTCAAGTCGGATACGAGGTAAGGGACTTCGTCTCAATCTCCTTTCATTGAGGCATATTTCATTTTATACACAACTTTCTTTTATACGGTGTATAAAACCCTTTGACTTTTACTTTTATACAAAAGGAATCTTTTTCTACAAAGCATTTTACTAAACGACAAAAAGGAATGTTTTTTAATGTACGCGGTGACAACGACCTTTTCCGCCGCCGCGAGTATTATTTGGTCTTTGGCTTCCTCAACAAGCCGTAATGTTTTTAAAATAAAATAAATACCATATACTCTTTTATATATTTTGGTATTGAAAATGGTTTTGATAAAGGATTCTATTATGATATATTTTGATTGAAAATTGGAAATGTTATCATTCCATTATATTGGATTTATGTTTTATGATTTTATATTGGTACTTGGACATTTGACGGGTGGTTACGTGATAAACCATATGACGGGTGGTGCCGTAACTACCAGGACGGGTGGTTACGTTATACCCTCCAATGAATAGGGTGTGGAAGTTGGCCGTATGGCTATTCCATTAAGTATGTATGGAAATTGGCCGTATGGCTATTCTATTAAGTGATATGTGTGGAAGTAGACCGTATGGTTATTCCACTTAAGTATGTTTATGTCCCAAGTTACCTTTATATTTGTTATGTGTTCTTTATATGGGTTTTATGGTAATCCTTTGGTTACAAAAAGGTATGTAATGATACTTTATTCAGTGAAGAGTTTTTACTACTTCATGAAGGTGGAGGTATTACTTTGATAGAGTATACATGGTTTACTTGATGTTTGAAAAGGTAACAGTTTTCATTCTTTGTGTATCCCTTACTGAGCTTTTTGTGCTCACCCAAAGTTTTTTGAAATGTTTTTCACTGGACTTAATATGGAATAAGGTCAAGGATGGGATCAAGGGAATGTCATGCTATATAATACATGGAACTAGACATGTTTCTTTTTAAGAGTTTTTTTATTATGGAAACTTAGTAGAAGTGTCTACTTTGTAATCATTTGAGATGTAATAGTTATGTTCTAATTCTCTAAAAATCTAAACCTGAAAAGATACTCAATGTGAATTATTTATTTAATTCAATATTAAGTAAGGTTTAAGGGCGGGGCCTTATAGTTGGTATCAGAGGTCGGTTTAGACAACTTTAGGTGTTAGAAAAGTGTAAAATTATAAGTTAATTTATGGTACGATTAAAATGATATAGCATTTAAAGATTACCATGTTGCTTCGCCTAAGATACTTCTTGGGTTAAGAATGGTTTTTCATAGAGGAAACAGAATAGATTTTCTGGGAAAGCATATAGAGGGAAATGAACTTTGAAATCAATATCCTGAGATGGTCAGAATCAGAATTAAACAGTTTGTTGCAGTGATGGCTTAGTTTACTCAGGTTACTACCGAAGGAGTTGAAAAGAAGATTGGTGAATGCTCTAGTTTTGGCATTTCCTTCCAGGAATGGTGAGTTTGTTATATATTATGATTCTTAGTTAAAGGGACTTGGTTGTGTCCTAATGCAGAATGATCGGGTAATTGCTTATGCTTCAGGTCAGTTGAAACACATGAGGTAAATTACCCTACACATGATTTGGAATTAGCTGCTGTTGTCTTTGCTTTAAAAATTTGGAGGCATCATTTGTATGGAGTAAAGTGTGAAATATATACTAATCACAAGAGTTTAAAGTATATATTCACTCAGAAAGAGTTAAACATGAGACAGAGGAGATGGCTGGAATTAATCAAGGATTATGATTGTACAATTCATTACCATCCGGGAAAAGAAAATAAAGTGGCTGATTCTTTGAGTCGAAAAAGTAACGCTTCATTAACCATGCTACGTTTGGAACGAGATCCTTTGGTTTTTGATTTGATGAACTTTGGAATAGAAGTTGTTGGTGCAGGAAGTCCTTCTCTTTTATTTCAGGTATCAGTGAAATCTTCTCTATCAGACAGAATCAAGCAAGCACCGAAGCAAGACAGCGAGTTGTAAAAAAGGTAGAGCTAGTTCAGAAAGGTAAGTTGCCTAAATTCAACATTGATAATGATTGTGTTTTGAGGTTTGGTAAGAGATTATGTGTGCCTTTTGATTCATAGTTGAAGAATGAGTTGTTATGTGAGGCTCATAGTTCCCAATTTTTAGTTCATCCTGGTAGTACTATGATGTGCCGAGATCTGCAGGAGTAATACTAGTGGGATGGAATGAAAAGAGATATTGCTGATTTTACTGTGAAGTGTTTGACTTGTCAGAAGGTTAAATCAGAGCAACAGTTACCTAAAGGGATGCTTCAACCTTTACCAGTGCCAGAGTGGAAATAGGAAAACATATCCATGGACTTTGTTGTGGGATTACCGAGGACATATCGAGATAATAAAACAATCTGGGTTATTGTTGATCGCTTGACCAAATCTGCTCACTTCCTTGCTATACGAGATACTTTCTCTCTAGATCAACTTTTCCGTTTGTATCTTAAAGAGATAGTCAGGTTACATGAAGTTCCTCTCTCCATTGTATCTGACCGTGATCCCAGGTTCACTTCTAACTTTTGGAAAGGCCTTCAGAAGACATTGGGTACTGAATTAAATTTTAGTACAGCTTTTCATCCTCAATCAGATGGGCAATCAGAACGAACAATTCAGACCTTGGAGGATATGCTACGAGCTTGTTTGATGGATTATCAGGGAAGTTAGGACCAACATCTTTCTTTGGTTGAGTTTTCTTATAATAACAGTTTTCATTCCAGTATACAGATGGCACCATTTGAGGCATTATATGGGAAGCGGTGTCGAACTCCAGCATTTTGGGATGAAGTGGGTGAAAGGAAGCTGATGGGACCGGAATTGGTAGAATAGATGGCAGAAAAGGTTCAGTTGATTCAGAATCAAATGAGAACAGCTCAGAGCAGGCAAAAGGGTTATGCAGATAACCGGAGGAAGGATCTATCGTTCGAGGTAGGTGATCATGTTTTTCTCAAGGTTTCTCCATGGAAAACTGTGATGAGATTTGGTAAGAAAGGAAAGTTGAGTCCAAGGTTCATTGGACCATATGAAATTCTGGAGAAAGTTGGATCAGTTGCTTACCGAGTGGCTTTACCTCCGAGTTTATCTCAGGTACACAATGTTTTTCATGTTTCAATGTTGAGGAAGTATATGTCAGATCCATCTCATGTTTTGAGTCCAGAGGTAGTTCAGCTGGAAGAGAACCTATCTTATGAAGAACAACCAGTCCAGATTCTTGACCACAGGGAGCAGGTGTTATGGAATAAGGTGATTCATCAGGTAAAGGTTTTGTGGAAAAACCATGTGATTGAAGAGGCAACATGGGAATCTGAAAATGCTATGAGGGATAAATACACCCACTTATTTTGATAAGTGAATAAAATTGCGAGGACGCAATTCCCAAAAGGGGGGAAGGATGTAACATCCCATGTATATAAAGAATAAATAATTTTCATATTTATTAATATTTATGAATTAAATATTAATTTTATTTTAAAGGGGTTTCTATGTTCGATAGCGTACCCGATACACAACGATGAGTTCCTTTGAAAACTTACGTTGCACACTAGTAATATAATAATATTATTTTAAATGTTAGTTAACATGTAGCCGTTGTATTGGCGAGAATGGATAGAAATAACTAAAATATGATTATATATGTTTTTAAATGTTTTTACATTTATCCAATAAAATATAAAGGCATAAAATACGGAATGAATTCAATTTTAAGCATTTATACCCTAATTTTTCACTAAAGGTTCATTTATCGCCTTTTGATGGAGAACCCTCTTTAAATATAGTTTTGGTCACTCTTATACATTCTTTTGGACCAAATAAAATCCTTCTTTATAATTGGGACATCAAAATTTAATTTGTGTAAATTTTTGGTATCTTTCCGATAAAGTTCTTTTTTTTAAATGAATAGTGAAAATTGTTGTATTTTAATTCAAAACCTCTTTTAATCTAATTTTTAATATGATTAGATTATATTTTGAATTGGTTTTAAATTGAAATTAGAAAATATTTTTACCTTTAAATCCAATAGTGGTCGTTGGAATTAATTTCACTTTGAAAACGGACTTAAACTAGTGTCAATCTTTTGATACTTATTGTTTCACAAAAACACGCTATTTGTCATGACAGCGTGAATTAATTATTAAATTAATTAATTTGACTTATATGTTTTGAATTTTGTAAAATGGACTTCATTTTTGAATTTGGAATATCAAATATAGCTTAGGGTGAATTTTTGGTAATTTTCTGAAAAACATCAATTTTTGATGAATAGTGAAACCACTAAGTGGTAATCAAGCAAACTGATTTTTCAGTTAAATGAAAGTTTACCACTAATGTGTATTGAATTTTGAAAATCCGACATACATGGTTGTCATTATTACGTAAAATTTGGTTCAATGTGATTAAAATAATTTTTTGGTGAATAGTAACTTATTAAGTTTTTAATCGCGATTAGAGGTAATTAGTGTAATTTAAGGTAAAAATGATATTATAAAAATGTGAAAACACCATGACACTTGTCCTACCCTCATTGGATATGTCATGGACGACAAAGACAAGCCACGGGTCAACTTGGGGACCCCATGGAGCCACATTGGTTGGAAAATGACATAAATACCTTTTATTTAATGTTAATGTAAAAAATGGCACAAACATGATATGTTTTAATAAAACAATTTTTAAATGGGGTTATACAAGTCAGATTTTTGATTATAAATAGTCATTGGAAAGCTACAACGATTTCATACATCATAGTATTTTTTTATAATTTTTAAACATTAAATAAATTAAATTATTTATGACATAATAATGATGCGGCGATGACATCATTATTTGACGATTTAAATAAAATGGAAAGATAATGAAAAATCTAAAACCTACACATGGCCAAATCCAATTTGATGAGTGTATTTAGAATCCTTATCACCTTATACACTAATTATATCAATTTATGACCTTTTAAAACCGAAACAAATTTTCAAATAATGTAATATTTTTTTACTTTCCAAAAGTGCCCCTCCTCTCCTCTTATAAAAGGCCCCCACCTCTACCTCATTTCACTCACTTCTCAAGCCTTTGGATCGGCCAACCCCTACCCATTTACTCTCTCCACATCTCTCTACTCATCCTAGAGGATTCCCTTTGGGCATAATCCTTTCAAAGGAATCCTTTAGGCTCAAATCAAAAGGAGTTACACTTTTAAAGGTAATTCATTCTCTCATGTTCATTTGTTTTATTTTGCTTCTCCAACCCCCTAAACTCTTTTTATTTACTTCTTTTGTAACAACACCAGTATCTTAAATATAATAGGATGTTGTTATAAGATTTATTCGAGCTACACTCTCACACAACTACATCAAATGGGTAAAGAACATACGGTTTCTGTGGATGGCGAAATTCTGCCTCCCGAAACGATGATTGTTCAATACTCATTTAAAACCTTCAAAGGTGTCCATTATGATGTCACTATTTTTATATATGATATATAATATGTTTATGTTTTCCTTAAGCTTCTTTTTTTTCATTTTGGGCATACCTTTATGGTTTCCATTATGGGTAAACGCGATATCTTCATTTAAGGAAGTGCGGACTACCGCCCCCTCAAAGTGATTTGATTCGTTAAATACCATATGTGGGACGTATAAAGGATGGAACTATGATATTATATATGATATTATACTGGAATTATAATATACCTTTATATCATTATGATTCCATTATATAAAATATTAAATAGAAATGAAAGTAGCGTTCATGCGTACGTACGGCTTACCGTCTCCATGAACGGTGCATTTCATTTCTTACCTCTAAATGATTATGTAATATTATAAATGCACGTATATACTGGATATATATGATATATATGATATATAAATCATGATTATAATTCTGGATATAATGGATACATGAACAACTTGTAATTATAAATGGTTTATTTTGACTCAAGTACCAATGATCGTTAAAACGACCATTATTAACTTAAATAATTACATAGTGTTCATGACATGGAAATAAGTGATATAAAAGGAATAATGAACTTGAAAAAGGTTCTTAAACAAGTAGAAATTAACTCAAGTTTAGTATTCAGGACATTAAGGAACGGTCGGGTCAAGTCGGATATGAGGTAAGGGACTTCGTCTCAATCTCATTTCATTGAGACATATTTCATTTTATACACAACTTTCTTTTATACGGTGTATAAAACCCTTTGACATTTACTTTTATACAAAAGGAATATTTTTCTACGAAGCGTTTTACTAAACGACAAAAAGGAATGTTTTTTTAACATACGCGGTGACAACGACCTTTTCCGCCACCGCGAGTATTATTTGGTCTTTGGCTTCCTCAACAACCCGTAATGTTTTTAAAATAAAATAAATACCATATAATCTTTTATGTATTTTGATATAGAAAATGGTCTTGATAAAGGATTCTATTATGATATATTTTGATTGAAATGTGGAAATGTTATCATTCCTTTATATTGGTTTTATGTTTTATGATTTTATATTGGTACTTGGACATTTGACGGGTGGTTACTTGATAAACCATATGACGGGTGGTGTCGTGAATACCAGGACGGGTGGTTACGTTATAACCTCCAATGCATTAGGTGTGGAAGTCAGCCGTATGGCTATTCCATTAAGTATGTATGGAAATTGGCCATATGGCTATTCCATTAAGTGATATGTGTGGAAGTAGACCGTATGGTTATTCCACTTAAGTATGTTTATGTCCCAAGTTACCTTTATATTTGTTATGTGTTCTATATATGGGTTTTATGGTAATCCTTTGGTTACAAAAAGGTAAGTAATGATACTTTATTCAGTGAAGTGTTTTTACTACTTCATGAAGGTGAAGGTATTACTTTGATAGAGTATACATGGTTTACTTGATGTTTGAAAAGGTAACAGTTTATCATTCTTTGTGTATCCCTTACTGAGCTTTTTGTGCTCACCCCACGTTTTTTGAAATGTTTTTCACAGGACTTAATATGGAATAAGGTCAAGGATGGGATCAAGGGAATGTCATGCTATATAATACATGGAAGTAGACATGTTTCTTTTTAAGAGTTTTTTTTATTATGGAAACTTAGTAGAAGTGTCTACTTTGTAATCATTTGAGATGTAATAGTTATGTTCTAATTCTCTAAAACTCTAAACCTGAAAAGATCCTCAATGCGAATTATTTATTTAATTCAATATTAAGTAAGGTTTAAGGTTGGGACCTTATACTATGTATACAATGGCATTAAATTATTTTAATAATCACTTGTGTATTTATATTAGATAATAAGTATTCATAAAAATAATTTTATTTTTATGTAAGAAAATCTTGTGAAATTATAATCATTTTCCATTGGCCTAATCAATGTTGTATGTGCTTTTACAGAAATGGATGTCAGTGGATTCAATTTTTTCATAAATTGAGGTGGAACAAAAATAGAATCATAATAGGATGGTTTCATGATAATTTAAACAAAAAATACTTATATGAGTGCATCAGACAATATAAATTAATAGAAATATATATCATTATATAGAGGTAGAGAAAGAATCATTTTATTTTATTAATATACAAATGGTCATGTCACAATGATGAAATTTTGGTGGTTTGATTTTGTGACTTGAAAAGGAATTCATATGAATAATTTGAGATTTATTGTGATAAATATGAACCATAAACTTCATACTAATGAACCTTGTATTCTTGCATCACAAGATCGACATTTGTTTTATGTGACTGACATGTTAAAACAATTTTTATGATATTTTTTATGTCATAACTAGACAAATTTTTGATAAATTAATTAATGATAATAATGTTTTTGATTAACCTAATAGTATTTATATGAATGTTTTATTTTGTGAAGAAATGATTCAATGGTTAGAATAGATTGTGAACCATAAAATTTAAAATAGAACATATAGTTTTGACACATTTGTAGGTATTTATCAGATATTATTTCAATATTGTACGTGTTTGTTAAAAATTCATTTAGGATATTAAATTAACATTTATTCTTTTGTTTTTCAAGTAGAAAATGAGTTGAAATTGTGGTAACTGAACATCAAAATGTATTTAAATATTTATAAGTTTATAATTATTTTCATTAAATAGAATTTTTCATCTTATCATTTGTTCCTAATGTTGACCAATTGTATTATTATGAATTTAATATATTTATATTTATCATAGAATGTTATTTTAATTTTTCATGTCAAAATGTATTATTAAAATGAAGTTAGATGGGGAACAATGTATTTAATTGACTAATGTACTAGAGATTTAGGCTTGTCTCATATGATCACTATAGTAATTACATTTTAAGTATGGATAATATGTTCTTTGATAATACTTATCCAGATATCATTCATTTTAGTTTATCAACCATGTAATTTTTGTTTATATCATCGAGGAGATGATTAAATTATGTTGCAGAGGCCAAAAGTATGGTTGGTTGTATTAGCATGACCAATTCTATGGTTCAACTTACCACTATACTGATTTTCTCATTATGAGTTCATTTAGTTTAGCCTCCCTTCACCCCGCATTGGTTTTTAGGATTTCATCATTTGATTATTCCATTTGCATATTTTCACATTCACATTTTTTCAATACCCATCATTCCATTGAACCCATACCCACAAAGGATAGAAGTTATCAGGTTCTCACCCTTTCTTATTACCCTCTCCCACAATTTTTTACATGCCATTACTACCTCGTATATCCCACCACTATATCTGTATCCATATACACCATCATCTATACAGGGTTATCCATCAGTTTTCCACCATCAATACATTCATCATCACAAAATATATAATGTCATCATACTATACATATAACACCTATGACATTGGATAATCCCCCACCTATAGACCCATCATGCATGGTGTAAGAAAATCCCCCATACACTGTTCTGTGTTTACAAATTTATTATAGTGACTAATGATAAATTCATATATAAAATTTAATTTTCTAACTATATTTCATGATTTTATACACCCTCTTTCAGATGATGAGGTATCTTGAATGTGAGAGTGGTATAAAATCTACACACACATGTCATAGTTCAATAAAATTAGGAAAATTTCATCATTGGAAAAAATGTTATGGAATGTTTAAGTTTTATGGGAACCATTACTAATTATATAAATAATGTGCTTGTTCTTCCAAAAATATGGGGAGAAGGTGGAGAAAGAAAAGGAAAATTATTGGGAAGATATTTGGATATGTAAGGTTAATCAACTTATATATATATATATATTTATTAAATTATTTTAACAAATATTTTATCCAATGCATTTTTGATTTAATTTTTATAATGAAAAAATGATAAGGATTAAAGGTTATTGGTGTTGGGTGAAATGTGGATTGAATTAAAGTATTACTTGTATGTTGGATGGAAAGAGAGAGTTCATATGATGGTCGAAGAAATACTAATCATTACAGATCGGAAGATATCACATTATAGAGGGATGATTAGTTGTTAGAAGAGTCCAGAGTTCAAGGTATTAGTTAATTATAAATATATATATACAAATTTAGGTTTTTGAA
Organism: Viscum album; assembly: GCA_963277665.1. Taxonomy (NCBI): domain Eukaryota; kingdom Viridiplantae; phylum Streptophyta; class Magnoliopsida; order Santalales; family Viscaceae; genus Viscum; species Viscum album. Next base: position 125,427,216 of record OY728160.1, read on the forward strand.
AATTATTTTTAAAGTATAAATTTTTTATTTTTGTTTAGTTAATAGATTTATATAATATTTTTGGTAAGATAAATATTATCAGAATAAAATTAATTAAATATGAAATGAGGTACTCTCACACTCTTGGGAACACTTCTCTCCCATATCATCAGAAAAAAGAAATTTAACATTTTAAATATTCTCCTAAATTTTATTAAAATATAGATTTATTAAACTTATTTTTTGGTTTTTGTGTGGATTGTTTTATAGTATTATGTATTTATCTAGAAATAGAATACAAAAAACTTAACTATTCTTATACGTTTTTCCTATTCTTCATTGGTCGATAAATATTTAATTTAAATTGTTTTCCACCAACATATAATGATATATCATCATATTTAGATAGTTTTATTCTCTTGTTTTACAAATTTTCATAATTATTTAAAATCATTAACTTCGGTCTATGATGATTATTTGAATAATTATTTCCTCTCTGTGATCATTAAGGATGATAATATCCATCAAAATCAAATTTTTTCATAGTAAAATTTTTAGAAAATTAAATGATAATGTACCGATTGTAGAACCCCAATTATAACATTCCATTGAACCTATTAATACAATAATGTATCTATTTTTAATGTAATGACATGAAATAAATAAAATTAATTCTTATTTCATTATATTATAGCTCCTTTTCAGTTGGATTCATGAAACCAAAGGCTATATAACTCTTATTTGAATTCAAAAAAAAATATCATTTTCATATTTTGAATTAATCTTCTGAGATAGGCGTCATCTTATATCAAATGATATCAAAATTTTATAATGTTTATGAATTGAAAAAAATATAGATATTATTATTATTGTACTTTGATTTTGGTATAAAAAATATATGGATATATTCTTTGCAGATTCAATACAGTGGTGTAATTATCACGTGTCTCACCATAAGTTTATATTAGAGAAATAATATAATTTACATGAATAAAGAAGGTACCACCTATCTCATATTTAATCAATGGTAAATTTTTTAATTGAGCGTGATATTTTTGGATTCATGACCCTTTCATATTATTATCTCTATCTTGAATATCACTAAGACTCTTATAAATTTGATAAGTAGTTTTTCATCATATAAAAAATGTCTGATAATTATCTAATAGTGTTCAATGAATAACATTACCTACCTTTCTATAATCATCATTATTCTCTTAGTATTTTACTGTTAGCATGACTTTATTCATTGTATTCTCTAGATTATCATATCATATATAAAGTTGATGTCAAACCATATACTCCCTCAAAAAAGAAACCATATTATATCACATATATGAATTATTTTAGGGTAAATTAATTTCAGGTTTTTTTATATTATCACAATTAGGTAATGATATAAATTAAAACAAAATAAAATCATTTTAATAAGTATAATTAATCATTGATTAAAATTATTTTAATCTATATGATACTATGTTGAATGTGTGGAAAAAACCACTAAGGAGTGAATAAATTGCTCCCAAAAAACTATCCACACTCTTTTTTCACAAATATTATCATATCTGTTCATGTATAGGATTAATTAAAAATAAATGATGAAGAGAAAAAATATAAATATATTAAAGTTTACCATATAAGAAAAATATATGTTTAAAAGGCTCTAGTTATATCACTATGAAATCCATGATTATGTTTTGATGAATTGATTCAAAAGATATTGAATGAACCATAAGTTCTTGGATCATAATAATCCATACTCAAAACATGATTAATAATATTATAGACTATGTTTTCCATAAACAAAAAAACATATTCCCACAAAATTCCTATATTAAATTTTATTTTGGTGTATCAATATTAGTTGTAAAACACAATCCAAGTTCCTGGTATTTGTTAAAGCATTAAAGAATTCCATGAAACTGTGCTATAATATCTTCCATTATGATTTGATGAAAATTTATTCATTAGAAAATGTGTTTGATTCCAAAATAGTGGCACACTTAATTATTATAGATTCTCTTCATAGCACAATACATTCACTATAATTCCTCGGGAAAATATGTACTCTTCAATGAAACTTATTTTTCCATGAATATTTATATTAAACTATACATTTTTCCATTAATAATAGCCTTTTATATAGAAATATTTAGGCGTGTGGTCTGAATTATATTTTGAAGAGTAAATTTCTCACTTGAAAATTCCAATTATGTTTTTTAGTTTATCAATATATCATGATGATCTTAAAAATTTAAAAGAATTACTCTTTTGTGTCAAATAGGAATTTTTATTTTTGAACTCAGATATGTTTTATCTCATAGACTTGGGTTTGGATCTCGAGTTTTGAGTGTGGTGGCTTTAAATTTTGAGTTTTGACTTGTTTTTCTCTTGGTGCACGGTCTACACCTGGTTTTGGTATATCTTGTCTCATGATCTAGGAAACCTTGAAAGACATGCAGTACTTTTAGTTGAGGGATCACTACCCAAACATGGTTAGTCAAATAGTTCCTAAAGTTTATGTGAAGCCACTATCTTGGGATAGAAACATTCCACATGGTTGGCACACCATTAATAAACAATGTGGCCAGCCCGTACAGGTGCCTAGCTATGTCGAGTAAGGTGATCATTGTTGGAATACAGTTTGGTAAACTATGTGGGTGAACCATGTGAGCTACCTATATATAGAACCAAACTTGATGTATATGGAAAATACATAACTTTTTCAGAATATTTAATAAATAAAAAAAACAGACACCCATAGATCGTAATAGTGTAGTGTCTTTGGAAACTTGGAACATAGACTTCTAATCATGTTGAAAGATCTTCAACATCTCCCATAAAGATATTTCCCTTTTATTTTTTACCTAAAACCTTTATTTATATCATGGGGAAATGAAAACATAAAAAAGGGGTGAGCTCTAATGCTTAATAAGGGTAAAATAGAGAACATAAAACAATCCATAAACATTTTAACATAAAAACATGAACATAAAACATCAAAATCAGGAGTAATGACATAATTCTTTGCGGTAGATAAAGCATTAATCATAAAGGAACATGAATCATGTTAAAATAGAATGGTAAAGAAACATATAATTGTGAAAACCATTAAGAATATGTTATGATTTCCATATTATCCAAGTCTTTGCTTCCAAGACCATCATA